>CAMAPE010000013.1:17595000-18195000 GCA_945859875.1 Cuscuta europaea | reverse complement strand
TACCTGTGTGCCCACCCCTACTCCTGTGGATGTAGCAAAAGCAATTCTCCTGGTGTTATTTGTAAGAATATTAAGAGTTATAGTCTCTAACGGGGTCACTGATGTCAAACAAAATGGATCATATATTTCATGTCTCTTTGTTTCCAGAATTTGGAATTCATTCTCTAGATTTTACACATCCGACTTATTTACACTACAAGCCTTTTTTTAACTTTGCTTAAGGTTATTGATCATCAGCATAGATCAGCTACATGCATAATATGATAGAAAATATTACATATGACTTTATACAGCGAGACCTGACATGACAATTGCAGAAGCATTACATATATCTTTGAGAGATTTACCTAAATAGGACTAAAACTAGGTAGAATTTTAAAAACAGGACTGCTATGTTTTATTTGACAAAAATAGGACTAAAAAGAAGTAATCTACCAAAACTACCCTTAATTAAAGCCTAATGCTCTGTCGAGCAACTATTGCGATGCACACTAGCGATGCACAACGGCCTCCATCGTTGTTGGTGCTTCTAGCGGTGCTGCCACAGAACATTACCGCTGTCCAATCAGACCACAACCTCCGTCTGCCACCCTCCGGCGAGACACCAACCACCATCAATCATTAGTGCAGGACCTCCTCTTGCAGCAAAATCACAAAGCAGGACCATAGCTTAAAAACTTATTTAGGTAGGTAATCTCTTATTTTTCTTCCTAGTTCTCTACTTTTTTTTTTAATTTTTTATCAATAAGATTTTAAATAAAATTTTGATTTTTGAAAGTTTCAAATGAAGATATACCTGAACTTGAATTTCTTGTTATCAATTACAGAAAATGACACTTTTGAATAACAGAATGTCATAATTATTGGGTATTTTTACAAAATGACACTTTTATGTCTTTACAATATTTGAAAATGACATATTGAGAATGCCATGTTTCTATACAAAATTGTCATTATTTTGTTATTATGCATATGAAGTGGCATTCTTAAAACATGTCAATTTTTGAAAAATGAAATCTCGTGTAGTCTGATGTTAAAATAATGTTGGCAGTTTGGAATAGAAAGATGACATTTACAGTTATTAAAACATGTCATTTTCGAGTAAAGATGACATTTTTGAATTACAGTGTCTAAAATAATCTGAAATTTAAAAGAACAAAACAGAGGGGAAGAAGAAGAAGGAGAAGGAGAAGGAGAAGGAGAAGAAGGAGAAGAAAAAGAAGAAGATGCAGAGGAGGAAGAATACCTGGGGAAGATATTACAGCTGTGATGATGGCGGTTGAGCTGCATCCATGGCAGCTGGGGAAGAAATTACAGCTGCGATGATGGCGGTTGGGTTGCGTCCATGGCAGCTGAGTCGCAATCGATGTAATCGCAGGCAACTGCTTCATTGCAATCGCAGGTGCGATCGAAGCAGAGGTGTGATCGATGTAGAGGGATTGGGGAAAAAGCTAGTGATTTAGGGATTAGGGGTAAAAATGTAATCTGGAGTCCCATTTAGGCAAATTAAAACTTGAAGTCCTATTTTGGAGTTTTCACCATGTTTTAGTCCCATTTAGTATAATTTATTTATATTAAATTTGAATTTGTATTAATTATTTTGATTTAGGAATTTTCTTTTCTTTTTTTGAAATATTTACTGTCACGGATGGGTGCCGTGACAAAGTTGAATTTTATAATCCCGCTTTATTATTTCAATAACTTTTTTTAATCTAAAAATTCCTTGAGGATATATTCCGTGACAAATTATAATTTTTTTAACGAAAATGTTTGTCCCGGATGGCGTCCGTGACAAAATGTAAAATTTTAAATTTTTTTAATTTCCCGCCCAGCCAAATACGAAAAAATCCAAAATTAAAATTACAAGTGTTGTCACAGATTTGATCTGTGACAAAATTTGTCCGTGACAAATCCGTGACAAATTTGAACCGACAAACTTTTCTTACGCACAAACGCTCACGGAAAATTCCGTGACAAAATCCTTGACAATCTCACTGTTTTTTGTAGTGGCACATATGTGAATCATAATGTACGTGTATCCTTTTGTATTGTTCTCATTTATCATGTTTAAGAAAGAAGAATGACACTTCATCCCTGAAGGTCCCTTAACACTGAATGGATAGTTAACTATGAGGATATTTCTCACGTTTAAGAGTGCTTTTCATTAGAAGTCGGTCCTTGTTTTAAAGTAATCGCTTTTAAGAGAACTAGTTACTCCACCCGTGCGTTGCACGGGAGTGAGACACCCACATAATAATTTAGGTATAGTTATATATTTAAAAATATTTTAAAAATATGACTGTGTTAGAATTATTTGAAAATAATATATAAATTCTGAATAAATGGTTAGAACGAAATGTAAAACATCACACGATGAAATGGATGTGCATTTAAGTCCACCACATTATACCAAAAATTATAAATTACTCTATAGTACATATTTCTTTGTAAACAACATTCAATGTTGATTTGGTTGGTTTTCCATCTTCGTCATTAGAAACTCCAATCTCATGAACTTGTTACTCTCCACACCGCCATGTACAAATGTTTGTGAGTAATAATGGAGCGTCAGAGTAAGATAACAACTTTTTTCAACGATTGTCCGTGACTCTTATTAATGGTCATTGCAAACCTAACAATTTTAGGCGGAGAATGCTTAGGCGGGAAAATTTTCTCTCTCCAATATAGTGCTTTTAGGTATAGAAAGAATGAAATTACATTTTAGGATTTTAGGATGATGATTTTTTTTGTGGAAAGTGTAATTGTATTTTAGGATTTTAGGCGGAGAATGCTTAGGCGGGAGAATTTCCCTCTCTAGTATAGTGCGTTTATGTATATGATGATTTTTTTTTTTGCGGAAAGTGAAATACATCAACTCTATTGAGATTTTGTCAAACGTCAATATAACGTAATTGCTTATGTTGTGGAAGGGTAAAGGGAATATAATTAAGTCTAGTGAAAAACAAAATGAAAAAGACTTTTGTCAATCACAATTCTTTTGTTCAATCTAGACCTTATATTACCGGACTTTAAAAATACACCAGACTTTTCAATCTGGTTACTCCGGTGTAGGGGTGGGCGCGGTGTAGAGGTTCCATCTAACAGACAGATCCGGTCTGAGTATGTCAAATCTCGAAATAGGAATCGGACCTTACCCACCCCATTTGAAACGGGTCGGTTCGGTTCGAGTTCTTGATTCTTTATTTTTTGTAAAAAAATCCGGCTATGCTAACAAAGTTTCTAGTAAGTTATAAAATTCTCAAACTAATTAAGTATTAATGTAACCATAATATAGTACAAATTCCAAATAAAAATGTAAAACAACACTTTAAGTTAATTAACAAAATAATATCTAACAACAAATCTATAAATTGAAGAACACACACCCACCTAAATTAAAATCTTAATCATTATTCATAAACTAAAAAGATAGGACTAAAAAGAAGTAATCTACCAAAACTACCCTTAATTAAAGCCTAATGCTCTGTCGAGCAACTATTGCGATGCACACTAGCGATGCACAACGGCCTCCATCGTTGTTGGTGCTTCTAGCGGTGCTGCCACAGAACATTACCGCCGTCCAATCAGACCACAACCTCCGTCTGCCACCCTCCGGCGAGACACCAACCACCATCAATCATTAGTGCAGGACCTCCTCTTGCAGCAAAATCACAAAGCAGGACCATAGCTTAAAAACTTATTAGGTAGGTAATCTCTTATTTTTCTTCCTAGTTCTCTACTTTTTTTTTTAATTTTTTATCAATAAGATTTTAAATAAAATTTTGATTTTTGAAAGTTTCAAATGAAGATATACCTGAACTTGAATTTCTTGTTATCAATTACAGAAAATGACACTTTTGAATAACAGAATGTCATAATTATTGGGTATTTTTACAAAATGACACTTTTATGTCTTTACAATATTTGAAAATGACATATTGAGAATGCCACGTTTCTATACAAAATTGTCATTATTTTGTTATTATGCATATGAAGTGGCATTCTTAAAACATGTCAATTTTTGAAAAATGAAATCTCGTGTAGTCTGATGTTAAAATAATGTTGGCATTTTGGAATAGAAAGATGACATTTACAGTTATTAAAACATGTCATTTTCGAGTAAAGATGACATTTTTGAATTACAGTGTCTAAAATAATCTGAAATTTAAATGAACAAAACAGAGGGGAAGAAGAAGAAGGAGAAGGAGAAGAAGGAGAAGAAAAAGAAGAAGATGCAGAGGAGGAAGAATACCTGGGGAAGATATTACAGCTGTGATGATGGCGGTTGAGCTGCATCCATGGCAGCTGGGGAAGAAATTACAGCTGCGATGATAACGGTTGGGTTGCGTCCATGGCAGCTGAGTCGCAATCGATGTAATCGCAGGCAACTGATTCATTGCAATCGCAGGTGCGATCGAAGCAGAGGTGTGATCGATGTAGAGGGATTGGGGAAAAGGTGATTTAGGGATTAGGGGTAAAAATGTAATCTGGAGTCCCGTTTAGGCAAATTAAAACTTGAAGTCCTATTTTGGAGTTTTCACCATGTTTAGTCCCATTTAGTATAATTTCTTTATATTAAATTTGAATTTGTATTAATTATTTTGATTTAGGAATTTTCTTTTCTTTTTTTGTAATATTTACTGTCACGGATGGGTGCTGTGACAAAGTTGAATTTTATAATCCCGCCTTATTATTTCAATAACTTTTTTTAATCTAAAAATTCCTTGTCACGGATATATTCCGTGACAAATTATAATTTTTTTAACGAAAATGTTTGTCACGGATGGCGTCCGTGACAAAATGTAAAATTTTAAATTTTTTTAATTTCCCGCCCAGCCAAATACGAAAAAATCCAAAATTAAAATTACAAGTGTTGTCACGGATTTGATCTGTGACAAAATTTGTCCGTGACAAATCCGTGACGAATTTGAACCGACAAACTTTTCTTACGCACAAACGATCACGGAAAAATTCCGTGACAAAATCCTTGACAATCTCACTGTTTTTTGTAGTGGCACATATGTGAATCATAATGTACGTGTATCCTTTTGTATTGTTCTCATTTATCATGTTTAAGAAAGAAGAATGACACTTCATCCCTGAAGGTCCCTTAACACTGAATGGATAGTTAACTATGAGGATATTTCTCACGTTTAAGAGTGCTTTTCATTAGAAGCCGGTCCTTGTTTTAAAGTAATCGCTTTTAAGAGAACTAGTTACTCCACCCGTGCGCTGCACGGGAGTCAGACACCCACATAATAATTTAGATATAGTTATATATTTAAAAATATTTAAAAAATATGACTGTGTTAGAATTATTTGAAAACAATATATAAATTATGAATAAATGGTAAGAACTAAATGTAAAACATCACACGATGAAATGGATGTGCATATAAGTCCACCACATTATACCAAAAATTATAAATTACTCTATACTACATATTTCTTTGTAAACAACATTCAATGTTGATTTGGTTGGTTTTCCATCTTCGTCATTAGAAACTCCAATCCCATGAACTTGTTACTCTCTACATCGCCATGTTCAAATGTTTGTGAGTAATAATGGAGCGTCAGAGTAAGATAACAACTTTTTTCAACGATTGTCCGTGACTCTTATTAATGGTCATTGCTAACCTAACAATTTTAGGCGGAAATTGCTTAGGCGGGAAAATTTTCTCTCTCTCCAATATAGTGCTTTTAGGTATAGAATGAAATTACATTTTAGGATTTTAGGATGATGATTTTTTTTTGTGGAAAGTGTAATTGTATTTTAGGATTTTAGGCGGAGAATGCTTAGGCGGGAGAATTTCTCTCTCTCTAGTATAGTGCTTTTATGTATATGATGCTTTTTTTTTGCGGAAAGTGAAATTACATATTAGAATTTTAGGCGGAGAATGCTTAGGCAGGAGAATTTTCGCTCTTCAGTGTAGTGCTTTTAGGTATAGGATGCTTTTTTTGGGGGGGGGAGTGAAATTACATTTTAGGATTTTAGGCGGAGAATGCTTAGGCGGGAGAATTTTCTCTCTCCAGTGTAGCGCTTTTAGGTATATGATGATGATGATGATGATGATGATGATTTTTTTTGTGTAAAGTGAAATTACATTTTAGGATTTTAGACGGAGAATGCTTAAGCGGGATAATTTTCTCTCTCCAGTGTAGTGCTTTTAGGTATAGGATGATGATGATGATGATGAATTTTTTTTGTGGAAAGTGAAATTACATTTTAGGATTTTAGACGAAGAATGCTTAAGCGGGATAATTTTCTCTCTCCAGTGTAGTGCTTTTAGGTATAGGATGATGATGATATGTTTTTTTTGTGGAAAGTGAAATTATATTTTAGGATTTTAGGCGGAGAATGCTTAGACGGAAAACTCTTCTCTCTCCAGTGTAGTGCTTTTAGGTATAGAATGAAATTACATTTTAGGATTTTAGGATTATAGGATGATGATTTTTTTTGCGGAAAGTGAAATTACATTTTATGATTTTAGACGGAGAATGCTTAGGCGGGAGAATTTTCTCTCTCGAGTGTAGTGCTTTTAGGTATAGGATGATAATTTTTTTTTGCGGAAAGTGAAATTACATTTTAGGATTTTAGACGGAGAATGCTTAGGCGGGATAATTTTCTCTCTCCAGTGTAGTGCTTTTAGGTATAGAATGAAATTACATTTTAGGATTTTAGGATGATGATTTTATTTTGTGGAAAGTGTAATTGTATTATAGGATTTTAGGCGGAGAATGCTTAGGCGGGAGAATTTCTCTCTCTCTAGTATAGTGCTTTTATGTATATGATGATTTTTTTTTTGCGGAAAGTGAAATTACATATTAGGATTTTAGGCGGAGATTGCTTAGGCGGGAGAATTTTCTCTCTTCTAGTGTAGTGCTTTTAGGTATAGGATGCTTTTTTTGGGGGGAGGGGGGAAGTGAAATTACATTTTAGGATTTTAGGCGGATAATGCTTAGGCGGGAGAATTTTGTCTCTCCGGTGTAGTGCTTTTAGGTATATGATGATGATGATGATTTTTTTTGTGGAAAGTGAAATTACATTTTAGGATTTTTGACGGAGAATGCTTAAGCGGGATAATTTTCTCTCTCCAGTGTAGTGCTTTTAGGTATAAGATGATGATGATGATGATGATGATGATGAATTTTTTTTGTGGAAAGTGAAATTACATTTTAGGATTTTAGACGGAGAATGCTTAAGCGGGATAATTTTCTCTCTCCAGTGTAGTGCTTTTAGGTATAGGATGTTTTTTTTGTGGAAAGTGAAATTATATTTTAGGATTTTAGGCGGAGAATGCTTAGGCGGAAAACTCTTCTCTCTCCAGTGTAGTGCTTTTAGGTATAGAATGAAATTACATTTTAGGATTTTAGGATTATAGGATGATGATTTTTTTTTTGCGGAAAGTGAAATTACATTTTAGGATTTTAGACGGAGAATGCTTAGGCGGGAGAATTTTCTCTCTCCAGTGTAGTGCTTTTAGGTATAGGATGATGATTTTTTTTTTTTGCGAAAAGTGAAATTATTATACAGTGTAGAAAATATCTACTTTGACTGCATTTTTCTATTAATGTATTTGAAATTTATTTTAGAAAATATTATATTGTTCAATTTGTCTCATTTTAATTTAAAAAATCTCAATTTCAAAATATTTTACTTATAGAGAATAAATATATGCATATTTAATGTTTTATGTTGCCAAACTTGAAGATGAAAATGTTACATCCAAAGAATAACAGAAGTATCTCTAAATAGGAGGATAAACATCTTTCTTAATAGTCACATACGTAGTACGGAGTATTTAGTACACAACGTATTAATGTTCCACCAAATATCATCATCAATCATGTTAGTAATTGTTTCTAGAAACACTTTTTTGTCGAAAATTTAAAAAATGTTAATAGTCATGATGTTGTGGGGCGTAGATTTGAACACTTGTTCCAATAAAGTATACGACAAATAAAGAAAACCAAAAACAAATTGTTATCTTTATTGACATTGTGAGATGTTCATAAATGTGTTTCTAGAAATTCTTTTTGCTTTTGTATCGTTCTCCAAAATATCATTGTAAGGTTATGACTAAGAAATTCATCCACAATATTCATTTGGTGAGAGTCAATGCAACTACTTTATCCTTGTCGTTTTTTTGAATACTCCATAAAAGGGCGTTTTTTATAATGATATCTAGAAATCATACAAGACATCCTCCAGACAGCTATGACAAAGCCGATCGTAAGTCCTAGAAATAAACATAGAATCAGCCACCTTATACAAAGAAACCTGATTCGCTAGACACAAAACGGGCAAATTTAATAAGACTAACACAATAGGAACTGAAAATACTGCCTATCAAAAATACTTCAGAAATTCAAATATCTTAATCAAACCAACTTGAAGTAAAATAAAAATAAGTATTACTAAACAAAAAATAAAACTGAAATAAAGCTTTTCCACAAAATTCTTCTGAATTAGCACGGAGGTAGTTCTGGAGGATGATCGAGCTCTATCATTTTCTATGCAGCCCAAAAGAAGGCAGATAGAATTCCCTGACCAGATGAAGCTGGTCGGGACACCTAAATTACTCTCCACACCAAGGAAGACGAAACAACCCGGAGCGCCAGTGACCAAGAAATAACCGTCATAACACAGAACATTCTCCGCCTAAAATCCTAAAATGTAATTTCACTTTTCGCAAAAAAAAAAATCATCATCCTATACCTAAAAGCACTACACTGGAGAGAGAAAATTCTCCCGCCTAAGCATTCTCCGTCTAAAATCCTAAAATGTAATTTCACTTTCCGCAAAAAAAAAATCATCATCCTATAATCCTAAAATCCTAAAATGTAATTTCATTCTATACCTAAAAGCACTACACTGGAGAGAGAAGAGTTTTCCGCCTAAGCATTCTCCGCCTAAAATCCTAAAATATAATTTCACTTTCCACAAAAAAAACATCCTATACCTAAAAGCACTACACTGGAGAGAGAAAATTATCCCGCTTAAGCATTCTCCGTCTAAAATCCTAAAATGTAATTTCACTTTCCACAAAAAAAATTCATCATCATCATCATCATCATCATCATCATCTTATACCTAAAAGCACTACACTGGAGAGAGAAAATTATCCCGCTTAAGCATTCTCCGTCAAAAATCCTAAAATGTAATTTCACTTTCCACAAAAAAAATCATCATCATCATCATATACCTAAAAGCACTACACCGGAGAGACAAAATTCTCCCGCCTAAGCATTATCCGCCTAAAATCCTAAAATGTAATTTCACTTCCCCCCTCCCCCCAAAAAAAGCATCCTATACCTAAAAGCACTACACTAGAAGAGAGAAAATTCTCCCGCCTAAGCAATCTCCGCCTAAAATCCTAATATGTAATTTCACTTTCCGCAAAAAAAAAATCATCATATACATAAAAGCACTATACTAGAGAGAGAGAAATTCTCCCGCCTAAGCATTCTCCGCCTAAAATCCTATAATACAATTACACTTTCCACAAAATAAAATCATCATCCTAAAATCCTAAAATGTAATTTCATTCTATACCTAAAAGCACTACACTGGAGAGAGAAAATTATCCCGCCTAAGCATTCTCCGTCTAAAATCCTAAAATGTAATTTCACTTTCCGCAAAAAAAAATTATCATCCTATACCTAAAAGCACTACACTCGAGAGAGAAAATTCTCCCGCCTAAGCATTCTCCGTCTAAAATCATAAAATGTAATTTCACTTTCCGCAAAAAAAATCATCATCCTATAATCCTAAAATCCTAAAATGTAATTTCATTCTATACCTAAAAGCACTACACTGGAGAGAGAAGAGTTTTCCGTCTAAGCATTCTCCGCCTAAAATCCTAAAATATAATTTCACTTTCCACAAAAAAAACATATCATCATCATCCTATACCTAAAAGCACTACACTGGAGAGAGAAAATTATCCTGCTTAAGCATTCTTCGTCTAAAATCCTAAAATGTAATTTCACTTTCCACAAAAAAAATTCATCATCATCATCATCATCATCCTATACCTAAAAGCACTACACTGGAGAGAGAAAATTATCCCGCTTAAGCATTCTCCGTCTAAAATCCTAAAATGTAATTTCACTTTCCACAAAAAAAATCATCATCATCATCATCATCATATACCTAAAAGCGCTACACTGGAGAGAGAAAATTCTCCCGCCTAAGCATTCTCCGCCTAAAATCCTAAAATGTAATTTCACTCCCCCCCCCAAAAAAAAGCATCCTATACCTAAAAGCACTACACTGAAGAGCGAAAATTCTCCTGCCTAAGCATTCTCCGCCTAAAATTCTAATATGTAATTTCACTTTCCGCAAAAAAAAAGCATCATATACATAAAAGCACTATACTAGAGAGAGAGAAATTCTCCCGCCTAAGCATTCTCTGCCTAAAATCCTAAAATACAATTACACTTTCCACAAAAAAAATCATCATCCTAAAATCCTAAAATGTAATTTCATTCTATACCTAAAAGCACTATATTGGAGAGAGAAAATTTTCCCGCCTAAGCATTTTCCGCCTAAAATTGTTAGGTTAGCAATGACCATTAATAAGAGTCACGGACAATCGTTGAAAAAAGTTGTTATCTTACTCTGACGCTCCATTATTACTCACAAACATTGGTACATGGCGATGTAGAGAGTAACAAGTTCATGGGATTGGAGTTTCTAATGACGAAGATGGAAAACCAACCAAATCAACATTGAATGTTGTTTACAAAGAAATATGTAGTATAGAGTAATTTATAATTTTTGGTATAATGTGGTGGACTTATATGCACATCCATTTCATCGTGTGATGTTTTACATTTAGTTCTTACCATTTATTCATAATTTATATATTGTTTTCAAATAATTCTAACACAGTCATATTTTTTAAATATTTTTAAATATATAACTATATCTAAATTATTATGTGGGTGTCTGACTCCCGTGCAGCGCACGGGTGGAGTAACTAGTTCTCTTAAAAGCGATTACTTTAAAACAAGGACCGGCTTCTAATGAAAAGCACTCTTAAACGTGAGAAATATCCTCATAGTTAACTATCCATTCAGTGTTAAGGGACCTTCAGGGATGAAGTGTCATTCTTCTTTCTTAAACATGATAAATGAGAACAATACAAAAGGATACACGTACATTATGATTCACATATGTGCCACTACAAAAAACAGTGAGATTGTCAAGGATTTTGTCACGGAATTTTTCCGTGATCGTTTGTGCGTAAGAAAAGTTTGTCGGTTCAAATTCGTCACGGATTTGTCACGGACAAATTTTGTCACAGATCAAATCCGTGACAACACTTGTAATTTTAATTTTGGATTTTTTCGTATTTGGCTGGGCGGGAAATTAAAAAAATTTAAAATTTTACATTTTGTCACGGACGCCATCCGTGACAAACATTTTCGTTAAAAAAATTATAATTTGTCACGGAATATATCCGTGACAAGGAATTTTTAGATTAAAAAAAGTTATTGAAATAATAAGGCGGGATTATAAAATTCAACTTTGTCACAGCACCCATCCGTGACAGTAAATATTACAAAAAAAGAAAAGAAAATTCCTAAATCAAAATAATTAATACAAATTCAAATTTAATATAAAGAAATTATACTAAATGGGACTAAACATGGTGAAAACTCCAAAATAGGACTTCAAGTTTTAATTTGCCTAAACGGGACTCCAGATTACATTTTTACCCCTAATCCCTAAATCACCTTTTCCCCAATCCCTCTACATCGATCACACCTCTGCTTCGATCGCACCTGCGATTGCAATGAATCAGTTGCCTGCGATTACATCGATTGCGACTCAGCTGCCATGGACGCAACCCAACCGTTATCATCGCAGCTGTAATTTCTTCCCCAGCTGCCATGGATGCAGCTCAACCGCCATCATCACAGCTGTAATATCTTCCCCAGGTATTCTTCCTCCTCTGCATCTTCTTCTTTTTCTTCTCCTTCTTCTCCTTCTCCTTCTTCTTCTTCCCCTCTGTTTTGTTCATTTAAATTTCAGATTATTTTAGACACTGTAATTCAAAAATGTCATCTTTACTCGAAAATGACATGTTTTAATAACTGTAAATGTCATCTTTCTATTCCAAAATGCCAACATTATTTTAACATCAGACTACACGAGATTTCATTTTTCAAAAATTGACATGTTTTAAGAATGCCACTTCATATGCATAATAACAAAATAATGACAATTTTGTATAGAAACGTGGCATTCTCAATATGTCATTTTCAAATATTGTAAAGACATAAAAGTGTCATTTTGTAAAAATACCCAATAATTATGACATTCTGTTATTCAAAAGTGTCATTTTCTGTAATTGATAACAAGAAATTCAAGTTCAGGTATATCTTCATTTGAAACTTTCAAAAATCAAAATTTTATTTAAAATCTTATTGATAAAAAATTAAAAAAAAAAGTAGAGAACTAGGAAGAAAAATAAGAGATTACCTACCTAATAAGTTTTTAAGCTATGGTCCTGCTTTGTGATTTTGCTGCAAGAGGAGGTCCTGCACTAATGATTGATGGTGGTTGGTGTCTCGTCGGAGGGTGGCAGACGGAGGTTGTGGTCTGATTGGACGGCGGTAATGTTCTGTGGCAGCACCGCTAGAAGCACCAACAACGATGGAGGCCGTTGTGCATCGCTAGTGTGCATCGCAATAGTTGCTCGACAGAGCATTAGGCTTTAATTAAGGGTAGTTTTGGTAGATTACTTCTTTTTAGTCCTATCTTTTTAGTTTATGAATAATGATTAAGATTTTAATTTAGGTGGGTGTGTGTTCTTCAATTTATAGATTTGTTGTTAGATATTATTTTGTTAATTAACTTAAAGTGTTGTTTTACATTTTTATTTGGAATTTGTACTATATTATGGTTACATTAATACTTAATTAGTTTGAGAATTTTATAACTTACTAGAAACTTTGTTAGCATAGCCGGATTTTTTTACAAAAAATAAAGAATCAAGAACTCGAACCGAACCGACCCGTTTCAAATGGGGTGGGTAAGGTCCGATTCCTATTTCGAGATTTGACATACTCAGACCGGATCTGTCTGTTAGATGGAACCTCTACACCGCGCCCACCCCTACACCGGAGTAACCAGATTGAAAAGTCTGGTGTATTTTTAAAGTCCGGTAATATAAGGTCTAGATTGAACAAAAGAATTGTGATTGACAAAAGTCTTTTTCATTTTGTTTTTCACTAGACTTAATTATATTCCCTTTACCCTTCCACAACATAAGCAATTACGTTATATTGACGTTTGACAAAATCTCAATAGAGTTGATGTATTTCACTTTCCGCAAAAAAAAAAATCATCATATACATAAACGCACTATACTAGAGAGGGAAATTCTCCCGCCTAAGCATTCTCCGCCTAAAATCCTAAAATACAATTACACTTTCCACAAAAAAAATCATCATCCTAAAATCCTAAAATGTAATTTCATTCTTTCTATACCTAAAAGCACTATATTGGAGAGAGAAAATTTTCCCGCCTAAGCATTCTCCGCCTAAAATTGTTAGGTTTGCAATGACCATTAATAAGAGTCACGGACAATCGTTGAAAAAAGTTGTTATCTTACTCTGACGCTCCATTATTACTCACAAACATTTGTACATGGCAGTGTGGAGAGTAACAAGTTCATGAGATTGGAGTTTCTAATGACGAAGATGGAAAACCAACCAAATCAACATTGAATGTTGTTTACAAAGAAATATGTACTATAGAGTAATTTATAATTTTTGGTATAATGTGGTGGACTTAAATGCACATCCATTTCATCGTGTGATGTTTTACATTTCGTTCTAACCATTTATTCAGAATTTATATATTATTTTCAAATAATTCTAACACAGTCATATTTTTAAAATATTTTTAAATATATAACTATACCTAAATTATTATGTGGGTGTCTCACTCCCGTGCAACGCACGGGTGGAGTAACTAGTTCTCTTAAAAGCGATTACTTTAAAACAAGGACCGACTTCTAATGAAAAGCACTCTTAAACGTGAGAAATATCCTCATAGTTAACTATCCATTCAGTGTTAAGGGACCTTCAGGGATGAAGTGTCATTCTTCTTTCTTAAACATGATAAATGAGAACAATACAAAAGGATACACGTACATTATGATTCACATATGTGCCACTACAAAAAACAGTGAGATTGTCAAGGATTTTGTCACGGAATTTTTCCGTGAGCGTTTGTGCGTAAGAAAAGTTTGTCGGTTCAAATTTGTCACGGATTTGTCACGGACAAATTTTGTCACAGATCAAATCTGTGACAACACTTGTAATTTTAATTTTGGATTTTTTCGTATTTGGCTGGGCGGGAAATTAAAAAAATTTAAAATTTTACATTTTGTCACGGACGCCATCCGGGACAAACATTTTCGTTAAAAAAATTATAATTTGTCACGGAATATATCCTCAAGGAATTTTTAGATTAAAAAAAGTTATTGAAATAATAAAGCGGGATTATAAAATTCAACTTTGTCACGGCACCCATCCGTGACAGTAAATATTTCAAAAAAAGAAAAGAAAATTCCTAAATCAAAATAATTAATACAAATTCAAATTTAATATAAAGAAATTATACTAAATGGGACTAAAACATGGTGAAAACTCCAAAATAGGACTTCAAGTTTTAATTTGCCTAAATGGGACTCCAGATTACATTTTTACCCCTAATCCCTAAATCACTAGCTTTTTCCCCAATCCCTCTACATCGATCACACCTCTGCTTCGATCGCACCTGCGATTGCAATGAAGCAGTTGCCTGCGATTACATCGATTGCGACTCAGCTGCCATGGACGCAACCCAACCGCCATCATCGCAGCTGTAATTTCTTCCCCAGCTGCCATGGATGCAGCTCAACCGCCATCATCACAGCTGTAATATCTTCCCCAGGTATTCTTCCTCCTCTGCATCTTCTTCTTTTTCTTCTCCTTCTTCTCCTTCTCCTTCTCCTTCTCCTTCTCCTTCTCCTTCTCCTTCTTCTTCTTCCCCTCTGTTTTGTTCTTTTAAATTTCAGATTATTTTAGACACTGTAATTCAAAAATGTCATCTTTACTCGAAAATGACATGTTTTAATAACTGTAAATGTCATCTTTCTATTCCAAACTGCCAACATTATTTTAACATCAGACTACACGAGATTTCATTTTTCAAAAATTGACATGTTTTAAGAATGCCACTTCATATGCATAATAACAAAATAATGACAATTTTGTATAGAAACATGGCATTCTCAATATGTCATTTTCAAATATTGTAAAGACATAAAAGTGTCATTTTGTAAAAATACCCAATAATTATGACATTCTGTTATTCAAAAGTGTCATTTTCTGTAATTGATAACAAGAAATTCAAGTTCAGGTATATCTTCATTTGAAACTTTCAAAAATCAAAATTTTATTTAAAATCTTATTGATAAAAAATTAAAAAAAAAAGTAGAGAACTAGGAAGAAAAATAAGAGATTACCTACCTAAATAAGTTTTTAAGCTATGGTCCTGCTTTGTGATTTTGCTGCAAGAGGAGGTCCTGCACTAATGATTGATGGTGGTTGGTGTCTCGCCGGAGGGTGGCAGACGGAGGTTGTGGTCTGATTGGACAGCGGTAATGTTCTGTGGCAGCACCGCTAGAAGCACCAACAACGATGGAGGCCGTTGTGCATCGCTAGTGTGCATCGCAATAGTTGCTCGACAGAGCATTAGGCTTTAATTAAGGGTAGTTTTGGTAGATTACTTCTTTTTAGTCCTATTTTTGTCAAATAAAACATAGCAGTCCTGTTTTTAAAATTCTACCTAGTTTTAGTCCTATTTAGGTAAATCTCTCAAAGATATATGTAATGCTTCTGCAATTGTCATGTCAGGTCTCGCTGTATAAAGTCATATGTAATATTTTCTATCATATTATGCATGTAGCTGATCTATGCTGATGATCAATAACCTTAAGCAAAGTTAAAAAAAGGCTTGTAGTGTAAATAAGTCGGATGTGTAAAATCTAGAGAATGAATTCCAAATTCTGGAAACAAAGAGACATGAAATATATGATCCATTTTGTTTGACATCAGTGACCCCGTTAGAGACTATAACTCTTAATATTCTTACAAATAACACCAGGAGAATTGCTTTTGCTACATCCACAGGAGTAGGGGTGGGCACACAGGTACAAGAATCACGTGTCAGACCAGATAATACAGATTCAGGGCGGGTTAGTGTCGGGTCCTAATTTTAGAAAACTCAAACGGTTCGGAGCGGGGCGGGTCATTAAAAACTGAGGACCCGAACATGTCTTAAAATTTGAAACAACGGGTACCCGAACTGAATCCTTTTAAAATATTATTTTAATAAATTCTACAAGTATTATATTTAATATAATATACCAACCACACATGGAAGATCTTCATGTTATTGTGTCTAGACAAAGACTTTCAATTAAAGAAATTGGTCAGTTTGTTAAAAAGAGTTTCCAAGTCCATCTAAGCTCCAAAATTATTGTCCTCAATTCTCTATTCCAAATGCATCAAACTTTTTTTTAAAAATATTTTATTGTAAACAAAGACTCTTACTTAATGAAGTGTGACATATTTGTTTTATTATCTTACGTTTACTTATATTTTAATATTTAATATGATTTAAATTGTTTTCGTAGACAAATATGTATAGTTACTAGTGTAATTTTTTGTGACTTTATAGTGCTATCTTTTTAGTTTATGAATAATGATTAAGATTTTAATTTAGGTGGGTGTGTGTTCTTCAATTTATAGATTTGTTGTTAGATATTATTTTGTTAATTAATTTAAAGTGTTGTTTTACATTTTTATTTGGAATTTGTACTATATTATGGTTACATTAATACTTAATTAGTTTGAGAATTTTATAACTTACTAGAAACTTTGTTAGCATAGCCGGATTTTTTTACAAAAAATAAAGAATCAAGAACTCGAACCGAACCGACCCGTTTCAAATGGGGTGGGTAAGGTCCGATTCCTATTTCGAGATTTGGTATACTCAGACCGGACCTGTCTGTTAGATGGAACCCCTACACCGCGCCCACCCCTACACCGGAGTAACCAGATTGAAAAGTCTGGTGTATTTTTAAAGTCCCGTAATATAAGGTCTAGATTGAACAAAAGAATTGTGATTGACAAAAGTCTTTTTCATTTTGTTTTTCACTAGACTTAATTATATTCCCTTTACCCTTCCACAACATAAGCAATTACGTTATATTGACGTTTGACAAAATCTCAATAGAGTTAATGTATTTCACTTTCCGCAAAAAAAAATCATCATATACATAAACGCACTATACTAGAGAGAGAGAAATTCTCCCGCCTAAGCATTCTCCGCCTAAAATCCTAAAATACAATTACACTTTCCACAAAAAAAATCATCATCCTAAAATCCTAAAATGTAATTTCATTCTATACCTAAAAGCACTATATTGGAGAGAGAAAATTTTCCCGCCTAAGCATTCTCCGCCTAAAATTGTTAGGTTTGCAATGACCATTAATAAGAGTCACGGACAATCGTTGAAAAAAGTTGTTATCTTACTCTGACGCTCCATTATTACTCACA
This sequence comes from Cuscuta europaea, assembly GCA_945859875.1. NCBI lineage: Eukaryota > Viridiplantae > Streptophyta > Magnoliopsida > Solanales > Convolvulaceae > Cuscuta > Cuscuta europaea. The sequence continues at coordinate 18,177,371 of CAMAPE010000013.1, read as the reverse complement.
AACATTTGTACATGGCGGTGTGGAGAGTAACAAGTTCATGAGTTTGGAGTTTCTAATGACGAAGATGGAAAACCAACCAAATCAACATTGAATGTTGTTTACAAAGAAATATGTACTATAGAGTAATTTATAATTTTTGGTATAATGTGGTGGACTTAAATGCACATCCATTTCATCGTGTGATGTTTTACATTTAGTTCTAACCATTTATTCAGAATTTATATATTATTTTCAAATAATTCTAACACAGTCATATTTTTAAAATATTTTTAAATATATAACTATACCTAAATTATTATGTGGGTGTCTCACTCCCGTGCAACGCACGGGTGGAGTAACTAGTTCTCTTAAAAGCGATTACTTTAAAACAAGGACCGACTTCTAATGAAAAGCACTCTTAAACGTGAGAAATATCCTCATAGTTAACTATCCATTTAGTGTTAAGGGACCTTCACGGATGAAGTGTCATTCTTCTTTCTTAAACATGATAAATGAGAACAATACAAAAGGATACACGTACATTATGATTCACATATGTGCCACTACAAAAAACAGTGAGATTGTCAAGGATTTTGTCAGGGAATTTTTCCGTGAGCGTTTGTGCGTAAGAAAAGTTTGTCGGTTCAAATTGGTCACGGATTTGTCACGGACAAATTTTGTCACAGATCAAATCCGTAACAACACTTGTAATTTTAATTTTGGATTTTTTCGTATTTGGCTTGGCGGGAAATTAAAAAAATTTAAAATTTTACATTTTGTCACGGACGCCATCCGGGACAAACATTTTCGTTAAAAAAATTATAATTTGTCACGGAATATATCCGTGACAACGAATTTTTAGATTAAAAAAAGTTATTGAAATAATAAGGCGGGATTATAAAATTCAACTTTGTCACGGCACCCATCCGTGACAGTAAATATTACAAAAAAAGAAAAGAAAATTCCTAAATCAAAATAATTAATACAAATTCAAATTTAATATAAAGAAATTATACTAAATGGGACTAAAACATGGTGAAAACTCCAAAATAGGACTTCAAGTTTTAATTTGCCTAAATGGGACTCCAGATTACATTTTTACCCCTAATCCCTAAATCACTAGCTTTTTCCCCAATCCCTCTACATCGATCACACCTCTGCTTCGATCGCACCTGCGATTGCAATGAAGCAGTTGCCTGCGATTACATCGATTGCGACTCAGCTGCCATGGACGCAACCCAACCGCCATCATCGCAGCTGTAATTTCTTCCCCAGCTGCCATGGATGCAGCTCAACCGCCATCATCACAGCTGTAATATCTTCCCCAGGTATTCTTCCTCCTCTGCATCTTCTTCTTTTTCTTCTCCTTCTTCTCCTTCTCCTTCTCCTTCTCCTTCTTCTTCTTCCCCTCTGTTTTGTTCTTTTAAATTTCAGATTATTTTAGACACTGTAATTCAAAAATGTCATCTTTACTCGAAAATGACATGTTTTAATAACTGTAAATGTCATCTTTCTATTCCAAAATGCCAACATTATTTTAACATCAGACTACACGAGATTTCATTTTTCAAAAATTGACATGTTTTAAGAATGCCACTTCATATGCATAATAACAAAATAATGACAATTTTGTATAGAAACGTGGCATTCTCAATATGTCATTTTCAAATATTGTAAAGACATAAAAGTGTCATTTTGTAAAAATACCCAATAATTATGACATTCTGTTATTCAAAAGTGTCATTTTCTGTAATTGATAACAAGAAATTCAAGTTCAGGTATATCTTCATTTGAAACTTTCAAAAATCAAAATTTTATTTAAAATCTTATTGATAAAAAATTAAAAAAAAAAGTAGAGAACTAGGAAGAAAAATAAGAGATTACCTACCTAATAAGTTTTTAAGCTATGGTCCTGCTTTGTGATTTTGCTGCAAGAGGAGGTCCTGCACTAATGATTGATGGTGGTTGATGTCTCGCCGGAGGGTGGCAGACGGAGGTTGTGGTCTGATTGGACGGCGGTAATGTTCTGTGGCAGCACCGCTAGAAGCACCAACAACGATGGAGGCCGTTGTGCATCGCTAGTGTGCATCGCAATAGTTGCTCGACAGAGCATTAGGCTTTAATTAAGGGTAGTTTTTGTAGATTACTTCTTTTTAGTCCTATTTTTGTCAAATAAAACATAGCAGTCCTGTTTTTAAAATTCTACCTAGTTTTAGTCCTATTTAGGTAAATCTCTCAAAGATATATGTAATGCTTCTGCAATTGTCATGTCAGGTCTCGTTGTATAAAGTCATATGTAATATTTTCTATCATATTATGCATGTAGCTGATCTATGCTGATGATCAATAACCTTAAGCAAAGTTAAAAAAGGCTTGTAGTGTAAGTAAGTCGGATGTGTAAAATCTGGAGAATGAATTCCAAATTCCTGGAAACAAAGAGACATGAAATATATGATCCATTTTGTTTGACATCAGTGACCCCTTTAGAGACTATAACTCTTAATATTCTTACAAATAACACCATAGAGGAGAATTGCTTTTGCTACATCCACGGGAGTAGGGGTGGGCACACAGGTACAAGAATCGCGGGTCAGACCAGATAATACAGATTCAGGGCGGGTTAGTGTCGGGTCCTAATTTTTGAAAACCCAAACGGTTCAGAGCGGGGCGGGTCATTAAAAACTGAGGACCCGAACATGTCTTAAAATTTGAAACAACGGGTACCCGAACTGAATCCTTTTAAAATATTATTTTAATAAATTCTACAAGTATTATATTTAATATAATATACCAACCACACATGGAAGATCTTCATGTTATTGTGTCTAGACAAAGACTTTCAATTAAAGAAATTGGTCAGTTTGTTAAAAAGAGTTTCCAAGTCCATCTAAGCTCCAAAATTATTGTCCTCAATTCTCTATTCCAAATGCATCAAACTTTTTTTTTTAAAATATTTTATTGTAAACAAAGACTCTTACTTAATGAAGTGTGACATATTTGTTTTATTATCTTACGTTTACTTATATTTTAATATTTAATATGATTTAAATTGTTTTCGTAGAAAAATATGTATAGTTATTAGTGTAATTTCTTGTGACTTTATAGTGCTATCTTTTTAGTTTATGAATAATGATTAAGATTTTAATTTAGGTGGGTGTGTGTTCTTCAATTTATAGATTTGTTGTTAGATATTATTTTGTTAATTAATTTAAAGTGTTGTTTTACATTTTTATTTGGAATTTGTACTATATTATGGTTACATTAATATTTAATTAGTTTGAGAATTTTATAACTTACTAGAAACTTTGTTAGCATAGTCGGATTTTTTTACAAAAAATAAAGAATCAAGAACTCGAACCGAACCGACCCGTTTCAAATGGGGTGGGTAAGGTCCGATTCCTATTTCGAGATTTGATATACTCAGACCGGACCTGTCTGTTAGATGGAACCCCTACACCGCGCCCACCCCTACACCGGAGTAACCAGATTGAAAAGTCTGGTGTATTTTTAAAGTCCCGTAATATAAGGTCTAGATTGAACAAAAGAATTGTGATTGACAAAAGTCTTTTTCATTTTGTTTTTCACTACACTTAATTATATTCCCTTTACCCTTCCACAACATAAGCAATTACGTTATATTGACGTTTGACGAAATCTCAATAGAGTTGATGTATTTTCTTTTTGGAATTTTATCGATCCGGGACCTGAAAGATAGACAGACTATCAATTCGGGACCTGAAAGATGAAATGTATCAGTATAGGACTCGAAAGATGAAAAACTATCAATATAGGACCTAACATTTCATAGGTTTTGATTTATTTAATTTTTTATTAATTCCATTGCTAATATTTGGTGAAATTTTCTTCACAAAAGTTTATTAGTTTAATAAAACTAAATATTATTTAAAATTTTTAAAATAAAACTAATAATAATATTTATGAAAAATTAGGTCCTAAATTGATAGTTTTCAATCATTTGAGTCCTAGATTGATAGTTTTCCATCATTCGGGTCCTATACCGATACATTTCATCTTTCAGGTCCCGAATTGATAGTCCGTCTATCTTTGGGGTCCCGGATTGATAAAATTCCGAAAAAAGATATAAAAATAGCCAATCCGGTTCACTATAGTAATTTCAACCACTTCAGTCACAAAATAACTCCAACCGTACTTATTTTAATTTAATTATCACACAATTCAACACGAGAAATAAAAAATACATATTTAGTAAAAAAATAACTTATGATAAAGCTCATAATAAGCTGAAGATTAGGGTTACCAATGAAGATTAGGGACTGAAGTGGTTGAAATTACTATAGTGAACCGGATTGACTATTTTTATATAATTTTTCTTATTTTATCAGTAAAATATATTTTAGATTTTCATAATTCAACTCAGTTGATTCGATCAGAATCTCATCAATTTCAACGGATTCAACCAATTGCAGTATTCCCAAAAGGGCTTTAGTTTTTTCTTTAAACATTAGTGAAGTATAATTAAAATAGTGGATTATATTAAAGCTATTGTGATTTGTGACCAATTATGTATAACTATATAGTCATTATATATCAGTAGTGTAAAACTGTAAAATATATAAATAAATTAATAAAGTAATATATATTTACAATGTTGGAATGTAGTTTTTTTAATTCAATATTACTTTTATCAAACTTTTGTGTACATTTTATTTACTAATGCATATAATTAATATCAACATCAATGTTATGAGAACTATTTGAGTTGTCTGCGAAACATTATATCGTAAAACAAAACCATGGAAACCCTTAAATTAAGATGAGATATAACAGCAGCTATCCTACGCCATTAGCTGGACCCCACAATGCTTCCCTATAAATAGAAACTTTGAGGATGGATGCAGTAGAAGTAAAGGAGCCAACGTTTATACACACCATGATGAGTGAAACACAACAGACCACTATCCAACATAAGCCTGCAGGTATTCATTTTATTATATTTGTGGATTTGATTTGTTTAATTATCTTCTCAAAATTAAGTAACTGTACGTGTTTCACAGTTGATCACACAAGTCTCTTTGATTTCTAGATAATACTGGCTCGTCCCTCATTTAAAGTCTCGGTTTAACTTTTGAATCAAACTTGTTAAACTTTAAATCTAAATTACTCAAATTGAATACTCCCTCCGCGCCTCTCATAGATTCACACTTTCTGTTTTGGATGTCCCATATAAATGTTTTCATTTCTATTTTAGGAAACTGGAAACAATTAACAGTTTTAATTTGAATGTCAATTTAATCATTCAATATTAAAAATAATACATTTAAAAGTTATCAAAATTAACCTCCATATATTATATAATTGTCCCTCCGTTAACATTTTGTTGACATTCTATTAATTTCCTTAATATTTTTGTTTGTTTTTAAGGTTATCCGGATCCTATTCCCCCACCCAAGAAGGCCAAGAAGCAGAAGATGGAGTGGTTCTCGCGAAGCGAACCAAGCGGTAATGGAAATCGGAGTCTGCCCTGCTGTCATCAACTGTAATCCCGATCACAAACTTCATACTATACGTATAAATTAGGGGTGGGCGTGGTCGGTTAACCGTGTTTTGGTTAATCAACTTTCCGATTAACCGAGAAACCTACTACTTTGGTTAACCGAGTATCGGTTAACCAAAGCTTCGGTTAACCACAAACCGGTTAACCAAAAACCATAAAACCATTGAAGAAATAATTTTCTAAACAAAAATCATAATTTTCAAAACCATAAAACATCCATAAGTAGATCAAATTTTGAAGAAGAAAATAGAAATACAAGAGTAGACCAGTATTAACAATTTTATCTTCCAAGTTTAATTATGACTATTTTTTTGGAAACAAATACGAAAAAAATAATTAAGAAAATGACATTTCGAGTTTTGAAGTTAGGGAGTCAAGTAAAGCTAGAGTCATGCAAAAATTCAAGTTGATGTTGCTCAAAGAGTAGAAGCTTTATTACGGAAAATGTAAAGGATAGGATGATAAAGTCAAAAACACTAACCTGCACCATTGAGCTTAACCTTTACAGCTTTACTTTCTCCATTTAAAAACACTAAGCCGTACGTACAGGATGGATTGACGGTAAACCGATTCTAATCCATTTAAAAATGGTTAACCCACTTTGAAACATTTTTTTTAATCGGTTAACCGTACCGTGATTTCGTTTTAAAAGCGGTACTAATAACCACAAAATTAGTGGTTATACGGTTTTTTTAAACGGTTACGCGGTTATGGTTTTTTGTGCCCACCCCTACATATAATCCCTCGAATTTAGTTATAAACGCAAGTTTTTAATATTAATACCCAAACATTTAATTTGAAATATTAAAATTTATATTTTAAATTTTTACAAGATGTCCTTATTTATATTTTGAAATAGCATGTAAATTAAAACAAATTCAATCAAAAAGTACGTACCTTCGATTTTATTTATTGTGATTATTAGACATTGTAAGATCAAAAGTTATAAACGAAAAACATTATCATTTGTAATTGCAAATTAAATGAAAGCGACTTCGTGTACACACCAATGGTGTACTTTTCAAGCCCCATTTTTTCCAAATTTTATCGATGTCGCAAACACTTAGTTCACTTTAAGAAATGGAAAAAATTAAAATGTCTATGACACGCAAATTATCTACATCAAAACAGTGCAAAACAATGTCCAAACAATGCAAAACAGTGTCCAAACAGTACAAAATTGTGTCAAACAATGTCAAAAAAGTAAAATTTACCTTCTCAATAAATTTATTTCTTTAATATGTGTGAAATCATTCCGTGGAGATTGGAGATTAAACAAAAACATAAACTCATTGTTCCGTGGGTGCAGGTCGTTAGACATAATTGATTGGTTTATCTGCGATCGCATAACGTACCCCTACTGGCCGTTGTGTTGTTGCATCCACAGGGACCACAGGTAGAGCTGAGCTACCGCTAGCTTCTGGCCGGCACTATATATTACGGATCGGAGTATATATGTTCCATTGGGTTCTTTCGCTATAAATTTAATACTCCCTCCGTATCTTTAAAATCTTCTCACTTTCCTTTTTTCTCCGTAACAAAAAATCTTCCCATTTCTAAAAACGGAAATAAAAACATTCCAACTTCTCTATTCTACCCTCAATTATACGTTCTGAATTACCCTTGTTACCCTTAATTTTGAATTTGAAAACATAGTGTGTCCAAATGCCCATCAGTTCTCGGCCCACTTATCATACCCTACAAGATGTCCAAATTGCCGTGATGCTGCAGTCCCAACCCTACTTCTTTCCCGACTTCATATCTCAATTATCAAGCATTCCGCCTGAACCCATCTTTCCCGACTTCATCGCCGTGATGCTGCCGTGATGTTTTTATACTTGCCTGAACCCATCTTTGTCGCCTCTGCTCTCATAGAATCTGAAAAAACAAAGATCTCGACTGCCTCTGCAGCGGGCGACCATGTTGCACTCCCAGCGTCGCCCTGAGAGGCAGACGTTATTCAGTCTCCGGTCGTCGATATCCTTCCCGCTGGGGATTTGCCTTCACTTACCCCTCCGCCTGACGATGGCGAGGCTTTACTATCTGATTCAGAAGGTTTTCCTTCTCCGGAATGGTACCTCTCTCCTTCCGACACCGACGATACTGATCCGAGTTGGAAATGGAGGAAACGTTACGAGGGATTGATTGAACCCGACAGTGACGACGGCTGTGAGGACCTCGAGAGCCGGTGGATTGCGGTTACTTCCAAAAGGGCAGCGACGCCAACCCCTGTGGCTACGGCGGACGAGGATGAAGGATTGCCATAGGGGAGTTCTTACCGCCTAATTTCATTTCTTTATTGTCCAATAATTGCATGTTTGTTTGAGGTTCTACTGTAGGAACTTTGTGATGCTTATGTCCCTGATTTCGGTCGTGTACTATATGTGCTATTTGAATTGTTTGCTGCTGATTTGTACTCAGTTCACTCATGTAATGTCTGTGATTAATAAACCTTGTGATGTTTCTCTGAGGTATATTGGCCTTAGTCAAGCAGTGCACTATCTGTGTTGAAAAAATAGTGTTATGACTATTTTCTGAGGTTGTGTAGCATTAGTTTACTCATGTGTAGCCTGTGATGAATCTGGTCTGAGGCATAATTTCAAACCGTGCAGTGGTATGTTGATGGTGGTAAACACTTTGATCGGTTTGGATGTGTATTAAGTGTGAGTGAACTAATGTCACGGCTGTGAAGAATTCATTTCATCCCCATGAATAATTTGTGCACTTTGTCACTCATTTTTAGCCTGATTAATGTAGTGCACTGTATGTGATGATAATTAAGTCTGAGTAACTTGATTAAAGTAGCTTGATTAAAGTAGTGCACTGTGTGTGAGTAAACTGATGTCCAGCCTACATAAACAATTTTAATTGTTATGATGCTTATTAAGACTGAGTAACTGATGTCCCGTCTTTGATTAATGAAGTTCATCCATATGTGTCATTTGTGAATGTTGTGAAGCTTATTTAGTTTGACTACACCAAAGCAGTCTTAACGCATTACAACTGTTTAACATAAAGCATTACACATACATGAAATTTGATTTCACATTCAGTCACACATTAAGAGAATGTGATATTTTAAGCAACGCCTCCTCATATATCTGCTTAGTCACACCAATTCTCTGAGGTAGTTGACCTTGCCTTTGTAAAGCTTCTTTTCCCAAATGCTGCAATTTGTAGTTATTTCCTCTCCCGCACTTCATCACTTCTTTCATAACAGTTTGATAAGATAGAAAGACCTTTTCTAGGGTTGTGGCTGAAAGTTCGTTAAAAGCTTCTTCCACATTTGCAACCAATTCAGGGAGTGAACTGCTAGGCTTTTGGTCTTTTAGGGAATCAATTGCTCGAAAAAAACCTAGGTCTAGTATATTTAAATCAGGGCTGTTTGGTGGTTGGCATTGCAAAGAGACATTCCAACCATCAGTACTTGCTTCTCTATGAAAATCTTCATCGTCAATTAACATATGTGGCTTTGCATTATCTTGTTGAATGATGATGTTCCTATCGAGAAAATCTGGCCATTTTTCTTTAATAGCAGGCAATAATTTGGATAGAAACATTTCCTTCATGACTTCCCGCGTTATCCTAGTGATAGGTTTAACTTCTAATGACCCTCTTGGCCTGTTTATACTAGATCGAAGAGCAGCCCCTACGTAAGTGAAAGGCCAAATTCCAAGCTTTCCGTCCCATAACACTTCCCCCCTTTCACTGAACCTAGGCCTACTCACAGCAGCTAAAAACATGATTTTTGGAATGAAATTCTTCGATTGAGCACTTCTGTATGGATCCGGTTCATCAATGCCCAAATAGTATTTCTCACTTTCTTTAGTCGTGTTAAACCACTTTTCATCTATGTGAATGTACTCATACATATCTTTAAAAGTAGGATTCGATGGAATAGAGTCAGGGGCAAGTAGACCAACACAATGTTGTAACCTTTTTACTTTACCGTTGTCGGTTAATCGGGGTTTAAGGGAGTTAGTATGTCTTCTAACCTGTTTTTTTTGTAACAGCCTCCACATGGTCATGTGTGACATTCCCATTGCATAGGCAACTGATCTGAGATTTTTCCTAAATTGAAGTGGTATGTTTTTAAGCTTTTCTGAATCAAGAATTATACCTTTTCTGCCGGAATGACCTGTATACCTTCTGTCCACATTCACTACCTCCCCTTGTAGTATTTGTAGCTTAACCTTTGCCCATATAGAGTAGATTGTTCTCCTTGTGGTATTGAAGGTAGCAGCAGTTTCATTAATGATGCCTCTATGAAGTTTCCCCCCATTGTGTTGTTGCAATAGTTGTTGTGTAATTCGCTTCCGTTCTACATTGGTCAATTTCTTTTTCCTTGAATGTAATGTGATTAGCTCTGGTGAGTTGATGACTGCTTCTTGAACATGAATATCTGCATTTGTATTGTTTGTTTCTTCATTACTAACATTCTGTAATTCTTCTTGTGCATCTTCATTTTCTGCAATAGGGAAGTCATTGAGGTCAAGGAGGGGAGCATTGAGCTGCTTCCAGGTAAGAGGAGGGAAATTGTTTAGGTCTGGGATGCAAGAGCACAAAGTACTTCTCATTTTTACTGCTCCAGGGTTTTGTAGATCTCTTTGTGTTGAATTTCTTGTATATATACCAAAAATTCCTGGACTGTACTTTTAAATTGGAGGGAGTATCGAGTAGTTTCCCTCCATTCTTCAAATTTTCATTTCAATAATTTCTGAGGTTCTGTACACATGTGACAAACTATTTTGGACTATTCCTATTAATTTTCAGACTGCCTGCACAAGGGCAAAACAGCCTTTTGTATTGTTGTCTGGTTACTGTAGATAATCTCACCCACTTTTGAAGTGGGAAGATTATAAAGATACGGAGGGAGTACTTCGTATCTACACTTCAATTCCTTTGAACTTTTAACTACGTATTAATTTGTTCCAATAATCAAGGATTATGTATGTAAAAGTCTCAAAATTAGGCAAATTATACCGTGCAACCGGCACACCATGAGGATGGTGCGCCCGGTTGCAAAACGACGCAGTTCCCTGTTTTTTTTTTTTGCTTTTGTTGTTTAAAATTTTTGATAACTTTCTTATTTTTGATCCGATTTTTATAAAATTTATATCAACATTTTTTATTTTTCATGATCTTTCAAATAAGACCAATATTGCTTATGTAATGTTAAGAAATTATCGAACTATTATATTAATGAGTATTGGATTTTAAGGAAAATCGAATCTGTTTGGGAGATGATAGGTTTGTGAAATAGAAGATTGAATCTGTTTGGGAGTGGATCAGTGACCTCAATTACATTTGATAATACACTGAGTTACATCTTTTTATGAACGAGTTACATCTTTTTATAAGCAAGTTACATCTTTTTATAAGCAAGTTACATCTTTTTATAAGCAAGTTACATCTTTTTAAAAGCGAGTTACATATATATAAACACGAGTTGCATTTGACATGCCTGAACGTGACTTACATATATTTACACGTAAAGTTACATATTTTCACACGTAAAGTTACATATTTATACACGCGAGTTACATATTTATACACACGAGTTGCATTTGACCTGTCTGAACGCGAGTTACATATTTTTTTTACGTAAAGTTACATATTGTTACACGTAGAGATACATATTTATACACACGAGTTGCATTTGGCCTGACTGAACGTGAGTTACATATTTTAAAACGTAAAGTTACATATTTTACACGCAAATGTTAATATGTTAAAATTACATAGGCAATATTGATTTCATTTGAAAGATCATGAAAAATAAAAAATGTTGATATAAATTTTATAAAAATCGGATCAAAAATAAAAAAGTTATTACCATTTTTTAAAAACAAAAGGAAAAAATATATATATCCTTATACCGGTATACGGTGCTCACCGTATACCGGTCGTACGGTATAGGCACTCCAAAATTAAAGCATATGCATGTATGTCGATCTCAATGTCTGTCTTTCCCATATTTGTATTATTATGCGTTGTCTCTTCACTCACCAATGATTAATTTCAAACATGTCTGTTCGTTTTATTCTTATTACTTATTGGATATCTATCTATAGTTTTATATAAAAAAAACTTAGTTTAAAAACAACGATGTGATATTGTTGTATAACGCAAATTCTTTTATCACTATTGTTAAAACAATTAATTATGTCACCGCATGCATCACGACTATCACTCCCTGCCAGTGGCGGAACCAGAAAAGAATTTAAGCGGGGGCACAATCAATAATGAATGTCGAAAACACCAATAATTAATTCAAACAGTTATAAATTCTTAATTTAATACAAATAATGCATTAATGCATAATCATTATTCATTAGATTTAATTCAAACTATTTCACACTACATAATTTTCTAACCATAATTATGAATTTTAAAAAAATGTAAAATGAATTACCAAAATTTTAATTTAAATAAAAACGGGGAAATAGGAAACTGAGAACCTACCGGTCACAGGGGCGGGCGACGGAAGAACGGCGGTCAGCAAGCTGGCAGATGACGGTCCAGTGTGGCTGCGTCCGACGTGACTGGTGGCTCACTGCTGCGGTGCTACATTCGGTGCTTTGGTGGTTGCTGCTTGGCTGCTTGCGCAAGGCGCTGGGCGGAAGAGTGAAGGTCGTAACTATTGGAATTAACCTTGTTGTTTATAATCATTGACTACAGTAACTGCTGGAAGTAACTGCTTTGGATTACCTGATTGGCTATTAGTTTGGGCTCCAGGCTGCTGGTCATTGGGCCTTCCTTGGCCCGATAAGCCTTTACTTTTTTTCACAGCCTCCTTCAAAAACGACGTCGTGTCTTTTAAAATTGAAAAGTTCTAAAAAAATTCATATGTTCGCTTCTTCCCTGTTCTCCAGCCGGCAAATCGAGCTCTCCAAGATGTCAACACCTCGCCGGAAAATTGCAACCGACTAGTCTGGCAGCCCCCAACCCTCTACCTATACCCTAGCTCGGAGCCCGAAGCAGGGGCACCGCCCCCCCGGCCCCCCTAGCAGATCCGCCCCTGCTCCCTGCAATGTTGTGAATCACGGCTGCAAAATCTCTCATTTGGAACAAAAATATCTTTATGATATACTCTGTTGGGTCACAAAATAGTTTGGGAAATTAACTTGAAGTCTGGCCCATGAGTAATTAAACAATCGATCGGTCCAATCCAATGTGTTGTGATAGAGGATAAGATTAAGGGATTTCAAACTAAGCAACACCAAGGATAGGGATAAGTGGCAAGGTGGCTAGGCTGAAAACTGGGAGATAAAGGTGGCAGTTCAACTAATCCCTCATTCCTAGGAAGGTTACCACTCATAATGGAAGAATAGCAAATCAGTTTGGGAACTTTGATATAATTCTTTATATAAATACTTGTAATATCATTGAGCAAAGGGACACGAGCCATACTATTGCTCTCCCCAACAATTGTATTGAGCTCATTATTATTATAAAATCCATTATATTTTGAATATATTCCTATCGTAAATCCTCAAAGTTGGAAGAAATGACCGGGACGGAGGGAGTAACTTTTATGTTTATACTCCAATTTTCACAAAAAAATATCAATATTCATAATTTTTAATGATCTTTCATATAACACCAATATTTCATATGTAAAAAAATATCTATTATTTTTACATAGTAAAATTGAGTTAGAAATTTTATTTATTACGGAGTAATAAACTTTTTATTCCTACTCATACTAAAACATTTAATTCATTTAATTTGAGTGGGTTCATTAGTGCTATCCACTCCGTGTATGACACTACTCATTTGGAGAAAGGAAAGAGAAAAACTTCTTTTTATAGTGCTATAACTTTTTTATTTGTACTCCGGCTTTTACAAAAAATACATCTAAATTCATAATTTCTTATGATCTTTCATATGACACCAAATTGCATATTCACTTTTTTATAATAAAGTTGAATTATATGATGTGTCAGTCCCTTATTATTTAAAGAAACTTTTATTATCATTAGTTCTAAAACATTTAATAATCCAAGTTCACTCAATGCATCACTGCTACTCACACGGTGCATCGACGCTATTCACTTGGAGCATCGTTGTTATTCAATTTAATCACACTAACTTATTTGGAGAAAGCATATGAGAATGTGAGAATAATGGAGAAGGTTACTCCCTAAGGAGCCCTGACAGATATATTTATATTAAAGAGAGTTTAATGTAAAGTACAATACTAAGCCTCTAATAATTCTATTACATCCTCTCAAGCTGTGCGGGAGAAACAACGTGTAGGTTGTCTTTAAAAAAATGAAAACGTTGACTAGAGAGACATTTAGTAAAAATATCTGCCAGCTGTAGATGAGTAGGAACATGCTTAACAATCAGATCTCCGTGAGCAACCCGTTCCCGAACAAAATGATAGGTTTACTGCGGGCATGCTGAACAGGATTTGCAGTCAAATAAGAAGCAGAGATATTATCACACAATAAATGTACCGGCTCCGTGATTGGCCAACCAAGCTCGAACAAGACCAATCGGATATGCAGTGTGTCATGTACTGTGTAAGCAATGGCACGATATTCTACTTTTGTGGAGGACTTCGACACGGTAAGCTGCTTCTTAGTCTTCCAAGAAATCAAATTCAGACCCAAGAAGACAGCAAAGCCTGTGGTGGACCGAGAACTATCAGGACAACCTGCCCAATCAGCATCGGAGTAAGCAACTACACAGGTTGGGCGATTAGACTGCTGAAGCCATAGGCCATGATCTCGTGTGCCCTACAAGTACCTGCAAATTCTTTTGACTGCAAAAAGATGAGTGGTACGAGGAGCATGCATGAACTGAGACACTAAGTGTACTGCATAAGTAATATTTGGCCGTGTCAAAGTTAAATATTGTAATGCACCAACCATGCTGCGATACTCAGTAGAATCAGACAGTAACTCACCATCAGAAAGAGACAGAGTGGTACGGGAAGCTAACGGGGTGCGAACAGGCTTTACGGTATGGAGATGAAAACGGATTAGAAGATCAGTAACATATTTATGTTGAGAGAGAAACATAACTTTAGGTGAACGAATAGCCTCAACACACAGAAAATAATGGAGATTACCCAAGTCTTTCATAGCAAAATGATGAGAGATAATCGAAACAAATTGGGTAACAGATGACTCAGAATTGTCAGTAATAATAATATCATCCACATATAATAATAAATAAATAATAGTATTATTCTGGCGGTAAATGAATAAAGAATTGTCATATTTACTACAGGAAAAATCATTTTGCAGAAGGAAGCTACTGAATATATGAAACCAGGTCCGTGGAGCTTGCTTAAGGCCATAAATGGCCTTGCGCAGATGACATATATGATTAGGAAATTGATGGTGAATAAAACCACGGGGCTGACGCATATAAACTTCTTCTGTCAGATGACCATGTAAGAAGGCATTTTTAACATCAAGTTACCGTATAACCCACCCAAAAGAAATAGCAAGAGTAAGTACAATACGAACAGTGGTGAGTTTTACAACTGGACTAAAAGTTTCAGAGAAATCAATTCATGCCTGTTGATTAAAACTTTGTGCTACTAATCGAGCTTTATGGCGCTCTAATGACCCATTAGAGTGATATTTAGTTTTATAAATCCACTTGCACCCAACAATATTCTTAGTGCTGTCAAAGGGTACCAACTCCCAAGTATTATTGTTAATTAGTGCATTAAATTCATCAGCCATTGCCTCATGCCATTTTAAATGTTTATTAGCCTTAGTAAAACGGGTAGGATCTGCAGGAGTAATAACTGTATTTAAATTAAAAATTACTTTGGGTTTAAAAATTCCTGACTTTGCTCTGGTTTGCATCGGGTGGTGATTCACGACCGTAGCGGGGACACTTGAAGGGGAGGAAGACAGCACGCCGTCGGCTGAGAATGAGCCGCCGACGGTCGGACTGGTCGGAAGATTATCAGCGGGCGTGGAGGTGAAAGTTTGCTGACTGGAGGAGGACGGTGTTACTGATGGTGAGGCTGGGCAGGTGAAGGACTGAGGAGGGCTGGTTTGGTGGTCTGACCGAGGGGAAGATGTGGTCGAGACAGGGAAGTGGGGTTCGGGAACGATGGTGGATTGGGTAGGAGGGTCTAAGGTAATATCTGTGAGGTGCATTGGAGCAGGTGTAGTAGAACTAAGGGAGGGAGGACCGAGGTTTGGAAGTATTTTAAAGGGATATGTGTCCTCGTGGAACCTAACATGACGACTCACGTAGATGCAACCTGTAGTAGGATCAAAACAACGATAACCCTTATAACCGGATGCATAGCAAAAAAAGACACACTGAACAAAACGAGGTGATAATTTATTAGCATATGTGGCCGAAGAATTAGGGTAACAAGCCGAACCGAATACTCGTATAAATGAGTAGTCCGGAACATGATTAAACAATTTTTGGTACGGTGATAAGCCATTTAGGGTAGGAGATGGTAATCTATTAATAATATATGCAGCAGTAAAAATGGCATCTACCCAAAAGTTACTCGGAACAGAGGCTTCAAGAAGCATAGTCCAAGTAAACTCAAGTAGATGACGGTGCTCGCGCTCAGCAACCCCATTTTGTTGGGGTGTGTCAGGACATGATTTTCGAAAATATTTTCCGTTAGCCAAGAAAAATTGCTGCATATTATGATTAACAAATTCACCCCCTCCGTCACTTTGAAAAATTTTAATTTTATGATTAAAAAGATTTTCAACCAAAGTCTTAAAATTTTTTAAGTGCATAAAAACCTCACTTTTGTGGTGCATAGGGTAAATCTAAGTATAACGAGAAAAATCATCAATGAAACACACGTAATACTTGAATCCCAAATTTGAAAATACAGGAGATTGCCATACATCGGAATGAATAATTTGAAGAGGAAAAATAGAATTATGACTAGAATCCACAAAAGACAAACGTTGTGATTTTCCTAAACGACAAGCCACACATTCATGAGTAAAAGGAGAATGACTACATAAAAATTGTTTTCTCTTAAGAAACTGTAAGATGCTATCACCACAGTGACCTAATCTACGGTGCCACACAGAGCCAGAAGCTAAAACGGAAGCAAATACTAATGGTGAGGATGACGGTAGACGGATAGGATAAAGTGGTCCACTACTGGTAGCTCGCAGAAGTACTGCCCCCGATGCTTTGTCCTTGATCAAAAAAGAATTTTTATCAAACACTACAGTACAGTTATTATCAGCACAGAGCCTTTGAATTGAAATTAAATTATATGGGGAACAGATTCAAGAATACCCCCGTCCGATGGCAAGCCTGCAGAACTATCGTTAGTAACACAAACAGGTAAGGCATTAATATTTAAATGTGACATAGCAGAATTACAAATAACAGTACCCGTAGATGTCACACCCCCTGCATGGGAACCCGGCTGACCACCCCCTCCGGGTAAATAAGCTCACTGCCCCTGAGGATACCAGTACACCACCTGCTGCTGTCCGCGACCTCGCCCCCTGCCGCCGCGGACTCGCCCGTGACAGCGACCTCGTCCGCGTTGCTGATTGTCGGACTGGCGCTGATGCCCGACCGGGTGACCCTGCTGCCCGACCGGGTAAGACGAACTGGAATGCTTCGGGGCCGAAGGTTGAGCAGGTGATGAAACAGCCGCGCCGAAAGCCTGATGGAAAGATGGGGACTCCTGGGAGCGTAGGTAAATAACCTGCTGCTCTAGCTCAAGAAGATGATTACGTAGAGTTTCAAACGGGAAATTTTGAAGAAACTGGGACACAGTAGTAAATAAAGATTCATACTCAGGTCCCAGTCCCATAATAGTAGTCTTTAAAACTTCCCGAGGTGGCACAGGGCAATTGATTGTGGCAAGATCATCAACTAATATTTTAATTTCTCTCAAATAGTTATCCATGGACTGATCAGGTTTCTTTTTGATTTGATTAAAAAAACGCTTTAATTCCATAGACCTGGCTAAACTGGCAGACATAAAGCGAGACTCTAACTGTTCCCATATTTCACAAGAATGTTTTAAATCACGCACATCGATGAGTACATCCCTAGATAGGGTTGCAAATAACCATGAATGGATTGTTTGATCAATTCTCAACCAAGTTGAAAATTCGGGATTGGGAATTTGACGGTTAAGAGCATCTATGGAATAAGCAGGAGGTACCTGAATGGAGCCATCAACCATGCCAAGTAGAGCCTGTGAAACCAGGAATGATTCAAATTGTGTCCTCCAAGTGGTGTAATCTTCCACCGCCAAAAGTTTAGTAGTCACAATATTTGTGACATTGGTGGCCACATGAGATATGGTTTGAGCCAGATCCGTGAGAAGGGAACCGGTCAGGTTGCCTGCTGGTGTGCGAGAGGGAGGGATCACAGAGGAGACACCAGGTGAGCCGACGAACGTGGGGTCAACAAAGGAAGGACCTGCCGAGAAGGGCGGCGGCTCTAACGGGACTGCCTGCACAAGAATTGGAGCCGACCAAGGGAACACCGACGGGACATTTTGAAACAAGGAATATGGCATAGAGACCCGACTTGGCGATGCAAAGTTGGAGGAGAACGTCACACCGGAAGAGACAGAGGTGATTGCCGGCAGCGATCCAAAAGATGTTGGAGCGCCGACGGTGGTGACGGAAGTAGCCGCTGCAGTTGAAGGTGGCTGGGCAGTGGTTGCCGTTGTGCTGAAGATGGAAGTCGAGGATGACATGGTGCTGCGGTGGGCGGCGCCGAAGAGAACAGGAGGTCGGTGAAGTATGGGGTGGCGCCAAAGGGAATACGGCGGCTGTGCTAGGGTTTAGTGAGAGGGAGAGGATCGGGAAAAAATTAATGTGCTCTTGATACCATGTAAGAATAATGGAAAAAGTTACTCCCTAATGAGCCCTAGCAGATATATTTATATTAAAGAGAGTTTAATGTAAAGTACAATACTAAGCCTCTAATAATTCTATTAGAGAAAAATTTTCTTTTTTAAAATGCTATGATGTTCTTTTGTACTCTAATTTTATAAGAGATGTATCAAAATTCACAATTTTTTTATAATTTTTCATATAACACCAATATTGCATATATAGAAATAAAAAATATTATTTTATATAATAAAAATGAGTTATACGGAGTAAATTAATATTGTGTCAGTTTCTTATTAGTTAATAAAAATTTTGTTATCCCTACTACTAAAACATTTAATTGATCCAACTTCACTCCATTCACTGCTATTCAGTTGGTGCATCACTGTTATTCATTTTGATCACGCCAACTTATTTGGAGAAATGGTAAAAAAAAATGGTTTTTTAAAAAGTGCTGACTTTTTTTTGTACTCCATTTTTTATAGGAAATGTATCAAAAACCATAAATTTTTTCTAATTTTTCATATAACACCAATATTGCATATAAAAATAAAAAAAATATTATTTTTATAAAATAAAATTGAATTATAAATGAATGAAGTGTCAACCTCTTATTGGTTAATCAAAATTCTGTTATCACTACTACTAAATCATGTAATAAATCAATGTTATTCATTTTAATCAAGGCAATGTACTCATTTGGATCGACAAAGGGGATAAGAAAATACCCCTTTTTCAAGTGCTATAAATTTTTTGTACTCCAATTTTTACAAAAAAAATATATCAAAAGTCATAACGTTTTATGATCTTTCAAATGACATCAATATTGCATACACACACATATATAAATGATGGAGTATATGGGTCTAGGCCCCAGGACCCACATACTCAGAAGAACAGAAAGCACAGCCACTACGCGGTGCCCTCGTCGGCCGAAGAAGAACCAACTCAGAATATGATCCTGAAGCCGAGGAACCAGGGTGTCCTCATCGGCCGCGCCCTCGTCGGCCGTGCCCTCGTCGGCCAAGACCCTCGTCGGCCACGGAAGTCTCACAGAACCGGATTTTACACTTATTCATTCATATAGCCCACCAGTGACTCTGTATTCGACCCAATAGCGGTCCAGTTGTAAATGGGCCTCCCAAGCCCAAGGCTTGGGAGCCCAGCCCGTATTTTTCCTATAAATACTTCCTCTGGAGGTAGTTATAGGGGTTAGAAAATCATTCTATTGAAGCATTTCTTGCACTTCTCTCTAGCTCTCACTTCTCTCTAGACATATACTCTATCATTTGGTGCTCTCGTTGAGAGCTAGAACAATCAAGTTAGCACCCTTCGTCGCTACCAAGCACAGCTAACCACTGATCATGGGAAGAACTAAGTCAAACCGCAACCTCGTCAGCAAGGCCATCCCTGAGGACCAGGAGACCAGGGAACATGAAGAGGACGCCACGGCCGACCAGGTCGGCGGAGGAGACGTCTTCCAGGAGGCCATCAACCTCACGACGGACCTCCGCAACCAACTCAACGGCGGAGCCCCTGATGCCTGCATCGGCCTGGACAAGAAACGAGCTGAGAAGACAGACCACGCCCTGGCCCAGCCTATGGCCGCAGCTTCTCCGTCTGTGGATCCACAGGTCCAGGCCGCGTTGTCGGTCATCATCGCCAGCTTGGCCCAGAACCCCACCGTCCTCAGTGCACTCTTGCCAAGGACCGGGGGGAATGTCACTCCACCTCCTCAGCCCCAACCGTTGGCCGTCAGGTTAGGCAATGATGAGGGGGTGATGGCCCAGGACACGGCGTCGTCCCACTCCCACCCCGCTTCCCCTCTTCGGCCTGGGCAGACCCCAGCGCGTAGAAAAGCCTCTGCCTTCAATAGGCTAGGTGACACGCGTCGTCGTCCGGTTTCGGAGAGGATGGCAGGGCGGATTGGTGAGCGTCGTCCTGGCTCGCCAAGGGAAAGCTTGGGGTCTGTGTCCCGGACAGCGGACCAGCCCCGCCTGGACAAGGGAAAGGGGAAGTTGCACGAGGACGACGTGCGCCACCAGATCAATGCGGCCCATGACGAGCGCATGAAGAATCAGCAGGGCGCCGCTGCGGCCGCCAGGGATCCCCGGGACGAGGTCATCGCCCAGCTGGAAAGGAGGCTGGCCCTGATGAAGGCCAGGCAATCGGCAAATGTCCCTACGGCCGGCGCCTCCAACGACACTGGCCTCAACTGTGACACTCCAAAAATTTAAATAAAAATAATTTTTATTAGTCAGATAAAATATTACGAAAATAAAATTTTAATAATTAATTGAGTCAGACAAAGATTCAACAGTTGTAATATTCTAATCAGATAAAATTTCAAAATTTATGACGTTTTAGTCAGATAAAAATATTTCAGTAATAAGAACAACATTTTATTAAAGAAGTGAACCAGACAGAAAATTTACATTTGCGACACTTTTAGTCTCATAAAAATGGTCCGATAATAGAAGTAACGTTTTAGTATAAAATTTACTTTTATATATATTTTAAGTTAAGTATAAAATGCACAAATACAATAATATAATAAATAAAATAATATACAATATATATACTCCGTATATACTCCTAATACGTAAACTACATAACAATTAGAGTATAAAATACTACATATAATATGCAAGTATAATAAACAATATGAGTCAAAGACTCCACATACAATACAATAACCTCAAGTACAAACAAAATAAAATACTCCATATACGAGTATATGAGACCGTTGCTACGCATGTCATACACTCCAACTCGAAGAAGAATCCTACGCAGGAGAATAAACTTACCTTCGTATTTGCGTAGAAGAGTAACTCAATTAGCTAAACCCCTAAGCCCTAAGCCTGTGAAACTCGACATGCATGTATATATATTATACATAAGTCATACGCCGTACACTACACATATATATACATAAACCCGGAGAACACCCCACGTCCTTCCACAAAACCCAATGAGAAGAAGACTGCTCTACCGCCGGCGCACAAGAAGAAGAAGAACGACCGGCATCATGAGAGAAGAAGAGGGAAGAACGAAACTCGCCGAAGAAGAAGACCCAGTTTCCGGAGTCATTGCCGGACTGGTCTCACGCCGGATTTTTGCTGCAACCGGAGAAGCTGCTACGTCGGAAAAGACCACGGCGACGCCGGTCAAGGAGAAGGGAGGACGCCGGAGAACCGTAGCCATGCTCGCCGGACAGACAAGCAAGGTCGCCGGACTATTCGGCTGCTTTTACGGCGGAGAAGGAAGTGTGACCATGCAGCCGTTATCACCGGAGGTGCTGCTGCACCAGAGAAGTGGCCGCCGAACAAGTGAGCCTCCGTCCCGACCATACGCCGGCCACCGGTGGTAGTGGTGTTAGAACTGTCGTCACGTTCCCCTGCTTCCTGCTGCTGAAAACGAATACGGCCGTACTGTAAGTATTTGCTTAGTTACCATGTTGGGCTGGGACAACACTATCAATATGAATAATAATAAGGATAATAGTAATAATAAAATAGTGATAAGAGGAATAAAAATAACTATTTAACACCCCCAAATTTCCCTCCCAAAATAATACTTAAAGAAACAATAAACTTTTATTATTTATTCGAAACTTTCAATTATTTGCAACGGAGATAAACAATAACCAGGAAAAGGGGCGTGTTACCGCCACACCCTGCCCTCAACTGACTGGATGCTAAGGCTATCCACCATAAATGTATCTAAAGTAAATATTAAATTCAACATTTAAAATAATGAAATCTAATCAAGTTTATTCTAAATGGGACTACTCTAAATGTCTTCTAGGAGTGCTCTCAAGGCATCAATCTTCATATATCACATCATCTGTAACATAAGAAAATAAAAGAAACAAATAACACAAAAATTAGCTTTCGCTAAGAAAATCCCACCCAACCCCGTAAAATAATAGTTTTGTTCAAAATAAGTATTTGTATATATGATACATACAAAATGAGTTTCCAATAATTTAGTTTCAAAAAGAGTAGTAATATTTGCAAAATATTTCTTCCATAGTTCGTGTACGTATTTCCAAGAATAATTCTCCACGTACAGAAATATTTGTTTTCCTCAAAATAGCTTTATAGCTAATTCTCCTAGTTATTTAGAAGGGCGGTGCTCAAGCGTTACCTCGATTCTTGAGCCCAGTGATCCGTTGTTTTGTACAGTCACTCCGATCTTCTCTCGGTACCTCATCTCCTCTATTAGAATCTAGACTTCTACCTTAAGTGTGCACACCCCCTAAAGGGATTCCAAGCCCTCCGAGTAGTATGAAGTCTAAGTAGTTCTGACGTCACGTCTCCCTACTCCAAATGGGATATACTCCCTAGGTTCTAGGTTCAAAGATCCTTAAGAGAATAGGTACTACTACTACTGCTCTAATAAAAGGGATCTGATGTCCACTTGTTCGGGGTGGTTACCGAACCCTCCAAAATTTATTTGATTTGTCTCTAGCCTCTCAATTCCAGTAGTAGTAGTCCTAACCCTCCCTCACCATTAACGGACGTGAAGGTGGCCCGGCACCTACGGATTTCTCCCGCGATGCCCCACATTAAGAAAACAATCTTTTATCTTGTTTCAAAATCTCATATTTATGTCTCTTGGACAGAGTTTCACCACAAGGATTATTTATCCTTAAATTGTTAACTTTATATTTTCTCAAAATATCCCACACATACATATAATCCAATATATCTCAAAATCACAAATACAACTTGCTCACAAATAATTCGTCATTCAAAATATTCATACCATCAGACGTACATATCAAATAAATAATTATTTACGAGGTAAAATATGATTTTGGTTGCAATGTGACTTACCTCAACTTCCAGATAGTCCTAACAAGCTTCTCTAACGGCTTCCTTTCCAAGTACCTTCTAATATTTAAAATTTCTCAAAGTCAATATTCATTCGAGATCGTAGTTTAATTGTCCTACCCTTTTCGTTTAACCCATTATTCTACTTGTTAAAGTGATCATAATTATCCTGATTAACTCACCTATAAGTTTATTTAAATTGGTCTACTTATTCTAACAGTCCATAAATCCATTATCATAACCGACCGGGTTTTAGGATTCCATTTTAAACTAACCAGTCCGCTATTTACCATTTTCGATCACTAACTTATACTGATAATGATAACTATTAACCTTATAAGTATCAGTCCATATTGCTATCACTGTTACTAGTACGTATTGCTGTCGTTATATTACTATCATGGGTTCTAAATATAGTCCATTATTATGTCTAATGATAATCTATTTTATTTTTACATATATTGGTCTATAAATTTAATCCATGATTTTATTATAATCCAAATGAATCAATCTGATTTAACTAGAATAGTACGAAATTCATTCTAATATAATCGGTTTATTATTTATCATTATTGTGATAATAATCATTCAATTCGTCCAGTTTAATTAGAATAATGAATAATCCATTCTAACCTAATTATTAAATAATTGGTCCATTAAATCCTTTAATTTTATTATAAAAAAATGACCATTCTAATGAATAACATCAATCTGAACATTATATTATTAAAGTTCTTTTAGTCCAATTATTACCTCAATCCACGATTACTATGACCAATTTCATTCACATCATTTATTATTATATTATTATTACGATTCACATCAAGTGTATTTTATAATCCTCACCGTTCCATAATGAAAGATACCAGCCTACTGATTTGATACGTCAATGGTCCAATTCAATATTATTACTATTATTTCAGCTCATTCTCTACACACAGTACGTTACGTAGTTATACGAAGTACTCCGTATATTCGTTTGTCTTCTCTATTTTTTTTTTACGTACGTGAAAACGAAGAGAACGCAGAGGCTGTAACTTACCTACGCCGACGTTAGTCGAGTAGTACGGTGGTGGCAATGGTCGAGTTTCAAGGTGGCAGGACGGCGGTGGACGTCTTAAGACAGCGGATCGAGCAGACGCTTGCAGCTTCCCCTTCCTCCGGTGAGTTCCTCTTCCTCCGGCGAGTTCCTCTGCCTCCGACGGCTCTAGGTTTTCTGCTCCAGTAACGACCTCACCTTCTCTCTCGAAATTGAGAGGCTTACCCTCTCCTTTTCTCTCGTTTTCTCACAAAGTTTTCTCTCTTTTGTTCTCTTCGACGCAGTTCGTCGGTCGTGGGTTTGATGTAGGTTATCAACGAAGTGCTGCTATTTAAATTTGTAGGTCGAAGGTTCTCGATCCCTAGAAATTAATTTTGTTGATTTTATCCAATTAGCCCCGAAATGCGTAGTTCGTTCGGCGATCTTATCATATCACATGCGCAAGTGATTACTTGTGTGCAAAGTATTATTCTTTCATCACATACCACGTATATTTGATTATATTTAAGTTTGAAAAGTCAAACCCCTAAATGTATGTGTGTGTCGCACTATATATATACTATACGTACATCTATGTTTTTTTTTTTGCTTTCTTTCTTTCTATTTTTACATAAATCGTATATGCATTATTATTATATGCAAAGTACATTAGTAAAGTTAATGATGTTATTCATTTTTAATGTATACGTATCATACGTTATAAAATATTATCTTATCAACTTTATTATGACAAAAATAATTATTTTATTTTACTTAAATTTTTCGAAGTGTCA
The DNA here is from genome assembly GCA_945859875.1 of Cuscuta europaea. Taxonomy (NCBI): domain Eukaryota; kingdom Viridiplantae; phylum Streptophyta; class Magnoliopsida; order Solanales; family Convolvulaceae; genus Cuscuta; species Cuscuta europaea. The sequence continues at coordinate 18,152,376 of CAMAPE010000013.1, read as the reverse complement.
CATTCTACCCTCCTTAAAAGATGCTTCGTCCCGAAGCATAAGCTAATATCTACTATCAATAAGTATAAAATAACTAAGTGTTACATTCTACCCCCCTTAAAGAGGGGTTACGTCCCCGTAACTAGTAAATTACCTGAGGTAAATAACTCTGGGTAACGTTGGCACATATCGTCCTCAGTTTCCCAAGTAGCATTCTCGGCTAAGTGGTTAGACCACAATACTTTGACCATCTTAACTGCTTTTCTCCTAGTCTCACGAATCTTGGTATCAAGAATCTGGACAGGCCTCTCCTCGTATGTCAATGTCTCGTCCAACTCGACCACCTAATGGAATCGAGGTTAAACATGTCTAACTTAGTTTCAAATATCTTAAGGTTATGGTTCGTACCTCGGGATTAAGTATATGCGATTCGTCGCAGACGTACTTCTTCAACTGAGATACATAGAATACGTTGTGTACCTTGAACACGCCAAAATGATTTTTTTTAGGTTTGTGTTTTAAACTTCCAAATAATTTTAGAAAGAATGTATTTACTTCATACCTTACTCAATTCCGTGGGTAGAGCTAGTTTGTAAGCTACTCTTCCCACTTTCTCCAGAATCTCGTAAGGCCCAATGAATCGAGGACTTAGCTTGCCCTTCCTTCCAAATCTCATGACGCCTTTAGTAGGGGAGACTCGGAGTAGCACTTTCTCTCCCACCTCGAATTCAACTGGTTTTCTTCCTAGGTCGGCATATGACTTTTGTCGGACTTGAGCAGCTTTCATTCTCGCCTGAATCAGCTTGACCTTTTCCATAGTTTCATGCAGGTACTCTGGTCCTAGCACCACTTTGTCCGTCATATCGCTCCAACATAAAGGGCTTCTACACTTTTGACCGTATAGAGCTTCGTATGGAGCCATCTTAATGCTCACATGGTAGCTATTGTTATATGAGAACTCTATCAAGTCTAAGTGCTCATCCCATGACCCTTGTAGATCTAGAACACATGCTCTTAGAATGTCCTCGAGTGTTTGAATGGTCCTCTCCGTCTGACCATCAGTTGTTGGATGAAACGCAGTACTTAGCTTCAGCTTTGTCCCCATGGCGGACTGCAATTCCTTCCAGAATTGAGATAGGAATCGAGAGTCTCGGTCGGATACGATGTCTTGGGCAACCCCGTGGTATTTGACCACGTGCTTGATATAAGCTCTTGCTAACTTCTCCATACTCCAGGTTTCGTTCATCGGTATGAATCGTGCGGTTTTGGTCAACCGATCCACTATCACCCATATCTTGTCATTTCCGGACTTTGTTAAAGGCAAACCTCCAACGAAGTCCATCGAGATCGAGTCCCATTTCCACATTGGTACCTCCAAAGGTTGCACGAGTCCTTTGGGCTTGCATCTCTCCGCTTTGACTTTTTGGCAGTTTAGACATCGTGCTACAAACTCGGCCACTTCTTTCTTCATCTTTGGCCACCAGAAATTCTTCTTCAAGTCTTTGTATAGTTTATCTCCTCCCGGGTGTACCGAGTAGGGTGTGTTGTGTCCTTCCTCCATGATTTGACTTTTGACGTTCTCACACTTCATCGGGACACACCACCTCCCTTTGTATCGAATACTCCCATCTTCATGCAACTGAAATGGGCCATTTGCTCCGTCTTTCATCCCGGCTTTGACTCGTTCAAGCTTCACATCTCCCGGTTGACCGGCTTTGATTTCATCGAAGATAGAGGGTAAAATGGTCATAGTGTACAACTGTATCTCGTTCTCTACTTCCCCATATTCTCTAACTTCGATGTTAAGCTTCTGGAGATCCCGACACAGCTCGTCTGGTAGTATCCACATTGCCCGGCTCATGTGCTCAGACTTCCGGCTTAACGCGTCTGCTACGACGTTGGCCTTACCTTCGTGGTAATTGATCTCCAAATCATAGTCTTTAATTAGCTCTAACCACCTTCGTTGTCTCATGTTGATCTCCCGCTGGGTGAAAATGTACTTAAGGCTCTTATGATCAGTATAAATTTTACAGTGTGCCCCGTAAAGATAGTGCCTCCAGATTTTCAAGGCAAACACAATAGCAGCTAACTCAAGGACGTGTGTCGGATAGTTAACTTCATGCACCTTCAATTGTCGGGACGCATAAGCCACTACCATCCCATTTTGCATTAGAACACACCCGAGTCCCTTCTTTGACGCATCGCTGTAGATTTCGAACCCTTCGGTTCCGGATGGAAGTGTCAGCACTGGTGCGGTCGTCAATCTCTTTTTCAGCTCCTGGAAAGCTACTTCACACTCTTCACTCCAATGAAACTTCATGGTCTTCTTCATTAGGTTCGTCAATGGTTTAGCTATCTTGGAGAAATCTTTAACAAATCTCCGATAGTAACCCGCTAGCCCAAGGAAGCTCCTCACCTCTGTCACTGTGGCAGGTGCTCTCCATTCGATCACTGCTTCAATCTTGGATGGGTCGACCGATATTCCTTCTTGGTTGATTATGTGGCCCAAGAAGGCGACTCGGTCCCTCCAAAAGTCACACTTTGATAGTTTAGCATAAAGTTGATTCTCCCTCAACGTCTGCAGGACACGTCTCAGGTGTTCTTCATGCTCTTCAGGATTCTTGGAATACACCAGGATATCATCTATGAATACTACCACAAATGTATCAAGGTAGGGACGAAATATGCGATTCATTAAGTCCATGAATACCGCAGGTGCGTTAGTTAACCCAAACGGCATCACAGTGAACTCGTAGTGTCCATACCTTGTACGAAATGCGGTCTTTGGTACATCTTTCTCCGTTATCCTTACCTGATGGTAACCGGATCGGAGATCAATTTTGGAGAATACGCCTGCTCCTCTCAATTGATCGAACAAATCATCTATGCGAGGTAGAGGGTACTTGTTCTTGATTGTTACCCGATTCAGCTCTCTGTAGTCAATGCATAACCTCAGACTTCCATCTTTCTTCTTTACGAACAAGACTGGAGCGCCCCAAGGTGAAACGATCGGCTTGATGTAGCCTTTCTCAAGCAATTCTTCAAGTTGCTCTTTGAGTTCCTGCATCTCTTTTGGAGCCATCCTGTATGGAGCTTTGGAAATTGGTGCAGTCCAAATTATACTTCGTATATTACTAATTGGTCCATTACTTAATACTACTAAATTATCCCAATTATAATAATTATTTTTATTCCTCTTATCACTATTTTATTATTACTATTATCCTTATTATTATTCATATTGATAGTGTTGTCCCAGCCCAACATGGTAACTAAGCAAATACTTACAGTACGGCCGTATTCGTTTTCAGCAGTAGGAAGCAGGGGAACGTGACGACAGTTCTAACACCACTACCACCGGTGGCCGGCGTATGGTCGGGACGGAGGCTCACTTGTTCGGCGGCCACTTCTCTGGTGCAGCAGCACCTCCGGTGATAACGGCTGCATGGTCACACTTCCTTCTCCGCCGTAAAAGCAGCCGAATAGTCCGGCGACCTTGCTTGTCTGTCCGGCGAGCATGGCTACGGTTCTCCGGCGTCCTCCCTTCTCCTTGACCGGCGTCGCCGTGGTCTTTTCCGACGTAGCAGTTTCTCCGGTTGCAGCAAAAATCCGGCGTGAGACCAGTTCGGCAATGACTCCGGAAACTGGGTCTTCTTCTTCGGCGAGTTTCGTTCTTCCCTCTTCTTCTCTCATGATGCCGGTCGTTCTTCTTCTTCTTGTGCGCCGGCGGTAGAGCAGTCTTCTTCTCATTGGGTTTTGTGGAAGGACGTGGGGTGTTCTCCGGGTTTATGTATATATATGTGTAGTGTACGGCGTATGACTTATGTATAATATATATACATGCATGTCGAGTTTCACAGGCTTAGGGCTTAGGGGTTTAGCTAATTGAGTTACTCTTCTACGCAAATACGAAGGTAAGTTTATTCTCCTGCGTAGGATTCTTCTTCGAGTTGGAGTGTATGACATGCGTAGCAACGGCCTCATATACTCGTATATGGAGTATTTTATTTTGTTTGTACTTGAGGTTATTGTATTGTATGTGGAGTCTTTGACTCATATTGTTTATTATACTTGCATATTATATGTAGTATTTTATACTCTAATTGTTATGTAGTTTACGTATTAGGAGTATATACGGAGTATATATATTGTATATTATTTTATTTATTATATTATTGTATTTGTGCATTTTATACTTAACTTAAAATATATATAAAAGTAAATTTTATACTAAAACGTTACTTCTATTATCGGACCATTTTTATGAGACTAAAAGTGTCGCAAATGTAAATTTTCTGTCTGGTTCACTTCTTTAATAAAATGTTGTTCTTATTACTGAAATATTTTTATCTGACTAAAACGTCATAAATTTTGAAATTTTATCTGATTAGAATATTACAACTGTTGAATCTTTGTCTGACTCAATTAATTATTAAAATTTTATTTTCGTAATATTTTATCTGACTAATAAAAATTATTTTTATTTAAATTTTTGGAGTGTCACATTCTACCCTTCTTAAAAGATGTTTCGCCCCGAAACATAAACTAAAGTTAAATGACAAAATTCTAAAGTATCACATTCTATTTGCCTTAAAGAGAGGTTACACGTTCGTAACTAAAACTATTACTAAAATTTCTCAGGGCGCGCATGAGTGAGGACAAAGTGCGAGGAAAAGGCTAGTGGCGGTTTGTGAGGATAGTAGTAGAGGTCAGAAGTAACTACCTCGGGCCTACGGGGCCGGGGTGTTACAAATGGTATCAGAGCAACCCTGCGACGGTGTGTTGATCTGTTGGATTTCGGGCGGGCACTTAGCAGGGGAAAAGATTCTGGGATATGATTGAGATTGGTTTATGGGCACAACGAGGACGTTGCGTTCCTAAGTGGGGGTGATTGTAATACTAGCTTGAGATTTAATTTAAATGGATTAATAGTACTACTCATACCAACAAGGTGCATCTCCTTTTAAGGGAGCTCATTAGCCAAGAACTCCAAAGTTAAGCGTGCTTGCACGGGAGTAGTCTTGGGATGGGTGACCCCCTGGGAAGTTTCTCAGGGCGCGCATGAGTGAGGACAAAGTGCGCGGAAAAGGCTAGTGGCGGTTTGTGAGGATAGTAGTAGAGGTCAGCCGTAACTACCTCGGGGCCTACGGGGCCGGGGTGTTACATCAACGCCCTCATGAACAAAGTCAGTGCCCTTGAGAGGGAGTTGGCCGAAGGGTGAGGTGACCTCGTCATCCAGGTCAGGACCAGGACCCCTTTCACTAACAGGGTGCTCTCAGCTCCCATCCCGGAGAAGTACAGGGGAAACGCCATCAAGTCCTACGATGGCCGATCAGACCCCCAGGAGCACTTCAACCGCTATCAGAATAACATGCTGATGGTGATCGCGTCGGATGAATATCTCTGCCGTTGGTTCCTCTCTACTCTCGAGGGGCCAGCGTACGAGTGGTTCAACGCGCTCCCCGAAGGAAGTATTGACTCATGGCAAGACCTTGCCCAACGCTTCCTCACCCACTTCGCCGGCCCCAGGACCATCCCCGGCCGTCCAGGGTGCCCAGGGCCATCACGGCTCTGGTGGACAAAGTAAGAAAGACCGTCACTGGCGGCCGAGGTTGGAACGGCCGGGGGCCCCCCTCACCCACCCAGTCAGCACCATCCTCGACTACACCGAGAAGCATGGCCTCATTGAGCAGGCTCCTCGGCCGGCCGAGGAGGTCCTTGCCATCCAGCAGGGAGGCACATACTGCCGGTTTCACAAGAACTCCTCGCACAACACCGACGACTGCATCACACTAAAGAAAGCCATCGAACGCCTTATTCGTCAGGGGGGACTCTCCCAATTTGTTAAAGGTGGCCCACACAAAAATACGTGGGTAAACACCGGCAAACCTGGGGGCGAACCCTCTACGAAGAAGCGGGAGATCGGCAGGCTCAGCGACGACGAGGACTTTGAAGAGCCTCCGCCAAAGAAGAACCATATTCACCTCATTGTAGGTGGGAACACCGGGGGGGGACTCCGTCACCCAGAGGAAAAAATGGGCCCAATCCCTTTACATTGGGGAGGTGTCCCACGTTCCCCCCAGTCGAAGAAGCAGCGAACGGAGGCGATCACCTTCACCGACAAAGATCTGCCTCCGGGTACGGAATCACATAGGGACGTCCTCGTCATCTGGTGTGAGATCGGTGACTCCATCATCCACCGCACTTACATCGATACGGGGAGCTCCGTCAACGTGATGTACCTGGACACCTTCAGGCAGCTAAAGCTGGACAAAGCTCTGCTGAAGCTGATCAAGACACCGTTGTCCGGCTTCACCGGGGACTCTATCGACGCTGAGGGCACTATAGTCCTTCCCGTGGAGGTCAGCGACGGCCCCCACCGCGCCAAAATTGACATGGAGTTCATGGTGGTCAACCTTCGGTGCGCCCACAACCTGATTTTGGGGCGTCCAGCACTGGAGGACTTGGAGGCCATCATCTCCATGAAACACTTGTGTGTGAAGTTCCCCACCAATGGCGGCATCGGCTACGCCAGAGGAAACCAAAGGATAGCCAGGGCATGCTACCTCAAGCTAACAAGGCCGACCGAAAGGGAAGGACAGATGATAGACACCATCACGACAGCCGTTGCCAAGGACGAGGAGAGGCCGCATGCCGAACCGGCCGAGGAGGTCGAGGAAGTCCCTCTGGATACCTCCCGGCCGGAGCAGGTCCTCAAAATCGGGAAGCAACTCCCACAGGACCAGCGGGACGCCATCCTCCTCGTCCTACGGTCATACGCCGTTATCTTCGCGTGGGGCCCGGACAACATGCCAGGCATCAGCCGACAGGTGATCACCCACCGGCTGACCGTCGATCCAGCCTCCGCGCCTGTCAAGCAGAAGCGGCGCTACTTATTCGCCGACAGGCGGGACTTCATCAAAGGGGAGGTCACCATGCTCCTCTCAATCAACCACATCAAAGAGGTGAAGTACCCGACGTGGCCAGCCAACGTCGTCCTCGCCCAAAAACCGCCGACATTCAGAATGTGTGTTGATTACACTGACCTGAACAAGGCGTGCCCCATGGACCCGTTCCCTCTCCCCAACATTGATCAGTTGGTGGACGAGACGGCGGGATGCGAGTTGATGTCATTCCTTGATGCTTTCAGAAGGTACCACCAAATTTTCATGCATGAAGATGACGCTGAGAAGACGGCATTCATGACCCCAGAGGGAATATTTTGCTACCTCGTCATGGCCTTCGGACTCAAAAACTCCGGTGCCACCTATACCAGGATGGTGGCCAAGATCTTCAGGGCAGTCCTCGGTCGGACGATGGAGGCATACGTCGACGACATGCTTGTCAAAAGCAGGCAAGCCACCACACATGCTGACGACCTCCGAGAAATTTTTGAAATCATGAAGGAGTTCAAGCTCCGCCTCAACCCCAAGAAGTGCGCATTTGGCGTCCAAGGCGGCAAGTTCCTCGGCTACATGGTCAGCCGGAGGGGCATCGAAATAAACCCGGAGAAGATACAGGCTATCATCAACATGGAGCCGCCCCGCAACGTCAAGGAGATACAACGGCTGACGGGGCGCCTGGCGGCCCTGAGCCGCTTCCTCTCCAAATCAGCCGAGAGGTCACTCCCTTTCTTCCAAATCATGCGCAAGGCAAACAGCTTCAAGTGGAAGACGGAGTGCCAAGAAGCATTTGAAGAACTAAAGAGGTACCTATCGTCCCCGCCAGTGCTCTCCAAACCCAGAACTGGTGAAACCCTCTTCTTGTACTTAGGGGTGAGCACGTCGGCCATCAGCTCCGTGCTCATCCGTGAGGACGAAGGGGTGCAGAAGGCCATTTTCTACATCAGCAAGACACTTAGGGAGGCTGAGCTCAGGTACTCCCCCATCGAGAAGACGGTGCTAGCCATCGTCCATACGGTGAAAAAGCTGGGGCACTACTTCCAGGCCCATGCCGTCCATGTACTGACCCAGCAGCCCCTCGGCGCACTCATGAGGAGCCCCACTAGCTCCTCGAGGATGGTGAAATGGGCGATCTTCCTCAGCCAATTTCAGATTGAGATCAAGCCAATGCCATCTATCAAAGGGCAAGCCTTGGCCGACTTCGTCACCGAATGCACGGCAAGGGAGACAACCACTACCACCCCCGGGCCAGAGCCCGATGACACATGGATCCTCTTCACCGACGGCTCGTCGGCCGCGAAATCATGTGGCGGCGGCGTCGTCCTCATATCCCCTGAAGGATTCAGAGCTTACTATGCCATCCGCTTCAACTTCAGGGTATCCAACAATGAAGCCGAGTATGAGGCCCTCCTCAGCGGCCTCAGACTCGCCGCCGGCCTCAGAGCCCGGCACATCAGAATCAGGTGCGACTCCAAGCTGGTAGTGGGCCAGATTGGGGGTGCGTACGAAGCAAAGGAAGGCCGAATGAAGCAATACAAGCAAGCGGCAGAGGAGTTGCTGAAGGCATTCGAAACCCACGAGAACACACAGATCCCAAGGGCTGAGAACGCCGAGGCTGACATCCTCTCCAAACTCAGCTCGGACACTCCGGAGCACATCTCCCAGTTACCCAAGATCGAGGAGCTGAGCATGTCCAGCATCCATGCCAGCCCCATCTTGTGCATCCAACAGCGACCGGAGGACTGGATCTCCGACATCACCACCTTCATCACGACGAGGGAGCTACCCCAGGACGAGGAGAGGGCCAAGCTCGCCAAACTCAGGGCCCCAAGCTACACCATTGAAGATGGCAAACTCTACAAACGATCCTATAATGGTACTCTCCTCCGATGCCTACACCAGGACGAGACCGACGTGGCCATGGAAGAAGTTCACTGCGATGTTTGCTCCTCGCACCAGGGCCCTTTCAGTATGTCCCGGCGTCTCGTCGTCCAGGGTTTCTTCTGGCCGACAATGGCGCGGGATTGCGCAGACCTGGCCAGGAAATGTACCACGTGCCAGATGCTCCAGAAGGCCCCTGGTCGGCCAGCCGTCAACTACGCCCCCGTCAGCACTGCTATTCCATTCTCGAGATGGGGGATTGACCTGGTCGGCCCTCTACCCAGAGCTACTGGCAACAACCACTACATCATCGTCGCAGTCGACTACTTCACCAAGTGGGTCGAAGCGGAACCTTTGGCCAGCATCACGGGAGCCAGGTGTCAGAAGTTCGTTCACAAGAACATTCTCACCCGCTTCGGCGTCCCCCAAGAAATCATATCCGACAACGGCACCCAGTTCGAAGCAGCGCCCTTTCAGGAGCTCCTTCGAGAGTGGGGAATAAAGCACTATTTCTCCTTCGTTGCCTACCCTCAAGGCAACGGGCAGGTTGAGAACGCCAACAGAACTATAATACAGGACGCAGGAGGGAGTTGGGTCGACGAGCTCCCCAACATCCTGTGGTGCTATCGTACTACGCCGAGGAGGGCAACGGGTGAAACACCTTTTGCCCTGTGCTATGGCTTTGAAGCAAAGGCACCCACAGAGGTCGCTATTCCCAGCCGACGAGTGGAACAGTACGACCCTCAGGTTAATGAGGAGAACATGAAGATCGACCTCCACGTGGTCGAAGAAAGACGCGAGCAAGCATTCATCCGAGCGGAGAACTACCGGCGTCAAGTAAAATCATACTATGACGCCAAGGTACGTTCCCGAGAATTCCAAGTGGGGGACTACGTCCTCCGCCGAAGGGAAGCAAGTCAGCCGACGGAAGGAGGCAAGCTAGCCTTGAAGTATGAAGGTCCCTACATCGTCAGTGCCGTGGTGAAACCCGGCACCTACAAGCTTAAACGCCCAAACGGGACCAATGTACCACGAACGTGGAATGTACACCATTTGGTGAAGTTTTATCAATAATCCGAAGGAGGTGCAGTCGGCGAAGCTCTCACCCTTTGACGGGTTATTGATTGAACGCCACCCTCGGCCTTGAGCCACTTTTGAATAAAAATCATGTTTCCCTTGATTTATTGGAGTTCGACTTGAACATTAACAAGCGCCCTCATCGGCCACCTTAGAGCGAAGGCTCAGGCATGGCCGATGTGGCGCTTCGCATCCGCAACCTTAGAGTGAAAAGCTCATGTATGCCCATTGTATTTTGTATCAGCCAAAGGTTTAGGCCAGCTGAGAGAGCACGTCGTATCGGCTCGTTAGAGCGAGACGCTCAGGCAGAGCCGACGACGTCCCCAGGACGTGGGGCCCGCAAACGGCCCGCGTCTTGAAATGGGAAGTTCACCGCGTCGTCCACGCGCCTGATCGCAGGACGACAGGCCCGAAATCATGGTCGAGGTGACAAAATCCCCAAACTCAGGGATGGGCAACGGCAGCCGTTGGAAACCAACCAAAAGTCTAGCCCGCGTCATAAATAGGCGACGGGACCCCCCTGAGACCACGAACGTTATAAACGAAGTCCGAACCGACCGAAGGACTAGCGACCCCTTCGGCCGAAGCCTGAAAGAAGGACACTCCCTGAAATGGGGAACGAAAACAAAAAAAAAGAGGGAAGCCGAGGACTGCGGACACTTGCCGGCCTCGAGCAGTGAAAATAAATCCCCACAAATCAGCCACATTTGGCTAAGTACATATCAGTTGAATACAAAGGTAACACTACAACAGGTAACGCGGACGAAGCAGCCACCAAATTCAAGGAAAGTGTTGAGACCGGAGCATGCGCCCATAAAACCCTAACCAAAGTGGTTGGGTGAAACTAGGGTGGTAACCTTCATCGGCCATAACCACTTGGAGCGCCAACACTTGGCATGAAAAAAGGAACTACAACTCCACACTTAAACACAATCTTGAAGTTGACCACCGGAAAGGTACCCAGGACGACGCGGGCAGTAAAACACCTGCGGAAAAGTTAAACTTTCGAGTGGCAACCCGTACCGACCACAAAATTCTTGATGGCGGTTACAGGCACTAAAACCTAGGCGGTTGGTCAAGCTGAAAATCTTTGGGAAAATTTGTCTAAGTGATTCCCAAACACTTAGAGAAAATTCCTAAGGAAAAGGTTCCCTGAGTAAATTCCAACACTTAGAGAGTATCTTGAGGAAAGCAAACGCGAAGGAAAAGGCACACCCGGGCACCCTCATCGGCCATAACGCCCACTTGGCCGACGACGGTACCATACAGAAGAAACTACACTTGGAGAAATCTCCAAAGTATTGGATATCGAAGGGACAGTCTCGAGACAAAGCGGGCACCTGAATACTTGCAGGCCGGTAGTTACCTATGTTTTGTGTTGACACTTAGATAAATTCCTAAGTTCAAGAACCCAAGGCAAGAAACAAAGACACTCAAGGCCGAAGGGGACAGCTAACCCGTACACTCCAAAGGCCAAGTTCCATAGAGGACCACTTCGGCCATGACGCTCAGACGGCAAAGTTCACTCACCCTTATCGGCCACAACACAGGGATCAAGGCCGATCTCCTGCTTAGATAAGGGGGATGGGAACAAGGCGACCACAAAGAAGACCGGGCCGACAAGAACACCACGCGTGGCATTTGGTCCAACACTTAGGAAATTTTCCAAAACATCGGTCAACAGTGAAAGGGGGCGTAACATCAGGACGATGAGAACACCCACCCACTTGAAGCTCGGATACTCATAGAATTTCCTAAGTCCCAATTCCAAAACACTTAGACGAATTTTTGGAAAGAACAAAAAAAAAGAGGAACCAAACAGAGAACAAGACGACAAAGACAGCAAGGACCATAAAAAGGTTTCATTAACAAAAATCAGTACATGGGGGGCACTTTGGCCGTTACGGTCAGCACTATGAAACAAAGAACAAATTGCAAGTTGAAAACGGTCGCGGACGATCATGGCTCTGTAGCGGCCTCGTCGACAGCATGGCCCGCAACGTCCTCCTCGGCGACGAGCTCGGCACCATCCTCGACCTCAGCATCCAGGCCGGCCTCTACGGCGGAAGTGGCGGTGTCGTCCAAATAATCGTCCTCTTCATAATCCGGTTCACCCAGGCCGGAACTCTCTATGGAAGCTTGCCTGTCGCACAGAGGAAGGTTGACCTGCTCCTCCGGATCTCTCATCAGCCAAGGAAGCCGCAGATTCCGCCTGGCCCAACCCCGAGTATAGTTCAGGGTCCTGAGAGCGCGACTCAGCCGCCGATAGATGAGCCTCTGCATCTGATGCTGGCCCATGTTATAGTACATGGACATCTCCCGTTCAAAATATTCTTGGCCGGCAGGGGAGTTCTGCCCCCAATCTTCAAGCTTGGCCGCCACGACCTCATAGCACCAAGGGAGGCGCTCGTCGGCCCTTCAGCCTTCGGCCAGGAACTTCGCAACAGCATCATCGGCAGCCTTTACTGCCGCAGTCTCAGCTTCGGCCTTGGCCCTCTCGGCCTCATCTGCCCGCAGACGTTCAGCCTCACGGGCACTCTTCTCATCGGCTAGCTTGGCCAAGGCCTCTTCCTTGGCCGCATCGGCCTCGTCAGCTTTCCTCTGCAAGGCTGCAAAATCTGCCCGCAGCCTCCCCAAACAGCTCATGGCCTCATCGGCCGAGGCTGCCTTCTCTTCAAACTCCTTCAAACGGGCAATCTCCCGCTGCTGCCTCTTATGGCTCTCCATGAGCATAAAGGCACCCTGCAATGGAAAAGGTTATCAGGAAAAAATGCAAAAATATCAAAGAAAAAAAAGAGCAAAGGCTAAGGAAGAAAGGAATTACCTGGACGACAAGGTCCATACCACCGTCGTATATCTTGACATCTCCTAACTTGTCAAGATATACCCGGTCCTTGGCCGGGATGGCCTGAGAGAGGAAGTTGTGGCCGTCAACGCCATCATTGAAAACCCCCCGTCTTTGGGGTATTCAACCTCCATCTTGTATGTGGCCGTCGCCACCTCCTTGCCCGACCGCTTCGGCCAGGAGCCATCAGCAAGGGAGAGGGGTTGAGAACCCTCCCCGGAAAGACCAGATGTCAGGTCCATAAGGGCAGCCGCAGCGCTGGACCCTCCTTCGTCCACAGTTGGGACGGCTAGTACGCCGGCCTCATCGGCAACGGCAGAAGAGGAAGCCTTCTTCGATTTCTTGGCGGGTTGCATGCCGGCCTCAGTCAGCTTCCTCTGAGTCTCCTCCACCGGCAATTTTTTCTTCGGTTGGGGAGGGGGCCTCTTCGTAGCATCACCACCGGAAGCGGCCTTCGCTGCAGCCTCCTAGGCGGCCAGCTCCGCCTTGGCCTTCGCAGCGGCCTTGTTCATCACGGATCGGCGATCCATCACAAAGTCTGCACAACAAGCAAACAAGTCAGCAAATTAAAATGACAAAGTAAAATGAGGACGCCGAAGGGGGTATTACCATCAGCTTCGGCAGGAACGCCCATATCGGGGCCGTCGGCCTCCTCGAAGGCCGTGGTCATCTTCGGCCATATTTGGATGTCGTCTTCCTTGTCACCATACACAAAGTACCTGAAGAAGCCGATAGCGGTCATCTTGTACTCCGTGATGTAGTCCTTCACACTCCTCGGCCCCCCTCCAAGAAGTCCGCCACCTGAGCATCGAGGATCGAACTCTTAGGAGGGTCATGAAGGGTGAACCTTCCATCATGGCCGACGGAGGGGAACTACGTGCCACCTTCGCCTAGGGACACGAAGACAAATTTGCTCTTCCAACCATGTATGGACGAAGGCAAATCCGTGAACGTCCTCTTATTCGGCAGCTGCTGCAAAGTGGCGTAGCAGGCGCAATTCTTGTGGCTTCCTCGGCCAATCTGGTAGAGATTCATGAAGAGGGTCGTTGTCGGCCTGTAACCCAACTCCGCACAACGGAGAAGGAAGCCCACCATCAGCGAGTAAGTGTTAGGGGTCAGCAAGGCCGGCGGAAGCCCCACCATGTCCAAGTACTCCTGAATGAAGGGATGGAGGGGAAACCTCAGCCCCTTGGCAAAGCTCATCGGATATACCCTGAAGTACATCTGTGCGACCAGATAATCAGTGGCACTGCTCTCCGGCTTGATAAGGAAAATGTTGGTAAGGTCGAGGTAAGAGAAGCCTGGCCCATTCTTCGGCCGCCTGTTCCTCTTCGGCCGCGGCAGCCCCTTCACGGCAGATACCGGCTTCGGGCACAGGATAGTAGTAGAGGCGGACGCCCCGTCCACTGCACGGGAGGCCCTTACGTCCTCACCATCTGATGACGAAGCGGACCTTTCGTCCTCGTCCTCCTCTTCCGCATTTTCCCCGGATTTGTACGGGCTCAGGTGCTCGATCTCTTCGGCGCACTCTTCGATCACATCATAGTCAAGAGACTTGGCGGAGGGCTCGTCGTCGTACGGGTAATATTCCTCGTTTAAGGATTTCATCCTAAACAACTCCTAAGGCACTAAGGGAAACTATTTTAGATCTAAAGTGTTTTTGTGACTAACACTGGATCAAGGCCTAAAAGAGCAAAATATGTAAGAAACAGAAGAACGGATTGAAGAACTAACCTTGAAGTTTTGAAGCGGGTGAAGAACACTCAGCAAGGTCTCTCTCTCTCTAAAAATTTTGGGCAGCACTTCGTTACTCAGAATGCAAATGAGGCCCTCTCCTCGGAACGGGGAGGGTATTTATAGCCACACTCCTAACGGTAACTACACGTGGCATCACCTCAGTGGCCACACCAACGGCCACCAATGGGATGCCACCACTCTGTCTACAGGCCAAACCCCATCCACAAATCAGCGGCCCACCACCGCAGCAGGCCCTACGGATCAAGAAGGGAAAAATAACACCCACAACGGCCAGGGCAATCAACGGCCAACACAGTCTACGGCTACCCAGGTAGCACTCGTATCGGCCATTCAAAGGGTCACACATTATGCAAAGGCTTCACAACGGCCACAATACCCCAAAGGAAAGGAACGTAACGGCCATGAGGCCCTCGCACTAAACCCTTGATGATAACCCTTTCAAAGCGACCTGGGTCCAAGGGTTCTCCCACAGGGTTACCTTGATCAGGAAATCGCCAAAGGGTTGGATCCAAGGGCAGTATGAGGAGCCCGCTTTGGCCCGGGTTTCAATCTACTCCTTCACCCCTCACTCACTCTTCGGCCTGAAGCAGTGGGGGACTGGGGGACTACACCGGCCTCAAGAATAACAGGAAAAATCAAAAGAAATCCAAAAATACACCAAGTCCACAACTATAACATCAGACATGCACCACAACGTCCATAACATCATGGTGCACCTTCGGCCACAGCAAAGCTTGAGATCACAGGACACTTATCGGCTTTGAAACCACCCATCACTCTCAAGCCAGGAATCAAGAGAAAGGTTAACATACCTAAATCACGGTCGTCCATGTACCGCAACGGCCCCGAGGTCCTCACAACTTCATCTTCGGTCAGACAGTGTTATCATCCCCAAAACCTTGGGCAATACGACGCCTGGTCGTCCAAAAACACAGGGCATCATCAACAACGGCCAAAGGAATGCGCAGTGCCCTCATCGGCCACCCAAAACAAAGATACAACCCCTACGGCCTCACCAGCCCAAAAAGGAAACTTACCTAGTCAACAACCAAGGATAGACACTACCTTCATCGGTCACTCGTGCCAGAACACTCATCATCCAACAAACAAAGTGCACCAAAGGAACAATAGCCTTCCCCGTCCGCATCAGGGGGCAGGCAACGACCAAACTCAGAACAGGGCCACCAGACGCCGCAACAGGGAACGGCCAACGTGGTCCCGCATCGGCCAGGAAGCGTCAAGCACAAAAATCTACTCTCCTTCACTTCGTCTACATCTCAGCTTAGAGAGTGGGGGACTCCTGATGGAGTATATGGGTCTAGGCCCCAGGACCCACATACTCAGAAGAACAGAAAGCACAGCCACTACGCGGTGCCCTCGTCGGCCAGAAGACCCTCGTCGGCCGAAGAAGGACCAACTCAGAATATGATCCTGAAGCCGAGGAACCAGGGTGTCCTCATCGGCCGCGCCCTCGTCGGCCGTGCCCTCGTCGGCCACGGAAGTCTCACAGAACCGGATTTTACACTTATTCATTCATATAGCCCACCAGTGGCTCTGTATTCGGCCCAATAGCGGTCCAGTGGTAAATGGGCCTCCCAAGCCCAAGGCTTGGGAGCCCAGCCCGTATTTTTCCTATAAATACTTCCTCTTATAGGGGTTAGAAAATCATTCTATTGAAGCATTTCTTGCACTTCTCTCTCTAGCTCTCACTTCTCTCTAGACATATACTCTATCAATAAACTTTATTGTAAAAATTGAGTTATAAATCAATGATATATCAAATGTATAGTAAAATTTGAGTTGTGACTATGCATTATGGGAAGTGTACATTTACACGATAGCCGTGACACATATAAGGAATTAATTCAAGTTCCATTAAATATTTAAATTTATTGTTTCATTTAGTAAAACAGAGTTACAAACTGCTTACATGTCACTCTATTATTTGTTGACCAAAAGTATAGAGTGACATGTACTGAAAAGGGACAAAAGAAGTTGGAGGAAAAACGTTTAAATCACTAACATTATGTAAAGTCCACACATTAAAACATTTAATTAGTTATTAATGTAGATGAAACAGCTAATGAAAAAGTCTGGAGAAAAGTGGGAAAAAACATAAAAAGCGTATCCTTAGAATCTGTTGTGTTACTCTTATTTTTATTGTTTACTCATTATTTATTCATATGTTATTCAGATCGGATCAGACAAAAAAGTCAAATCAATCTAGACCAAAACATTCAAACCAGATCAGATTAAATCAGAAAAGTTCATATCAAGTCAGATCGAAAAGAATTCAGATTAAATCATAAACATTCACATCATATCAGAAAAAATTAGATCAAATAAGAAAAGTTCAGAAATAATTTATAATTACGATTGTCGTTAAAATAAGAGTTGTCAATATCCACTAGTGCAAAAAAGCCTTTTTACATCACCTTATCTACAAGTGTTATTTTAAAACCCATGTAGAATACTAACACGGGGTCATTTTTATAATCTTTATAAAGTTTTTTAGATGGATTGTTGTTATAACCCATGTTAAAAACCAAATCGGGGTACTTTTTAAAATTTTAGAAAATATTCTAAATCAGTTATGTTTAGAACCGATGTGAAAAGAAAAACGGGGTACTTTTCAGAATTAATGAAACTTTATTTTAGATCGGTTAAAACCGATGCGGAAGAAAAAAAACATTGGATCTTATTCTAGATCAGTGGTACCCGATCTGGATTAGTTAAAAAAAATTGCTGCCTGATTATAACCCGATTTCAAGCTCGCTATAGCGATTTTAGACCTAGAGCGACAGAGAGACCGAATACGGAAGAGCAGTTCCGATTTACCTAGAGCGATTTCAGACCTAGCGGACGCAAGACAAACCAACCGAAGAAGGAAGAGCAACGGACGGGCGGCTGGCGTTCAAGCGGACGGCGTTCAAGCGGACGACGGACGGGCGTTCCAGCGAACGGCGGACAGGCGTTCCAGCGAGCAGCGGGCAGGTCATCGTCTTCAGCAATTTACGGTAACTCCCAAATTCTTAAATCTAAAACACCAAATAGATATAAGAAATCTGCAGTAACCTTTAAAAAGTTGGCATCGATGTTGCTTGCAATAGCTCTAACAAACAATGCCTTCCTCGTACCAGGAGGCCCATAGAGAAGAACACCTTGAAATCATAGACGATGCTTCTTAACTCTTACACCCAGAGACTGGAGTACTTCCATACTTTGTTTTTCAGTTAAAGATAATGAAATCCCAACACTTCTTTAGTAGTTCTTTATGTATAAAAATACCTTTGGAGGCTTTATTCCAACCCTAAGGAAGAGCTCAGGATTCATTAGAGGCAGTTCAATAGATTCACGAAGTTCTCGATTTTGATCTGACAAACCACCAACAACAGAGTAACTAACGTTTCCAGGGTCCTCGTGGAGCATGTTATAAATCATAGGGTCAACCTGTAGAATAACATCACACCGAAAAATGTTTGATTAATAAAATATACAGAGTACTAAAAATTGAGCCACACAGAACAACTGTTCAAAAACACTTATTCAAGCATTAGGCCAGAGTTAACATAAAAATAAACCTAATGGATGTTTATATGGAGGGTTTTGAAGGGGAAGGGACAATAGAGGGGAGAGGCTGTATTTAGTTTTTTACTTGATAGCCTTCAACAAGCAAGAATCATAATCCAATTATAGAAAACTAAAATGGAGGGTTGGGGAGGGGGCTGAGGAGCTGAGGATGGGGTTGGTGGGATAGGGACGGTTCTGGTGAGCTGGGGAGGGGGCTGGGGAGCTGGGGAGGGAGTTGGTGGGATGGGGAGGGTTCTGGTGAGCTGGGGAGAGGCTGGGAAGCTGGGGAGGGGGCTGGGGAGGTGGTTGGGGAGCTGGGGAGGGGGCTGGTGGGATGGGGAGGGTGCTGGTGAGCTGGAGAGGAGCTGGGGAGGGGGCTGGGGAGCTTAGGATGGGGCTAGTGGGATGGGGAGGGTTCTGGTGAGCTAGGTAGACGCTGGGGAGGGGGCTGTGGAGCTGGGGAGGGGGCTGGTGGGATGGGGAGGGTTCTAGTGAGCTCGGGAGGGGCTGGGGTGATGGGGAGGGGGCTGGTGGGATGGGGAGGGGGCTCGGGAGGTGGCTGGGGAGATGGGGAGGGGGCTGATGGGATGGGGAGGGTGCTAGTGAGCTGGGGAGGGGGTTGGGGAGCTGAGGATAGGGATGGTGGGATGGGGAGGGTCCTGGTGAGCTGGGGAGAGGGCTGGTGGAATGAGGAGGGTTCTGGTGAGCTGGGGAGGAGGCTGGGGAGCTGGCGAGGGGGCTGGAGAGCTGGGGAGGGGGCTGGTGGGATGGGGAGGGTCTGGTGAGCTGGGGAGGGGCTGGTGGGATGGGGAGGTGGCTGGTGTGGGAGTTGGAGAGGGGGCTGTGTCGGTGCCTATCTTTAAGTAATCATCTCATATAAATTTTAAATGATATGTTTGATTGAATATGTTACAGAAGGCACTGGGATTATGGATCGTAGCTAGATAAATTCTAGACGGACTAGTGTTGAGTATGAAAATGGAGTGCAAGAGTTTCTAGAATTTGCCCAGAAAAATATTCCTGACAATAATAATAAATTTTATTGTCCATGTGTTATATGCATAAACTTGCGACAACTGCATGTTGAGCTTATTCGCGAGAATCTTATTTGTGATGGATTTTGTAAAAGCTACACAAAGTGGATTAGGCATGGTGAGTCAGTTGAAATTCCAAGTATGTCTTCACATAGGGAGAAAGTTCGTGGAGATACGTATGATCATATGGATGACATGATACGTGATTTCGGTGTTGAGTCATTCGCACGAGCGCATGTATATGATAAGTTGTGTACTGACGCTGAGTTTCCATTGTATCCGGGTTGCACTAAGTTCACACGGTTGACAACAGTGTTAAAACTTTTCAATATCAAAGCAACAAATGGTTGGACTGATAAGAGTTTCACTGAGTTGCTCTAGTTATTAAAAGACATGCTACCCGAAGGTAACACATTACCTGACCGGAATTACGAGGCAAAGAAGATTTTGTGTCTGATGGGTATGGAGTACAAGAAAATACATGCATGTCCTAATGATTGTATACTCTATCGAAAAGAGTATGAAGACCTGCACAAGTGCCCTACTTGTGCAGTGTCACGGTACAAAGTTAAGAGCGATGAATGTGATTCTGAAGTGGTGACTACAAAGAGTTCCCCTGCAAAGGTGTTATGGTATCTTCCCATTATTCCGAGACTAAAGCGACTGTTTGCCAATGCAAATGATGCAAAGAAACTGAGGTGACATGCAGAAGAAAGGACATGCAATGGCATGATTCGCCATCCGGCTGATGCTTTGCAATGGAAGAACATTGATAAGTTATTTCCTGGCTTTGGCAATGAGCCAAGAAACCTGAGACTTGGTCTTTCTTCAGATGGAATGAATCCTTTTGGTAACTTGAGTAGTCAACATAGTTCATGGCCTGTTATGTTGATTATTTATAACTTGAGTCCTTGGTAACTTGGTTGTGCATGAAGCGCAAATATGTAATGTTATCATTGTTGATTTCGGCTCCAAAACAGCCAGGAAATGACATAGATGTTTATCTAGCTCCTTTGGTTGAAGATTTGAGAATGCTATGGGATGTTGGTGTTGACGTGTTCGATAGTTCTTGCAAGGAGTATTTTAAGATGCGTGCAATGCTGTTTTGCACAAACAATGACTTTCCTGCATACGGAAATTTATCTGGTTATAGTAACAAGGGGCATAAAGCATGTCCTATATGTGCAGAAGACACATGTTACCATCAATTGGTACATGGGAAGAAGACTGCCTACCTTGGTCATCAAAGATTCCTTAGCCGATATCATCCATATCGCCGACTGAAGAAGGCTTTTAATGGATGCACTGAGAATGGAATCGCCCCATTATCGTTGACAGGAAAACAAGTTTATGAACAGGTGAAAGGCATAAATGTTGTTTTCGGGAAAAAGAAAAAGAATATTGTTGATACAAATAAATGGAAAAGGAGGTCTGTGTTCTTTGATCTTCCATACTGGAGCACTTTGGATGTGCGCCATTGTATTGATGTGATGCATGTGGAGAAAAATGTACGTGATAGCATTTTTGGCACACTTCTAAACATCCCAAGTAAGACAAAAGATGGGTTGAAATCGCGTCTCGATCTTGTAGATATGGTCATACGATTACAATTAGCTCCTCAGCCAAAGGGTAAGAGAATGTATTTGCCCCCTGCAAGTCATACACTGTCAAAGGAAGAGAAAAGAAATTTTGTGAATGTTTGCATAGTGTCAAAGTTCCGCAAGGTTATTGTTCTAATGTGAAGCGATTTGTTTCAATGAAGGACTTGAAGGTAGTTGGTTTGAAATCTCATGATTGTCATGTATTGATGCAACAATTGATTCCTATTGCTATTCGGGGTATCTTACCTGAAAAGCTTAGGAATGCCATTACTAAGCTCTGTTTATTCTTCAACGCTGATGGAGTTTAATCCAACTACGAGAGCTAAATCTACAGGAGCAGATGGAAATTTGGCAGCGTAAGGCAGTGTTCTATTGATCAATGTTTTGATCCCCCTTTAGGAGGTTTACAAGTCGTATTTATAGGCTAAGGAACTAGTGTTACAAAAGAAACTGATACAATAAATGCTATTAATTGCGCATTAGTTCGAATAGGACTCTTGTAACGTCTTGGCCGTTGTGCAATGATTGTTCCTTTATCCCCACGTTCCTGCCGTTAACTCCTGCCAACTGCCGTTCTAATGATAGCGTGCCACGTCAGCCCTAGGAATATCCCAGCCTCACTAGAACTCCGCCCAGGCTCGAGGCTTGCTTTCCAGCCCGGCCTGGCAGTGGGTTCCTCTCATGGGCTTGATCCCTAGTTAGGCCCAATTGTTATCTAACATTAATCCCGTTTAAGGGCTAATCCCGCTAATGGTCCGCATCCCATTATGGGCTGGATTGTATAATTGGACCATGGTCGGTGTCCATGGTACCATCACGAGCCCCCTACTCTCTACAATCAGCAAGGCTGGATTTTAGGAGAGTAAATTGGAGCGTACAATTTCAAATTTGGAATCTTTTGGGAGAATTGTAGTGCCGCTTGCATTAAATGTGCCCAACTTGACATAGGCCTGCAACCCGGTACAGTTCCCGAGCCGACTTACCATCTCCAACACTCAAGTGTCATCATTGCGGTTCCCAAACGGTTTTCAAGCCTTAATTTCCTTGCTATTTAAACGCTCATTGTCCCTCATTACGCTATTTCGCAATCTTCCTTCCGCTTTAGCATTCGTCTTCTTGGTTGGGAGCTTAGGCCGCGAAACCCTTTTCCTCCGTCTTCAAGCTTCATCAGGTTAGTTTCCCTGATGTCTTCTTCGAGTTCCGTCCCCCTGCACCATGTCTTTCCTGAGGCAGGGTCCATCCCCAACCGGCCCCGCATCCTGGTGGACCAGGATGGGAGGGAGACCCACTTCTTCCTTTCTTGCGACTACGCATGGCAGGTCCCGGCCGTGGCTTTATCTGATCCTGAAATGGGCGAGGCGGTGGCCCTTGCGGGCTCTAGTGTCGTTTGCTCCCACCCTACCCCCGGGCAGAATATTGTAGAACCCCCTTCCCCTCTTCATTTTGGGGTGCACCTGGCTAGTTTCCAAGTAGGCCTTTGATTTCCTCTCCACAATGCCCATTTGAGTGTTATGGGCTATTATAACGTGATTCCGGGTCAATTTTCCCCAACTACCCACATGTTCATAGTCGGGTTCCTTGCCCGATGCCTGTATTTAGGTATTCGCCCCGCAATCGATCTCTTCCTCCATTTCTTTCATTCTGTTCGACCTGGTGGTTCTGAGTTCCCAGGGTACCTCTCGATTTCTCAACGGGTAGGCCATCGTTTATTCGAGGCCAAGTCTTATCCCGACTCTTTCAAGGGTTGGAGGCAGAAGTGGATATGGGTCACCCCTGCGGATGGGATGCTGCAATTTGAGAACAGGTGGGGGAGATGATTCGGAAATGGTTCATGCATTTTCTGTCAGAGGGCAATGCGGAGGCTGCCAAGCTGATCGCCGAGGGTGAGCCATTTCTGATGGGCCATTACGTAGGTGAGGACCTGTAAGGAATAATTGTATTTAGATTTTGATTATGCTATATTAATTAGGACTTTAGAGTACCCCCCTTTAGAAATTATGTATTAGAATTTTCCCTTGTAAAGTTCCTAGCATAATCGACTACCAGAAGGCCTCTCTACCAGAAGACCTCCGGACAGAAGACTTTGGTTTTCTGTCTAGGAACAGAAAACCTCAGGGTCTCTATTACCCTTTAGCTTGACAGAAACCCTCTTGGTTCTCTGTAAGCTACTTTCAACAGAAGTGCTCAAGATCTTCTCTGATCAGTTCTCTGCCAAAGACACCAGAAGGTCTGACACTTTGAAGAAATCCACAAAGCCGGGAAGTCAACTAAAAGATTCCCTCAACGGCTAGGAGTATGAAACGGAAAAGCTACAGTGCTCGCATTAAATGCTCATTTAATGCTCCCCATGCTCCGTGGAGTAATTGCAGATGATTGGCCGCAATGTCAGGATTACTTTATCCCAAAATAGTAACCCGCCAACTTTACTGGGTCCTACTGGTCAAGTCAACTGCTCGCGCATTAAATGCAGTTGTCCTCCTACTCCTCCAACGGGAAGACAACCTCAGTATAAAAGATACACTACGAAGAACAACCGGATAACTTTGCAACTTTTGCTACACATTGCTACAACTCTTCATACAAGATATTCCAACTCTGAAAAGCAAAAAGCCTCCTTGAGATTCAAACTCATTATCTTCTACAAGAGAAGGCAGAAGTTGGAAAAATACTTTTTCCAACTCAAGCAAAGTTCCAAGTGTTCTTCAACTCTTTAAGCTCATCACATACAAATCTTTTGTAACGAAGCTAGTTGGAGGAACCTCTGTTTCAACAGAAACTCTTCTTGCTACAAGAAGGACGTCCAAGTAACTGGAGTAGTGAAGTGGTGATACTTCAAGGAAACTCAGTGAAAGGACCAGTCTTAAAGGAAGCCAGGCAGTGCATCCCAGGAGACATCTAGACTTGAAGAAGACGTGGAGTGCTTCTTAAGTGCTAGGACTAAGGCTTTGTAAACGGAAGTTTTTACAGCTTAGTGGAACAGTGGACTAGAGGAACAAGTTGTTCCTTGAACCACTATAAAAATCCCTGGTGTCGTTTACTTACTGCTTTAATACTTGCACTTAGATAGAACTGTCTAACTCCTTGGACTTGGTATCTGTGTTCAGCAGAACTTGTTCTACGAGTTAACAGAAGGCCTACTGCCTTTGCTTCTCTGAGGCTAACAGAACTCCCTACCAGAACCCCATCCGCTGCCAGTCTGTTCTTTCAACAGAACAGGCTATTCTGTAAATCTGGTACTTAGTTTAAAAAGCTAAAAACCAATACAGTCTATTCACCCCCCCCCTCTAGACTGTATCCAGTATAACCGGGACCAACAGGACTGGGTGGTTGTATTTACCTTTTCGCCAGGTCAGCTTTGTCTGAGTTAGCGTCTTCTTTGAATTTTTATTTTCTGGATACCCCCTTTCTGACTTGATTCGTGATTGTTGCAGCGGGTGAGAAGATGACCTCCCGGTTGGAACGACTTGGGGCGAAGGCCGGTGTCACCCCTGGTTCCTTAGTCCCTGCCAGGAAGATCCAGACCCAGAGAAGTGCTGGGGCCGCCCCGGAGAAATCAGGGGGACCCACATCCGGGGATAGTACTGGGCCTTTCTCCGGGCCCCAAAAGAAAGGAAAAGCTTTTGTTAAGTCTTCTGAAGATGTTGTTGATATGGATTCCGACTCGGATGCCCAGTCTCAGGGGGTGGTGCCCAGGGGGAAACCCTGGGGCCCGTTCATTCCGTTCGCCTCTCCATGAAATCCCGCTCTGCCTCTCTGTTCCGTCGCACCGTGAACCCGGTGTCGCTGGGCATGGCCATCACTCCTCCCCTTGACAAAGAGGAGATCCGGGGTTTGTCTCTCTGGACAGCCATCCGACGCGCTGTCCATTCTCTTTCTGAGGTGTGCTACGCTGTCTCTATAGCCGCTTTAAATTCTTCTAACTTGTCGTTGCTCATAATTTTGGTCTTGTTGTCTCCAGGCTTTTATCTTGGCTTTCTCAGGCTCCCTTCTCCTAGATGAGGGGCAGGATGACGCTCAGACCCTGATGGCCGGCCTCAAAGAACAAATTGCTGATCTGGAGAAGAGGTTGGGAGTGGCGGTGCAGAGGGGTGAGACGCTATAGAGAAGGCTGAGCAATGTCGAGGCTACGCACCGTGTGGTGGTGGAGGAGCTGAGGAGGAAAGCTGAGGAAGCTGGCCCGGCCGCCATCTAGGCCTTCAGGGGGAGCGAGGATTTTGCGGCCGAGGTGGAGCAGATAATCTCGGGCCGGAGGGAGGAAATTGCTACGAGTTAACAGAAGGCCTACTGCCTTTGCTTCTCTGAGGCTAACAGAACTCCCTACCAGAACCCCATCCGCTGCCAGTCTGTTCTTTCAACAGAACAGGCTATTCTGTAAATCTGGTACTTAGTTTAAAAAGCTAAAAACCAATACAGTCTATTCACCCCCCCCCCCTCTAGACTGTATCCAGTATAACCGGGACCAACAAGTGGTATCAGAGCCTCCTTGTTCTAATAATCTCTTAGGTTATTTGTTGAACAAAGATCCACTTGTTTTTCTGTTTTACCTCATTTCTATCTGATATAATGGATCACTCCTTGTCCAAGAATCTTATGTTTTCAGATCTTAAGTTTGATGACTGGAGGATCCAGATGAAAGCACATCTCTGTGCTCTACATGATGAGATGTGGGAAGTTCTAGATATTGGCCCTTTCACAAGCTTCCAGAAGGTCAATCCTGAGCATGCCATTGATAACACCAGACCCCAGATGATCAGTAAAGCCAAGTCAGAATGGACCACTGAAGAGAGGAGAAAGTAAAACCTAGACAATATTGCCAAGGACATCCTCTACAAGTCCATTGATGATAGGTACTTCAACAGAATCAAGAAGTGCAAGACTGCTAAGGAAATCTGGGATACTCTTGAGCTCATTGGAGCTGGTGATGAGCAAGAGAAGGACAACAAACTAACCATAGCCAACAAGAAGTTTGATGACTTCAAACTTCTCCCTAGTGAAAGCATCTCCAAGATGTATGACAGGCTCCTCACTCTCACTGGAGAGATCTCTGAGCTTGGCAAGGAACTCACCACCAAAGAAATCAACCTGAAGGTGTTGAGGGGACTGCCCTCAGCATGGAAAATGAAGGTAGTTGCTGTCCAAGCCAGCAAGGATGTAAAGACTTATCCCACTGATAAGCTCATTTCAGATCTCAAAGCTCATGAGTTTGAAATGATTGAAGAGAAGGAAGATGTACCAGAAGAGAGGACCACTACAGCCCTCACTGCCAGCACATCTAAGGTAAATGATTTTGACCCTTCAGTACTTTTATCTGATGAATATATGGCTGCCTTTGCCAGGAGATTCAAAAAGTTTATGAAGAATCCCAAAGATGGAAGGAGTCCATCTTTCAACAGAAAGCCATACCAGAAGGTCAAAACAACAGAAAGCAGTGGAGAGCTTCTCTGTTACAATTGCAGACAACCTGGTCACTTCAAGGCTGATTGTCCCCATCCTAGAGTGTCCAAGAAGCAAGGACAGGATGGAGAAAAGAAGAAGTACGAGGACAACTCCAGAAGGAGAAAGGCACTTGTGACAGAACAGCTAGAGAAAGACCCTCTGTCAGAAACAGAATCCAGTTCTGACTCAGATTCTGATGAGGCCTTCTGTTGCCTTGATACTGAGACAGAAGACCTTTGCCTCATGGCTCATTCTGATGATGAGGTAACCTCTACTTCTGAATCTAGTTTTTCTTCGGTAGGCTTAGCTTTTGATTCTGATTCAATGTCAGAATTTTGGAAAGAGTTTAAGACCATACAAGCCACTTATTCTTCTGTAACAGAAGAAAACAGTAAGTTGAAAGCTGAAATTCTTGACTTAAAGAAGGAGGTTGAGATCAAAATCAATCTTCTAATTAAGGAAAGAGATCAACTGGAGACTGAAAATGTTTCTCTTCTCAAGAGAATAAGAGAAATAGAGCCTCTCGAGATTAAGTACAAAGCTTACCAGAAGGCCCAGTCTTCCATGGAAAAGATTGTGCTTGATCAACAGATTGGCACTGGTTTTGGTCTTGGTTATGGCTCAACAGAATCAGGTGAGCCTTCTGTAATGCCTAGCACCAGAGTTGCTAAGGCAGATAAGGTCATAGAGCCACTGATGTCTAGCCCCATCTGTCAAGCTGGTGTATCTGGCACCAAGGTTGTTCATGAGGAAATCAGACCAGAAAAGGGAAAGATAAAGGTTCAACAGAAACCCTTTTTGAAAAATAATGAACATGGCAGAAAACCTAACAACAGAAAAGGTTTTCAAGATAACAAAAATAAAAGACCATTCATTGACAGACAACCTCATGTCAATCGTGCCAGAAATGATCACCAGAAGGGCAAATATCAAGAGAGAGTTAACTTCAGGCAGAAGAGGTTGGTTGGTCAACTTAAGAAGCCCAAGGTTAACCGTCCCTCTGCTCTTGATAGTATATGGGACTTCTTTCCAACAAAAAAGGCTATGCAAAAGTATGTAAACAGGAAGCATGACCCTCACAAGCATCTGCCCAAAGTGAATCACACTTCAGTTTACTACAACTACCAGGTGGACAATGGGTACCACCCACCAAGGTTTCACTTGATGAGACCAAAATGGTACCAACTACCCAGACTCCATGACCCCCCAGGATCCAGCATTGCTTGGGTACCTAAATCCTTCTTTTGATCTTGCAGGAACTGTGTGCTGGAGCCATCTCTGAACAAGAGTGGTTTATTGATAGTGGATGCTCCAGGCACATGACAGGTGACAGAAGTTGCCTAACTGAGTTCCAGAAATGCAAAGGACCTAGAGTTACCTTTGGAGGTAATGACAAAGAAGGTCAAACAAAAGGAAGAGGAAAGCTGATCAGGAACCAGATAGTCATTGATGATGTCTCATATGTCAAAGGACTGAAGTTCAACTTGCTAAGTGCTAGCCAATTCTGTGACAAAGGCTACACTGTTGAATTCACAAAGGACTTCTGCTATGTGAAGCATGAGACAACAAAGGAAGTGGTTCTTACAGCATCAAGGAAGAAGAACATCTATGTCGTTGATTGGAACACTGCAAAAGATGGAGTTTGCCTGATAGCCAAAAGAGATTCAAAACTGAGCTGGGACTGGCACAAAAAGCTCAACCATTTGAATTTCAAAACAATCAACAAACTGGCCAGAGAACACATTGTAGAAGGGCTACCAGACATTGTGTACAAGAAGGAGACCCTCTGCAGTGCATGTCAGAAAGGCAAACAAGTGAAGAATTCCTTCAAACCCATTGCTGGAGATCTTTCTACAAGCCCTCTAAATCTGATTCACATGGATTTATTTGGACCTGTTGAGACTCCAAGCGTTGGTGGCAAGAAATATACCCTAGTCATGGTTGATGACTACTCCAGATATACATGGACTGTTTTTCTATCAAAGAAAAATGAAACTCTTCAGAAGTTGCCATCTCTATTAAAGCAACTTCAGACTGAGAAGAACTTGAAAGTGAAGACAATCAGATCAAACAGAGGAACTGAATTTGTCAACCAAGTCATAAAGGACTTCTGTGATCAGAATGGGACTTTCCATCAACTTTCTGCCGCCAGAACCCCTCAACAGATTGGCGTAGCAGAAAGAAGGAACAGAACTTTAAAAGAAGCTGCAAGAACAATGATTGCAGAATCTGGATTGCCTATGAGATATTGGGCTGAAGCAATCAACACTGCATGCTATACTCAGAACAGAAGCATGATCAACAAGAATCACCAGAAGACCCCTTATGAACTCTGGAAAGGAAGAAAACCTAACATCAGCTACTTTCATGTATTTGGATGCAAGTGCTACATTCTTAACAATGGAAAGGAGCATCTGAAAGTATTTCAAGAAAAGGTTGATGAAGGAGTTTTTATAGGCTATTCAAACACCAGTAAAGCCTATAGAGTACTCAACAGAAGGACTCTACATGTTGAAGAATCCATACATGTGAAGTTTGATGAAAGCACCTCTGTTAAAGAGGTAACAGAGATTCTCAAGGAAGTCAGCATAGAAGACAGAACACCAGAATCAACAGAAGAGGTGGCAGACAACCCTGCATTTCCTACACCTGCACCAAACCCCCTTCTGATGAATGAAGATGATGACTCTGAAGATGAGGAACCAGAGAGACCAAGACAGCAGCTGACAGAACCAGACCTGACATGGTTAAGAGATCATCCTCCTAACCAAGTGATTGGTCAAATCAGAAGTGGAGTTCAAACCAGATCCACATCAAGAAGAGAAGCAATGCTTGCCTGCTATATATCTCAGATGGAACCTATGACAGTTGAAGAAGCTCTTGCAGACTCAGATTGGATCAATGCTATGCAAGAAGAACTTACTCAGTTTGAAAGTAACAAAGTATGGGAACTTGTTCCTAGGCCAAAGCACCAGAATGTCATTGGAACCAAATGGGTATTCAAGAACAAAGCAGATGAAGATGGCAACATTGTAAGGAATAAAGCTAGGCTGGTAGGCAAGGGATACTGCCAAGAAGAAGGAATTGATTTTGATGAAACCTTTGCACCAGTTGCCAGACTTGAAGCCATCAGAATCTTTCTAGCCTATGCTGCCTACAACAACATCAAGGTCTACCAGATGGATGTCAAGAGTGCATTTCTGAATGGAGATCTTGAAGAGGAAGTTTATGTGGAACAACCACCAGGTTTTGTCATTTCTACTCAATCTTCTTGTGTCTACAAGCTTAAAAAGGCCCTCTATGGTCTTAAGCAAGCTCCTAGAGCCTGGTATGACACATTGTCCCTTTTCCTGGTGAACCATGGGTTTACTAAAGGAAAGGTTGACAAAACTCTATTTCAAATCTCTGTTGCTAATCATATTCTGTTAGTACAAATATATGTTGATGATATTATATTTGGTAGTACTAATCCAGAACTGTGCAAGAAATTTTCTCAAGTGATGCAGAGTCAATTTGAAATGAGTATGATGGGAGAACTCAGTTACTTCCTAGGACTTCAAGTCAAACAAGTTCCAGAAGGGATCTTTATCAATCAAGGGAAGTACACCAGAGATCTAATCAAGAAGTTTGGAGTGGAAGGCAAATCATCAGTAAAGATTCCCATGAACACTTCACAAGGAATTGGTCCAGATGATGAAGGAAAGGATGTAGATGCAACAACATATAGAGGAATCATAGGATCTCTGTTGTATCTAACTGCAAGCAGACCAGACATCTCATTCTCTGTTGGAATCTGTGTCAGATACCAATCAAAGCCCAAGGAAAGCCATCTAAGTGCTGCAAAGAGAATCATCAGATACATCAAAGGAAATCCAAATGCAGGCCTATGGTATCCAAAGGGAGGTAACTTTGAACTAATTGGTTATTCTGACTCAGATTTTGCAGGTTGCAGACTAGACAGAAAGAGCACCTCTGGTCACTGCCAATTGCTAGGAGGAAGGCTTGTTTCCTGGTTTAGCAAGAAGCAGAACTCCATCTCAACTAGTACAGCTGAGGCTGAGTACATTGCAGCTGGGAGTTGCTGTGCTCAGCTACTCTGGATGAAGCAACAACTGAAGGACTATGGAATTCAAGCAAAGGAGATCAAGCTGTTGTGTGACAACACCAGTGCCATTGCTATCACTCAGAACCCAGTTCTTCATTCCAGGACAAAGCACATTGAGATCAGACATCACTTCATCAGAGATCATGTTGAGAAGAAGCACATCTGCATGGAACATGTGTCAACAGAAGACCAGCTTGCAGATATCCTGACAAAGCCTCTTCCTGAGGCTAGGTTCAACAAACTGAGAGAGGAATTGGGAATGATGGATGAGATTCCAAGGGAAAGCTGAAAAGGAAGGCCCTCTGTTGCTCATTTGCTGTTGACAGAATACCTGCAGCAGAACCCCTTCTGTCAACCTCTTCTGATCCCTACCCTGGCAGAATACCTCAGCAACAGAACCCCCCCCCCCCTCTACAGTAAAACCTCCTCTTGTCTATCAGAAGGTTGTGGACTTAGAAAATTCTGTAAACCGGGTAACCTAGTAAATCATTAAAGGTCTTTTACCCTTTTACCCTTAAAACGGTATCAAGCCGTATAATATTTACTGCACCCCTTTTTACATTTATTGGTATCTTGGAACCATAAATTAATTTCAAGCGTCCACTAACCCAAACCCATAAATTCCCCTTTCATAAACCTAAACCGCTACTGCTCTCATTACTTTCAAACCTTCAAACCTCCATAGCTCTCAAGCTTTCTGCAATATGTTTTCTCTGCTCAAATGGCCTTCATCAACATTAACGACCTCACCAAGGAGGAAATCAACACTCTAGTTTCAAACATCTACACAGGGATGAACTGCGACCTCTCCGCACTCCCTGAACTCGCCTCAAACCACGAAACGATGATGAAAATCATCAAGGGAATGGAGGACTCCCAACTGAACAAAGTGGTAGGATATCACTTTGAGTCCTACAGTACAAGAGACGTAGCAGAGTTTTATCTCAACGCTACATACGAAGGGGAGACCATTCGGTCAAATGTCAATGGTGAAGACATTACCCTCACTCCTGCAGACCTCAACGCCCTCTTTGGTGTAGTGGAGGACCCTCAAGAAGAAGAAACTGAAGGTTTCCTAACTCTGGACAGTGTCAAGGTCACTGTGGACAACTTTGTCCAACTCTACTGCCGACCTGAAGTGGGTAGAGTTCCAAAGCTGTACATGAAGAAAAACCTCCTTCTGAGCGACTATGAGAAGTTGGTCAACATCCTGCATAGGTGTGTCTGGAGCAAGAGCACCTCCACAGATGACATGAATGTACTGAATGCAAAGGCTGTCTTTGCAGTTCATCATGGGATGAACATCAACTGGGGACAGGTAATTGTCAAATCCCTTGTTGAATTCATCAAGAAGAAAGACAAGGAGACCGGTCTGTTCAAAACCCCCATGGGTTATGGTCTCCTAATCTCTGAAACCTTGCTCAAGGCAAGGGTAGGGCTGAGAAACCCTATTGAGGCAGACTACACCAAGTTGCTCTTCCTCAACACTTCAAGTGACAGGAAGGTTGCTCTCAAGGTAGAGCAGAAAAGACTCAGAACCCTTGAGTTCAACAGAGAAAGGCAACAACAGAAGGTTGTTCAGCCAAAGAAAGTCTCAAAGAAGCAACAGAAACCTCCTACTCCTTCTGATTCTGAAGAAGAAATGCCTTTGGTGAAGAAGGTGGTCAAGAAGATTCCCAAGAAGAAGACCACACCTGTCAAAGTCCACAAGATGGTGGCAAAGAAATATGTCCTTAAGAGAAAGGCACCTTCACCTATCTCTACAGAAAGCACCCCCTCTGCCTCCCCCATTACAAAGAAGACCAAGATTTTGACACCTGCAGCACAGGAGAAGCTGGAGGACTCTGTCACCTCTGCCCCAGCCAACAGAAATGCTTGGCACGGCAAGAGGATCATCTTTGAGTCAAGTGACTCAGAAGAAGAAGTAGTGGTGCAGAATGCCACTACTCAGGGGGAACCACATTCTTCTCCTCCTGCCTCTGCACATGATCAACCTCTGGTGGTTTCTTCACCAGAACACCAAGAAGATAGCAGAATTTCAAGCCCTGCAGAACCCCTACTGAACAACTACCCCACCCCTGATAGGGAATTCATCAGGGTTCTGGCATGGAGAAAGTGGAGAGTAGGACCTCTCACTGAGCTACTGAAGAACATGTCCCACTTCATCTCTGAAGAAGAAGAAGTACTCAGATGGGCTGACACAGAAGATGTGGAGTCATGCCTGAACAAGGATTTTCTTCTTTCTGTCCTACAGAAGAAGAAGGAGAAACTTCAAGGAAAAGCACCTCTGTTCAGAAACTCACCAGAAGACCATGTGAAGGCTCTTCAAGAGCATGAGATGAATGACTTTGATGCTTGGTTAGTTGAGAAGAAGAGGAAGGAGTCAATGATCAAGTTTCGCCACAGTGCACATGGAGAAGGTGAACCCTCTACTGCGAATGATCTACCCCTGGTCATGGAAAGGCTTGTCAAAGAATGGAGAGATTCTCTGTTCACAGAAACTATACTAGAGGTAATTCCCCCAATCATTCCTTCTCCCCAACCCCAACAGCAATCCCCCTCACCCCCACAGAAAACCATCTCTGCACAGAAAACCCCTACACACCAGAAACCCTCCACCCCCAAATCTTCATCTCCTTCACCCTGCAAACCGTTCTCTCCTCCAAAGAACAGATCACCATCCCCTCAAGGACAAATTATCCAATACCAACACCAACAGATCATCTCTTCAACAACACCACCCCAACAGAAAACCACTTCACCCAAAACCAAAAACTCTTCTCCCTGCAAATCCCAACCCTCAATCAGATCCAGATCACCATCACCTCCACCCTCTCCTCCACAACAACAGAATGCTCCCTCACGCCAATCTTCACATCAACAGGACAACCCCTCCAACAAGAAATCCAGAACTGCTTCTCCAAAGCCTGCACCACAAGATGCAGCCATTCCTCTTTCCCCTCAACACTCTGTGGCTTCTACTCCCAAGAGGAAACCTATCTTCAAGGTTCACTCATCTTCTAGTGATAATGATGGGTTCCTCACTTCCTCCATAGCAGCTGACCTTACTTCCAAAAGGAGGAAGACCCCTCCCCAGAATGAAGAACAACCCAGAAGGCCTCCTATGCCTAAGTCAAGAGGTCTAGGTATGCCTGGGTACACAGAATCCAAAGAAGCTAAGCCCTAAATCTCCTTCAATCAGTTTGTCACTGCAGCTGAGGACTTTGGTGGTAAAGTGCTTGATGGAATGGATCAACTGGCTGAGATCAACACTAAGCACCATGAACATATCACCTTTGTTCATAATCATCTTGAGGCTGTACTTCAGCATATCTCAGAGAAGATTGAAGCACCGACTCAGACACTGGTCACCTTCATGGAATCATCATCTGCAACACTTAATGTTGTTGCCAGAGAAGTTGATGGTGTCCACTCTGTTCTCTACTCCCAATCTCAGACTCTCAACAAGCAGAATAAACAACTCAAGGATATAACAGAATCCCTTTACATTGTACAATGGTATGAAGACCAATCTGCTGAGAAGTTTATGCAGCTACAACTCCTAAACAATGATCACAAAGATCAAGTGGCCAACCTGATCAAGAAGGATCAAGAAAGATATCAGAAGCTGATACTTCTTGAAGCTAGCTCTCAGGACATCAAATCTGCTCTTGATCGACAACAGAACTTGATAGAAGGACTGACTTCTGTCACGCAAACCTTACCAGAAGCGCTTGAGCAGATTGCCATCTCCCAGGCAACAGAGTTCCAGAAGATTGCTATGATGATCTCTGACCTGGATGATGCCAAAAAGGGGGAAAAGGAAAAGGACCCCCAACAGAAGAAATTGCCCCCTAGGCCAACTGCTGGACCCTCATCTGATATTGATCCAACTCCTTACTTCCAGGCCTCCCAACAGAAGAAGAGAGAAGATGGTACTTCAAGACCTTCTCCTCGCAGAGGTTCAACCAAGAAGAAGAAACCCTTGAGCTTAACTGAGTGGAGACTTGGAGGATCTCAAAAGATTGACAGAGCACAGTTTGAAGAAATACAACAGAAGATGACCCCTACTCAAAGACAGAATCTATATCTTGACAGAGACGGTCATATAAGGGTCAGACATGGTGGTTCCTTGGAAGAGGCTGAATATTGGTTTCACAAGAGAGTACTCCCAGGCAAGGATGTACATGAGGGAGTACTTCATTATCTGAATTGCAAGCTCTCTCCCATTTGGGCCCCCTGTCAAGCACCAGGAAATTTGGCTGGCATAAGAGAAGAAGTGAATGCTGAACTTAAGAATCTGAAAGAACAAGATCGCAGAACCAGAGCTGAAGTTGAAAGGGAAAATCTGTAATTCCTTTTAAACTTCTCTTAAAAACTCTTGATCTAATAAAAGCTTATCTCTGCTCCTTCTAAAGTCTCTTTGCCTCTCTACTCTATGTTGCTTACTATTTTATTCTGTACTTGTTTCTTTTTGAACTGCTATCTGAATGTACCGCACTCTTACTATTTTCCTATGCCAAGTTGCCCACCAAGATTTTATTGAAAAGTTTTAAACTTTAAATTTTTATGGTGAAGGCACTTCTCTGGAAATAGTTGAAGGGTTTTGGCATCATCAAAAAGGGGGAAATTGTAAGGAATAATTGTATTTAGATTTTGATGATGCTATATTAATTAGGACTTTAGAGTACCCCCCTTTAGAAATTATGTATTAGAATTTTCCCTTGTAAAGTTCTTAGCATAATCGACTACCAGAAGGCCTCTCTACCAGAAGACCTCCGGACAGAAGACTTTGGTTCTCTGTCTAGGAACAGAAAACCTCAGGGTCTCT
This sequence comes from Cuscuta europaea, assembly GCA_945859875.1. NCBI lineage: Eukaryota > Viridiplantae > Streptophyta > Magnoliopsida > Solanales > Convolvulaceae > Cuscuta > Cuscuta europaea. The sequence goes on along the minus strand of CAMAPE010000013.1, from coordinate 18,117,357 downwards.
ATTACCCTTTAGCTTGACAGAAACCCACTTGGTTCTCTGTAAGCTACTTTCAACAGAAGTGCTCAAGATCTTCTCTGATCAGTTCTCTGCCAAAGACACCAGAAGGTCTGACACTTTGAAGAAATCCACAAAGCCGGGAAGTCAACTAAAAGATTCCCTCAACGGCTAGGAGTATGAAACGGAAAAGCTACCGTGCTCGCATTAAATGCTCATTTAATGCTCCCCATGCTCCGTGGAGTAATTGTAGATGATTGGCCGCAATGTCAGGATTACTTTATCCCAAAATAGTAACCCGCCAACTTTACCGGGTCCTACTGGTCAAGTCAACTGCTCGCGCATTAAATGCAGTTGTCCTCCTACTCCTCCAACGGGAAGACAACCTTAGTATAAAAGATACACTACGAAGAACAACCGGATAACTTTGCAACTTTTGCTACACATTGCTACAACTCTTCATACAAGATATTCCAACTCTGAAAAGCAAAAAGCCTCCTTGAGATTCAAACTCATTATCTTCTACAAGAGAAGGCAGAAGTTGGAAAAATACTTTTTCCAACTCAAGCAAAGTTCCAAGTGTTCTTCAACTCTTTAAGCTCATCACATACAAATCTTTTGTAACGAAGCTAGTTGGAGGAACCTCTGTTTCAACAGAAACTCTTCTTGCTACAAGAAGGACGTCCAAGTAACTGGAGTGGTGAAGTGGTGATACTTCAAGGAAACTCAGTGAAAGGACCAGTCTTAAAGGAAGCCAGGCAGTGCATCCCAGGAGACATCTAGACTTGAAGAAGACGTGGAGTGCTTCTTAAGTGCTAGGACTAAGGCTTTGTAAACGGAAGTTTTTACAGCTTAGTGGAACAGTGGACTAGAGGAACAAGTTGTTCCTTGAACCACTATAAATTTCCCTGGTGTCGTTTACTTACTGCTTTAATACTTGCACTTAGATAGAACTGTCTAACTCCTTGGACTTGGTATCTGTGTTCAGCAGAACTTGTTCTATGAGTTAACAGAAGGCCTACTGCCTTTGCTTCTCTGAGGCTAACAGAACTCCCTACCAGAACCCCATCCGCTGCCAGTCTGTTCTTTCAACAGAACAGACTATTCTGTAAATCTGGTACTTAGTTTAAAAAGCTAAAAACCAATACAGTCTATTCACCCCCCCCCCTCTAGACTGTATCCAGTATAACCGGGACCAACAGGACCGGGTGGTTGTATTTACCTTTTCGCCAGGTCGGCTTTGTCTGAGTTAGCGTCTTCTTTGAATTTTTATTTTCTGGATACCCCCTTTCTGACTTGATTCGTGATTGTTGCAGCGGGTGAGAAGATGACCTCCCGGTTGGAACGACTTGGGGCGAAGGCCGGTGTCACCCCTGGTTCCTTAGTCCCTGCCAGGAAGATCCAGACCCAGAGAAGTGCTGGGGCCGCCCCGGAGAAATCAGGGGGACCCACATCCGGGGATAGTACTGGGCCTTTCTCCGGGCCCCGAAAGAAAGGAAAAGCTTTTGTTAAGTCTTCTGAAGATGTTGTTGATATGGATTCCGACTCGGATGCCTAGTCTCAGGGGGTGGTGCTCAGGGGGAAACCCTGGGGCCCGTTCATTCCGTTCGCCTCTCCATGAAATCCCGCTCTGCCTCTCTGTTCCGTCGCACCGTGAACCCGGTGTCGCTGGGCATGGCCATCACTCCTCCCCTTGACAAAGAGGAGATCCGGGGTTTGTCTCTCTGGACAGCCATCTGACGCGCTGTCCATTCTCTTTCTGAGGTGTGCTACGCTGTCTCTATAGCCGCTTTAAATTCTTCTAACTTGTCGTTGCTCATAATTTTGGTCTTGTTGTCTCCAGGCTTTTATCTTGGCTTTCTCAAGCTCCCTTCTCCTAGATGAGGGGCAGGATGACGCTCAGACCCTGATGGCCGGCCTCAAAGAACAAATTGCTGATCTGGAGAAGAGGTTGGGAGTGGCGGTGCAGAGGGGTGAGACGATATAGAGAAGGCTGAGCAATGTCGAGGCTACGCACCGTGTGGTGGTGGAGGAGCTGAGGAGGAAAGCTGAGGAAGCTGGCCCGACCACCATCTAGGCCTTCAGGGGGAGCGAGGATTTTGCGGCCGAGGTGGAGCAGATAATCTCGGGCCGGATGGAGGAAATTGCTTTAGGTTGGCTCCAAACCCCTGAGGGCGAGGCCAAGCTGGATGATGAGGGTGCCTTGTGGTTTCAGTTTGGGCAATATGGGATGCAAAAGTCCCTATATGATCTTCTTGCAAAGAGAGACCCCTCCTTCTCCGCTCAGGCTTGGGGTTTGCCAGAATTGATGATGAATCCAGAAGCCCCTACAGAGACCTCGGCTGCTGATAATCCTGCCTCTGAAGTTCCTCCTGCCCAATCTGATAATTGATAACTTCTTTCAATGACACTTTAACAAACACTTTTTCCATGCCTGCGTGCCTGCAGTGGTTTTCCACCCTTGGGGTGGCATGTAATTGACATCTTTACATTTTGTCTCATTTTCTGCACATATACTTCGGTGACTGCTTTTTGATCATCTCTATTGATTGCTTACTTGTTCTGTATATCGATGCTCATTTGAGGTTCCGGCCCTGTCTGGGCTGGTTTCTCCCTTTAGACTTGTTGTTGTTTGGTAGTTGACCTCTGTCTTGAACCTGTACAATCCATACGCTCCAGGGTGGCCCTTGAACCCCCTTACTTAGTTATTTTGATTCACTTGGTCCTTTATGTATTTGGCCTTGAATTTCCGGTCAAGGTCGTCTTTCCTTTGCAAAGGATGACATTACCAATCCTGGACCCATATGCTCTTAATAGTTGAGCCAAACTGGGTGGGCCTCACCTTAGGTTACTTAGACCTTAGTGATTAGCCTCTTGATTGGCGAAGCTCGTTGGCTTCTCCGGTGCAAAGTTAATTCCATAAATTTCATCTTTAGCCCTTTAAAACCTTAACCTTGCGAGAGGTTGTCTTTTCCTGTTTGAAGAAATCTGATTTTTTGTATGTAGAGGGCTGTTTAACCTGGAGGAAGGTTGTTTTATTCCCGCTCTCGTCTTTAGGAAGACTAAGTTGAGCTTCTGGAATTAGATGAGTTCAGAATTTATACTTTGTCTAATTTGTGAGTACCCATTAGGCGTAGCCCTCTTTTTTTTTTTGGTGGTCGAAAGACCTTCGCAATTTGTAAAGGACTTTACTGATAGAACTTCATCAAGTGTTCAGAGTTCCACACTCTATCTACCAGTTTTCCCTTAGGAGTGCACAGCTTGTAGGTTCCAGGCCCAATTATTCCCTTGATTTTGTATGGGCCTTCCCAGTTTTTGGCGAATTTGCCGCCCTCTAGAGGCTTGCTGGCCGACCTTCTTCTCAAGACCAGGTCTCCAATGTTAAATTGTCTCGGTTTGGCTCTTGCATCGTGGTATTCCTTTACCTGCCTTCTATAATTCTCGGCTTTGATGAAGGCTCTATCCCTCTTTTTTTCAATCAGATGAAGCTCGGCCCTCAACATTTCCTCGTTATTATCAGGATCATAGTCTTCTACTCTTCTACTTGGGACTAGGGTTTCCGAAAGAGCTCGGGCCTCGAACCCATAGGTCAAGGCGAATAGGGTCTCCCCTGTTGCTTTTCTTGGGGTTGTTCGGTAGGCCCAAAGGATATTGTTGAGTTCGTTTACCCAAGTTGTTCCCATGGACTCTATTTTCTTCTTTAGTCCACTAACGATCGTTCTATTCACATTTTCAACCTGTTCGTTGCATTGAGGGTAAGCGACATATGCATTGCTGGCCTCGACACCCCACTTCTCACAAAATTCTTTGAAGGGCAAATTCCTTCATGTAATTCTTTGATTATTTGTCGGGCTTGATCCGGCCTCAGACACCTCAAGAGTACCCCATTGTAGCTTTTTTGTAGAGTCTGCCATCCTGGATAACGTAATTAGGGGCTCGCCTCCTGAATACTCTCGCCTTATCCTCTTCTGGGGGGAGCATTCCGCTCTCGATATATTCCACCAAATCATCTATCCAGCATCTCGGAGCTTGGTCGACTGGTAAGACCTCCAGGTCTTTGGTGCCTTTGATGCTTGGCTTGCTCAATTCATGTATTTGAGCTATGCGTGTGAGATGTTCAGGAGCATCAGTTGTTAGTTTCGACAGAGTATCTACCTCCGTGTTTTGAGCTCGCGGGACGTAGAGTAGGTCAGATTCTTCAACCTGTTCTATGATCTCCCGGGCTGCATCCCTGTATTTTCACATACGGGCTTCCTTGGCCTCACATTCCCCCCTAAGTTGCTTGATGACCAACTTAGAGTCGCTTTTGATCCTCAGTTTTTGAGCTCTGAAGTGCCTCACAATTCCGAGGCAGGATAACAGGGTCTCATATTCAACCTCATTATTGGATAACGTAAATGAGTACCTTAGGGCGTGGTAAGACTTGAAACCTTCAGGGGTGATGAGGACCACCCCTCCTCCGCAACCCTTGGATCCTGATGATGATCCATCTGTCATTAGGGTCCACCAGTCTTCTTCTTCGCGACGCCTTTCTTCAGCTATGTCTTTCGCGTTACACTCCACCAGGAAGTCCGCCAGTGCTTGCCCTTTATCGCAGTTCTAGGTTGGAAGCTCGCTTGATATTGGCTGATCAGTAAGGACCACTTCACAACTCGTGCAGTCTTAGCTGTTCAGAACAAGGTTCCCGCCCCCAGGTTTGACAGCACCTTGATAGGATGAGCCTGGAAGTAATGAGCGAGTTTCTTTGTTGCGACATAGGCAGCAAGGGCAATCTTCTCCAGGGCTGGGTACCTGAGCTCGGCCCCATGGAGGACCTTGCTCACGTAATAAACTGGCCTCTGGGTGACCCCTTCTTCCCGCACCAAGACGGAGCTCACTGCGCTTTGAGTTACGCCCAAGTAAAGGATCAATGTCTCACCAGCTTCAGGTTTGCTGAGTAGCAGGTCTGACTGTAGGTACTTCTTCAATTCTTCCAACGCTTCCTAACATTCTTGGGTCCATTGGAATCCGTTACTCTTCTTCAGAACTTGGAAGAATGGTAAGGATTTATAGGCTGACCTGGATAGAAACCTCCCCAAGGCAGCCAACCTTCCCGTGAGGATTTGAACTTCTTTGACATTTCTTGGAGGTTCCATATCCAGAATTGCCTTGACCTTTTCTGGATTAGGTTCGATGCCTCGGTGTGTAACCATGAACCCTAAGAACTTCCCACCTTGGACAACAAAAGTACACTTCTTGGGATTTAGTCGAAGATCTACCTTTTTCATGATATTGAACACCTCTCTCAAGTCATCTGCGTGGTCACTCGCCTTTTGGCTTTTCACGATCATGTCATCGACATAGGCTTCCATGTTCCTTCCTAGTACTGCTCGGAATACCTTGGCCTCCATACGCGTGTAGGTAGCCCCATAATTCCTCAACCCAAAGGCCATCACCAAGTAACAAAAAACTCCCTCAGGGGTGATGAAAGAGGTCTTCTCTGCATCGTCGGGGTGCATGGAGATCTGATGATATCCCCAGAACGCATCCATGAAGGAGAGGAGTTCGCAGCCGGCACTCTGGTACACGAGCTGATCTATGTTGGGCAGAGGAAAACGGTCCATTGGGCAGGCCTTGTTTAGGTCCGTGTAATCTACGCACATCCTCCATGTGAGTGGCTTAGGAGCCAAAACCACATTGGCGAGCCACTCCGGGTATTGTACCTCCCTTACATGCCCGATGCCCAGCAGCATGTTCACTTCACTTTTCACGAACTCCTTCCTGTCCAGGGATAGGTATCTTCTTTTTTGCTTCACGGGTATCATCTTTGGATCTACGTTCAGACGATGAACAGCGATACCTGGGTCAAGCCCGGGCATATCCTCGGGTCCCCAAGCAAAATTCATCTTGAATTCTGCCAGAACTCGGATTATCTTTGCTCTCAGGTTGGTCGGGAGTCCCACCCCAATCTTAACCCGACGTTCTGGCCGAGAAGGGTCGACCCCGACCTCCTCAAGCTCTGAGACCGGCTGAGCTCTTAGCTGCCCGGCCTCATATTTAGACAAGTCCTGTTCGATGAGATTGATCCTCATATCACTTCTCGCGTGAACTTTGCAGACTCTCACATAACAACTCCTGGCCATCTTTTGGTCTCCTCTCACTGTGCCAATACCGACTGGATTGTAGAACTTCATGCACAGGTGAGCCTAGGGAATAATGGCTCCCAGGTCTTCCAATAGAGGTATGCCCAGGATCGCCTTGTGCACGCTCGGTATTTGGATAACGATGAAATCCGCTTCAATCTCCCGTATGCAGGGCTCCGATCCAAGCTGGATCTTGAGGGTTATCATACCTTCGGGCTCAATCGTGTCTCCTGTGAAACCGGAGAGGGGAGTTCTCACCTGCTTGAGATCCTCTTTTCGGAGTCCAACCTCCAGGAAAGCATCCATGTAAAGTATGTTGACTGAGCAGCCATTGTCCACCAGTGCCCTGTGAACAATCGCGTCTGCGGCCTCCATCTTGATCACCAATGCATCCCTGTGTGGCAGGGGACATGGGGGGAAATCCTCATCCGTGAAAGTTATAGACTCACACTTCTATTTCTTGTCGGCGGGAAGACAGCTGATTTCACCGACGAACAGCTAGCGGTTCCACTTCTTCCTCTCCACCGCTGTGTCTCCTCCCACAGGTCCGCCGTAGATCTGGTTGATGTGTGGTGGTTTCTGTCTACCGGAATCTTCCCCTTCATCGTCATCTTCAAATTGGGCCCCGACCTCCCTTTTCTTGGAGGATGAGGTCGGCGCATCCTTTTCCCTGTTCCAAGTATGTTTCTTCGGTGCATGTTGTCCTTGCTGAGCTCGCTTCACAAACTGCTCCAGTTGACCCTCCCGTACGAGCCTTTCCACGTACTTCTTTAAGATGTAACAATCGTCGGTCTGATGAGAGTCGCTCTTGTGGATTTTGCGGTATTTGTTATTAAGGTTCTGATTGTGGATGATATTGCACCCCTCAAGGGTGGCGATCAACCCCTGCTTTGCAGCGTAATCCAGGATAGTACTCACCTGATGCGCGGAAGGAGAGAAATCTGGGTGGCTGGCTAGTGGCCCCTCAGGAACACCTGATTTGCCCTTTCCCCAGCCCTTCTTCTTCTTCCTGGTCCCATTCCCCTTGTCAGGATCAAGAGTTTCCTTTTCAAGGGATTTCTTCCTTTCGCCCTCGGACTGGCGTTTCCCGGCTTCTTCTTCCTTCTTTTTCTTCTCAGCTTCTTCCACTTCGGCTTATGCGTTTGTTCGCTGCAGGGCTTCCTCATGCGAAGTTGGAGGGTTTCGAACAAAATCCTTATACAACTCACCCGATCTCAGGGTATTGGTGAGTATAGCGACAGCGGACTTGTCATCCAGGTCGTCTATCTTCACGGATTCGTCCCTCCACCGGATCAAGAAATCAGCCAAGCCTTCCTGGGGTCCCTGCTTGATCCCCAAAAGGTGAGAAAAATTCTTCTTGGAATCCTTAGAGCTGGTGAACCCGGTCACAAAAGAATGGGCCAACTCCCTGAAATTACGGATCCTTCCATTGGGCAGCGAATCGAACCACTCTCCGGCTGGCCTGTCGAGTGTTACCGAAAACCCCCTGCACTTGATGGCATCCTCATACCCCATCATCACCATATACGCCACATATCTGGAAACATGGTGTTGTGGGTCTGTCTTTCCCCGGTAGGCCTCTATATTGCAAGGCTTGTATCCTTGGGGTAGCGGGGCGTCCATGATCTCACGAATGAATGGTTCGGGAATCCTTACTTCATGGTTGGGGTTGATCCTGGCGTCCACCTCCCTCCGGAGCTCGTCCAGTCTTCTCTTGAGATCATCGTTGCCGAGGTGGGGATCGTCGATTTCTGCGGCTCTGCCGGTTGGCGTTGATCTCGTTTCTGAGATCTCCTCCACGCACGCTACGGCGGTGGGACAAAAACAGCCGCAGATGATGCCTCCACACTCGGCTCAAGTCGGGATGAGATCATGTCATGCACAGAGACCCTTTGTTCTCCGATTCGGTCCATCACTAAGGTCCTTGGGGTTGGCCTGGAACGATGGGAACGTTGAGATCGGGATGGTGGCGAGCCCCTCCTAGAGTGCTCATGCCTCTCCTACTCCTGTCGGGGCATGGACGGAGCTCGGCAAGGGGAAGCGGACCTCGCGCCTTCATCAGGGGTGATACCCTGAAAGGCAGTGGTCAGAGTCTCCACTGCCCTTTGGAACGTCACCAAACTCGCTAAGGTCCGCGCTGGATCAACATTAGGGATACGATTCCCTGTGCCTGGCGTCCGAAACTGCGGCGGTCGTGTTGCTGCCCGCCATGCACTTCCAACCCCTAGGAGATGATTCCTCAAATCCTCCTATCCCGCCGTGTTGTCGTTGCGCCTTTGGAAGTCACTCCGGCGCGACCGAGAACCTTCGTCCTCAATCAACACCTGTTCGAAACGATTACCGCCCAAATTGCTGCCCACACGGTTGTGGCTATGGGATCCAACCATGGTTCATCGTAGATTGAGCTCTCAACGAGAGCACCAAATGATGGAGTTTAATCCAACTACGAGAGCTAAATCTACAGGAGCAGATGGAAATTTGGCAGCGTAAGGCAGTGTTCTATTGATCAATGTTTCGATCCCCCTTTAGGAGGTTTACAAGTCGTATTTATAGGTTAAGGAACTAGTGTTACAAAAGGAAACTGATACAATAACTGGTATTAATTGCGCATTAGTTCGAATAGGACTCTTGTAACGTCTTCGCCGTTGTGAAATGATTGTTCCTTTATCCCCACGTTCCTGCCGTTAACTCCTGCCAACTTCCATTCTAATGATGGCGTGCCATGTCAGCCCTAGGAATATCCCAGCCTCACTAGAACTCCGCCCAGGCTCGAGGTTTGCTTTCCAACCTGGCCTGGCTGTGGGTTCCTCTCGTGGGCTTAATCCCTAGTTAGGCCCAGTGGTTATCTAACATTAATCCCGTTTAAGGGCTAATCCCGCTAATGGTCTGTATCCCATTATGGGCTGGATTGTATAATTGGGCCATGGTCAGTGTCCATGGTACCATCAAACGCCATATGCAGGAAAGTTAGAGACCCTAGAAAACTAGACGACTTGGAGAATGAGGTTGCGGTTGTGCTGTGCCAGTTAGAGATGCATTTCCCACCCTCTTTTTTTGACATCATGGTTCATGTAGTTGGTTATCTAGTAAGAGAGTTTAGATTGTGTGGGCCAGTCTATTTGCGGTGGATGTACTCCATGGAGCGATACATGAAAATTATGAAAGGGTATGTTAAGAATCAACATCGTCCTGAAGCATCTATTGTCGAGAGAGATATTGCAGAAGAGGCCATTGAGTTTTGTACAGAGTATATGGCTAATGTGGCATCGGATGGGATACCTATGTCTTGACATGATGGTAGATGTGAAGGTGCAGGTATAAGAACCGTGATTGTTAAGTCAAAGAGTATGGCTGAATTTCTTCAAGCACATTTGTGTATATTGAATAATACAGATGTGGTTCAGCCATACTTATCTGCTCATGGGGCTTTTGTGAGAAACAAATACCCCCGCATGAATGAAAAGTGGTTGATGAATGAACACAACAAGACTTTCACAAAGTGGTTCAAAGAGAAAATTATCAACGAGAGCAGTGCTTGTGATAAGTTGAAGTTTTTTGCTATAGGGTTAAAGTTTGATGTGTTGTGCTGGAGTGGGTATGACATTAACAAATGTTCTTTTTACACAAAGTCCCAAGATGATAAGAGTACTATGCAGAATAGTGGAGTCATGGTTGTTGATGAAGCCATGCACTTTTCGAGTGCGAAAGATAAGAACCCTATTCTTATCACTGTTTGTGCATATCCACAAATATTGGTCATGTGTATGGATTCATTGATCCACACACCATTCAAGGAGTAGGCAATTCTGTAAATGAGGTGCAAATGTATATATCTACAAGATTAAATGAAGGTGTAAAGCGATGTTACTTGGCTCCTTATTACTACCAGTAAGTAAAAGTTACTAGAACACATATTTGGCTCCTTGTTGAAGATAAAAATAATTTTTATGTATTGTTTTTTTAAAAATATTGTTTGTCTTTTATCCTTTTTTATGTATACAGGAATCATTGGCAGCTCTTTATTCTCTCTCCTATCCAAAACACTGTTGTCTTCTTGTGTTCTTTGGTGAATAAGCCAAATAGACAATTCAAAAATATTATTGATGAGTAAGTATTTTGTACATTCCGTTTTATTTAATTTTTGAATATATATTGTATATCTTAATTACATAAATAATTTATTATTATATATATTTAATATTATAAATTACATAGTGCAATGGAGGCAAGCCGTAGGCTCAACTGAAGAAAGGGAAGAGTGAAATGGATTATTCCTATGGTAAATACTTACTACTTTACTTTGTATGTTATTTTTACTTTCATTTGTGTAGCACCAAGTCAAATACCGTAATTTCTAATTAGTAATTATGTTGTTCTAATTTGTAGACTCGGATGCAAGTTGGGAGTTATGAATGTGGTTATAATGTGATGTTGCATATGTTGAATATTGTTTTGGCGGTAATTCTTGAAATGTGGGATGAGGTACATTATTATTTTATTTACATTCAATAGGTTTGCTCCACATGTAATGTTTTTTAATAACCTTCTTATTTAATTTGTAGTGATTCGCCAATACGGAATCATTCTCATCAGAAGAGATTGATGAAGTACGAACTCGTTGGGCATCATATTTCTTAGAAATGACGCAATCCATCAACGACACATGATGAACGTGTTTGTTTAAGTTTTTGAGTGATGATGAGACTTGTAACTTTATACAATGTGTTATACTCTAGACTTGTGCAAGGATTATTTTATTTTAGCTTATTATTATGTACTAAGTTGTTACTTGAACTTGTTTAACATTTGTGGAAGAATTGAAAAATAGCTTGTGTTATTGTTTTAGTTGGATCAAGTGAACCGGTGAAAAATTTTGTGCTACAGTAGTTGATGATACTGTTAATGATGTGATTGTAGTTTAAACAGGGGTCATATTGCAAAAAAATTTCGTGAAAAATATCAAAAAAATTGAAGCTTTTCACATCAGTTGTGAAATAATCGATGTGATTGCTTTTCTACATGAGTTATAACCGATGTGAAACACACATGTTCCGGAAAAAAAAATGAAGCTTTTCACATCAGTTGTGAAATAACCGATGTGATTTCTTTTTGGGTTAATTATCAAAAATAGGACTAAAAGTCACTCACTTTGCATAAATAGGACCAAAATATAAACTATTTTTTCATAGGACTAATTATGTGTGTCTTGGACAAATATACCCTTATAGCTATTGAAATGTTTTAATTCATAATAAAATAATAAAAATAATAAAAAATTGGGAAAACTATCAAATAAGCCCTTGTACTATATGTCAAAGAGAAATATGTCATGTTTTTGGCATTTTCAGAAAAAATGACAGTTTTTAGGAAAAATGGCATTTTTTTCACCGCCCGGAGATGGTGGTTCAGGGAGGTAGTACAGGCGGTGGGAAAGGCATCCATATTTTTAAATTTTTTATATGGAGTTTTACTATTCTTTATTAATTTTTTTTAAAAATTTAAATATTTAAATTTTTTAATTTTTTATTTTATAAATATTTTATAAATATTTTAATTATTTTTCTACGAATTTTTGAATTTTTTTCGAATTTATTATGAATTAAACATTTAATTAACTCATATTTAAAGGAAAGGGTAAGAATGGAAGGAAAAAATAGGCATGTTTCCAATAGGACTAATTTGGTCCTATTTTGAAAAGAAACACATAGTAAGTCATATTTTGAGTTTTTGCCATAGTTTTAGTCCTATTCGGAGTAATTTCTATTTCTTTTTACATGGGTTATAACCGATGTGAAAAAACTATGTTCCGGGAAAAATTGAAGCTTTTCTACATCAGTTGTAAAATAACCGATGTGGTTTCTTTTCTACATGGGTTATAACTTATAACTGATGTGAAATATCATTAAAACGCCGTTTCGGACTATCTTCTAGATCGGGCACTAAACGACCGATGTAGAAAGCATTTTCACATCGGCTGTTTGACCGATATCAAAAGTCAATATTTTTCACATGTGCTGGAAGCACATCAGTTGTTTGATCGATGTGAAAGGCCTTTTTTGACTGATGTGAAAAGTCTTTTTTTTGTGCAGAGGAGAGAGAATTAATTTTAGCCACATGTTTCTTACTTTTAATGGAAATAACAAATTTTTTTGAGACATCCAAAAAAGGAAATTTGATCAACCTTTTCATGACGGAAGGAGTATATACTTCAACGAGCAATCGATCATTTTCATCGATTCGGTCGCTTCCAAACAAGGGACGATGACAAATGAAAAATACCAGATGACAAAGATTACTAAAACATCACTCTAAGGATGTTCTAAGGATGTAAACTTTATATCACTATCTCATTATATATATATATATATATATATATATATATATATATATATATATATATATATATATATATATATATATATATATATATATATATATATATATATATATATATTGGTTTGATATATAATTGGGAAAAATAACTAAATATTACTAAAACATCTTTGTTTTCCTAATACTAGTATATGACTATTTATGTATTTGGATATGCAAATGACTATAATTATCATCTAAGACATGCCACACATACATGAGTGGTTTAAAAAGGTATGATTCATTAGTACGTACGTGATTAGCAAAACTCACCTCATAGTACATTTCCCTTATTACTCTTCCCGTATATATGTACTAAAATAACCTTTTAGTACATTTCCCTTATTAAGGTAGTCATGACCGATGAATATATAAGAAGTATCCTTTAAGTAGCACGACATTCCAACAACTCAGATGTATGTATGTCATGCACACAGCTTCCGCAAGACTATCAAATGCACCGGCGTAAGAAAGTTATTTCCGTGTAGGCAGTATATATCAACATCAAACCAGGGTCGGTCCCGATGAAATGAAAGCCCTGTGCAACAAAAATAATTGAACCTTTTCAAAGTTTCAACGCAAGTTAAAAAAACCGAACCGAAACCACACCGACTCAAACGGGACCTGCAAATCGGGACTCGAACATAAATCGGTTTAATGAAGGTTTTTTGAGTTATAAAATCGGTTCAAACCGAACCGAACCGATTTTTATTAAGAGGTATTTTTAACTATTTATTTTGTAGAACAAATAGGTAATATAAAGCTTGTACGTCCTTATTTCAACAATTAGTTGATTCGGTCCAGTGGGTTGATGTTTAGAGATCAGCGTGCATGATTTTATTTTCACCTGGGTTCGAATCCCGCATGCCTCGCTTCTTATCTTTTTAGTTTCTAAAGATTAAGATTCTCACACCGGTGAAAACGGAGGATTTAGTACTCCTTTGTTCCTATATATACGCTCCACCTCTAAGTAATACTACTCCCTTCGTCCCAAACTGTTTTGCAAAGTCAACATTTTTTGGTCAACTAATAAAAAAAGTCAATGCTCCCAATCGATAATTAATTCCATTTTTAATAATTAAAATTTATATATTCAGAAACTATACTAATATCTCTTCAAAGTTCTAAATTCCAAATTAGAATATTATTAAAAATTGACATCATAATTAAGCAAATAAAATGAAATTGTTTGACCAAGAAAAGTCAAATTTGCAAATCAATTTGGGACGAAGGTAGTAGTATATTACTACAAAAAAATTGGGCCCTTCTGATTTTTTGGGCCCTGTGCGGTTGGACACCCTACACACCCTCAGGGCCAGCCCTGCATCAAACTTAGGGCACAATTCAAATGATGGTTTTAAATGTGCACTAATTGTAGTATTCACGGAGTTTACAATTTAACATATTAAGTGTCTGTTTGGTAACACTAAAATTGGTTCAATCGACTGATTCTGCTTAAATTTACGAAGTTAATAGTTGAAGTGGTTGGATTAGCTGATTCTGCTAATTTATGAAAAATATTTTTTATTGACAAATTAAAGAAAAAAGTATATGAAAAAATAGCATCTATAGTAACTTCTACCTTATGTTTCTTATTATTACACAATTCAACGCGCAAAATCAAAAATTACGTGTTTGGTAAAAAAATTAGCTGATAAACTTTATAAGTCACAAACCAGAGTGACCAAACGGGCTCTATTGTTTCAGAACTTTCTTAATTGGACTATTATTTTCTCTCACTGTAGGCATGGACCGGGCCCGGGCCGGTTCGTGCTCCGGGCCGGTTCGGGCAGGCTTTTTTTTTCGGAATGTTGGGCCCGGAACCGGCCCGGAGTGATACCGGGTCCGGGCCAAACCGGGCCAGGCCGGTCCGGGCCGGTACAATGTTTTTTTTTTCTTTCTAATTAACCCCTGACCTCCCCCCCCCCCCCCCTTCACCCCCACCCCTCAAACTTCCCCAAAACACCCAGCCAGGCCAGAACCGGCCATCCGAGCCCAGTCCGGTCCGGGCCCGCACAGTAGCGGGACGGTCCAATTCCTAGGTCGGTTCGGCCTGGTTGGGTCCATCCCTACCTCAATATATATTTTTCTTAAAACTTCAATGTTGAACTCTTGAGCTTGTAAGCCTAGTGGTGGACTCGGACCGGGTGGCCCGACCCGGAACCGGGCCGGGACCGGTATTGTTCCGGCCCGGCCCGAACCGGTGGCCTGGTCAGCGACCAGTCCGGGTAGGCCCGACCCGAGGGGTTTCCGGTCCGGGCTCGGGTCACCCAAAACAAGGCCCGGCCCGGGCCTGGTTCGGGCCAAATAGATTTTTTTTTTTGTTTTTTTCATTTGTTTGGGCTCCACCCGGGTTGAGCTTGATGTTTAGGAGGGGTTTGGGGGGTTTGGGGGTGGGGGTGATGGGGGGTCAGGGATAGGTAGGTAAGCAAAAAAATACAATAACTAAGCCCGAGGCCCGGCCCGGACTGGACCCGGTGGCTACCCGGGCCGGTCCCGGGTCCACCTATTCAGAACCGCCGGCCCGCCCGGGCCTAGGCCCGGCCTGGCCCGAATCCACCCCTATTGTAGCCCATGTTTCCAATCTATCATTCTCAAGTCTCAACCGTCCCAAATGGTTAGTCTCGTGGAGTCGTGGAATCATACTATGGGGGTGTTTGGTTATCAGCCTATCAGCCATTTTTTGGCTGATTTGACCGCTATTTAGCTTTTTGACTAGATAATCAGTTAATTAGTGTGTTTGGTTAAATGGCTTTTATATTTGGCTTCTGATCTCAAACAGCCAAAATATGAAAAGCCATTAATAGCAGTTTTTACGATCGGCTGTTTTGTATATTCTCATGTTGCCCCCTATCTTTTTCTTACGCATGTGCTCCTTGTTGCTAAACAAAAATCAAGTTGCAGCCCAAGAAAAAAAATTATGTTCGTATGTGATGAAGTATATGGGCCTGGACCCCAGGACCCACATACTCAGAAGGATAAGAGGCACAGCTATCACCCAGTGGGGCCTCCGCGGCTCCGCCGGCTAGATGGCCCCTCATCGGCCAGAAAGATATCAACTCAGAACATGGTCCGGAAGCAAGGAGAACCGGGTGTCCCCGTCGGCCATGGCCGCGTCGACCACAAAGTGTTCCCAGAACCGAATTTTGCACTTAGTCATTTCTACATATCTTGTACTCGGCCCAATAGTGGCTCAATTGTAAATGGGCCTCCCAAGCCCAAGACTTGGGAGCTCAGTCCTAATTTCCTCTATAAATACTCCCCTTGGGAGTAGTTGTAGGGGGTTCACAAATCATTAATACAAAGCATTTACTGCACTTCTCTCTCTAGCTCTCACTTCTCTCTAGGAGTTAATACTCCATTAGTATGCCTCCTATTTTTTTGGTACTAAGTTTAATTTTAATTCTTTACTTAATAACTTCATTATTTTTTACTTTTTACTAGAAAGGAAATAGTTCCTATTTTTAAAACATTTTGTATATTCCCTTCTATTTTTTATTGTAAATTTACTAAAAATAGTTCTTAATTTCTACTTTTTTGGTAATATATAATAATAAAATGAAATAAGCAAGGTATTTTGATAGAAATGATCTTGCTTCATGCATACATTTTTCGTTACTTAACACGTCCAAAATGAATTCATTATCGACTTGGCGTGTTTGGTTATAAATAGTCTTACAACTTAATTAAAGAGAGGCTATATGCGTATCAGTAGGCATGGACCCAACCGGCCCGGACCAGACCGGGTCCGGATTGCCGGTTCCGAGCTTTAGCCCAGTCTGGGCGGTTCTGGCGGGCCGGTTCCGGGACATGATTCTCATGAACCGGCCCGGTTCAATTTTTTATTTTTTCAATTTTTTTTCTTTTCCTTGGATAGGGCTGGGTGTTTTGGGGGGTTTTGGGGGGTCGGGTGAGGGAGGGGGTCGGGGGTTAATTAGAAAGTCAAAAAAAAATTACATAGAACCGGGCCCGGTATCAACTCGGGCTGGTTCTGGGCCCAACATTCCGGAAAAAAAAAGCCCGCCCGGGCCTAGGCTCGGCCCGGAACCGGCCCGGCCCGGATCCACCCCTACGTATCAGTATCAATTTTTTGATACTACGTTTAATTTTATTTTTTTAGTAATAACTCCTATTATTAATCAAAGTATGATGTTGGCATTTCTCTAAGAAAATCAAAGTATTACGATATTAATTAAATCTATTAATTCGTGAAAAAATATAATTATTAATTGTACATGTTATTACATTTTAATTAAGTCTAGTTCGAGGGCAATGGAGGTTTGGGCTCTCGTAAGGATTATTAAGTCTGATTCGAGGGCTGGTGGTTGCTAGTTGTCCTTTTGTCGTTTTACCCCTATCTGAATGTTGTGATATCAATTTAAGTCATCCGTTTTGACGATCGAAAAAAAACATTTTTATTTTTTTAATCATTAAAATGGTTAAGGTAGTTATACTAATTATGTTAATAAAAAATAGTTCATGTCCTTAAAAGTCATTTAACAAGTTATCAGCTGTTTGTAAACAGCGATTTAACCAAACACTAATTTACAGACAGTTAATCCAATTAGCTAATTAAAACAGCCAACAAAATCTGATGTCATTAATCAGCCAACATAATCAGTCAATAGCCAACAACCAATTGTAAAACACCCCCTATATCAAAATCAAAGTGATTCAAAACTATCTGAATTTTACAAATTCAATATCAAAAAACAGAAATCTAAATTTTTTATAAATGTTTGCCACTTACCCTTGTCTCAAATTTAAAACAAAGAGAGTATCATTTTATTTAGACAAACAGATTAATGTGTAGAGCCCATTACATTTCAAACAGGCAAACATTTTTTTTTCAAACAGGCATACTGGCATACATTGCTTTATATAAATGTTTCAGGCTATATATAATTTTAATACATGTCAGTTCAAAGCATAGTATATTAAGAATTTATTCCGTACAACACTCCAATTCATTTCTAGTCTGGGTAAAGAATATATATGTAATACGCTGGAAATTTGGCAACCAACTACATTCTGAAAGTGAGACGAGACTGGAAGACAAGGTGCACTATTAAATAAGCTGTATCAAGCCTCTTGAGATGAAACCTGGTCTCTCTTAGGCAGCACCTACCCTATCACGAGGAATTAGGCGCAATTCAGATCCATGTTTGAGGAAAACGTTTCCTGAAATCCATACAAACTCCAAAGAATTAGAGAATGAAAAAAGATTCAATGAAACACAAAACCTATTGTAACTGACTAACAAAATCAAAGGCATTTATGTGGCAAAGCATAAAAACAATGTTTGACTATTATGATAGCTAGGAGATACTTGTCATAGGGTTTGCTTGGCTCAAGGAAAACATAAGGGGGGGAAGGAGATGATTGATATTTATTTATTAAAATATTTCTACTTTTAGATGCTTGTTAATAAAGTGAAGAAAAAAACAAAAAGGACTATATAGAAATATAGGATGTAAGTGATTATGTAAGATATTTCTAGTCTAAAACTTAAAAAAGAGATGAATTAATAAAATAAAAAATCAACCTTCCCCTTCCCTCTGAAATCTCCTAATCAAACAAGCCCCTAAGATCTGGCAAACATAAGTAGTATCTATGTTCTCCAACCACTGCTTAGTGTAAAAACTTCATATCTAATAGTGGCACTACGTTGAAGGAATATAAATGTCTAACACACACTCAAAAGTTAATCTCTAACTCAATTGCATCCAATAGTCACACTCCCACTTCCATGAAACTTTTGTCTAGCAAATAGCCCTTGTCTACTTCATCATAGTACGTACTACACTACTACTACTACTACGATCTATCATTCAATACTAAGATCCCACAACACAAAAAACCGGAGATGCAATCATGACCACTTAAACCTTAGCCAGAAAGACAACAAAAAACTTCGATGTAAAACTTAAACCACGCAAAATTCCCACCCGTATAGTCGTGGGAGAATACCATTACACAATACCGTTATAAATTAACTTACTTTGCTAATCTGAACTGGTCATGATTGCATCTCCGGTTTTTTGTGTTGTGGGATCTTAGTATTGAATGATAGATCGTAGTAGTAGTAGTAGTGTAGTACGTACTATGATGAAGTAGACAAGGGCTATTGCTGCCTATGAAAACAATCCAAGTAAAAACATCCTAACTATGGAAAAATAACTGACCTTTAGTTTAGCACAAATACACTTTCTTTTTCTTATGAACCTATCACTAAAGAGCATCATCAGTTCAAATTTGTTAGATGTATGTTATGCGGAAAATCATAGAAGAAACTTAGGAAGTGTGCTAATTAACTATATACGGACCACCGGAAAATAGACAGTTGAAAGAGAGCATTCGAATACTGTCAAATTTTGTAGGAACTGGATTAGGAAGTTACTACAATAGCTCATTAGCTAAGAAGTGTAAAAATAACAAAACAAAATGCACAGATCAGATGATCATCCACAAGTTGCTCCCATGCTGCCTATGGAAAAATAATTATTAAAAAAAAAGTGAAACAGCTGTTAGAGATACTCTTATGATTCTTATCCTCTTTATACCAAATGAGTTCATTTCTTTCATATCTTCCCCTGTCAACTGTCAAGGTTCCATTTTTGACAGGGCACAATGCAATTAATAAAAAGTAATTTCATATTCAAGAGATACTCATAGTTAAAAAGGCTGTCATTTTTCAAAAATTAAAGTTACCTGCACTTTGTTGGGGGTTTATTCCAACTCCATCTGAACAAAGAAATCCAGAAGGATCATGTCAACTTTCATTAACAAGCACAAAAAGACATAACAAAAGCATATGCATAGTGTTTTGTTAACCAACTAATAACCAGAAGTAGTAAACACAATTTGTCTACCCATTTCAAATGGGTAGAAGAAACAAATACACATTTGAACAAATTGTTAGAGGATATTTATACCACTCAACTTCTTTTGGAAGGTTAAACAGAGAAATTGTAAAATTGAAACAAAGTATGCCTTTATGTAGAAATAGTTGGGGGTATCTCAGACATACTTGAAGTCTATAAATGTTCTCTTGAGCTCTTACATATATTCGAAGCAAATATTTGTACCAATTTTACAATTTTTTATTATAATTGTTCTAGGAGAAGGTTGAGGAGTATATTTGATATCAACCATTTTCGGTGTACACCTTCTTATACACATCAGTACACCCTCGTGTCTGTGAGAGTTTTTTTGTCTGTGAATCCTAGTCCACAGCCAAAAACTCTCACAGACACGAGGGTGTAACGATTGTATAAGAAAGTGTACAAAAGGAATTTTTGATTTGATATCTGACACACGGTTCCGACATCTCTGGCATAAAATACTCCGTATTTAATAGTCCTTAATATGTTTTAAAATTTTCAATTGGTATTTATTCAACGGACCAAAAGAAGGCTACATGAATTCCAGCAACTCATAGACAATTTTAGAAACCAATAAGGTAAACATTAAAACGTTTCAAAGCAATCTCGTTACAAAATTACCGTCCGCAATAAGATCTGATATTTTCTCTCAAGTAATAAAGAGCACGCATATGAAATTTGAATGTACGAAGTATATACGTCCAAACTAAAAATCGAATACCATTAGTGATGATAGCGCTGGTTTGGGGAGGGACCTTGAATTCCTCGGCGGCGTACTTCAGAACGGCGGTGAAGGGGGCAGCCTCCGGGACGCTAAAACTGATGTAGAGAAGAACGATGGTAATTTGGAAAGGAAATTGCAAGGATTCCCAAAATAAAATTCGTCACGAAAAATTAATAAAGTAAGAGTGATGATACGCACACTTTGAAGGGCAACTTTGGATCGGAAGTGAGTATAACCTTGAATGAAACCTTGCCTCCTCCATCCCCCATGTCTACCTCTACTTCGAGTGGATTACAAATTTGCAAATTTGACAATGGAGGCTCTGCAACTTATTTCATCCGTCAGAAAATAATCCAATTCTTTCATATGGGACTACTGGACTGGGCTAAGTTTTGGGTTCAAAAGCCCGCTCACTATTTTGAGCGTATGAGGTGACTATAAACTCAATCCAGTCCAACAGTTCGAAAATCCTATGCAACCAAGAGCATCTCTAATGAGGATGTTTATTCTCTTACAAACTCTTACACGGGATCCCATTTTTTATCTCACAAATTTTATGTATAAGATCTACATATCTTCATATTTATTTTAATTTTCATTTTTTTATATCACTTCTAACTCACTTTTCATCCACTTTTGCTACTCAATTCCCGTGTAAAGTCTATTTGTGGACATTGTCTACAATTTACCTCTATCTCTCTTCCATTTCATTTTTCATATAGACCACTTTCTCTATATTAAATTAAAATAATACGATTTTCATATTAATGCGCATTTTGTGAGTTACATATGCTCATTTGGTACTGATGTTATGCTCATTTATAAAATGTCATATCAATCCATATTTCAAATGTATCATATCACATTAAGTTCGCATATTAAAATTCATAGGTATTGTACATATAATTTAATATGTTTTATAAAAGAAAAAAGTTAAATAGAAGATATGAAGCAGAGATCATGATAATCATTGTTAGCCTCCTAATACTCAATAAAATAGGTCAAATGCTCACTAAAAGTAAACTATTGCTCATTTAGCGGAAGCCGTGATTTTTCATTTAAATTGCAAAAATGCCACCAAAAAAATTGGTCTGTATCAGTTATTCGGCTATCTTTCTTAGTTGGGTCAGGTGTATATAAATTCAGATGTATGGAATAGGGACTGATTAGTTGCAAAGTATTATAATGTACTGTCTCGTTAAAAACTTTTTTCAGCAAAAACCTACTGGGATAAACACTTGAACGAAGGGAAAAAGAGTGCAGTGCATTATATTACTCCCCTCAATTTAAGATATATCTCAAAGACGATGTTGGAAATAAGTGAAGGAAGATTTGGGAAATTGGGAGGTTAAATTAGAAATATTATGGAAGAGATATTTGAACAAAGGGGAATAACTCCTTTTATTAGAACAACTCAATTTGCTTGATTTGCTTGATACAAAGTGATGGTGAGGGAGCTCTATTTATACTAGTACAAAAGTATCTAGTTTCTTCTATAATTAATGCATTCTAGACAATTCTATACAATTAATGATAGGAGAGTTCTAGATACCTTATCTTCTAGAGAAGCTCTAGGATTTATTCCTTCTACATTTTTCTAGCACTTGGGTCTTCCCAACAACAACTAAAGGCTAGTAAATATTAGTTAGGATCAAATAACAAGTTTAATTTTCAACACCCCCCCCCCCCCCTAAACTTGTTTTTGTAACTCCAAGCATGGTCTCCGACCTTCGAAAATCTTCGTGCTTGAGCGGCTTCGTGAAAATGTCGGCAATTTGATCATGGGACCTTACATGCCTTACTTCAACCTCTTTTGTTTCAATGCATTCTCGAATGTAGTGATAACGGGTATCAATGTGCTTGCTACGGTCATGGAATACCGGATTCTTTCCCAATGTTATTGCGGACTTATTATCCACATATATCTCCATAGCTTCCTTTTGTGGCATGCCTATTTCCTTGAATAAATTACGGAGCCATATAGCATGACAAACACATGAATTGGCGGCAACATATTTAGCTTCACATGTGGAGAGGGTCACAATGGGTTGCTTCTTTGAACTCCAAGTAAAAGCTGTGTTACCCAAAAGAAAGACAAATCTGGTGGTACTCTTACGATCATCAACGTCTCCGGCCCAATCACTATCAGTATAGCCAACAAGCTTGAAATCTTTGCAAGAATTGTAAAACATGCTAAAGTTAAGAGTACCTTTGATGTAGCGAAAAATTCTCTTGGCAGCCTTCCAATGAGAGGTTCTTGGTCTTCCATATATCGGCTAATGAGACCAACTCCGTACAAAATGTCGGGTCTTGTACAAGTCAAGTATCGTAAACTCCCAACTAAGCTCTTGAACATTGTGGGCTCCACTTTTTCTTCATCACCAAACTTAGATAATTTTACACCACAATCCACCGGGGTATTGATTGGATTACAATCATTCATTTTAAACTTTTCAAGGATTTTCTTTGCATATCCTTCTTGACCGATAAAAATTCCACTTTCACTTTGTTTCACCTCAATTCCCAAATAATAAGACATTAAGCCCATATCGATCATTTCAAATTCTCGATTCATTGCCTTTTTGAAGTTCTCAAATTAATTGGGATTATTTCCCGTGAATATTAGATCATCAATATAAAGGCAAACAATCAAGATATCTCCATTTCCCTCGTTTTTGACATAAAGAGCATGTTCATGGGGACATTTTATGAAATTATTTGCTTGGAAAGACTTATCAATTCTAGTATTCCAAGCTCTTGGGGCTTGCTTCAAATCATAAAGTGCCTTTTTCAATTTTAGAACTTTATCTTCATGTTCTTTTATTTTATATCCCGGTGATTGTTCTAAATAAACTTCTTCTTCTAAATTTCCATTTAAAAATGCGGACTTCACATCCATTTGAAAAAAAATCCATTTATTTTGAGCCGCCAAAGAAATTAAAAATCATATTGTTTCCAAGCGGGCAACGGGAGCAAATACCTCTTCATAGTCGATACCGGCTCTTTGGTTGTACCCTTTTGCAACCAACCTTGCTTTGTACCTTTCAACTTCCCCCATGGCATTTTTCTTCTCTTTAAACACCCATTTTGCATCAATTGCTTTGTGTCCTTTGGGTAAAGTGGCAAATTCCCGCTTATGATGGCCTTCATTTCTTCATCCATGGTTTCCCTCCAATTCTTGTCGTTAGCCGCTTCTTCAAAACCTATTGGTTCACAATCGGCAAGAAGACGAAACAATGTTAGATCATTTGTATTTTCGGTTACCTCATATAACTCTTGTATGCTTCTAACGAGGCGGCCTTTCATTTGAATGATCTTCACTTGTGGATCCTTCTTGCTCCGGTGATGGTGGAGTTGGACTCGTGGGCTCTTCATGGGCTATCTCTTGTTCTTCCTCTTCTTCTTCATTGTAGTAAGGTAAGAAATTGTACTCTTCTTCTTTATGAGTCCAATCCCAAGTGCTTTCTTCATCAAACTCGACATCTCGACTAATCACGATTTTTACATTGCTTGGGGTGTAAAGCTTGTACCCTTTTGCTCTTGCATCGTAGCCAATAAAAATAAACTTCTCACTTTTGTCATCCAACTTGCTCTTTTTTTGATCCGACACATGAGCATAAGCAATGCTCCCAAAAACTTTTAAATGAGAAATTCTGGGCTTTCTTCCACTCCAGGCTTCTTCGGGAGTTTTGTTCCAAACACTTCTAGAAGAAGATCGGTTTGACAAATAAACCGCATAATCCACGGCTTCGGCCCAAAATTCTCTTGGAACATTTTTTGCTTTTAAGCATGCTTCAGACCATATTAAGAAGAGATCGATTTTTCGTTTCAACGACTCCATTTTGTTGTGGAGTATATGGAGCCGTTAAGGGGCGATGAATACCATTTTCTTCACAAAAAATTTCAAATTCTTTTGAAGTGAATCCCCCCCATGATCGGATCTCATGGATTTTATTTTAAACCCGCTTTCATTTTCAGCATGAGCTTTAAATTTCTTGAAGGCCCCAAAAGCGTCGGATTTTTGTTTTAGAAAATAAACACATGTTTCCCGACTAAAATCATCAATTAAAAGAGAAAAATAATTACTATTTCCGAGAGAGCTTGGTTTAATTGGCCCACATATATCCGTGTGTACAAGCTCTAATGGTTGTTTTGCTCTTGAAGATGCTTGCTTTGGAAAACTTTTCCTTGGTTGCTTTCCAAATAAACATCCCTCGCACAATTGATTAGGTTCATTTATTTTGGGCAAACCTTTCACCATATTTTTGACACTCAACAATTTTAAACCTCCAAAATTAAGGTGCTCAAACCTCAAATGCCAAAGCCATGATGCATTTTTAAAACATGCTTTCAAGCATTTAGCTCCCCCCTTTTCAATGTTTAATGAAAACATTCTATTTTTTGACATTGGTACTTTGCAACCAAAACTCCATTTTTATCTCTCATCAAAAGGGTATGATTTTTCATATGAATGTCATACCCCTTTTCTAAAAGTTGCCCCAAACTTAAAATGTTTGATTTCATGTTGGGCACATAGTAGACATTAGAGATGAAATCATTTTTTCCATTTTTTAACCGGATTAAAAATTTACCCTTTCCTTTTACCGGGATTTTTTATTCATCTCCAAAATAGATATTTCCACTTACCGATTCATCAAGCTCCACGAACATATCTCTCTTCCCGCACATGTGGTTGTTAGCTCCCGTATCTAAGTACCATGTCGTTTTGGTATCACTTTCTCCTCCTCCTTTATGGGCCATCAACAATGTTGAATTTTCTTCTTCTTCTTTGACAAGATTTGTTCGCTCCTCAATTTTATTTTTTGCCAATCTACAGTCGGAGGCAAAGTGACCAAATTTTTGACAATTATAACATTGAACTTGATACTTATCATACCTTGGTCTCGAAAAACCTCCTCTTCCATGGTCTTTTGATTGATAGAAATGTGGACTTCTCTCTTCTTTGTTGAAAGTCTTATAACCTCCTCTTCCAAAGCCTTGGCTTTGACCGCGCCCTCTTGAACTTTGACTTCTTCCCTCTTGGAAAATCTCTTTATTTTTTAAGGTGAGCTTGGTTTGAAGGGCTTGCTTTAATGACTCTTGCTTTATTCTCTTCTTGAGTTTTTCTTCATGAGCTTGAAGAGATCCCAAGAGATTATCAACAGTCATTGTTTCTAGGTCTTTAGATTCTTCTATTGCCACAACTATGTAATCGAATTTTGAATCTAAAGACCGTAGAATTTTTTCAACCCTATGATTGTCTTTGATTTCTTCTACATATCTTCTTAATTGATTCGCGACGGTTTGAACTCTTGAGAAATAGTCGTCAATAGATTCCAAAGAGTTCCTGTTTAAAAATTCAAACTCACCCCGAAGACTTTGAAGCTTTACTTTCTTCACTTTATCTACTCCTTTGAATGAATTCTCTAATATCGATCTCCAAAGCTTATTTGCTTGTAGTTGCACATGCCACCTTTGTGAACATGACTTCATCCAAAGCTTGATGGATGATATAGAGCGTCTTTTGATCTTTCTTCTTAGTACTCCTGAAGGCATTCTTTTGATTTTGATTTAAGGCGTTGATGTTCTCAGGTTCCTCGAAGCCTTCCTCTACCATGTCTCACACATCTTCCGATCCAAGTATTGCCTTCATGCGAATGCTCCAATTATCATAATTCTCCTTTTTTAATGGAGGAAATTGAAGAGAACCGGCCTTTTTGGGTGATGACCAAACGGATCTGATACCACTTTTGGAAATAAGTGAAGGAAGATTTGGGAAATTGGGAGGCTAAATTAGAAATATTATGGAAGAGATATTTGAACAAAGGGGAAGAACTCTTTTCATTAGAACAACTCAATTTGCTTGATTTGCTTGATAATAGTAATAGTAATAGTAATAGTAATAATAATGCATTCTAGACAATTCTATACACTTAATGATAGGAGAGTTCTAGAGACCTTATCTTCTTGAGAAGCTCAAGAATTTATTGCTTCTACATTTTTCTAGCACTTGGGCCTTCCCAACAACAACTAAAGGCTAGTAAATATTAGTTAGGCCCAAAAAAACAAGTTTAATTTTCAACAAACAACACATTCCAAATTTTGTGGGCAAGTTCTTCAAATTTCTTGTAGGTGTCGTTTCACTTCATCTGTCCGAAATTACTATTTTTTGTGGCTTATCTTGTTCTTCATCGCTTTTTCGTTGACCTTCTTCCCCCGGAGAACACTGTCGATGTGGCCATAGTCGTTGTGCCCTCCGGTTTCCATCAGTGGGGGTGGGTAACTGAACCTGAGGCGGAGGAGATTTTCACTATTATATGAGGCTTTGTAAAGAGGTTCGCTAGACAGATATTCCTGGATTTGTGTTTGTTCTGGCCTCCGACGTGATTTTTATGCTTGCCGGAAACCCGCCGGAATCGCTAGAGAAGATGACCAGACCGGCATGGATTGGATGGGCTGATATTTCATTGATGAGATCAGCTGTCCAGTCATATTTCCTGATGGATACGACTTTACTGTCGCAAATTATACCCTACGACCGGTGCACTATGAGGATGGTGTGTCCGGTCCCAAAATTCCATCCTCCGCCTGCGGTCCAGACCCTTCCAAGCCCTAGACACCCCTCCAACCACCCCAACCGTTGTGCCCCACCGCACAACCCAAGTCGCCGAACAAAATTTACGTCGAATCGATGCAGAAGAAGGATGAAGGCTGATCTCCATCTTCGTCGCAGGGTCTGGTCGCGATTTTCGTCGCAAGGGACTGGCTTCCATCTTCGTCGCAGGGGCTGGTCGTCATCTTTGTCGCAGGAGACTCGATTTGTTTTTACTCAATTGGGTTTGGAGACTCATCAAAACCAGAATCGATCAATGGAGAGTTGTTTTGTTGAAGATGAGTATTATTAATTATTTTATATCTTCCTCAATTTACATGTTGGGTACATTCAAGTTACATCAAGATTTGCCTAAAGTTACATATACCAAGTTACATCTAATTTGTTTTCAAGTTACATTTCAATTAAAACAGTTTACATTTCAACGAGTTACATGTGAATGAGTGTAATTTACATTTTGATTAACTTCAAGTTACATGTGGAATCACACGAGTTACATTTCATATAGTTATGGGAGCATGGTACTCACCATGCACCGGTTGCACCGTATACGGACTGCTTCACTGTTGGGTGATGTGTTGTGGGACCACTTTGACTTTTGGATTAGGGTGTTCTCACTCCAGCGGCGCACTTGATCAGGAAGACTCTAGAGTTTCTACTCTCGCAACGGGTCGGGTTTCCTGAATGGTGTTGGCCGCGTGTTGTCTTCTGGATCCACTCATTTGGGCTTTATTTGTCCTGTTCGCTGCTTCTTGTTTGATTGTGGATTCTTCTCCCTAGACTTCCACTGCCTTTAATTAGGTTTTGGTTGCTTTTGTGGGCTGGATTTTTTTGTTGGACATTTTGTTTTGTGTACTGGATGTTAGTTGGGCCTTGAGTTTTAATTAATTCTTGGCCAGCAGGATTTTCGTGCTTTGTTTGTGGTGCTTTTGATGTTTGCTTGTTTGTGATCCAGGAACTTGTCCCGTGCCATCTCTGCTAAAACTCTCCCTCATCTTGTACTGAAAGGGGTCAGGGGGAGTTTGGTTATTTTCGATAATTTAGGCTTCACTCTAGCTTTGTTTTATTTTGTTTTTGTTTTTGGATTCTTGGACAGGGGTATGCCCCATTGACATTGTACTTTTTTTATGAGTTCAACATGTACATTTTAGCCATTATTCTACATCAAATTTGATAGAGATTGTGCAGGTCTAAATTACTATTACTTTATCATTAAATATCAACTACATAAATTTAATTTTTTATTAACCACATCACTTACTCATATCTTAATGTTAGTGTGTAGGAGAGTACAATTCTTCATTTCTTTTTAATAGCCACATGGAAAAGTTTACACTATTCACATACTCCATTTTGACTACATTTTATCTATTAATGTATATATTTTTAAAATATTGTTGAACCCATTTCATTACATATTTTCATTATTTGATTTTCATTTTTTTACTCATACAAGATTTAAGTATAATGACGATCAAAACTGTGTATTGACAAACGTAAAAATAAGAATGGTGTAACTAAAAAAACGGGTAGAAATATAAAATTGTTGAAATATAATTGAATTAGTCATCTTCCAACTATTTCCGATTAGGGATTATTATCACCATTATATAAATAGTGGTGAAATCATAATTATGATTTCCAGGTGATAAATGTGTGCCTCACAATGATCTCCTAATCTCATTGAGCTCACACTTTCTCCTATAAATAGGAGTCATTCTCATTGTAATTAACACACCATGTGATGAGTCATTCTCATTTTAACCTCAAATATAATGATGAGATTGAAATTAATAAGAAGCAAGTATGTAAGCTAAATTACTTTTTCTATTAAATGCATGTGAGAATAGAGTACCTCATTTTATTTTCTCCTTTGTTATGTAATATGGAGTATTTTAAAATAAAAATTTGTTGAATGCAATTTTTATATAAAGTGTTTATTTTTAACATGAAAGTTATGCACAACTTTTGAACTAATATTTGTTCATTTTTATCTTCGCGAAGATATGGAGTTAACTGAAATTTCTCCAAATGGCTTTCAACAATGTTTAATAGACAGTGCCACAACGCACACCATTTTGAGACATATAAATTATTTTTCTCATATGACATTAGTTGAAGCTAATGTCAATACAATCTCAGGTGTTGCTAAACTCATTGAAGGTCTTGTAATAGCCTGTATGATTCTCCCAAAAGGGACAAAAGTAATAATTAAAGTCACTTTATACTCCACTAAATTACCGAGAAATCTTTTGAATTTTAAAGATACGCGTCTAAATGGTTTTCATATTGAAACCATGTCTGAAAATTAAGAGGAATAATTATGTTTAACGGCAAATAGATCTGACAATAAATACATTTCTGAAAAAATGTCAGCATATTCCTTCGGACTGTATTATACATATATAGTCCAATTGAGATAAATGTGGTATCTAAAATTAATAACCACAATTCTTTTATCTTTTTACATTGCCGTATAACTCATCCAGGCAGCACTATGATGCACAAAATTATTGAAAATTCACTTGGACATTCATTAAATAATGTTAAAATTACACAATCAAGTGATTTTCAGTGCACTGCATGTTCTCTTGGCAAATTAATTATCAGATTATCTTTATATAAAATTGGAGTTTAATTACCAATCTAGCTCTTAATATGTTAAATTGTAAACCTGTGAATACTACAGTTAGTGCACATTTTAAACTATCATTTGAATTGTGCCCTAAGTTTGATGTTGATATATAATGCCTGCACGGAGATAAACTTTCTTACGCCAGTGCATTTGATAGTCTTGTGGAAGCTGTGTGCATGATATCCTCTATTCTAAAAATCCTTCTCGGCGTTCGATTAGTCCCCGCCTAGACGCGCGCTAGGGCATTTATTGGGCGCTCCGATTTTCGTCTAGGCGCTCTGACTAATTGGTTATCCATCTTGGTGAATTAGTCGGCCGCCTATGGCGCCTAGTTGCCCGCCTAGAGCGCCTAATCGGCCGCACGCCTAGGTCGTCTAGATTCACCGAACATTACTTTACTTTTTAATTAAGATAAACCTATATATGTTTTGTACATATATCCAAATTTATCATTATTTATAACATAATGAAGTTAACTGATTAGTTATCATATGTTGGAAAAATATGTTAAAATTGCATTAAATGGTCTTTTTGGGGCAATTATTTGAGTGGGGTCCACTTCTGATTTGGGTCGGGTCAAAGTGGTTTCGGATTGTCCTTGCTAAGGGTTACAATTCGATATATGGTACACTCAAAACGGATAACGGGTGAATGAGAAATTGTTTTTCGAAGTTTACCCGTTGGAATGGAGAAAACTAGGAAAATGTGGGTTTTAGTGTGGGTTCTTTCCCAAACCGAAAATCACAAGGGAATTTGAACCCTTTATAAAGGGAAACCCCCCTACGGAGTTAAGATTCGTAAAGGGAAAGGCTCTCTCACGCGCGCAGGGGGGGTGCGAATCAAATCCCGAAACCGAAGAACAAAAACCGCGACCCGCACACACGAATGCCGTCCGAAAATCTATCTTCTAAAGATAACGTTAATTTTTGTTCTTCCGGTACGTTCCTACTTTAATTTTTGCTCCATGCACATAAATGTCCAACGTCTATATGCTGCCATTGATGTCCCAACGTTCATAATGTTTTGGGTTGTTTAAGGACTGGAATCAATGCCCAACGTTTAGGACATTGATGTCCAACGATCATAACCCTTAAACAGCCATTAACACACATTAATCCACCCCTATAAAAGGCTAGTAGGTGCTTTGCAAAGAAACAACATTTCATACACTTCGTTCACGTATTTTCATAGCTAAAACAGCACCTCTAGCTCTCCATACAAACTCCTTCGGTGTTCTGCTTTTGTTCACGTTCGTTGGAACTTTAGTTTGAGTGCTAAACTATGGTTCGAATTCATCGTATCCTGGGAAACGATCGTTGCAACGCTCCTAGCACCCCGGGAGGCAACGAATACGTTTTAAGGAAATCGTGTGTAGCACGAGCTTTGGCTTATTCGGCTTCATCTCATTTCTTGTTTTTCTTTAAGTCATTTTATTTAATTAATATTTATTAATTAATTTTCTTTGTTTTTTGAAACACACCCAACAATCATATATTACGTATGATTAAATGTGATAATTATGTCATTCATGTTTGTTAGTGTGTGTGTGTATATATATATATATATATATATATATATATATATATATATATATATATATATATATATATATATATATATATTATACACACAAAATATAATATTACTTATCATATTTATGCAAACATATAGATAAAAATGCAATTTCTATTTCTCCGACTAGTCCCCGCCTAGGTGCCCGTTTAGGTGCCCGCCTAGCGCCTAGGCACTAGGCGTTGGGATGGCGCCTGACTAGCGTCTAGCGCCTTTTAGAACATTGATGACATCTGGTTGATCACTTAAGTAGTTAGCATGGTGAGTTGGTTTTTGTGTTTTTTTTTAATTTTCTACAATGGTGAGTTAGTACATGTATAATCCTAGTAAAGAACATTGGAATGTTGTAAAATGGATTTCGTGCTACTTAAAGGATACTTCTTATATGGATTTAATTTTGGTGATGAAAAAATAACTACTTGTTAAAGAAGCCGCTTGGTTATGAGGACTACTTGTTATGGAGTTTGTTTGAGAGCGCTAGACAATTTTTTTGTGATAGTCAAAGTGCTATTCACCTCTTTAAGATTGCATGGTACATGTCATGCCAAAATAAAGTATTAATGCATGTTTTCATTTTATATGAGAAGTTGTAGGTGCAAGAAATATTGTTGTCAGAAAGCTTCTTCTTATTGCTTAATTCAAGCATTGCTTGAACTTAATTGAATTTGACCTAAAGTAAGAGACTGCTGAGATATGGCTCAAATTCTACCCTTTGATGAGGCCATGTGGTTGAAGACTTATTCTGTAACTTTTGTTTCTAGCTTATGGAATAAGCATATATAGTTATGATTATACTCTCTTCGTCTCAATTTGATTTGCAAAATTTCCTATTTTGGTTGTCCCAAAATGGTTTTACACTTTCTATTTTAGGTATGTAAATAAGAATAAAGTGACAAATTTACCCTTACTTTTACTTTTTTTTTCATTAACTTAAAGTCATCTACTTTTAGCAAGATGGGCAAAAGTGTAAAAATCAAACATCATTTATTGTTATTCCTTAATCCTTGTTCCGGTCAAAGTTTGCAATTCAATTCCGAATGAAGGGAGTAGCATATTCATCGGTCATGACTACCTTAATAAGGGAAATGTACTAAAAGGATATTTTTAGTACATATTTTTAGTACTATGAGGTGAGTTTTGCTAATCACGTAAGTACTAATGAATCATACCTTTTTAAACCACTCATGTATGTGTGGCATGTCTTAGATGATAATTATAGTCATTTGCATATCCAAATACATAAATAGTCATATACTAGTATTAGGAAAACAAAGATGTTTTAGTACTCCTTAGAATAGATATATATAGTGTGAGATAGTGATATAAAGTTTACATCCTTAGAATAGATATAATGAAACCTTCATCATCACATGCATGTAACTCTACCAGGTGACACCCCCTTACAGCATAGCATGGTGGCCGGCGATGGGCTTTTTCCGGCAGAGATCGATGGAGGCAGCTAGCAGGTTGGTCACTTAGCTTGCTGGAGTCATGAGCAGCATTCCTCACATGTAAAGCAAGCCCATAATATCTTACACCTACAAGCATCCACCAAATTAATTAAATCACATGAATTGTTTGCTAGATCGATGGAGTTTCATTCACATTTGTGTAATCTCTCTCTACGATTTTTTATCAATCGAAATGACATTTTTAATGCTACTCAAGATGACATTGTTTTTTAACGACTCGATATGTTCATCAAGATAGAAGATAAGAGTTCTTTTACGGTCAAGATGGCTTATTGTTTAATAATGACACTTTGACTTGAGAATCGTGAATCGTGATTTAGATAGATTGATGACATTCTAGTTTCAAGATTACATGGTTTATTGGGTCAAATTTTTACAAGTTTTTTGATAAGAATTTCTTTGATATTTACACTCTGACACTCGAGGAGTGTTTGGATCTGATTCTCAAAACTGCTTCTGTTCCTTCATAGAGCAGGATCATTCTGAAAGTGTAAAAGTGTTTCGGTGTGCTCAAAATTGCTCCTAGAAACTGTCTTTTAGAAGCCGTGAGACACCAGTTTTTGAAAAACAGATTCTAATTTTACTTTTGCTTTTAAAAAAGAACTAGAAATGTGTAATTGTATACTACATTGTTCATATAAAAGTACATATTCATAGATTTATCTAGGGGTGTAAACGAACCGAACCCAAACTCACATATGCTCGAACTCGAGCTCGAAAAAATTTTATATGCTCGAGTTCAGCTCGAGCTCGATCAAGCTTAAAAAATTGATACTCGAGTTCGACTCGAAAGCTTTACTTGAGCTCACGAGCCGCTCGAGATTGACTCGTAAGCTTAGCCATTTTATTAAGCTTTGTTAACGTGCTGCTCGGTTGGTTCACAATTGTTTGCATGGATATGAGGTGCTTTATAGGTGGCTGGTAGAGGAAACTACTCCTCACTTTCCGGTGTCGGAAGTATAGAGATTAGAAACTAAAATCAAATCTGAGTGTTGAAATCCGAAGGAGTACACAAAAAGATAACGTGGAGGGGATTCAAACCTGGGTTGCCTACAAACCCTACAAGGGAAATTCCATCCCGTCTACCAACCAGTTTGTATAAATTTTGATGTCATTTTCTTTTATTCTTATTCCCAGTGAACTAACGAAAAAACTAATACTTTTTTTTGTTTTTACGAATAAACTAATACTTAGTTCGTGTTATATATGTAGTATTATACTCCGTAATTATTATAGATAATGATTATAATAATAAATAATGTTATATTTTATTATGTCTATTATAATATACGTAGTAATAAGTATTAAAAATAGAGTAATTCTAAATAGAATAACTATTTCAAAAATATTATATATATAATTATTATACAACATGTAGGCTCGTGAACCGGCTCGCGAATCGGCTCGCGAGCCACGAGCCTAAAATTAAGAGGCTTGACTCGAGCTTGTTTAGTATACGAGTCCAGCTGAACTCGAGCCGAACTTGAATATGATCGAACTCGAGTCGAGCTTTTCCCGAGCGATCCACGAGCGACTCGCGAATGGCTTGGCTCGTTTGCACCCCTAGATTTACCCAATGAAACATTTTTCATACACAGGCCGTCTATACAATTTTAAGGCCTTCAATCACTGTTGTATATTCATAAGTTAATGTTAAACA
Organism: Cuscuta europaea; assembly: GCA_945859875.1. Lineage (NCBI taxonomy): Eukaryota > Viridiplantae > Streptophyta > Magnoliopsida > Solanales > Convolvulaceae > Cuscuta > Cuscuta europaea. The sequence goes on along the minus strand of CAMAPE010000013.1, from coordinate 18,083,309 downwards.
AAAAAAATACTACTTCGTACTTCGTATTAATTAGTTATATATCACTGGACCTCTGTAAGTATTTTGAAGTCAATCTAGTTTTCTTTTGATTGCCAATTTTATATACAAAAAATCTTGTTAATTTCCATATTTTCTATTGCACATTAGATCCTTCTGAATTGAATATGTAAATATATTTTTTCAATACTACGTAAATCTAATTACTAACACTGATTTATGTGTTATAGAAAATTATTAAGTTTATGCTTAATTAGCCAAACATATACTACCTCCGTCCCGATTTACTTAGCCAAATTTGACTTTTCAAGTCAACGGCCTCTAACTTTGACCAATTATTTAAGCTAATATATTTATGCAAAATTTAATAATTTTATACTTTTATGATAATGTTTTTAACAAAGAACATTTTCATATCATTTTCATATTATCAATAGTTTCTCTATATAAACATATAATCGGTCAAAGTTAGACGCCGTTGACTTGAAAAGTCAAGTTTGGCTATATAAACATTTTCATATCAAGCTTAGCGAAACATATACTAGTATAACTTGAGATGAGACGAGTAATTCGGAAATGGTGAGTAGAATTCATCAACTCGTCAACCAATTTTTTTTAAGAAACTCGTCAATCAACTTAAGTCATTATTATACATTCAAATTAGTTATATATAGAACAACTCGATATATACAATTAAAACTTTTAAATATAGGCAGAAGCAATAAAAGAAAAATAAACAGACAATAAAAGGTTCATATGGCTAGTTGCAATATTCTTATCATCTTACGGGTGAAAAGTGAAAATTTATCCTTTTCACCCCATATGGTATGCAACCTTGCAAAAAAAAACGTAAAGGAAGGTGTAGTGGCGTAGGCAGGTGTCTAAATTGGACTATACTGGTATAATTAAGTTTTATTTTTAAAATTAATTTAACAAAAAAAAAATCCACTTATATTTAAGACATATTTTAAATTTGGATTGGATTGGGACTTAGGATGCCTTAAACGAGGTTGTTAAAATGGAAAAAGGAAATAGGAAGATGTTAAAATTGGTTGACAGCACCCTTGGACGCTGGGAAAAAGGAAAAAACGAGGTTGGGTCTACGTTGTCATGAATTTTATTTTTTATTTTTCAAATTTAAAATTTTATTTAATTTTATTAAATAAATAAACTTTTGGAATGAAAAATTCATCAAGAATTAGTAACCGAATTAATAATAAATTAAATGAATCAAAACCTATGAAATTTTAAGTCCTAAATTGATAGGTTTCAATTGTTCAGGCATAATATCGACACATTTCATCTATTTGATATCATATTGATAATTCATTTATCTTTCAGATCTTGCATTAATAAAAATCCACTTTTTTAGGATGGTACACTTTGAAATACCAGTATCTCTTGCCTGACCCGTCAACTTTTAACTACAATATCTTAATAAACGGATAACACAAAACAAATAAGAAAATGATTTGAAACTAACAAAAAAATCATGTTAATTAAACATAATTTTGTTGGAATATGAAAAAAGCATAAAGAAGTAAAAACAGGAATGTAAAATCTATATTTTATTTGCATGTGTTTTTCTAATTGTTTGTATATTCTACTTTTTAAGAATTCTACATTGTAGTTTTATATTTTGTACTTTTTCATGTATTGTATTTATTTGAAAAGATTTTTAGTATTTATCCATTTTGACACTTTTACTATTTTGTACTTCTATTTTTATATGTTTACATTATATATATATGTGTGTGTTTTTATATACAAAAATATTCAATTTTCTTAACTTACTCCGTATTTTCTAAAAAAAGAACTACTATAGGAGGGAAGAGACTAATCATAACTAGGACGCGCATGTGATCAGGGGGTAAAGTCCTAAAATGGTGCGAGTGTGGGGCAAGAAATAATGTATTAAAGGGTGCCAAAGTGGATATGTAACACCCGTGGGATGAGACGTTAATATCCTTCTTACCCGCACGGGTAGCTCAGTTTCAGTGGTGGGAAATTTGAACCAAGTGATCAAGGTTCGAAACTCGCAGCGACCGTGTAGAGGTCACAGAACCTGAAATAAGGCTGGGCCTCTAGTGCCCACGGGAAAAAGACCTACCATCATTGAACCGACTGAGTCACCGTGATTAACATCCTCCCAAAAATCTTGTCGGGTCGGAGTATGGGGGGCTGGTGGGGTGGGAGATTCCACATTTGGACCAAGTTAATATCCTTTTTCACGGAGGAAGCCAACATGGAAGTCTACGGAATTAGAGAAAGAGGATGGGCAGCTGATGACATGTAGGACCCAATTAAAAAATAATCTCATTTTTCTTAAAATTGCTATAATTTTTTTATTTGTATTCTTATTTTTATAAAAATCATATCAATATTTATACTCCGTAACTTTTTATTATCTTTCATATGACCAATAATGCATATATAAAATTTAAAATAAGAATTTGAAGTTTCAACTGCTTGATGTTTTTAGACTCGAGCTTTTCTTGAATAGATTCAAGTTCTAAAATTAATATCACATGGTTCAATTTTTTTTACATCTATCAGTTATTTGTTTTTCAAAAATAGGTTTAAAGTAACAACAAAAATTAAATCCATATTTATTTATTTTTATATCAAAATGTTTGACTTTTCAAATCATAATCATTTACAAAAATAATTTGGCAAAAAAATGAAATATAATAATAAAAAGTAAGGATTTAATTAAAAAACATTGTTGGGTGAATAATATTAACGGTGTTGGATTGCGGGAAAGCACTGAATTAATCGAGTAGAATAAGTATAAATCGGTGGAGAATTTGTTTTATGGACGAAGAAGGTTGCAGTTAACCTTAAGGGCAGAAGCCCATAGAGATGTGAAGAATGCTAAATATAGTGTACGTCAATCATATGAATATAACTCAAGAGATGTACTAAAAAAGTTAGGAATTGTCCAAATACATACACAAGTATACAAAAAAATTGCACTCATTTATGTACATCGACAATTCCTAACTTTTTTTGAAACATGTTGCATGTATATACAAGAGTCTTAGGGAAGTGTACATAAAAAGTGTGTACACCAAAAACTGCTCTTACATTCTACAACAATTGCTGGAACCTTCTGGCTCGCTTCGGACACAGTACTCCATCTTCTCTTTTCTAGGCGGGGAGTTCCTTTCGGTGGGATAACCTTAAAAAATACAATTGGTAACTAATGGAAAACTAAAAAAAGTGTGATGCATGTGTATAGTGATATTCATGAAGTTTCATCAATGGGGGCGAACTAGCATGGATTGTCTCATGCATCTCATAAACATTGATCACGTCAAGAAAAAATAGTGTAAAATCTATTATAATAACAAAATATTTGTGGGACAAAATATTATGTTTTCTTAATTATTTAATAATTTCATTGCAGATAAAATTTTACTTTGCTAAAAATAAATTTTAATCACATAGTTTGTAATTTATTCAAAATTACTTTGTATGTCACTACAAAAAATAAAAGTTTTGGCACCGATCTATGGCACGGATTCATCAATGCCATAAATATATTATGATATGTGTCAAACTCGAGAAATCTGTGTAAAGTTCGTACCAATATTGTTGTTTTTTGTAGTACGTTAACATTAAGAATCAACTAAAGAATGAATTAAATATGTATTTATAATTACCTTAATTTTGCGAATTCACAAGCTTGTGTTAACATTAAGAATCAACTAAAGAATGAATTAAATATATATTAAAAACAATATATATTAAGTGTAACAATGTAGCTATATATTAAACTTCACAAGTTATATGCGAAAAATTAAAGTATAATCATACTGAAGTAGTTCAAACAAGCCAAAATTTGAATTCATTTATGTAAATTCACTTTAAGTTAGTTTAGAACTTAAAAAAGACGGAAGTAAAACTCCACTCAGCTATTGTAACTCTTTCTATCACAAGCGCTATTAACGTAAAATAATATACTGATATTTAACACATATTTACATGTACAATTTTTTATTTAATTTATATAGTGGTTGAGTGGGGGTTGGGTTGGGGCAGCTGCCCCTACCCCCATTGTGATGTTGAAATAAAACTGTTATATTTTTTTAAGTGTTAGTATGTTAGTGTGATGCTCGAATCATGTGTATCACACAAATAAATACTTCTACTCAGTACCTTAAAATTTTGTAATCTATAACATTACAGGTCAAAGATAGATGACAAATTTTAAAAAATAATTTTGCATATTAGTAATTAATTTCCTATAATTATGAATAAACAAATGATCAAAGTTTAACTTGATTGGTCAAAACATTCAGAGGTGGCAATGTTATAAAGGGGAGAAAGAATATTTAATTATTTATACATATATAGGGTTAAATGTATAAAGGGGAAAATAATATAAGTATCTCAAACATTAAAGAGCTGTGAGAGATACCCCAAACTTACATATGTAATATATACCCCGAACTTTATGATATATTGCAATGTACTACGAAAATTCTAATGCAAACAATCATATATATATATATATATATATATATATATATATATATATATATATATATATATATATATATATATATATATATATATATATATATATATATATATATCGCAAGCTAAGGCTGATTCATTTTTAATCCAAATTAAATTATGTCTTTCTTTCAGAAAGTCAAGTATTATTGTTTAGAATTGACTTAATGGCTTTCAAAACTAGACATAATGGACCAATGATATACCCGAATCGACCCGACCCGACTCGTTTCCATCCATGGGGCCGGGTAGTGTCCGCTTTAGAAAACTTTTTGGTCTGCCACTGGCTAGATATTATGCTACTATCTCGCGACTGCACGCAGTTTGATTGATCATAAAATGGGAAATTGGCATTGACATCCCTTCAGGTTTGGTGTATTATCAGTCACACCCCTGCACTATAAAAGATGTACTCTTACCCTCCTCTCTATCATATCCTTTAGTGATTATTAAGTAACTTTTAATTTACACTTAGAAAAAATTATCGATATAGTTCCATAACTTTTGATTGTATCCAGTTTTATTGTTGTAATTTTTATAATCATGGATCTAATTGGATAATTAATAAATTTGTCCATGTCAAAGACTCTCCCACCAAAAATCAAACCTAATGAAACAAAAAACAATCAAAACTTATCTCACTCTATATAAGTCACTTTATGCCTTTGGATTTAAAAAATAACAACTGAATTGAAAAAAGCTGACCAAAACATTCTAAAATTGACCAAAATTGGAACAAACCAATCGAAATTAACCGAAACTAACACTAAAGTATATTTTGGTTCTCGCTTTCATTATTATCAAAATTTACCATAAAAATAGAAGCGATTAACATCCCTAATTTTTAGGTAAGTATTTCTCATACAAATTTAAATCAGGTACAATAGCAGACCATAAAATTTAAATTTATTTCTCAAAAAATACTTCAGAGTTAGTTTCAGTTAATTAATGTTGATTTGTTTTAATTTTGGTCGATTTTAGTATGTTTTGGTCGAAATTTTCAATTCAGTCATTTTTCAAATCCAAAGGCATAAAGCGAACTATCTAGAGTGAGGTCAATTTTGATCATTTTTTATTTTATTAGGTTCAATTTCCGGTGGAAAGGTCTTTAATATGGACAAATTTATTAATCATTCGATCAAATCTGTGTTTGCATAAAATTAGAATATTAATAGTGGACACAATCAAAAGTTACGAAAGTATTTCAATAGTTTTTTCTCTAAACGTAAATTAGAAGTTAGTTAACCATCATTAAAAAAAATAGGGAGGTGGTGATGGTACATTTTATATAGTGCGGGGTTGTGAGCGATAATTTCTAAAACTCAAGGTGCCGATGCTAATTTCCCCATAAAATTGACTCTTTTCTATATTCTAATAAAATATATGTAGGTACGAATTAATATTAAATTATTAACCAACAATAATACGGAGTATGAAGTTATAGTCCGTATTATTTAGAAATTAAACGATTTATATAAGTAACAGCAAACAAGCCTAGCTTTTCATTTATACCTGCAGATAAAAGAATCGATGAACCAAGTAAAGTCACTGCATTGAATTAATACCTGCAGGCCTCTGTTGTGTTTCATTTATCATGGTTCCTAGCTTTTCTGTACGTTCTTTTATAACAAGCTTTGGCAATGGATCCATGCTATATTATCGTTTACTTCCGTGCTGTATCCATATATCCTCCAAGTTTCTATATATAAGCATCATTGTGGGCAGGGGTGGAGACAGGGAGGGGTTGGAGGGGGTCTCGGGCCCTGCAATAACAAAAATTTCACGTGGCTTAATAAAGTAAAAACTGTGTGGTTGAAATTTGTGCAGAGGAAGGAGAATTAATTTTAGCCACATATTCTTTACTTTAAATGAAAATTCCAAAAAAAAGAAATTTGGCCAACCTTTTTGGGACGCAGGGAGTATTATGTATAAATATTTTTAATCTATAGAAAGTATGTTGTTATTTTAAACTTTGATCCCAATAATGTAAAGTTTTAATGACCGATCCATTTAACCCTAGATTTCCGGCTCCGCTACCTATTGTGGGCTCTGGCTAATGGCGTAAGATAGCTGCTGTTATATCATCAAATTTAAGGGTTTCCATTGTTTTCTTTTAAAGTCATCAAACTATTAAAGTCAGCTGATGATGTAATGGTAGGCCGAAGCTTCATCATGGCTGACATGGCAAACGTAATTTTCATAGAAATTCACCGTCTCCATCTTAAAGTTAAAGTTATTAAAACAAATAGCTAGCTTCTATTGACTATGCCAAAAAATATACTCAGTCCGTCCATTAAATTAACTTTAGGAATTTTCTTTTTTTGTCTCACTAATTTTGTCACTTTCCCTTTTAAGTAAAGAATTTGTGGTTTTAATTAACTATTTCTCATTTGCACAAAGTTCAATCACACAGTTTTTACTTTATTAATTCTCGTACTGGTCAAACTTGGCCAAGTTTTAGGGACATTTCAACAAATAGGAGCAAAACATACGGATTTTCCAAAACTAAGACCGAAGATTAGCGTAAGACTCAACTACACCTGCATTGACCACAATACCCTTACTTTTAAAAAATAACAGACATTAAATAGGCAATAAATACACAATAAGTAGACAATAAATAAACAATAAATTTTGATAAAATAATCTATTCAAATCCAAGCCCAAATCCCATATTGAAGCTACGGAATCCTTGGTCATGGTGCAGAGTTGCGTTGAACATGGAAGAAAAATCGCAAATAAGACCACAGTGGAAAATCACAAATAAGACCACAGGTGACATCACCGGGAGGCGGGAGGTGGCGGTAGTGCCGTCGCCTGACAGTGCAGGCAGATTCGTCGGACGGCCACTTCTTGGGGGAGGCGGAGGCAGCGGCTCCATGGACGTGGCGGCGGTGACTCCATGGAGGTGGCGGCGACGGCTCCCTTGAGGTGACGGCGGCAGCAGCTCATAGGAGGTGCAACGGATGTCTACTTGGGTGTGAGGCTGCAGCTTCGTTAGGGTTGCAAAGATTAAAGCCTGAAGGGTAAATTTGGAAAGTTAGAAATAGGTTTCCTAATCTAAAACTAAATAGGTAATATGAATGGAAAAAACATTAGCAGGTATTATTTTTGTAAAAGAGTTGTGATTTGATCCTACTAGGAGCAAATTTCTCCAAGTTTTAAGGGATGGAAGGACCGAAGGAGTACTAAGTTGGTTTATTACTACATTCGTTCTTAAATAAATGCAACAATCTACTTTTCACGTTTGTCGATACAAAACTTTGATCACAAGTGTGTATATTTCTCGATTAGTAAAAATATTAAAACATCATATTTTGAAAATTTGCAATGTGACAAATTAAATGTAACAATATTTCTTAGAAAATTTATTAATAGTTTAATACATTAATAAAATCACGTAATATATAATCAGAATAGAAGTATAGAACATGTGAAAAAATATATTACGGTTGCATTGATTTAGGAATGGAGGTAATATGTATTTAATAAAGTTGATCAATTGATTTTGTAATGGTAGGCCAAAGCTTTCATCATGGCAAACGTAATTTGCATACAAATTCACGGTCTTCCTCTTAAAGTTGAACTTAATAAAAAATTAGCTTCTATTGACTATGCTATAAAAATATATTAAATGGGTTAATTATGTGTTTAATAATGTCGATCTACTGATTTTGTAATGGTAGGCCAAAACTTTCATCACGGCAAACATAATTTGCATAGAAATTCACCTTCTCTTAAAATTAAAGATTTAATAAAAAAATAGCTTCTCTTGATTATGCCAAAAAATATACTCCCTCCGTTCCAATTTGATTTGCAAAATTTCCTTTTTTGATTGTCCCAAAATGATTTTCCACTTTCTATTTTAGGTATGTAAATAAGAATAAAGTAACAAATTTGCCCTTACTTTTACTTTTTCCCCATTAACTTAAAGACACCTACTTTTAGAAAGATGGGCAAAAGTGTAAAAAGCAAACATCATTTATTGTCATTTCTTAATCCTTGTGCCGGTCAAAGTTTGTAGTTCAATTCGGGACGGAGGGAGTATCAAGTGAGATAAATATGTATTTAATTGGAGGAAAATTGTTAGCTAGTCTTAATTGTAGTGATGTGTTTGCATTAATTAACTCTACATTTTAGAAGTTATTTATTTAGAGATTATATGAAATGTGATTAATAGCAATAAAATGGGACTTTATGTTCCAAGCACCGTTTCCCCTTCTTTGATTGTCTAGCTTTAAAATGTTCAATATAAGCAAAACAATCTATTTCAAAATGTTAATGGTAACTTTGTTGCAAAGAAATTTTTTAGGGAGATTTTCCAAAATAGGATTAAATAAAGTTTGGAATTCCAAAATAGGACGACTATGTTTTTATTTCAAAAATAGGACTAACATGACAGTATTTACTGTCATCTTGTAGGTGTGACTGCCAAATAGTTACAGTACAGTGCATTTAACATAGTAATATTTATTATAAATAATGACAATATTTTTCATGCATCATTTACTGAAGAAAAACATAGTGATCCTATTTTGGAATTCGAAACATCATTTACTCCTATTTAGGGCAATTTCTCAATTTTTTATGAAAAATTATCAATGTATGGAAAATGAGGTAAGTGCTTAATTTAAATAAAATCTTCTCACCCAAACTATCACCCCTGCGGCCCTGCAATCATCTCATCCAAGTCCATGTAGACGACCCTGGGAATCGGGGCCCGGGACCAGACGGGATCCATATGTAATTTACATATATTCTCAAGACACCATCCCACCACTAGGTGCGCTCATGACAACTAAGAATTTAGTGCTTTCACATGCAATGTATGATACCCCCCCCCCCCCCCCCCCCCCCCCATCTGAACCTTTTGAAGAGAAAAGATTAGTGAACAGCTTAATTAGTTAGAACACAACTACTGATACATCATGGTTCCTCAAAAACTGTTTCTTCGTGTATTACAAACTGGTGAAGCAGTTCCACAAAACCAAAAAGTACCAACCCTACGGTCACCACCATCTATTGATGAACAAGTGCATAAACAGGAAACAATGGATTGCTGGCAGCCAGACAGACATTCATCTTAAGCACCCTTTTGAGGGAGTGTTTCGAAAGCAGAAACCGTGTTCTCAAACTTGACGCGATGCAGTGGTGCACCACTTTGTTTGATAGCACATGCTTGCTTGTCCTCAAGTGGACAACGGGCTTTAAGCATTGAGAATACATAATTACTTAATCTCCTTGCTCTCTTCATAGCCTCCAATAAGCTATCCAACCCCTTTCATAAAGAATAGATGTAAGGCTTTGGACACTTAATACTAATAAAGCAGTCTTCCAGAAGGAAAATTTATACCTGAACAAATGGAAGACTCTTTTGTGGTGATGCAACTGCTGCTGCTTCTACCTCTGAAACATTGAGGACTTGATGTGAAAAATCAAAAAGTTCAAAGTGCAGTTGCTGACCAAGCAAGTAGATTATTGTGCATCCACCCCAAGCAACAGAATCACCCAACATTTCGTGGCTGCTTGATTGCAATAAAACAGATTCCTCCAAGTACTCCTGAGTTTAAGAACTCTGTCAGATGTGCAGATCACTAACCCCAGTAGAGGCACTAAAAAGGAATGGTTCATAGCGGCATTTGAAGCCATCTATCAGCTTTTAGTTTTAGACGAACTTTTATGTTCCAGAAAGAGTTTTATGATACTTGGAGTCCCCGACTATGGTGTTAGTGACAATTTTGGTACTTGACTTATAATTTTTCCATTTTAGTCTACTATTGTGTGAAAGACACTTTTAGTCCTCGCCTCCTCGGCTTCAAAACTCCCCAGATTTAGTCCCCTGAATATTGTCAAATCGACACTTTTAGTCCTTCCACTATGATTTTGGCACAATAAGTGGAGGAACACTATAATAATAGATTAATGATCAAAAGTGTCACTTTTGTGAAAGTCGGATGATTAAATATGGAAAATTTCAAAGACAGGTATCCAAAGTGTCTTTTGCACAAAAGGTGAAAAAATTCAAAGTCGAGCCTCAAAAGTGTCACTGACATAGTAGTCAGAGGGCCAAAACTGGAAAAAAAACAAAACAAAAAAAAACTCTTCCAGAAAACTATTGTGGTGAGACATGCTTTGACCTTCAGTTGGCCTTACCACCAGATGACAGTAGTTGCACAAACTTTGATTGACTTATGCCATACACAATTTCATTTGGTCTGAAGTGTTAACGCAACATCTGTAGCTTGTGAGAAAAGAAATGGCTTCTAATCATCCAATGGAAGCTTACTACTGTATCGCCTAAATTCAACTGTGACTAAAGAAGGCAACTAGCCAGTGCTTTGCAGATGTGCTTTACCCAGGGTTCAAGATGGTAGAGCATAGCAAATGCATAAGCTCCTCTTTGAGCCAAGCCAATCACCTACTAATAAGTGAATGAGGGGAAAAAAATTCCTTTTGTACAAGCCGTCTGTACATGTTTTTTGTGCACGCCCCTATTATGTCTGTACAAAGGCAATTCGTCTAAAAACAAAAAAAAAACTTGGAATTTTTTTGGAAGTTGCCTGTGTCACATGTAAAAAGGGGCATGCACACGCCGAAAAACGACTCATGAGGGGTGTTACCCTATCATTCAACGGCATTAATCTTACATCAACATCAGTACTAGTGCTGTTATAGTAAACTTACTTCGACATGTTCTTTTTTCGCTATTACAACAACAAATACATTACCCCAATGCATGAACTGGCTGCTGCTTCATAACAAATAAGCACAGACAATTTAGTGAGTCATTTTTCTTTATTTCATCATATTCCCAAGCCAAAAAATAGCGAATTTTTGGCTCCATTGGAAATGATGAAACAATTCTTTTTTTGCTATTAAATAATACTACATCCGTCCCACTAACATTGGGACATGAGGAGGTGACACGGTTATTAAGAAAAGTGAGTTTATGTGGTTGATATTGAATTAATAAGGTAAGAATAAAGTAAAAATGATTTGATATGGGACGATCTTACTGGGATTTCCCAAAAAGGAAAAATGGGACATTCTTAGCGGGACGAAGGGAGTAATAATAAAAATAAATCCATTCTAGGCAAAACAACGATAATGGATTAAGTATCAAATGAGATATGGGCAAAGAAGATTTGAAAGTGCAGTTTGGATTTAAAATGAAGAATTCCTGAAGAGTAACAAGTATAAGAGAAAACATCTCTTACAATTCGTAAACCGCTGAATATTCGGTAGAAATCTTTCGAAGTCGTGATATCTATAAACCCTGTCTTTGGGGTTGCACTCCATTTACCACAGTATTTATCTAAAGCTGCACTGGTGAAAGCAAGGGCATATTCCAGTACACTCCCAGTGTAAATATTGGCCATGTACAAGAGATCTGCTGTGGCATATACATAGATTAAATAGAAGGGCTGCTTAATTTTTTAGCAAACCAACAAATTGAACATAATATTAAATCTGTAAAAGCTATCTGAACACAAATTAGCCATAAAGATACATGAGTAGCAAAACATTGGTAGTATACAAACTTTATCCTCGGGGACTAGAGTGCCATAAACGTAAACACACATTGCACTATAAGCTGTAAGGTTGCTTTTATCTAGATGGATATGATATAAGGCCTTCACAAATTGGACAGAGAAAGAACAGCATATAGAAATGTGAAATGTGCTTCTGAGTGAAAAAGTACAATCATCCTTCTCAAATGCTGTTTATATTAGAGTTTTTGGATGTTTTACTCCATATATGCCATATGTTCAATCACATGCATGATACGAATATGTTAAAATTCTATTACTGTACAAGTGCCTGATGCCTTTTCCATATGAAATTTCTTGCATGCTAAGATGCATCTCATATGTTGTTCAAGCCTTCACAGAATTACAAGAATATCCTTTTCAGCTAGCACCCTTTTTATTGAATGTTTTTTGTTTTTCAATAATATGATGACAGATCTCAATCAATTAACTAAAACTACGAACATAATCAGCTATCACATGTATGTCTAAGCGTTTATGTATGTTGATTTATTTGTTTATATTAGCTGACTGCCCAGTGTTCAATGACCATTTCTCTCACACAGCACCGAAAACCCATCCCTATAATCAAGGGGATGATTTTTTACTTGCGCTCCTTTTTTATTCTTAGCATCTTATTTTTCTATAAATGGAAAGATCTGAGCAGTTCTCTTTTAAACCATCTTAAGCTATTTTCAGCTAGACAGCTATCTCGCGCTGGTACCAATCTAGACATGAGCCTGCTCTTTTGTGAGATGGGCTCAATCATGTCATGAACCTGCTCTTGTGTGTTAACTTTTGTTCTTTATTCATCTCTGCTCACAAATGAAGAGATAGGATGAGTACAAGACCGTGTACCTTTACGTACTGCTATTGGGAGATCAAGATCTGATGTGGAAACAAGATCTGAAGATGCAGATACTGGTTCAGGACATGAGATCGGAGTCGAACTAGTATCAAGAAAAGTAATCACAGGTATCGCCGGTGGAGGGTGATCAGGTGCTTTGTGTCGACGGGTGTATACCAAATGTACGGGAGGCCTAGGGTCATGAACAGTAACTTGTGGAATATTTGTCGAAAGTGTGGACTCGGGAATAGTCATCGTGTAAATGAGAATATCATCATTACTCTCACGAATATCTGCCTTAGATGATGAAAAAGGTGTATTTTCATGAAATGATACATCAATAGAAACAAGATACCGACCAGTACTCGGACAAAAACATCTATACCCCTTTTGGACTCGAGAATAACCCAAGAAAATACATTTTAATGATTTCGGATCTAACTTTGTTAGATGAGGATTAACATCTCTAACAAAACAAGTGCAACCAAATATTTTAGGCGGGATAGGAAAAAGCTCTCTGTTTGGAAATAGACAATGATAAGGAGCTTTACCATTCAAAACAGAAGATGGCATTCGATTTATCAAAAAACATGCAGTAGACACGGCATCTGCCCAAAACTGTTTAGGCACATTCATTTGGAATAGAAGAGCCCTTGCAGTTTCTAAAAGATGTCGGTTCTTTCGTTCCGCAACTCCATTTTGAGGAGGTGTATCAACGCATGAAGTTTGATGAATAATGCCATGTTGAAGCATAAATGACTTAAATGTAGCAGATAGATATTCTTGGGCATTGTCTCCTCTTAACACCCGAACAGGAACGTTCAACTGAGTTTTAATTTCAACACAAAAGGAAGAAAAATGAGTGAACAACTCAGATCGACGTTTCATGAAATACAACCATGTCATACGAGAATAGTCGTCAACAAAGGTAACAAAATATTTAAAACCAGCTTTAGACACAACCGGACAAACACCCCAAACATCAGAGTGAACAAGGTCAAATGGAGCATTTGCTCGTTTATCAACTCGCGGGCCTAAGCTAGTACGATGGTGTTTCGCAAATTGACATGACTCACATTGTAAAGAGGTCGTCTTATTAAATTGGGGATTTATTTGCTTCATTAATGGGAGAGATGGATGTCCTAATCGGTAATGAGCATCTAACAAAGTCCCAACCCCAAGACAAGAGATACCTTTGGTGATGGATGTATCCAAAATATATAGACCAGCTGACTCATGTCCTTTACCAATAATTTGCATCGTTAACAGATCCTGAAACACACAATATCCTGTTACAGAACAGTTACAGAACAGTTAAGAGTACGAGTGATTTTACTGATGGAAAGCAGATTAAATGCAAAATTAGGAAGACTCAAAACAGGCGATAATGGTAATGTAGAAGTTGGAACAACAGTACCAGATCCAAGAACGGGTGAGGTAGATCCATCAGCTAAAGTGACACTAGAAGTAGGTAAATATGAATGAAATGACGAGAATAGACTAGGATTACCGGTCATATGATCTGTGGCACCTGAGTCAATGACCCATTTCGAGGATGAGGAAACAAGACACGTGTTTGAAATACCTGAATTAGCGGTTACCGAGATAGGGACAGAGGAATGCTTTAGAGTTTCTTGGTAGCAAATAAATTTGGCATACTCGTCTGAAGAAATAGCAATTGATCCATCGGATGAACTGGTAGCGGAAGCAACATGAGCAAGCTGATTTCCTTGATTTTTGAACAGCAATTTTCTACATTCTTTGATCAAGTGTCCGGGCTTCTTACAGTAATTGCATATTACTCCTCTGTCAAATCCACTCGTACAAGACATTTTTTTTTGGAAGGGGGTTAAAAATAAAATAACATAAAACACTTGAAATATTCAGTGAAAACTGGACTCACCGCAGCTTTCCCGTTTGTGGATTTAAAAGCTGGTGAATAAAATACTCTGTGTCTAATTTGCTTGGCCTGACTGCTACGGAGTCCAGCAGATATGCAAAGAATCAGTGAAGAAGCCTGTGATCGTTCACAAATATCCCATGCGATACCCCAGCAGATGCGAACAACCAGAGGAAGCACCAGAAGTCCGATGCCAGACCCCAGCGACCAACCAGGCAACCACAGATACCCGTCCCTTGAGAGAGAAGTAAAGTATACCTGGTAGAGGATTTTCAAGCGAGTCTCAGGCGAAGAGTTCCGATCAAATCTCCGGCCAGAAACACGGCGTCACGCGCCGGAGCGTGTGTTGGCTGCGGAAGCTTCCGACGGCGCGTGTAACTCACGCGCGATGATTTGGGCGTGCGGACTTCGGATGTTCGGTCGACAGGGGCAGGTGAACCAGAGGATGAGGGGGGTGAGGTATTTTTGGGCAAAGGTTCTGAGGGTTATATTTCGGCTGATGGTGTGTGAAAGGATGTTCTGAAAGAAGCAAAAATAAAATAAATGGAAACTAAACTGAAATGGAGAAGGGTTGATGGGTACCCAATTGTTTCTTATATCTGAGGTTCTGGTTCTGGGAAAAGGTTCTGGGATGAGCAGTAGGTTCTGAGAAAAGGTTCTGGGAAGAATAAGAGGTTCTGGGAAGATCAGAGGTTCTTGAAGATTGGTAAACAGAAAAATTAAACTGAAATAGAAGGCTCTGATACCATGTTGAAATATAAACTAGAATAACATTGAAGATGAAGAGAAGGATTTTCTGTGTATTTCATTAGAGGGTTAAGGCCCTATATATATATATATTACAAAGATGGAATATTCCTATATAAGATGCTATACAATAATAATGTCTAGAGTATATTCCTAAAGCATATTCTAGAGCATATTCCTAAAGCATATTCCTAGATACAATAATACTTTCACATGATACATCTCAACAGCTATATTTATTCACTTTCCATTTGTGACCTCCATCCAAGAAATATTGCAGATTCTGGAAGACTACAAAAAACTGTCTTTGAGTACTGTATTTCTAGATTGTTTTTCTGCTTATATTTATTTTCTCTTTCCTAAATTGAAGGAAATGTTTTCACTGCAGTATTGTTGTGTTCAGCTTGTCTTGCACATAATTGTAGGCCTCTTTTCTTTACATGTAGCAGGCATTATAATCCTTCAGTAATCAAGCGATACAAGTCTTATTCATACTCTCAATATATACATGCATATGATAACAGAAGAGTCAAGGGAAAGTGAGCTTATATTTACCTGACCATCAAATGTAACATGTTGATTACCAATAACAAGTGCATATGAAGTTAATAGTCGGATGTGAATAAAGGAGGTAGCAATTAAAGAGTATATAAGCTTCAAAATAAATGCAACACAATACTTTAAAATGAGTTGTGTAATATTCTTACCAGGAAAACAGAGTTTGAAGATTTAATTACTCATTATTTATCTACCATAGGTATCCTAACTTTGTTTAATAATGCATACTTAACATTCAAATTTAATTCAAGCAGTCGTCATTGTGAACAGCAATTACTAGTGTTTGGTAGATTTTATGAAGGTAATACATACCAGCAGCCTCAGCCTGCTTTGATAATGTCTTGAATGATGTGGAATGTAAGCATCCGGGGCTGGACAAAATTGCAGCAGTTGCGGATTTAAAAAGAGTGACGATAGGGCTGTCCGCTCCTTCTTGAGATTGAATTATTTGCCCATCTGTGCCTGGAATTAAACCTAACCAAGGGGCTGTTTGCAAGAAATGACAGGTATCTACTTCCCTCTGTCAAAGACAATATTAAAAGATTTCTCAACAAATTTATTACTTTCATTGACTTGGGGACACTCTTAAGAGACAGAAGGCCAAGAAACTCATATACAGTTTGAGATGTAGAAGAAAGCTTATTGAGCAGCTCATGGAGTATAACAATCTCAGATACTCAACTGATATTTTGGTGTTTTTATAAAGATAGAGATTAATGCTCTGATGAAGAATCATGAAATCATCAGCATGCGACATTGCTATTGAAGTTTAGAAAAACTATGTTAGGAAAATACGGGAAGTAGCTGATGGAGTATCTTTAGATAATTATTTGAAGAAGGTGCTTTCTTCCACCCACCCTAAGGGCCATCTAGTACTATATAGGAAACCAAGGAGCTTGGAAAACTGACCAACACAATATCAAGAAGCCCCATCCAGTACAGCACACTCCCGATTTCCTTGATTCCACAAAGAATCTCAGCTTTGAGTTCAGATTTTGACTGCCAGCAGTTGAGAATATCCTTGGCAATCCTCATACAACCTAACACCATATAAGAAAGTGCTTAGAACTGGAAGAAAAGAGAGATGCAACTAGAAAGTAGACAAGGGTTGAAAACTAATAAGTGTAAGTACCTAGAGTTTTTAAGTAACAGTAACTCATTGCAGTTTCAATATCAAAGAGAAAAGAGCTCAGACATGAAATTACTGATTTGTTCATAAAAAGGAACAATTGAAGGCACAAAGGGAAACAAAAGAAATCAAGCTTTACCAAAAGTTGCAGCTCAATCTAACTTCATTAATTCATAGATAAATATATACACATATATAGACCACACTTAACAAATTGGCGAAGGCGAAATTTAAATCCAGCGCAGATAAGCCTTGTGTGCATAACCCTTCTAAGAATAATTTCTTGTTCTTATCATAAAAATGAAGATAAAGTACATTGCTACCGTTCTTCAAAGCTTGGATACGCAACAAACTTATTCAAATGTGGTTACAGAATATATACTGCATGTCTGTTGTTAGACTGTTCCACAGTTTAAAAAGTGAGACCCCCATAGACTAGTGTCGTAAAAGGCACTAAGTGCCGGGCCCCGGGGGCATAGCTCAGCTAGTGGAAAGAGGGTGTCACAATGAAGAAGTCTCGGATTCGGTCAGAGGCAACGATTTGGGCCGGAACCACTCTCTCTCCGTCAGTCTGTGATCAAAGACCAACTTACATCCTCTTAGATAAATGTTCGGGCTGTCATGAGGGGCCCTCAGGATGGGGTGTCATCCACTTGTAAAAGGCACTAAGTGCTGGACAAAAAATATACTCCGTAGCTTCTTATATTTAGAAATATAACTTCTATAACAAAAAATTACTATCTCACTCTGAAACATTTCTGTACCATCTTTTGTGATGAAGAATATGCTGCTCAACATTTCTATAAGATTTTCTTTTTGTAGGCAACTTTAGACATTTGGTCTATACCTGCACACTTCATTACTATATATTTGGTCTACATATCTAAGGAATATGTAGAAAAATGTAACATGTATTTGTTATTTTAATTTTATGTACATCCGGAACTGTATAGATAAGACTTAGAGTACATAGAACTCTTTAACTAGTAGATAAGCTCGCAGAATAGGTAGATCCTATTTTTTAGGATCTGTAACAACTAGGCTTTATCTTTAACTTGTATATATATCATTGCCGGATGGCTCAATAATATTCAAGGAAGATTAATTCTTCAAACCTACATGGTATCAGAGCCTCGGTTTAAACAATGGTAGAAACCAGTGATGCTGATTCCTCACATACTATCAACCCTAACTCCCAAATTAGCCCTATGACAAATTACCAGTCTCCTATTCATTCATCTATGATAATCACTAGTCATAGATTGAATGGAACAAACTATCTGGAATGGTCTCAATCTGTCAGACTTGCAATTGAAGGGAGGGGAAAGTTGGGTTACATCAGAGGAGAAATCAAACCAAAACTACCTGCAGAAGAAGGTTACAGTACATGGAGGTCAGAGAATTCACTCATAACAGCTTGGCTTCTCAACTCCATGGAGCCCTTAATTGCCAAACCTCATATGTTTATGAAAACTTCAAAGGAGGTATGGGACTCTATTAAGGAAACTTATTCAGATCTTGAGAACTCTTCTACAATTTTTGAACTCAAAACCAAACTGTGGCAATCTAAACAAGGAAATAGGGATATTATTTCATACTACAATGAAATGGTATCTCTGTGGCAAGAATTAGATCAATGCTATGGTGATGAAGAGTGGGAGAGTGCTAAGGATCTGGCCAGACATAAGAAAAGAGAAGAGAATGATAGGGTCTATATGTTTCTAGAAGGCAGAATACTGGGAAAGAAACCTCTAGCCTCAATCAGAGAGGTCTTTTTTGAGATCAGGTTGGAAGATAGCAGGAGGAGGGTTATGTACAACACTCCAGTACCTAATGAGGAACCTGGGGACTCTTCAGCTTTAGTGGCCAGAAGTGATGACAAGAAAAAACCTTGGTGTGATCACTGCAAAAAATTGTGGCACACAAGGGAAACATGCTGGAAACTTCATGGAAAACCACCAGGAGCTGGAAAGAAGAAAGTTGAAAGGGCCCTACAAACTACTGTGACTGAGACTCAACAAGAGTCAGGAGTTGAATATAAACAGCTGCCTTTCACTCAGGAACAGATAGAGTACCTACTCCAATTTATACCCACCGAGAAAATCTCCAACCAAGAAAACCCTTCCTGTTCTTTTGCCCAAACTGGTAAAATAACATCATTTTTTTGTTCTGAAAAACAAAAAAGCACCTGGGTCATTGACTCAGATGCAACAGACCACATGACCTACATTCCAAATCTCTTTTCTTCATATCAACCTTGTGTAGGAGATAAGAAAGTTAGAGTTGCAGATGGCTCTTTTTCAGCCATAGCAGGGATGGGAAATATTAAAATTTCCTCATCCATTAACCTTTCTAAAGTCTTACATGTTCCAAAACTTTCCTGCAATCTTATCTATATTAGCAAAATAACCAAAGACCTTCAGTGTTGCGTAAAGTTTTATCCTTCTTATTGCATTTTTCAGGATCTGGCATCGGGGAGGATGATTGGCAGTGCTAGAGAGGAGGATGGCCTATATGTTTTTGATGAAGGAACACAATTGAATAAACAAGGTCAAGAAAAAACTTGTCTGCAAACTATTTCCTTTCCTTGTAATAATGAAGTGTATTTAATGCACTATAGATTAGGTCACCCAAGTTTTTCCTATCTAAAAAGGTTGTTTCCTAAGTTGTTTTATAATAAAAATCCTTCATCATTTCATTATGATATGTGTGCACTTGCTAAACATCATAGGAGCTCTTATATCCCTCATAGTTACAAGCCAACTAGTCCTGTACACAGTGATATTTGGATCTAGAGTTTCAACTTTGAAAGGAAAAAGGTGGTTTGTAACGATCATAGATGATCACACACGGGTCACATGGATTTTTTTTATTAAAGAAATATCCGAGGTTGAAGAGGTATTCAAGAAATTTTACTCAATGATTCAGACTCAATTCAATACTAATATCAAGATTGTGAGAAGTGATAATGGTCTTGAGTATTTTTCTAAGAAGTTAAATAATTTTTTTGCTGAAAAAGGGATTATTCATCAAAGTTCTTGTATAAATACACCTGCTCAGAATGGAATAGCTGAGAGGGAAAATAGGCATTTGCTTGAAGTCACTCGTGCAATTATGTTTTCTGCTACAGTTCCAAAATATTTATGGGGAGAAGCTGTTTTACATGCTACCTATTTAATTAATAGGATGCCATCAAAAACTCTAGGATTTAAAACTCCCATTGATACACTTCAAGCCAGTTTTCCTGAAACTAGGCTTATCAATTCTCTTTCCATAAAAATTTTTGGCTGCACAGTTTTTATTACCAACCCTGACAGAACTGCAAGCAAATTTGAGCCTAGAAGCAAAAAATGTGTTTTCTTAGGACTATCTTCAACACAGAAAGGCTATAAATGTTTTGACCCTACAACAAAAAAGATGTTTGTAATAATGAACACTGTTTTTGTTGAAAATCAACCTTTTTTAGTACTCATCTTCAGGGGGAGATTCCTAATGAAGATGGTGATAATGTGTCACATATCCATGAAAAACTTGAATTTCTTGACATTAGTCTAGATGCACAATATAATAGACAGTTAGATGCACTAGAAAATAGTCAAGAATCAAAAGAAAATGAAATAAAATTTTCTGAGACAAGGAAAGATGATGAACAGGAGACAAGTAAATTTTTTGGCAACGTTTATGAAAGGAGAGTTCCAAATCAAAGAATAGAGGTCATCTATGATCTTGCCACTGCCCATGAATCTGACTCAATGTCAGAAAATGACAAAGGTAATAATTCCAGTGATCTAAATCTACCCATTGCTCTCAGAAAAAGAAAAAAGATCATGTGTTAAATACCCTATCTCAAACTATTTGTCCTATTCTCAGTTATCTGCATCATTTGCAGCCTTTACCTCTAGTCTTTCCACTGTTTCTATTCCCTTAACCATACAGGAAGCTCTATCTAAACCTGAGTGGAAGAAGGTTGTTTTAGAGGAAATGAATGCCCTTGAAAAGAATCAAACATGGCAGGTTGTGGAATTACCCAAGAACAAACCAACAGTGGGATGCAAATGGGTATTTACCCCTAAATTCAAGGCAGATGGTACACTTGAAAGATATAAGGTCAGATTGGTTGCCAAAGGATATACACAAACCTATGGCATAGATTATACAGAAACTTTTGCTCCAGTTGCAAAATTAAATACTATAAGGATCCTTCTATCTTTAGCTGTTAACCTAGACTGGCCTCTTCAACAGTTAGATGTGAAGAATGATTTCTTAAATGGGAAGCTTGAAGAGGAAGTATACATGAGCCCCCCTCCTGGGTTTGAGGGACAGTATAGCTCAAAGGTGTGCAAGCTGGAGAAAGCCTTATATGGACTTAAACAGTCCCCAAGAGCTTGGTTTGACAGGTTTACTCAATTCATAAAGAGGCAGCGATTCAAGCAAGCCCAAGCAGATCATACACTGTTCATGAAGTTCTCAAGTAAGGGAGAGATTGCAGTGTTAATTGTTTATGTGGATGATATCATTCTTATAGGAGACTATTATAAAGAGATTCAAGACCTGAAGAAGAAGCTGGCTCAGGAATTTGAGATCAAAGACCTGGGAGAATTGAAGTACTTTCTTGGCATGGAGATATCCAGGTCAAAGAAGGGAATTGTGGTATCTCAGAGGAAGTATGTACTAGACCTACTCCATGAAACAGGTATGAGTGCTTGCAGACCAATAGATACTCCAATTGATCCTAATCAAAAGTTAGGAGATGTCAAAGAAGGAGTACCAGTTAATATTCAACAAGATCAAAGATTGGTGGGAAGATTGATTTATCTGGCACATACATACAAGGCCAGATATTGCCTTTGCAGTTAGTATGGTTAGCCAATTCATGCATAATCCATTCCAGGAACATCTAGATGCTACCTACAGAATCCTAAGGTATTTGAAAAGCTGTCCAGGGAAAGGATTATTTTTTAAAAAAAGTGACAATAGAAGTGTGGAAGCTTTTACAGATGCAGATTATGCTGGCTCAATAACTGATAGAAGGTCTACATCTGGGTATTGTACCTATGTATGGGGGAATCTAGTGACTTGGAGGAGTAAGAAGCGGAATGTGGTTGCTAGAAGTAGTGCAGAATCTGAAGTCAGATCTATGGCTAATGGAATCTGTGAACTGCTTTGGATCAAGAGAGTGATTTCAGAGTTGAATATGAAAATGGAACTACCTATGAAGTTATATTGTGATAATAAGGCAGCCATTAATATTGCTCACAACCCTGTGCTACATGATCGTACTAAACATATTGAAGTGGACAGACATTTTATCAAAGAGAAGATTGAAGCTGGAATTGTGTGTACACCATTCATATCTACCAAAGAACAAACAGCTGGTATCTACAAAGGGGTTGTTCAAACCAGTGTTTGAACTACTTATAAGCAAGTTGGGAATGTATGATATATACTTACCAACTTGAGAGGGGTGTAGAAAAATGTAACATGTATTTGTTATTTTAATTTTATGTACATCCGGAACTGTATAGATAAGACTTAGAGTAGATAGAACTCTTTAACTAGTAGATAAGCTCGCAGAATAGATAGATCCTATTTTTTAGTATCTGTAACAACTAGGCTTTATCTGTAACTCTTATATATATCATTGCCGGATGGCTCAATAATATTCAAGGAAGATTAATTCTTCAAACCTACATAATACAATCAGCTAGAAATTATAAACAAGAGAGTTTACATTTGATAAAGTTGGAGGGCTAACATGTTAATGAGATACCAAAATCACATCTTCTACTCTCACACAAGAAAATGGTGATGTTTCAAATTAGCATATAAAGTTATCAACCCCACATATTCCAAAACAAATAAAGTTTGGCCATTTTTATGCAACAAATAGTGATCTTCACAATTATATAACTATATAAAATGCAGTAATGTGACAAACTTATAAGCAGTAACAATACATAGCTACAAGAATCGCCTCCAATATACCTGCTACTCCTCCATCAAAAGAAAGCAACCCGATAGACTTCGGCAAAGCTTCTTGTAAGTTGATAGTCATTGGTTCAATAGTAGTTATCTAAACGAAACATGTAAAATATCAGTAGCTCATTGGTAAGTCATTTTCAACGACTAAAACCTAGATGCATGAAACGTTAAGACCATGATTGCACAAACACACAAACAAACAACTATGATCAACACCTAATTTGCAAATACAATAGCTGAACACAAAGAGCTACATGTTTTGCAGTAATGTAAATGTGTAATAGAAATAGAAGATTTTCCAAGTCACAAAATGATCAAGAATGATCAATACCTTACTTGACACGTGATCCAAGAGGGCTCTGACAAGCCAAGGCAATGATTTAGACCCTAGGAGCTTCACAATGGAATAAATGTGAGGGATTCCAAAGAAACCGCAATACAACCGAGCAAAGCTCTGGTAAGCAGAATTTAAATCCTAAGACAAATTAAACAGGTACGTACGATCAACATATTTGAAATGAGAGCAAAAAACAACACGGGAAGTACATGGTCTCAAAAAGGCCTAGAGTAAATTTCAAGCAACTTCTTACAGGGTTACCACAGTAAAAGTTTGGCTTTGCATACGGAACAGAGGGTTTCTGCACAGGAACAGAAGGCACTCTAGAAGATCTGACAAAACGCTGAGTTGTATTGCAGAGTATGAAGTTTGGCAAAAAATCGGTTTGCATCTCTGACCAAATCTAGCAAGCACAATAAAATACGATAAGCAATTTGTGACATTATTGAAATACTACAATCACAAAAATTAGTAGCTTTCCATGTAAGACAGGTAAACAACGTGCTAACTGAAAAATCCCCAAGTTTGGGGAGAGCAAAAAACACTTACTAGTAGCATGGAGCACTTATGAATATGTGAGCAATTTACACAAAATGTAACTGTTCTCAATTCATTATTGAGTAGGAAACAGTATGTTCCACATAAACCGTATTCATGGTCTAATACAAGTAAACACAAAATGCTAATGATGATTGAGATTTTATACCCGAAATGCAGCACCAAGGCTAGTTCATTGTTTAAACCATAATTATTTGCAATGTGATTATTTTCATCTTACCTAAGTGCCTAGGGAGGGATTATATTGTTATTATAGTCGGCATGGTCATCAGCACCGCCGTATTCACAAGTAGTCAAGTACATTGCAATGGGTTGCATGAAATCCAATGTCAATTATAGCGGAAAAAATTGTGGAATATGACTAGATTCTATTACTATAGTGGATTGATAATTGACATTACTATACTTGATATAGTTTCATCCATGGTTCTTGGGTAACCATAGCTTGCTGTTTAATACTATAAGAGACACAGACTTTTCAGTTGATAAATTTTGGCATTCCATTGCCTTGAACAAAACTCGTTAACTTAGTTACAGAAGTTTGATTTGGTCTTATACAACAAATATGGGCGCACTGGATACTTCAAGATAATCTAGGGTGAGCTGGCAGCTCTTAACAGAAAAATACAATAGTAAAGAATCCAGAAAAAATAATCAGAATTAATATGGCAGTTGCAAACTAGCTTGAAAGAACAGGATTTATGCGTCAGAAGTTTCAGAGAAAATGTGGTCAAGTGGTTTCCTTTGGTAATTAGAGCGTAAAACGATAATCCTGTCGAAAATTCTTCCGGGTGGTTTGGTTCAGTGAAGTTTGAAAAAGAGTCAACAGTTGTTTTTAATTGTATTGCAAAGGAATTCTCTATAACATTTGTTGAATTAGCTATGAGATTGTGCATGTGAGTCAATCCTAAATTCAAACTGAGACCACTTTGTTCCATTTATTCATATAACTATAATCACAGTAACAACAATGAGTATATACCTACTATCATGATCATCATTATCATTAATGTAACAACTAGTTGGGGTTGGTGGCATTATTTTTTAGTACCATTTAATTTTATAAAAGAAATGAACACTAAAAGTTTAGGCAACTCTAGGGCCAGTTAATTTTATGACGTTAATTAGCACTACAAATTTATGCAAAAAACATTGTGACAATGTTGTACACAGGATGCCTCCTGCGCAACCTTTATAGTAAAATATAATGAGATGAAAATGCTAAAACTTTCATCCTGGGTAATATCCACTTGCAATGAAAATAACATGAGATGGCGATAAGTTGAGATCATGTCCATCTCATGGTCATGACCATGAGAATATACCTACTATCTTGAGCTAAAATAGAATTAAAGGTACACTGAAGAAGGACAATGCCAATGATAGGCATGCGGAGGAAAGGCATAGAGAAAAGCAAACTATTAAATATTTTGACAAAGTCTAAAAGTCTACGGCAGGATAAATAAAACAGTTAAACACTAACTAATATAGTTAGTCAGTTAGCTGAGGTGTTTTGGGGAGGTTGGAACGGAAATATAATAAATAGAAGTAAGCTGGGAGAGAAAGTTAGGCTGGTTTTTGGTTATGTTTGGGCTAGGAAATTAAGCATCTCAAACTGTCTCATTACTTTTATAATCTCTGTAATTCCTCCATTAAAGAAGTTGAACTTTCTACACTGTTCTTGATTAGTTTTATGCTATTCTGTGAATGAATGTTAGTCGTTTGCTAGTGTGCCTATCAGCCAAGCATGGCAGGAACATAACATGAATCATGATTTCGAAATTGCAGGGGATATAGAGCTACAAACCTGAGAAGCAAGCCGGCTAGAATACGATACGAGAGATGTGTTCTCCTGCATTTCATTTATCATAAGATTGAAAGAATCTAGTATAAGATCTTTGGACATACATTCATGAGCATATTGCATAATGTCAAGAAGCTTTTCCAACTCCTGTAATAAGTACAGCACAAAGAATAAGTTACAAACAAATTATGCTCTGTACTGACGGAAGTCAACAAATCCTATAGATGAAAAAATAATAATCAAAGTATCCTTAATTACCACGACAGCACATATGTCTTGAGATTCAAAGCGATCTAACAAAAAGTCAATATTTTCTCGAAACATTTTGTTCATCCTCTCTGCAATCAAACTCCTCAAATTGATTGACCTTCCCAAGAGCTATGCATCAGAAGGACATCATAGTTGTTGATTAAACATATGTGAGCAAAAAGAAGGTAGTGAAATAGAAAATGTTTGCCAAAGGCCAAAGCAACTGGAAATGTGTTTATACTCATAAAATTGAACATACTATCAAGTTAAGTTAGTTAAAAATGGTGTTTTGTGTGTGTGCATGGTGTGAAACTGCCAATAAGTCACAGTATGCTAATTACAAATCTTATTTTCCCATCTTTACAACTATGTGGCATCTATTATAGGCTATTTCTCATAAGCTCTCAATACTCCCCTCAAAATGGAGCATAAAAATATAGCAAACTCCCAGCTTTTATAGTGAAGTTTTCTGAATATTATTTCCTTGAATTCATTTACAAGAAGTACATAAGCTATTTATACAGATAGGAATCCTGAGAGAGTCTATTCAGCACCCTAGGTGACTGTCTAAATACTAAACATAAATGATTGAAAACTGAAAAGACAGCAGCTATTAAATACAACCTGAAGCACTAAAGACACATAATTACAGTAATAATAAGGAAAATAAATCCTAGATTAATGATGTATCTTCGTTTTATCAACACTCCCCCCTCAAGCTAGGTTTGTAGATATCCGTCATGCCTAGCTTGACAATAAGACCTTGGAACCTAGGACTGTGCAGAGGTTTGGTAAACACATCTGCAACTTGATCTTCTGAGGGAGTGTAGCTTAGTTCGATCAGACCTCCTTCAACCTTTTCTTTGATAAAGTGCCTATCAATCTCAATATGCTTGGTCCGATCATGTTGGACTGGATTATGAGCTATGTTGATTGCTGATTTGTTATCACACCTCAATTCCATTGGTCCTTTCGACTTGATTCGTAAATCTAAGAGAATAATTCTGATCCATAGAAGTTCACATAAGCCATGGGCAAGAGCTCTTAGCTCAGATTCAGCAGATGATTGTGCCACAACATTTTGTTTTTTGCTTCTGCATGTCACGAGGTTTCCTGCTAGGAAAACACAGAGACCAGTAGTTGACCGACGGTCAACGAGGGAGCCATCATAATCTGCATCAGTGAAGGCTTGGACTGATAATTGCCCACCCTTCCTGAATATTATCCCTTGCCCTGGACTTCCTTTTAGGTAGTGAAGAACCCTATAGGCTGCTTCTAGATGTGGTTTCCTTGGATCATGCATGAACTGACTCAAAACACTAACTGCATAGGCAATGTCAGGTCTAGTATGAGAGAGATAGATAAGTTTGCCACACAAGCGCTGATACATTGATGAATCAACCTTGGGTTGATCAGTAGCAAGTCCAAGCTTATGATTAGGATCCATAGGTGCATTAACCGGTCGACAAGCACTCTTACCAGTCTCATTTAACAAATTTGTAATGTACTTTTGTTGGCTGATAAAGATGCCTTCAGATGAGCGAGCAACTTCAATTCCAAGAAAGTATTTTAGAGGGCCAAGAGACTTCATCTCGAATTTGGATTTCAGCTGCCCCTCAAGACGTTGTTTCTCAACTGGATCATTACCCGTCACAATGATGTCATCCACATATACTAAAAGAATAGTGATTCCATTTGGGCGAGAGTGTTTGTAAAAAAGAGTATGATCCCCTTGGCTTTGACTATACCCAGCAGCAAGAACAACCTGTGTGAAACGGTCAAACCAAGCACGGGGGGATTGCTTGAGACCATAGAGGGCTTTTCTTAAATGACATACATGTGTAGAGGTTCTTGTTGATGTTTTATTAAAGCCTGGGGGAATGTACATGTAGATCTCATCATGCAAGTCACCGTGGAGAAAAGCATTCTTGACATCAAATTGCAATAAAGGCCAATCAAAGTGAGATGCCAAGGATAGTAGGATACGAACAGTATTGAGCTTAGCTACAGGAGCAAAGGTCTCTTGATAGTCAATCCCATATGTCTGAGTGTATCCTTTAGCCACAAGACGAGCTTTGTACCGCTCAAGAGATCCATCAGCCTTGTATTTGACAGTAAAGATCCACCTGCAACCAACAACATGCCTCCCAGGAGGTTTAGTCACAATATCCCAAGTATGGTTCTTTTCAAGAGCTCTAATTTCCTCTTGCATAGCATCCCTCCATTCTTTCTTTCCTAATGCCTCAGAAACAGAGTTGGGTATGGGAATTTCATTAAGTCTCTGAACAAACAAGGCATGTGAAGGAGAGAAGTTATCAATGGTAACAAAATTAGCAAGAGGGTATAGAGGTGTTTTGGTACATTGACGTACACCCTTGCGTAAAGCAATTGGCGGAGATGGTGGTGGAGAAGAAGAGACATTACCTGGGTCAGCCAATTGGTCATGCGTCAATGGTAACAAAATTAGCAAGAGGGTATAGAGGTGTTTTGGTACATTGACGTACACCCTTGCGTAAAGCAATTGGCGGAGATGGTGGTGGAGAAGAAGAGGCATTACCTGGGTCAGCCAATTGGTCATGCGTCAACAATGGAGTGAACCTGTTTTTCCTTGAGTACACTTTTGTCACTGGTAGAGGAGAATATGGGTCATGAGTGGTGGATTTAGTAGGTGTAGGAATGGGATGGTCTGGTTGTGTATTTGATTGAGGTTCAGGTGATGTTGAAGACTGTTGGGAAGTAGGTGAGGTTGCTGACACATCTAAGGAAGGTGATGGATGATCATGTGGTGGTGGTGGTGGTGATGGGATGTCTGGTGATAAAGGCTTAGAAGGGTAGGAGATTGTATGTGGTGGAGAAGATGTAATAGTATAGGTGGGCAGAGGTGAAGGATGTGGAGTATCTTGGGATACAGGGAGAGAAGTAGGAGTGTAAAAAGGTGTGTCTTCGTGAAAGGTCACATCTGCACTGGTGTATGTCTTTCTGGTTGTAGGATTATAGCACTTATATCCTTTCTGAGTTGGAGAATAACCAAGAAAGATACACTTAATAGATCGTGGGTCCAATTTTCCCCTTTGAGGTGGAGGAATATGAACAAATGCAGTACACCCAAACACCATTAGATCAAGATCAGAAGAAATTCTGGTTTGAGGAAAGAAGTGACGGAGAGATTCAAGGGGTGACTTATTTTGGAGTACCCGACTGGGATTTTATTGATGAGATGACATGTTGTGAGTGTGGCTTCCCCCCAATAGTGTTTAGGCATATTTGATTGAAACAATAAAGCCCGACTGACGTCTAGGAGATGGCGATTTTTTCTTTCTGCTGTGCCATTCTGTTGTGGTGTGTACGGACAAGAGGACTCATGAACAATGCCTTTTGAGAGGAAATAAGAGGAAACAGTTTGATTGAAGTATTCAAGAGCATTATCAGTGCGGAAGCGTTTTATTGTGGCGGAGAACTGATTATGAATCATATTGCAAAAGATAGGAATGATGGAACTCACCTCACTCTTGTTTTTTAGCAGAAAAACACACATAAAACGTGTACAATCATCAATAAATGTAACATACCACCGGACACCAGATATATTAGCAATTGGAGCAGGACCCCAGACATCACTATGTATAATATCAAAAGGAGAACAACTGATTGTATTACTTCTAGAAAAATATACACGAGACTATTTAGCAAGTTCACAGACATCACATTGAAATGTAGAAACATCAATACTACTAAAAAGACTAGGAAACATGGTTTTTAGGACATGAAAAGAGGGATGACCAAGACGCTTGTGGTGAAGCCAAATAGTGTTGGTATTGGCTGTGATTGTGGTAAGAGCTTTTTGTGGAGGTTTGGAGACAAACAGTGCATCAAGGTAGTACAGGCCATCTCTTTGTTTAGCAATTCCAATCGTCCTCCCCGTGTGTAGATCCTGTAATAAACAGTGGGAAGGGAAAAAAATGACAGCACAATTAAGATCAACTGTGAGTTTGTAAATAGAAGCAAGGTTCATAGCCAGGTTTGGGACATGTAGGGTGTTTTTCAGATTTAATTTTTCAGAAAAAACAACCGTACCAAGTCCCGCAACCTTTGTAGGTGTCCCATCAGCGGTAGTAATGTGTGTGGATGTAAAACATGGATGATAATTAGAGAGTAAAGAGGGTATGGCAGTCATATGAGATGTGGCACCCGAGTCTAATATCCATTGGGATTGTGAACTCTGTTCCGAAGCATTAAGACAAAAAATAGTAGAGGTTTTACCTTGCAGGGCCAAAGAGCTATGACCAGAACCATTTGAGTTATTAAGAGACTGTAACATCATACGAATTTGCTTTAATTCCTCCTGGGAAATGGGCCAAAGATTAGTAGAGCTCTCAACAATAGTGGGAGTGACTGAGTTGGCACGTCCAGCACTAGTTCCACGTCTGTCCTGGCTTTTTCTTTCTTTCTGTAGATGAGGATAAAGTTTCCAGCATGTATCCACATTATGGTTGGACCGCTTGCAATGATCACACCATCTTCCTCCCTTACTACCCTTAGTTTCCTTAACATCTGAAGGAGTAGATTTGGCAGCAAGAGTTGTACTGTCAATCAGATTTGTATTCATCATTCTATTGCGTCTGCTCTCTTCATGTTTGATAGTGGCAATGGCAGAAGATATGGAAGGCAGAGGAGTAATGCCAAGAATTTGACCCCGAGTCTGATCATATTCGGGATTTAAACCAGACAAGAAGCAATATAGACGTTGCTGATTTATATAGTTCTTGTGAAGAGCTGCATCTGCAGCATTCGACCACTTCATCGTTTGATACTGGTCAAGTTCAGACCATCGTCGTTGGAGGTCAGTTGCATAATCTGTGACAGATTGTGAATCTTGCTTAAGATTCGTTGTTTTGAGCCATAAGTCATAGACAAAAGCGCCATCTTTAGCAACAGAGTAGGACTGCTGTATGAAATCCCAGATTTCTTTAGCCGAGTCCATGTATAAACATGTACTGCTAATGTTGGGGTCCATAGAGTCCCATAACCAGACCCGTATGTTGGCATTAGTTTTCTCCCAATTAGCAGCATCAATCTCTCCTTCTTCTGGGGTAGAGACAGTGAGATAGTCTTCAAGATCTTTGCCACGTAGGAGAGTGTAAACCAGCTTTGACCACCCAAGATAGTTCCTGCCATTGAGACGGTAAGATGGCGGGATAGAAGGGAGATCAAATTTCTGGTTTCGAAGAGCAAATGCGGCTGCAGTAGCAGCTGAAACAATGGTTGAGTGATCAAGGTTACTTGAGGCTGATTCGGCTTCTTTAGACATGATAAAACCCACCGGGAGTTAAAGAGAGAGAAGGGTAGAGACACCCAAAAAATGACCGTTGGAGAGGTGATAGACTCAAAAAGGCTTAGACAAAACCTGGCTCTGATACCATGAAGTTTTCTGAATATTATTTCCTTGAATTCATTTACAAGAAGTACATAAGCTATTTATACAGATAGGAATCCTAAGAGAGTCTATTCAGCACCCTAGGTGACTGTCTAAATACTAAACATAAATGATTGAGAACTGAAAAGACAGCAGCTATTAAATACAACCTGAAGCACTAAAGACACATAATTACAGTAATAATAAGGAAAATAAATCCTAGATTAATGATGTCTCTTCGTTTTATCAACATATAGAAATATTCAACTCGAGGTCCTTTCATGAATTGGTGTGTGTGTGTGTGTTAGCTAATTGGTCATTTGAGCCCGCAAAAAATATGGAAGTTCCTCCTGAGGTGACTTTTCTCCCCAAAAAGATTGACCATCCACTGCAGTAAATGAAAGAAAGGATTGGATGCTATATGTAACGCTACATGGTCATCGCAAATAAGAATCATAAGTCCCACTTTGCCAAACATCAACTAATAAGGTACGTTTAGCCAAATTAGCTCACATATTTTTAGTGTCATTGTCCAGTACTACTTTTGCACGAGATCAAGGGACCATTTCATGTTTCTTTCACATGACGTCAAGTTTCCACAAGAAAAGAACACAATACTCATAAGTTAATCTCCTACCCTAAGTTCCCCCAACCTCATCTTCACTTGTGTAACCAACCCCCATACATGATTTTTGCATAAATATAGAATGGTCAAGGACTTGTCAATGTACGCATTATACAGTAGTATTCTGACAAGAGCATTTCAATGACTAACATTCAGATGCTAAGAATGGACTTATGACACCTAGTGCAAAAGGGATATCTAAACGAGTCATTGTTAGATACATCTTTTCTTCACTAATCTTCTCTATAGATCTTGAAAAGTTGTCCTGTGATTTGAATCCAACCGTTGCAGGCTTGAGAGAGTTAAAGGGATCATCTATCACATGTCCCCAACCAAGATGAGAGAGTGTTTCCCACTTTAAGAATACAAATTTGCTTCAGTGAGTTACATTTGGTGATGCATGTGCAAATATACTGTATGATGGATGGAAACTGTTAAGACTCTAGGGTGTTAAGTAGTATATGATTTTGGGTGTGGATACCTTATTATTTTTATATAACGAGGCATTAGCTATAAAATACAAGCAACAAATTCCAAAAAATGATTCAATGGGAGTTTCAAGTCCACATAAAAGTAAAAACCAAAGGAATTTTTTATCTTAAAAATGCTGAACCCTATTCACGTTTTTTCCTTAATCCAACAATGATGTCTCTTAAATTAATGCATAGCATTTTGGTTCCATTGCACACAGCATGAGAGGTCACTTGTAATATAACCCCCTAAGGCTCTTTAAAAATTCTACCCAAAACTGTAAATGATGTGATAACCAAGTTGGGAGCCTTTATAGCCAAACCAACTATGCCCATAACTCAAAACACTCATAAATCTTGAGAACCATACTTCAATCATTCCTTAAGAGAATCATAGTGAAGTGGCTATGGAATCTGAGAACCAAAGCAAAGGGGTTGGTGGTGATGCTCTACTCGGAAAGAAAATGTGATGATTTTGTCACCTTAGAGAGCGATCAGACATCTCACACAGAAAATTGTGAATATATCGATACATCTACATCAAAGTAAATATCTAGCATCAATGAGACACGGTTACATATAGTTGCATTTGTTTTGACCTAACAATCACATCGACGGGCTACCAACGTGGCAACGTGGAAAAAGGAAATCAAAAATAGAGTATATGCACATCAGAGTAAAACAGGTTCACTTTATAAAGACCAAATCAATAATGATGGTTTCTGTCAAAAAACAATTTCAAGGCTCTATGTAGAAACGGGTGATAATGAATGTGGCAGAAAAATAAAAATAAAAATAAAATAAAAAACAGCATGGGCAATCACAATGGCTTCATTGCCTGTCATGCTCCTCCATTCAACACAGCTTGTCCTACTACTATCTCACCCTTCTATTCCCTTTACCATTTGGACACCTAGCCCCTATAAATCAATTTTTGTTAGTCTATAAAACTTAGAAGGCTATAAATGTGATCCATGTTCGATAGCAAAGCATAGATAAGCTTCATACCCCACTAGAGTAAATAGATGGTCCACCACATGTTTTTCCCTAATTCATCAGTATAATTGGCAGGCATGTCAAGTCTCTTCTCTTTAGAGTTTCCATTATTTTTTATCTTTATAAAATGGCATTTCTTGTTGCATGTTGGTCATCATGAAGATTCTTTTATAGAGAACCGGACACTTCCACTAATAAGAATAATACTGAGTAGTTAATATTGTACAATAAGAGGGTTCTAGGCCCAGAAACTTAGTGGATGTGGGCCAGCCCATTACGAAAGTATTATAATAAGTGCAGTAGTGCACGTAAGGGGAAAATGGGGTAGGCAGAAATTAGTCGGGACTGGGAATTGGGAGAGCGAGACCTCTCGAAGAGTCTCAAAACTGTTTTTTTTTTCTTTACCGTTTCAGTACTTTGTTCTCTATCAACAACTATTTTTCCTTTTACTATTCTGGTTCCTATCATTTTTAGATCTATGATATACTACATGAAATTTATAATGAAATTAAGAATTAATTTGAGTTTCTCATAACGACATCACATAATGACATTGCGAAAGAGTACTTCTCAAAATCCTTCATCGATTTCTTTCATTCACATAGGATGTTTAATGATTCTTCATCTACAAGAATTACTAAACAATATGGAGTTGATGAAACAAAGAACTCATATCTCGTTGGGAGAACTCAAACTTTCATTATCCATCAAAGGTTTTTAAGAAAGTTTGGGAAGCTATCTCACAAATAGAATGTCTTCTTTTGTTATGCAAGGAGAGGCTCCATTATTATCATAAGTTACCCATATGAACTTTCATTAAGCGTCTCTAGTATGAAAAGTCCTGGGAAAGAAACTTAATGCCAAAGTAATGAAAAGAGTGTTCATCAAATATCACTGTTATCACTTAACATAAAGGTTTTCTGATGCAGTTCCCCTCTTAACATATTCACATACACATCCTGCCTATTTGAGTCAACACCTCAACTTCTGCATCACCTCTCAAGACATATAGTAACACTTTAAGACTATAGACATCAAGAACTTGAGAGGCATTTGAAGTTCCCCTCTTAACATATTCACATACACATCCTGCCTATTTGAGTCAACACCTCAACTTCTGCATCACCTCTCAAGACATATAGTAACACTTTAAGACTATAGACATCAAGAACTTGAGAGGCATTTGATTCGCATTAAGAATACTCAACCTTAACAAAGCATTTGAGTTTCTGGATAAAACTCCCTCTGGTTATTCTTTACCCCCTCCACAATTCTTTTATTCAAGCTTTTATTACTCGCTCCATTTTACTTTTTTTGCAATGCAAATATATCAAATGACATATTTCCCTAAGGCCCCTAACTTTTTCATCTTTTTCCCTACTTTTCCTACCTTTTACATTTTCTACACTATTCACTACCCTTCCAATTTTATTTTTCAATTATGTGAAAAGGCTGGTGGAAAAAATTAAAATGAACAGAGAGAGTGTTTAGATATTTTATAGGTAAACTGGGAAACAATGTCAGACTTCAGA
The DNA here is from genome assembly GCA_945859875.1 of Cuscuta europaea. Lineage (NCBI taxonomy): Eukaryota > Viridiplantae > Streptophyta > Magnoliopsida > Solanales > Convolvulaceae > Cuscuta > Cuscuta europaea. The sequence goes on along the minus strand of CAMAPE010000013.1, from coordinate 18,048,115 downwards.
CCTTATACCCCCCTGAAACAAAATGCAAACCTTCTCCCCGAGACTGGGAAAGCTTCAGTAGAATTTAGGATAGGAATGTATAGAAGGTTAATTGAATAATACTAACCCATCTGGACATATTATTTGAAGTTAGTGTGCTGAGTCAATTCTTATTCGATGGGAATTGTTTGGATGCATCTATATGAGTTTTAAGATATACAAAAGGATCTTTGGGCATATGTTTGTTTTATACGAATTGCAGACATGCACTAGTTATTGGCTATCCAAATGAAGGCTCGAGTAGTGCTCGGCCAGATGTCATTTGGATAGAAGATAAACATCATGTATTGTATCTCTTCGCTGGTGGTAAGCTCGTGTCTTGGAAAAGTACAATAACAAGATTTAATTGCATGTTCACACAAAGAAGAAGAGTACAAGGCAAGAACACTTTGAGCATGAGAATTAATTTGGGTAAAAACAATGTGAACTTGTCATTATGAAGATGATTTCTGGTGGCCCTGCACATTGTTTCATGTCCTACTTTTTGCAGAAGAGCCAATATGATAAGGTTAGTTTTACTTTTTCGTGAAAAAGTTGCATAACTTGCATCCAGAACATACACTTTGTAGGCCTAAGCTTGACAAGCTTGTTGCATTCGATATACTGATACACATGCTCTAGGTTGAAAGGCTGTGTTGAACATCAGCAGATTTATACCATACACAGCAAACATTGGCATATTTTGCATTTACTTTTTATGCTTTAATTGCCTCCTAGTTTCGACTAGATATTTAGGCTTGTTGTATCTTCAGAATATTAAAATGAAATATTTCCCTTCCCAAGAGAAGAATATGAATTATGCCATTAAAGGGTGAAACTTGCAAGGGGGAAGATAGAAACCGACTCTGAACAGGTCATGCAATGGGGCATACAGTCCCACACTGAAACTTGGGAATCTGGTGATTGGCGTACGAAGGAGGCGGCACACGATTGGGAAGTTTATCTCATTCATGGTTATTGAGAACACAGTAAAATGGCAGATTGTTGACAACAGCTTCTTCTAGTTTTGGCTGAGGGTTGAGGGTGTGGAATCACATCTGTTGACATTCAAGTTCTTTTGGTTGATGATATCTTGAGCATCCCTTGGTAGAATGTCTGTTGTGGATTGCAACTAGGCTCCATCTGGGCAGTACCTATGTGTGATGCAAAAATAAAAAAATCTAATATTTGGGTGTGTGTGTGCACATGCCACATTGCATGTACACCCCCCTATAAGGAGACAAGGCTGCACATGCATTTTGAGCATGCTAACACTAAGATTTTTTTACATGATAAGGTTTGAACCTATTAGGAAACATGTGAGCATACTGAGCATGAAACATTGTAAACACGACACATTGCAAAGAAAAAAATATTCTTTATGCAGCAAGTGTCGCGGGCCTCGCGGCATATTTATATTGTTGTGTCCACTGTCCATGAAACAAACATCAAAAGATTAGATCAAAAGTTGATTGAATTAACACATAAACCAGAGACCTTTGGCATTTTAAAGGAGCAAATGAGACTTTGAAATGTATTGCATAATGTGAATGTACATAACAATATCAAAAGAGCGGAAAATTCATAATTTATCTCCACAATTATACAGTAAAGAAATAGCATAAGTATGTCACCTTCACTCTAGTTATCTTCAACAGAGAATTGAGCTTCATTGGCTGGAATGTAAACTTTTCAGCAGCATCTATGGCAAAAAGGAATGTCGGATCAAGAAGCTCACTACACAAATGAGGTAACAAATATAATTAGGGAAGTTTAATTAATAAAATCATACAAAGCTATATCTAAGATTTGAAACTGTAAAAATGTGTACCTCGCTGCCCAACTTTTATAGTATGTGAAAATAGTCTCACACAACTTTGCAACAAATATATCAAAACAATTGTCCACCTAAATAGATTAAAAAGAAACTGATGTTATGAGTCTTTCATGAGCGGAAACATCTCCCTCCAATGAATATAAAGAAATATGATGTTGTTGAATATAACTTTCACTAAATAGTAAACTGAACCAAAAGATAAAATGGTTGAAATAAGACCAGGACTAAACAATAGGAACCAAAATGCATATACTTAAAAAAACTCCCGCCAACACTAAAAAGGAGACATTCCTCATCATATGCTCAACAAAATTCAAAGAAAACAATGATCTTTGGAAAGGTCAAAATAAAAACAATGAATCATCCATATAAGAGTAACTCCTATACAGATTTTGACCAATGAGCACAGAACTTCTCACTTACCAGATCTATTTACACAAATAAATTGAAACAATAGTGGAAAGTTGCAGCCAGAACATGTGTGCATTGCCAGCTTGAACAAGCTATAGTAGCCACATCAACTAAAAAGGTTTGGAAATAGTGAAGGCTTGAATTACAAGTAAAAGAAGTGAAGTAGACAGAATTCAAAACGTTGAACAGTAGAATAAACATAGAAGAATCCCTGTGAAATAGAAAATCTGGTCCATGCAGAGCTATTAATGTACACATGTGCTTGTTTCTGGTCCTACAGAATCCATTAACCCCTACTCAAAAACAATGTCAATATGCTTTTTATTACCTCAGCTTCAATTTCATCATAGAGGAAGCGTTGCTTGAGGACCACTAATGCATGCTGAGCAGCATCATTATAGATATCAAATGGCATCAAAATACTCTCAAGAAGACCTGCATTGTGTGATTGAAAGACGTAATCCACCAGCATCCATGGAAGGGAGCATTCAATGGGAAACTGAAAATGAAACCACAAATGCTTCGCTTGAAAACAAAGGAAAAGGTTCTTTGCAGGAAAGCATAGAAAAAGATAAATGTGTTAAGATGCATTTGCAGATTCATAGATCGACATTAAAGCTCTCTGTACAACTTAAATGCAATTTTGTAATGGCAGAACTGCAGTAAAGCATGACTCGATTTTGCACCTAAAAGTATGTGGAGTACATATCATGATAAGACATCTAACAACCCTGCCATTCCCTTTCCCTCTAAAGGTGAAAATAAAACATAGAGTACAACACATAAAAACACAAAGTACTCCAAATAACATTAATTTACATAAATAAGTTCATTTGTAGTTCAAAATTTCAAATAACATTAATTTACTAATATTTCTAATTACTAATGACCATGAAAGAAAAAGCATAGTTTGTTGGATTGGCATGGACATGCCTAGTCTAACACAACTAGGGGTAGAGATATTAAATTTTATCATTAGTATTTGAAGTTTTCTGAATATTATTTCCTTTTAATACATTTACAAGAAGTACATAAGCTATTTATACAGATAGGAATCCTGAGAGAGTCTATTCAGCACCCTAGGTGACTGTCTAAATACTAAACATAAATGATTGAGAACTGAAAAGACAGCAGCTATTAAATACAACCTGAAGCACTAAAGACACATAATTACAGTAATAATAAGGAAAATAAATCCTAGATTAATGATGTCTCTTCGTTTTATCAACATTCCCCCTCAAGCTAGGTTTGTAGATATCCGTCATGCCTAGCTTGACAATAAGACCCTGGAACCTAGGACTGTGCAGAGGTTTGGTAAACACATCTGCAACTTGATCTTCTGAGGGAGTGTAGCTTAGTTCGATCAGACCTCCTTCAACCTTTTCTTTGATAAAGTGCCTATCAATCTCAATATGCTTGGTCCGATCATGTTGGACTGGATTATGAGCTATGTTGATTGCTGATTTGTTATCACACCTCAATTCCATTGGTCTTTTCCACTTGATTCGTAAATCTAAGAGAATAATTCTGATCCATAGAAGTTCACATAAGCCATGGGCAAGAGCTCTTAGCTCAGATTCAGCAGATGATCGTGCCACAACATTCTGTTTTTTGCTTCTCCATGTCACGAGGTTTCCTGCTAGGAAAACACAGAGACCAGTAGTTGACCGGCGGTCAACGAGGGAGCCACCATAATCTGCATCAGTGAAGGCTTGGACTGATAATTGCCCACCTTTCCTGAATATTATCCCTTGCCCTGGACTTCCTTTTAGGTAGTGAAGAACCCTATAGGCTGCTTCTAGATGTGGTTTCCTTGGATCATGCATGAACTGACTCAAGACACTAACTGCATAGGCAATGTCAGGTCTAGTATGAGAGAGATAGATAAGTTTGCCACACAAGCGCTGATACATTGATGAATCAACCTTGGGTTCATCAGTAGCAAGTCCAAGCTTATGATTAGGATCCATAGGTGCATTAACCGGTCGACCAGCACTCTTACCAGTCTCATTTAACAAATTTGTAATGTACTTTTGTTGGCTGATAAAGATGCCTTCAGATGAGCGAGCAACTTCAATTCCAAGAAAGTATTTTAGAGGGCCAAGAGACTTCATCTCGAATTTGGATTTCAGCTGCCCCTCAAGACGTTGTTTCTCAACTGGATTACCCGTCACAATGATGTCATCCACATATACTAAAAGAATAGTGACTCCATTTGGGCGAGAGTGTTTGTAAAAAAGAGTATGATCCCCTTGGCTTTGACTATACCCAGCAGCAAGAACAACCTGTGTGAAGCGGTCAAACCAAGCACGAGGGGATTGCTTGAGACCATAGAGGGCTTTTTTTAAATGACATACATGTGTAGAGGTTCTTGTTGATGTTTTATTAAAGCCTGGAGGAATGTACATGTAGATCTCATCATGCAAGTCACCGTGGAGAAAAGCATTCTTGACATCAAATTGCAATAAAGGCCAATCAAAGTGAGATGCCAAGGATAGTAGGATACGGACAGTATTGAGCTTAGCTACAGGAGCAAAGGTCTCTTGATAGTCAATCCCATACGTCTGAGTGTATCCTTTAGCCACAAGACGAGCTTTGTACCGCTCAAGAGATCCATCAGCCTTGTATTTGACAGTAAAGATCCACCTGCAACCAACAACATGCCTCCCAGGAGGTTTAGTCACAATATCCCAAGTATGGTTCTTTTCAAGAGCTCTAATTTCCTCTTGCATAGCATCCCTCCATTCTTTCTTTCCTAATGCCTCAGAAACAGAGTTGGGTATGGGAATTTCATTAAGTCTCTGAACAAACAAGGCATGTGAAGGAGAGAAGTTATCAATGGTAACAAAATTAGCAAGAGGGTATAGAGGTGTTTTGGTACATTGACGTACACCCTTGCGTAAAGCAATTGGCGGAGATGGTGGTGGAGAAGAAGAGACATTACCTGGGTCAGCCAATTGGTCATGCGTCAACAATGGAGTGGACCTGTTTTCCTTGAGTACACTTTTGTCACTCGTAGAGGAGAAGATGGGTCATGAGTGGTGGATTTAGTAGGTGTAGGAATGGGATGGTCTGGTGGTGTATTTGATTGAGGTTCAGGTGATGTTGAAGACTGTTGGGAAGTAGGTGAGGTTGCTGACACATCTGGGGAAGGTGATGGATGATCATGTGGTGGTGGTGGTGGTGATGGGATGTCTGGTGATAAAGGCTTAGGAGGGTAGGAGATTGTATATGGTGGAGAAGATGTAATAGTATAGGTGGGCAGAGGTGAAGGATGTGGAGTATCTTGGGATACAGGGAGAGAAGTAGGAGTGTAAAAAGGTGTGTCTTCATGAAAGGTCACATCTGCACTGGTGTATGTCTTTCTGGTTGTAGGATTATAGCACTTATATCCTTTCTGAGTTGGAGAATAACCAAGAAAGATACACTTAATAGATCGTGGGTCCAATTTTCCCCTATGAGGTGGAGGATTATGAACAAATGCAGTACACCCAAACACCCTTAGATCAAGATCAGAAGAAATTCTGGTTTGAGGAAAGAAGTGACGGAGAGATTCAAGGGGTGACTTATTTTGGAGTACCCGACTGGGAATTTTATTGATGAGATGACATGCTGTGAGTGTGGCTTCCCCCCAATAGTGTTTAGGCATATTTGATTGAAACAATAAAGCCCGACTGACTTCTAGGAGATGGCGATTTTTTCTTTCTGCTGTGCCATTCTGTTGTGGTGTGTACGGACAAGAGGACTCATGAACAATGCCTTTTGAGAGGAAATAAGAGGAAACAGTTTGATGGAAGTATTCAAGAGCATTATCGGTGCGGAAGCGTTTAATTGTGGCGGAGAACTGATTATGAATCATATTGCAAAAGATAGGAATGATGGAACTCACCTCACTCTTGTTTTTTAGCAGAAAAACCCACATAAAACGTGTACAATCATCAATAAATGTAACATACCACCGGGCACCAGATATATTAGCAATTGGAGCAGGACCCCAGACATCACTATGTATAATATCAAAAGGAGAACAACTGATTGTATTACTTCTAGAAAAAGATACACGAGACTGTTTAGCAAGTTCACAGACATCACATTGAAATGTAGAAACATCAATACTACTAAAAAGACTAGGAAGCGTGGTTTTTAGGACATGAAAAGAGGGATGACCAAGGCGTTTGTGGTGAAGCCAAATAGTGTTGGTATTGGTTGTGATTGTGGTAAGAGCTTTTTGTGGAGGTTTGGAGACAAACAGTGCATCAAGGTAGTACAGGCCATCTCTTTGTTTAGCAATTCCAATCGTCCTCCCCGTGTGTAGATCCTGTAATAAACAGTGGGAAGGGAAAAAAATGGCAGCACAATTAAGATCAACTGTGAGTTTGTAAATAGAAGCAAGGTTCATAGCCAGGTTTGGGACATGTAGGGTGTTTTTCAGATTTAATTTTTCAGAAAAAACAACCGTACCAAGTCCCGCAACCTTTGTAGGAATCCCATCAGCGGTAGTAATGTGTGTGGATGTAAAACATGGATGATAATTAGAGAGTAAAGAGGGTATGGCAGTCATATGAGATGTGGCACCCGAGTCTAATATCCATTGGGATTGTGAACTCTGTTCCGAAGCATTAAGACAAAAAATAGTAGAGGTTTTACCTTGCAAGGCCAAAGAGCTATGACCAGAACCATTTGAGTTATTCAGAGACTGTAACATCATACGAAGTTGCTTTAATTCCTCCTAGGAAATGGGCCAAAGATTAGTAGAGCTCTCAACAATAGTGGGAGTGACTGAGTTGGCACGTCCATCACTAGTTCCACGTCTGTCCTGGCTTTTTCTTTCTTTCTGTAGATGAGGATAAAGTTTCCAGCATGTATCCACATTATGGTTGGACCGCTTGCAATGATCACACCATCTTCCTCCCTTACTACCCTTAGTTTCCTTATCATTATATTGCGTCTGCTCTCTTCATGTTTGATAGTGGCAATGGCAGAAGATATGGAAGGCAGAGGAGTAATGCCAAGAATTTGACCCCGAGTCTGATCATATTCGGGATTTAAACCAGACAAGAAGCAATATAGACGTTGCTGATTTATATAGTTCTTGTGAAGAGCTGCATCTGCAGCATTCGACCACTTCATCGTTTGATACTGATCAAGTTCAGACCATCGTCGTTGGAGGTCAGTTGCATAATTTGTGACAGATTGTGAATCTTGCTTAAGATTCGTTGTTTTGAGCCATAAGTCATAGACAAAAGCGCCATCTTTAGCAACAGAGTAGGACTGCTGTATGAAATCCCAGATTTCTTTAGCCGAGTCCATGTATAAACATGTACTGCTAATGTTGGGATCCATAGAGTCCCATAACCAGACCCGTATGTTGGCATTAGTTTTCTCCCAAATAGCAGCATCAATCTCTCCTTCTTCTGGGGTAGAGACAGTGAGATAGTCTTCAAGATCTTTGCCACGTAGGAGAGTGTAAACCAGCTTTGACCACCCAAGATAGTTCCTGCCATTGAGACGGTAAGATGGCGGGATAGAAGGGAGATCAAATTTCTGGTTTCGAAGAGCAAACGCGGCTGCAGTAGCAGCTGAAACAATGGTTGAGTGATCAAGGTTACTTGAGACTGATTCGGCTTCTTTAGACATGATAAAACCCTTGATGAAGAGACTCCACCAGGAGTTAAAGAGAGAGAAGGGTAGAGACACCCAAAAAATGACCGTTGGAGAGGTGATAGACTCAAAAAAAGGCTTAGATGAAACCAAGCTCTGATACCATGAAGTTTTCTGAATATTATTTCCTTTTAATACATTTACAAGAAGTACATAAGCTATTTATACAGATAGGAATCCTGAGAGAGTCTATTCAGCACCCTAGGTGACTGTCTAAATACGAAACATAAATGATTGAGAACTGAAAAGACAGCAGCTATTAAATACAACCTGAAGCACTAAAGACACATAATTACAGTAATAATAAGGAAAATAAATCCTAGATTAATGATGTCTCTTCGTTTTATAAACAGTATTCCATTAGTAACTAGAAATACAGCAATACAACAATAACATTACCCCAATGCCGCAAAGGCTCCCACCTACGGTGGGGTAAGGGGGTGTCAGATGTACGCAGCCTTACCCCTGTACTAAAACATAGAGAGTGTTTCCGAATGACCCATGATGAAAATCGCATCGAAAATTGCATGGACTAACTGCTGCTTCATAACAGTTTAGTGAGCCACATTGCTTTATTCCATCATATTCCCAAGCCAAAAAAAATGGTGAGTCTTTGGCTCCATTGGAAATGATGGAAATTAGAAATATTAGTAAAAAAATTATATTGTTACTATTAATGTTAAATTCACATTCAGTTTTAAGCAACATCTTATTAGCCTCTCTCTTTGAGTTCTTTATTAGATTGAGCACCCATTGATTCCACCTTATGCCTAGTTCGAAATTCTCTCTCTAATTCCAAGTTATATTAGTTTACCCGGAAAAAAATATACGGAGTATATTGATTTAGTTTATGGGTATGCGGGAATTATTAAATGCTAAGTTAAAAACATAAAGAAAAGAGTTTGAATAATGAGGGCTTAAGGTAAGGTGAACTAAAAATTGAGCATTTAGAGTTTTAGACTAAAAATATAACATAATTAAAGATGAAAGGCATAGGGTGAAACTGGATGAGCTATAATGAGAAGATCCATGTGACAATGGGTGCCACATCTACTAAATATGAGGTAAAGGAGAACCGGCTACATTGATTATGGCACATTGTTCACCGGGGGATTATGCCTCGATATAAAGAAACATAAAGTGGAGTGTATGAATGATGAAGATTTACAAAGTCGTAGTCGACTGAAATTCACATAGATTGGGGATGTAATCACATACATTAGAATTTAGGGACTTCATTCGAATATGGAACAAGACAGTGCATGTGGTTCTCTCACAAAGACGCCACTTTGTGAGATGACGGAGATAATCAGCCCAGGATATGAGTCAAAAAGACTAAGTGCCTATCATCCCTCAAGCTCCACCAACATAGCTTGCGAGGCATATGTCTCACCTCTGTTTTCCCTCATTACCGTTGGGCACACTTAGCTCGAGTTTGACACAATACTCAATTGACTACTTCATCACCATATTGATAAGAATCATAAGAGTTCAAACCCTTATAATAACTTCTACGCAAATAAGAGTAAATTTATATGCAAGGAGAAAGCTAAAATACATTTGGCCATTCCATAAGCACTGATACTACGATGAGAATTGTAAAATGTGCCACAAACCCACCACAATATTTTCCCTACTTCAAATTGTTGCCTCCCTGCCCTTCAAAAATCAGGGTGAAGATGAAAGGTGACCAGGTGCCTAGTTTAGTCCTTTTTCAAAAAGGAAACTTACTTGCAATAGAAGTTCTTGTCACCGTTTATGGTGGCTTTAATGGTCATAATTCATGTCAGAAGACCACATGCGCACCATGTGTTAAGTAAAACGGTATCATCATTGAATAACCCATTAACAACAAAAATCACACTTTGAATTACTAATTTAGTCCAACTGCATAAGGTTTTAGTTCAGTGGCCTATTTGCATATTTTATTTAAGTTGAGTGGCATATTGACTATTAATCCCAACTAAAGTCATGTCCCCCACTTCTTATCACTTTAGAATAGCATCAGATATGCAGAAATATTGCGAACCATTATACTAGTAAAAAATAAAAACCCAAAAAAGAAGATTGAAAAAAACCAGAATGCTCCATGCGAATTCTGTAACATGGAAGACTAGAAACATTGTTGTATGCATTTATTAAAACAACAAAGTATACCTGAATAACTCGGGAAGACTCCAAATAGAATTCCCGAAACCATAAGAAACCCATATCTGTAATAGTTCCGAGTGTCGCTGCAAAAAAACATATTCGTAATATATTTTGTTTAGATAAATAGAGGAAAGATATTTTGTTTAAGTGAAGTTCTATTCAAAAGAAGCTAAAGTACTAAAGTTAAGTTAACGTTTCGAATACACGTCCAAAATCAGTTCAAGATATCAGTTTTTAGTTTCACAAACAAAAATCAACTTTTGTGTCGAGGTAGTTGCACTTTTTCATATGGTCTTGCTTGAGGTGGGGTGGCAGGATTATGGTCGTTGTTGGGAGAAGAAATAGAAGATTGAAATTGATAAAGATGAACTTTTTTCACCCTAGTCTAGAGTAGGAAGTGTCTGGCCTTTTGAAAAGTAACGAATAATCCAAAAATGATGATGTTATTCTTAATGAATATAGCACCTCTTTTGTACAAGTTCCAAATAGAGGCCTAGCATTAGAGTAACACTAAACCTGTTAGAATACTTCTATTAGGATATCAACTAAAACAGACCCCCTGTACTATCAGGAAACTGCTACTTAAATAATAGGAATGTAATACTAATATTAGTAAAGGAACCAAATAATAATAATGGTGGTGGTAATGACCCGGCGGCGGCGGCGACAAAAACAATAATGATAACAACAACGTATATTCTTTAGCAGGGCCTTGTAACAGAAACGGACTCTTTACACCTGCAGGTACAGGTGATGTCTGCATACATAGCAGTAGCGCATTCCCCAGATACTACTTCTGAGTGGAACATACTTTGTGTGTTTGATTTGGTTTGTAAAATGCGCTATACGGGGCAAGTAGAATTTAAAAAAAATCATTAGCAGAAACCTCTAAAATGTATCAAAGAAGAACTTCGAGAACATAGCTTCCCCTGAAGAGATGTGATCAGATTTGAATTGTTATGCCCAAAGTCAGCATTATCAATAATGATTACAAGAAGGAAAAATGAACATTATCCAATGAACCTGAGTAGTCCAGGACGTGCAGGAAAAAGCCTAGCTTGTAAAAGAATGTTTCGAACTGTTTTAAGTCATTGACAGGAATATCAGAGCCACTGTTTCCAAAAACACCACCTGGCTTCCTCATATTTCCACCTGATACCACTTCATATATGAGGAACTGCAGACAGTGTACCTGCAAGAAAGTAGAAAAATATTTAAAGACCATGTGGAATGAAAATGTGGACTATCTGAGCCAAGAATATTTATCCAATAATTTAAACCAAAACAATTAACTATGCACCAAATCAAAGTTTGAGGGTTCGATTTTTTTTAACCAAACTAACTACTTCAAAATGTTAATAATCAGCCAATATTGTATGAAATATTATGGTGATCTGGATGTAACTTTTCAAATTTGGGCATGAGGAATACAACTTAATTTTCCCTTTTTATCACCTCGAGCTTTATACTTCTGACCGCGTATTTTGCAACCCATCCTATTTTCTTCTGCTGAAGAATGTGGTAGAAAGTTGAAACATCTGGACTCATGACTATTTTTCTTCCTTCTTTTATCTCTTGATATACCTTATCATAGATGGTTATTTAACGGTTCAAAGACAGGCCAAGATTTACATGGATCAAATTCTTTTGAACATGTGTGAGGGAGAATTTACACATTCCGCTTCACTCAACCAAAAGAAAAACTATCTGCTTCAAAATTAGGTCCTAAATATATTTTCTAGCCTCAGCCATACTCTTCATAGGAAAAGAACACTAGAACTGAATGAGGCTGAGAAACAAACTCTCAATGAGGAAGAAAATTTTTAAAATCATTTATATAGAGCCTGCCACCCATCTCAAATGCCCCCCATCCCAACCATGGCACCATGCCACCAATCTGCCCGTTAGCGAGGCCAAAAGGTGGTATTTACCTCTAAAAGATAAAAGATGCTTATGAATTTGTAGAAAAATGTAACATGTATTTGTTATTTTAATTTTATGTACATCCGGAACTGTATAGATAAGACTTAGAGTAGATAGAACTCTTTAACTAGTAGATAAGCTCGCAGAATAGATAGATCCTATTATTTAGGATCTGTAACAACTAGGCCTTATCTGTAACTTGTATATATATCGTTGCCGGATGGCTCAATAATACTCAAGGAAGATTAATTCTTCAAACCTACATGGTATCAGAGCCTCGGTTTAAACAACACAATGGTAGAAACCAGTGATGCTGATTCCTCACACACTATCAACCCTAACTCCCAAATTAGCCCTATGACAAATTACCAGTCTCCTATTCATTCATCTATGATAATCACTAGTCATAGATTGAATGGAACAAACTATCTGGAATGGTCTCAATCTGTCAGACTCGCAATTGATGGGAGGGGAAAGTTAGGTTACATCACACGAGAAATCAAACCAAAACTACCTGCAGAAAAAGGTTACAGTACATGGAGGTCAGAGAATTCACTCGTAACAGCTTGGCTTCTCAACTCCATGGAGCCCTTAATTGCCAAACCTCATATGTTTATGAAAACTGCAAAGGAGGTATGGGACTCTATTAAGGAAACTTATTCAAATCTTGAGAACGCTTCTCAAATTTTTGAACTCAAAACCAAGTTGTGTCAATCTAAACAAGGAAATAGGGATATCATTTCATACTACAATGAAATGGTATCTCTGTGGCAAGAATTAGATCAATGCTATGGTGATGAAGAGTGGGAGAGTTCTAAGGATTTGGCCAGACATAAGAAAAGAGAAGAGAATGATAGGGTCTATATGTTTCTAGCAGGGATCAATAAGGACCTAGATGAAGTAAAAGGCAGAATACTGGGAAAGAAACCTCTGGCTCCGATCAGAGAGGTCTTTTCTGAGATCGGGCTGGAAGATAGCAGGAGGAGGGTCATGTACAACACTCCAGTACCTAATGAGGAACCTGGGGACTCTACAGCTTTAGTGGCCAGAAGTGATGACAAGAAAAAACCTTGGTGTGATCACTGCAACAAATTGTGGCACACAAGGGAAACATGCTGGAAACTTCATGGAAAACCACCAGGAGTTGGAAAGAAGAAAGTTGAAAGGGCCTTACAAACTACTGTGACTGAGACTCAACAAGAGTCAGGAATTGAATCTAAGTAGCTACCTTTAACACAGGAACAGATAGAGTACCTACTTCAATTTATACCCACCCAGAAAATCTCCAACCAAGAAAACCCTTCCTGTTCTTTTGCCCAAAATGGTAAAATAACATCATTTTTTTGTTCTGAAAAACCAAAAAGTACCTGGGTCATTGACTCAGGTGCAACAGGCCACATGACCTACATTCCAAATCTCTTTTCTTCACATCAACCTTGTGCAGGAAATAAGAAAGTTAGAGTTGCAGATGGCTCTTTTTCAGCCATAGTAGGGATGGGAAATATTAAAATTTCCTCATCCATTAACCTTTCTAAAGTCTTACATGTTCCAAAACTTTCCTGCAATCTTATATCTATTAGCAAAATAACCAAAGACCTTCAGTGTTGTGTAAAGTTTTATCCTTCTTATTGCATTTTTCAGGACCTGGCATCGGGGAGGATGATTGGCAGTGCTAGAGAGGAGGATGGCCTATATGTTTTTTTATGAAGGAACACAATTGAATAAACAAGGTCAAGAAAAAACTTGTCTGCAAACTATTTCGTTTCCTTGTAATAATGAAGTGTATTTAATGCACTTTAGATTAGGTCACCCAAGTTTTTCCTATCTAAAGAGGTTGTTTCCTGAGTTATTTCATAATAAAAATCCTTCATCATTTCATTGTGATATGTGTGCACTTGCCAAACATCATAGGAGCTCTTATATCCCTCATAGTTACAAACCAACTAGTCCTTTTACTATTGTACACAGTGATATTTTGGGTGCATCTAGAATTTCAACTTTGAAAGGAAAAAGGTGGTTTGTAACTATCATAGATGATCACACACGGGTCACATGGATTTTTTTGATTAAAGAAAATATGAGGTTGAAGATGTGTTCAAGAAATTTTACTCAATGGTTCAGACTCAATACAATACTAATATCAAGATTGTGAGAAGTGATGATGGCCTTGAGTATTTTTCTAAGAATTTAAATAATTTTTTTGCTGAAAAAGGGATTATTCATCAAAGTTCCTGTATAAATACACCTGCTCAGAATGGAATAGCTGAGAGGAAAAATAGGCATTTGCTTGAAGTCACTCGTGCAATTATGTTTTCTGCTGGAGTTCCAAAATATTTATGGGGAGAAGCTGTTTTACATGCTACCTATTTAATTAATAGGATGCCATCAAAGACTCTAGGATTTAATACTCCCATTGATACACTTCAAGCCAGTTTTCCTGAAACTAGGCTTATCAACTCTCTTCCCATAAAAATTTTTGGCTGCACAGTTTTTGTTACCAACCCTGACAGAACTGCAAGCAAATTTGATCCTAGAGGAAAAAAAAGTGTTTTCTTAGGACTCTCTTCAACACAGAAAGGCTATAAATGTTTTGACCCTACAACAAAAAAGATGTTTGTAACAATGAACACTGTTTTTGTTGAAAATCAACCTTTTTTAGTACTCATCTTCAGGGGGAGATTCCTAATGAAGATGGTAATAATGTGTCTCATATCCATGAAAAACCTGAATTTCTTGACATTAGTCTAGATGCAAATATAATAGACAGTTAGATGCACTAGAAAATAGTCAAGAATCAAAAGAAAATGAAATAAAATTTTCTGAGACAAGGAAAGATGATGAACAGCAAACAAGTAAATTTTTTGGCAAGGTTTATGAAAGGAGAGTTCCAAATCAAAGAATAGAGGACATCTCTGATCCTCCCACTGCTCATGAATCTGACTCAATGTCAGAAAATGACAAAGGTAATAATTCCAGTGATCTACATCTACCCATTGCTCTGAGAAAAGAAAAAAGATCATGTGTTAAATACCCTATCTCAAACTATGTGTCTTATTCTCAGTTATCTGCATCATTTGTAGCCTTTACCTCTAGCCTTTCCATTGTTTATATTCCCTTAAGCATACAGGAAGCTCTATTTAAACCTGAGTGGAAGAAGGTTGCTTTCGAGGAAATGAATGCTCTTGAAAAGAATCAGACATGGCAGGTTGTGGAATTACCCAAGAACAAACCAACAGTGGGATGCAAATGGGTATTTACCCCTAAATTCAAGGCAGATGGTACACTTGAAAGATATAAGGTCAGATTGGTTGCCAAAGGATATACACAAACCTATGGCATAGATTATACAGAAACTTTTGCTCCAGTTGCAAAATTAAATACTATAAGGATCCTTCTATCTCTAGCTGCTAACCTAGACTGGCCTCTTCAACAGTTAGATGTGAAGAATGCTTTCTTAAATGGGAAGCTTGAAGAGGAAGTATACATGAGTCCTCCTCCTGGATTTGAGGGACAGTATGGCTCAAAGGTCTGCAAGCTGGAGAAAGCCTTATATGGACTTAAACAGTCCCCAAGGGCTTGGTTTGACAGGTTTACTCAATTCATAAAGGGGCAGGGATTCAAGCAAGCCCAAGCAGATCATACACTGTTCATGAAGTTCTCAAGTAAGGGAGAGATTGAAGTGTTAATTGTTTATGTGAATGATATCATTCTTACAGGAGACTATTATAAATAAATTGAAGACCTCAAGAAGAAGCTGGCTCAAGAATTTGAGATCAAAGACTTGGGAGAATTCAAATACTTTCTTGGCATGGGGATAGCCAGATCAAAGAAAGGAATTGTGGTATCTCAGAGGAAGTATGTACTAGACCTTCTCCATGAAACATGTATGAGTGCCTGCAGACCAATAGATACTCCAATTGATCCTAATCAAAAGTTAGGAGATGTCAAAGAAGGAGTACCAGTTAATGTTCAGCAATATCAAAGATTGGTGGGAAGATTGATTTATCTGGCACATACAAGGCCAAATATTGCCTTTGCAGTTAGTATGGTTAGCCAATTCATGCATAATCCATTCCAGGAACATCTAGATGCTACCTACAGAATCCTAAGGTATTTGAAAAGCCGTCCAGGAAAGGATTATTTTTTAAAAAAGGTGACAATAGAAGTGTGGAAGCCTTTACAGATGCAGATTATGTTGGCTCAATAACTGATAGAAGGTCTACATCTGGGTATTGTACCTATGTATGGGGGAATCTAATGACTTGGAGGAGTAAGAAGCAGGATGTGGTTGCTAGAAGTAGTGGAGAATCTGAATTCAGATCTATGGCTAATGGAATCTGTGAACTACTTTGGATCAAGAGAGTGATTTCAGAGTTGAATATGAAATTGGAACTACCTATGAAGTTATATTGTGATAATAAGGCAGCCATTAATATTGCTCACAACCTTGTGCTACATGATCGTACTAAACATATTGAAGTGGACAGGCATTTTATCAAAGAGAAGATTGAAGCTGGAATTGTGTGTACACCATTCATATCTACCAAAGAACAAACAGCCGATATCTTTACAAAGGGGTTGTTCAAACCAGTATTTGAACTACTTATAAGCAAGTTGGGAATGTATGATATATACTTACCAACTTGAGGGGGAGTGTAGAAAAATGTAACATGTATTTGTTATTTTAATTTTATGTACATCCGGAACTGTATAGATAAGACTTAGAGTAGATAGAACCCTTTAACTAGTAGATAAGCTCGCAGAATAAATAGATCCTTTTATTTAGGATCTGTAACAACTAGGCTTTATCTGTAACTTGTATATATATCATTGCCGGATGGCTCAATAATTTTCAAGGAAGATTAATTCTTCAAACCTACAGAATTATAACAGTGCCTTGAGTAACTTAAAAAATAAAACCATGGATAACATAAAAGATAAATTGTGGGTTTTTATGTCTTAAGAATCAATATTGAATAAAGCAAAATGGCTTGAGATTATGATGGAATAAAACAAAATGGCTCACTAAACTGTCTGCGCTTCTTTGTTATGAAGCAGCAGTCAGTCCATGCAATTTTGGACGGGATTTTCACTATGGGTTATCCGGAAACAGTCTCTCTGTGCTTTAGTACATGTGTAAGAATGCGTACATACGACCCCCCCTTACCCCACCGTAGGTGGGAGCCTTTGCGGCACTGGGGTAAATGAAAATGAAATGAAAATGAAAGAATCAATACTGAAAGATAATAGTTACAGAAACCTGTGCAGCCGTTGGTGCTACTGGCCTTGGGTAAAACAAGTTCCCTCTGCTTTCTTCGCTTCCATGCTGAAATGAGTGAATATCAGAATCAAGCCTGGTATTATTTGCCATCCAATCTGCTGACAGTGTCCTCATGTCGGAAAGAATCCTGAAACATGAAAATAAAGACAACACAGAGCAGTAAAGGAAGTTCATAAAAGTTATCAATATGTTTTAAGCTTTTGTAATCAGCACCTACAGGCAATAATTTATAACCTCCTATAGCTTTAATACATAAAGATATAAGATTTCCCAACTTCTCTAATCAGCATCTCCAGGCAACAATTTATAACCTCCTATTGTTTTGATACATAAAAATAGAATATCTCCCATATTCAGCACCTGGAAATGTCCTTCTTCTTTCGGAAGGTAGTTCTCAACATAATGGCCAATGTATTTTGGACAAAATCTTGAACCTCTGCATGTATAGTCTCCCATAGGGCGTCAACTACTAGTGTGTCAGCCTTATGCAACATGGATCCTATACTTTTGATGTAGCTAACAAGTTCGATTAAAGCTTTCCTTTCCTCAGCACTATAATTATAACGAACGACCTGTGTCAATACAACATATATCATTCAGTTTATAAGATTAACCAACAACATTCAGAATAAGTTGAATGAAACAATAGCTGGAGCTGACATGATTTTCAAGAAGAGTTCATGGTAGTTTGATGAAAGATGATACTCCTCCAATGGAAGAAAGAATACTAAATTAGTTATCAAGGAGAATTTGAACTGCATAGATGACAGGAAATTTGTAAAGTAAACAAGAACCGTCCAATTGCACTTTGTATCCGACTTAATTGGAGATCATGGAAAAAATAGGCAAAGCAATACAAAGGTTGAGTGGGTTTAGAAGTGGAAATACAGTCTTATGCACAACCTGCACTTATTCTCTGATGCCAAAAATGGTACGTTTTTGTTTTGTTGCCTTTGTGATCACCAAGAAGGACCTACTAAACTGGAGCTGGAGAGTTAAAGTCGTTGACAGAGGTTTTGATCATTGGAAGTTTTAGGGAGGTTGGTAAACTACAAATTCTAAAAAAAAATCGCGGAGCTGTTTCTAATTGACTAGGGTTGGTACTTCCATAATTAAAATACAACAAAACCTTTTCATAGTCAGAAAACGATCCTGCCGGTTCATGCAACTCTGTTGGGACAGGATCCTTGCATGGACGCGAAAATTTCCAAGCAGATTGTTCCCATATGCGTGCACTCCATCTGCTTAAAAATTGGAAACCTTCAACGACCACGTCATACACGTTTCCTTTGACCTCCTTGACCCATTCAATATCGGCACCTTCTACTGATTTCAGCAGTACAAGCTACACGATGAGAATAAGAAACTTTTTATGCAGCCAAGTGCTTCAAGGCAAATTTATATTGAAGCTTTTAAATTTTGCAAGGCCAAAATTACAAGTTTGTCTACATAATAAATCTGTGTGTGCATGTTCACATCTAGGTTGCCTTATGGCATCATTAATATTCCACTTCTAAAGGGATGGAGTACTGAGTACAGAGTACATAAAAAAAATACAACCAGAACAAGTACTTCATATTAAAAATATGCAACTCTAACAAGTACTTTGTATATTATATGATGTCCCATTGTACTCATCCTTTTACAAGAATAGAATATGACGTGAAGTTACGCGGCATTGAAGAAAAATCTTGTGCATGTATGTTAAAAGCATTCACAATGTGCTAGTCACAAAAAGAAAGGCACCAAGGAGCACCTGATTCATAGATGACGAAAAGCGTATAGTGAAATCGTCATGCTCCGCACGGATTGCCCCAATATGGTTTACAATCAAATATTGACGCTGATAAGTGGATTATGTTAAGAGATTGCTAAAGGCAGTCACTTGAAAATTTTCAATGGATGAAAAACTAGCAGGCATTTAAAAGTTAAATACATAGAGTTAGTAAGCATATTAATGATAAACAGATGCCTACCATATACTTTGATGATCCAAAACATTCAACAACACAGCATCATCATCATTATAAGCACCTTTATCCTGACTAGTTGGGATCGGCAGCACTAAATTTATACTGCCAATTAGCAGTGTAAAATTAATTAATTTATACTGCCAATTAGCAGTATAAATTAAAATTAAATTTATCCTGACTTGTCATGCTTAAAATTAATTTTTTCACGTTTTTAGTATTAATAAACAAAAAATATTATTTATTTTTGTTATAAATAAAACTATGATTTTCTTATTAATAAAATAAATGGATTAGGGATTATAGGAAGGGGTAGAATAGGAAGAGGGGACATATACTACTTCTATTTTGGGAATAAAAAGGTTGTAGTCCTATTGTTGCATTTAAGAGTAATATTAGTCCTATTTAGGGCTAATAGCCGAAATAAAATCTATGTATGGAATTGATTAGCCAGCTTTGCTGAGAAGAATTAACGTGAAACTTGAAGAAGAAAAGCCCTCCCTAAGTGCATATTGGTGATTACCTTAAAGTCTAACAGAAACACAGATGTAAACAGTAGCAACGTAAAAGGATATTCTTGTGCCTCTCGATGAGGCAACTCATGAGTTGCAGGAAGGGTGAGAAGACGAGCTTGGGCAGAGAACTTTGGGAAGTATGTCGACAGCTCCTTTAAAATTGCTGCTGGAGACAGATGCAAATCTGGGAAGGCAGGGATAACAGGATCATTCTGCATGACAGAAAAGAGTTAACCGAGACATTGACTAAATGTATTCCAAACATGAACATCATGCTTAGGTTTATACATAAAAAATAAAAATAAAGAAGAAATAGGTATAGGGGTATTTCCTTGTATTATTGTAAAATGAGCAATTACATCATTGAACAAGAAAAGGCTTCAATTGCACAACCAAATTTTAAATTATAATAAAATAAAATAAAATAATTGATACATTTTCATGTAGACTTCTTGCTACCAACATCAGTACTTATATGTAACTTTTTGTTGATATTGACGTTGAGTTGGCTTCCAATTAACCTCCTAAGCTGGCAAGCTCAAGGATTGTTGAATAACAAAACTTTATTACACATTTTTTCTATCCATTAACTCTTTTCACCAAAGACATGCATCACACACATAGGCACACAACCGCAAAAACAAATGCATATATGTAAACTTTACACACATAAGTTATACATGGGACTTCACCCACATGGGTGGCACCAAAGGATTTAATATTCACATACTACTTTATTAAAGTGGGCTCGAGTCTTGATGATTTTGGGAGTCTCGCTTGTCGTGGTTTGGTCATGTGCGTAGAAGATCGAGTGATGCACCTGTTAGATGAGTTGAGAGGTGTGGAGAAGAGACACGGAAGAGAGGGAGAGGAATCTCTCTTTCAAGGAGGCAGCGGGGATTCGAATTCCCCTAGAGGTAGGGAGTAGAGTACTCTGAAGGAAGCTTATAATGGATTAATTACTAACTAAAGTAGTAATTTGGTTTTTCCTGGATCGATGCCCGAGTGGTTAATTGGGACGGACTGTAAATTCGTTGGCAATATGTCTACACTGGTTCACATCCAGCTGGCCCAATCATTCACAAATCCAATAAGAGAACAGAACCTAGCCTTGAAAAAATATCTCAAAACTATATCTGATAGATAGGTCAAAAAATTAAAATTTGGATTGGGTTCCTTATTTGACGAGGATTGTAGTTCAATTGGTTAGAGCACCAAAGAGGGAAAGGAAGACCCAAGCAGACGTAGATCAGAGGAGTCACACCAAAGAGAGGGAGAGGAAGACCCAAGCAGACGTAGATTAGAAGAGTCAGGAGTGATATGCAGTTTAAGAAAACATGTATATATTCTTTTTATTTTTTGTGTTTTTGTTTTTTTATCCTTTTATCTTTATATATATTCTTTTTATCCTTTTTATGTACTCCGTATATCCTATCTCTTTTTACACTATCTTTTTTATCATAGCTTATCTTTGCATCTTTCTTTTCTTTCTTTTCCTACTCCGATATCATGTATCGATTCATGTTAGCCGACCCCAAAATTTTTTGGGACTAAGGCTTGGATGTTGTTGTTGTATACTACTTTATTATGCAAAGATACAACAGATTGAAGGATGCAAAGATACAACAGATTGAAGGATGCAAAGATACAACAGATTGAAGGATAAACAAAAAAAAAGTCGCCAAGATGCCGAATGCACCCTTCATCTCAAGCCATCCTTCATCAGCATCCCATACATATACTGATATACTTCTTGTTTTTTTTTTAATTTTCTTTTAAGTTATATTCTTGTACTGCATGCCAGCTAAAATATGGAGCAGTAGGTTAAGGAGAAGTCAACAATGTCTAGATCAACAAAAACTCACATACAAGCCGCCACATAAACAACTGTAACCATAAATTTCAAGGCAAAACGTAGATTTTGCAAAGCTTTAGTATGTATTTGAAGCCTCTTCCAGTTTGATTGTATAGCTGGCTCATATCCCCAAAAAAGATTTTATCCCAACAAGCAGTTACATGTTTTCTTAAACTGCATAGCACCATAGTTTGTTTGTTTTCTTCAGTGTTTTTTCGTGATATTGGTAATAGAATCAAGTACATACCTTAAATATATTAATCAATCTGTTGATTTTCACTCTTTTGTACAACGACTCACTGTCTTTTTCCGATGATGATGCTAAGACAACAAGCACAGGAAGAACACGAAGAAGAATGTGCTTTTCCGGAAATAAAAGGGCGAAATTCAATTCCAATGACTCAACTATGAAAACTATGAGAATTTGCAGAATGTCTTCAACACTGTAGGAAATTAAGGCGCTCAAAGAGGAAAATAAACATTTGGGAATTGGACTTCGTGCATACCCTAATAAAAATAGCTTTATGCATCAGACTTGACAAAATGTTCCCAATTATCATTAGAACTTTACCTGAGGTAATAAAAAATAAATAAATAAACATACTAAGGATACTTGTTTACACGGAACATCTCAACATGCAAGTTCATAAGAATAGTCCACCTTGTACTCAAGAAGATCTGCAAGTATATCCAATACAACAATATTAATGGTCAGTGTCCAAAGGGTAATTGATAAATAGTGCACCGCAAGCAGTGAATAGTCATACAGACCTGTAAATCGTCCAACTCTTCCCTCATTGAATCAGTATCTTGCCATTGCACGCTGACTTGAGTAAATGTCCTGAAAAGATGGATGTAATCAAGAAGCGGAAAGTTTGTGACAATTCAACTCACCATCACTTGGAAGGTAATGTGCGCTAAATGCATTTCCAGAGAAAATTCACAGTCTGCAAAAGCTAAAACAGGGAAGGAAAACACTTGAATGAGAGGCTAAGCTCTGACAATACTGTGTCACACTGTTGGTGAGAGACTAAGAGTACCCAATGCACTCAACAGGAATCCACATCTTAATGTAATTGGTGTCTTGACTTTACTATTAAGAAGCATTTGTGTGTTATGACATTATGCACATAAGAGACAAAGAGTAACTTTTTTATCAACCAAGGTGCAACACACAAAATCCTGTCCCTCCAGTTATTATGTAGATTATTACAGATTATTCTAATTACTCACCCGATTGTGTATTTATGAGGAGATATCTTTGAGAACCTTAATTAGGATGATTCCTTCCTTATTTCTCTTTTCTCTAGCTATATATTTTGTAATCTTCTCCTTGTATTACACAGAACAAATAAACTAAATAAAGATTTCTTTCTCGAGTTCTTTCTACATGATACCAGAGCGTGGTTATTCTCTAACATGATTAAGTTTGGATCCTATGGGATGACCACTGAGAGAGATGGACCTATCTCAGTCATCTCTGAACCAGTGTTGTCATTCCCGGATAGCAGAGCGTAGCGGCCAACCCCGAAAACGCTATAGCGGTATAGCGGATAGCGGGATCACCGCTATTTAGACAATACATATACTCCCTCCATCCCGCTAGAAGGTTCCCATGAACGGTTTACGATGCTTGACTAACGATAAAGCAACTTAATCCCTGTTCACACTCTGATTATTTTTAGTAAATAAAATTAACATATTCAGAAACTGCATTAAAACCGCTACAAAGTCTGATAAAAAAATGTAAATTTGGTAAAAAATTGATTTATAAAGTAAAAGTAAAAATGATTTAAGTTGACCATGAGAATAGTGGACGGGAACCTTCTAATGGGACGGAGTATATATATATATACACACACACACACAGAGAGAGACATACAAAATACACATTATATGTACGCTCACAATTACATGTCATCATTTGGCTTGCATGTATCTATTCTAAGAAATGATAAATCACAAATATACTCTGTATTACAATATTACTCAAATGTCATAAATTTATACTCATTAAATAACTAAAAGAAGAAAATTGGCGGAATTAATTTTCTTCTCATTTACCGAACTTAAATAGGTACAGGGAGAATCCTGGAAATCCTGGGAATTAATTGATTCCCTAGAATAAAAGGATCTACAATATCAAAAAGATAATCTACCTTAAATACAATTCTAATCAAGGCAAGAGATAATTCTACAATTCTACAATTAATTACAATTACTATGCGCCTAAAATAGATGATTCGGTCCAATAACCTAAAATAGATTATTCTGTCCAACACTCCCCCTCAAACTGGGGCAAAAATGTCAATCATGCCCAGCTTGACTAGAAAATCTTCAAATGTTTGTTTGTATAGCCCTTTGGTCAGAATGTCTGCGAGTTGCTCTGATGTGGGAACATAAGGTATACAAATTTCTCCTCCTTCTAGCTTTTCTTTGATGAAGAAACGATCAACTTCCACATGTTTGGTCCTGTCATGTTGGACAGGATTGTGAGCAATACTGATGGCTGACTTATTGTCACAAAACAACTTCATTGACATTTCTGTCTTCACCTTCAGTTCATTGAGAATGCTCCTTAGCCGAATAGCTTCACAGATTCCGTGTGCCATTGCTCTATACTCGGCTTCTGCACTACTTCTTGACACCACATGTTGTTTTTTACTTCTCCAGCTTACTAAATTTCCCCAAACGAATGAACAATAGGCTGATGTAGATCTCCTATCGTTCGCAGCTCCTGCATAATCTGCGTCTGTGAAGACCTCAATTTTCCTACTATGATTTTTTTGAATAGAATACCCTTGTCGGGACTTCCCTTGAGATAGTGTAGGATTCTGTAGACAGCTTTCAGATGTTCTTCAGCCGGATTATGCATAAATTGACTGACTAAACTCACTGCAAAGGCTATATCAGGTCGTGTGTGAGCTAGATAGATGAGTTTTCCCACTAACTTTTGATACTGAACCTTATCAACAGCAGCTCCGCCCTCGGACCTTCCTAACTTATGGTTAGGGTCAATAGGAGTGGAAGCAGGTTTACATCCAAGAAGACCTGTTTCCTTGAGTAAATCGAGCACATACTTTCGTTTAGACAGAGCAATTCTCTTCTTTGATCTAGCTACTTCCATCCCGAGAAAGAACTTGAGGTTTCCCAAATCTTTAATTTCAAATTGCCTAGCTAGAAATAGCTTCAGTTTCTCCAGTCCTTCATCATCTCCTGTCATTATAATAACATCTACATACACAATTAAGATAGCAATTTTCCCTTCGACCGTGTGTTTGTAAAACAATGTATGATCAGCGTTCATACATTGACTAACAGATGGCTCATTTTCCCTTCGACCGTGTGTTTGTAGAACAATGTAGAACACATGGCTCATTGCTGCCATGGATAAAATTAGACGAACAGATGCAATTTTTGCAACAGGAGAAAAAGTGTCAGTGTAGTCTAATCCATAGATTTGTGTATACCCCTTTGCAACCAGACGTGCTTTAAGACGATCAATGTTGCTATCTGGTCCTACTTTGACTGTGTAGATCCAGCGGCACCCAACAACTGATTTCCCAATAGGAAGGGGAACCAAGCCCCATGTCCCACTAGAATGTAAAGCCTCCATTTCAGCTAACATAGCTCGACGCCACTCGGGGTGTGATAATGCCTCATGTGTGGTTTTAGGAATACAGACACCAGATAAATGTGAAGTGAAGGCAAAGTAAGGGGTGGAGAGGCGATGATAACTTAAAAAGTTATAAATGGGATGAGGATTCAAAGTTGAGCGTGTACCTTTGCGGAGGGCTATGGGCAAATCATCATGATTGTTCTCTGGCACTTGGGTAACTGACTGTGCTGGTGTGGGATCCGAAGTAGGGGAATCAACAGGCGTGACCTCAGAGGACTCATTGGGTGGAGGGCGAGGGCGTCGTTGATACACTTGTAAAGGACGGGTTGTTGGTGGAGATGGGTCGATAGGAGCATCGGTAAGGGGGGTGGAGATGGGTCTGAGATATGGAAGAAAGTCAACACATGAGGGGGTATCATGGAGGGGAGATGGGTAATAAAATGAGGACTCAAGGAAAGTGACATCAGCGGACACAAAATGTTTTCTAAGTACCGGGGAATAACAACGATACCCCTTTTGAAGACGGGAATATCCAAGAAAGATACATTTGATTGACCTAGCAGACATTTTGGGTATTCCCGGTGTGGTATCATGGACAAAGCAAACACACCCAAACACATGAGGTGGTAATGGAAACAGTGCCTGAGTAGGAAACAAAACAGAATGGGGAATGGCATTACCAATAACCGATGAAGGCATTCTGTTAATGAGGTGGCATGCAGTGAGAACGGCATCTGCCCAATACTGTGGTGGTGAATGTGAATGTAACAACATAGTACGGGCAGTTTCAATTAAATGTCTATTCTTGCGTTCAGCAACCCCATTTTGTTGAGGTGTATAAACACAAGAAGACTGATGAAGCATACCTCATGATGTCATGAATTGATTAAAGGGACTGGTAAAAAATTCCTTAGCATTATCACTACGTACAATCTTGATAGAACGCCCAAATTGGGTGTGAATTTCAGCCCAAAACTTTTGAAAGATATGAAACAATTCAAGACGTTCTTTCATTAAAAACAACCACGTGTGACGGGAGAATTCATCCACAAAAATGACAAAATAACGAAACCCTAGGGTAGAATTGACTCGATACGGACCCCATACATCTGTATGAACTAAATCAAAAGGGGACGCAGCCCTGTTATTGACACGTCTTGGAAAGGAGTGACGAGATTGCTTTCCAAGATGACACGACTCACAATCTAAAGAGGAAATACTGGAGAAACTTGGGACCATACGTCGAAATTTGGAAAGACTGGGATGACCCGAACGATTATGTAAGGAAAGTGTTGGTTCAGTAGACACACAAACAACTGGATCAAGAGGTTGGAGGTGATACAAGCCCTGAGATTCACGCCCGACGTCAGTCATCTTCCCCGTACAACGGTCCTGCACAGTCACAGAGTCAGCATAAAAGGTTATAGAACAATTAAGAGAGCATGTAATTTTGCTAACAGAGATAAGGTTAAAAGGGCTATGAGGAACATATAGAACTGAATGTAATGGTAAGGATGAAAGTGGGAGTGCTTGCCCAATACCCGTAGCCGAAGTGTGAAGACCAATGGCTAGAGTGATTAATGGAAGGTTTTGGTATTTTGTAATATGGGATAAAAGATGGGGATTACCAGAAATATGGTCGGAAGCACCTGAGTCAATGATCCATGAGCTAGTTGTGTTTGACACACATGCTGTAGAAGTACCTGATGTTGACGAAGTCAAAGTAGACTGCTTAAATTTCTGATAAGCGTCATATTCGTCAGGAGGCAGCACAACTGGAACTTGCGGGATTTGGGCAACATTGGCAGAGCTGGGAGGTTTACCATGTAACTTTCAACACCTATCTTTAGTATGACCCATCCTATGACAAAAATCACACTTGCGATGCAAGAATGATAGAATCGGCGTTCGTGGTTGGGTGTGGATGCAGCGGCGGCGGCGGCGCGTGTGGATGCGGCGGCGCGTGGAGAAGCCTAGGCGTACCGGACTGGCTGGTCTAGGTCGTCGGAGACCTAGGTGTCTGAAAACACCGGCGGTGTCGCTCGCAGATGAGTAAAACGGAGTAGATCTGCAAAATCGGTTAGTAAACCGTGGGTAGAGAAGCGGCGCGTGTAGGCGCGTGAATGAGTCCGAGCTGGTACGGTTTTCGGCGGGTTGGTCGCGATGGTGCACTGAGCAAGGCGGTAGGCGTAGATTTGATAAATCACTACCGGAAATGCTCCAACACCTAGCGCGGCTATTGTTCACGCCGGAAATACTCGCCAGAAAAACAGTGTCCTAACTACAGTGCGCCGCCATATAATGAAAAACAGTGTCTTTGATACCATGTGAATTATATGAACTGTATTTCATTATAATGAATCTTTATATGAAGAACTATACGAGCAGCAAAAACTAGAGCACTAGGGTTACTATACAAGATGGGCTAAGCCCAATACAACTAGGGTTTCAACAATACTCAAATTCAGCTATGGCATTATCGTCTTGGTCATCCTAATATCTTGTACTTAGAAAAACTTTTTCCTTCATTGTTCATTAATAAAAGATCTACATTTGATTGTGAATCTGTCAACTTGCTAAACATACTAGAAGTCACTATCCCAGCCTACCTTAAAAACCATCCAAATCATTTTCTCTTATCCACAATGATGTTTAGGTCCCATTCAAGGTAAAAAAATCTCACTGGTTCAAGGTGATTTGTTCCTGTTTATTGATGATCATACACGCATAACCTGGGTCTTCCTCATGAAAGAAAAGTCAGAAGCCAATATTATCTTTCAAAAATTCTATTCTATGATCAAAACCCAGTTTCAATCCAAGATTCAAGTTTTTAAAACCGATAATGCCAAAGAATATTTCTCATCTAACTTAGGAGAGTTTCTTTCCAAAAAGGGAATTATACACATTAGCTCATGTGTTGACACTCCACACAGGAGCTTGAGCCCAATGGGGTAGCAGAAAGGAAGAATAGACACTTACCGAAAGTTCCTAGAGCCCTTATATTCACCACCCACACTCCTAAACATTACTTGGGAGAGGTTGTTCCTAACTGCAGCTTACCTGATAAATAGGAAGCCCTCCAAAATTCACCAATTTAAAACATCATACCAAATCCTATCTAATCTACATCCTCAAATCCCTCTTACCTATCTTCCAACAAAGGTCTTAGGGTTGCAAAGCATTTGTTCACAACCATTCTCCACTTAGGTCAAAGTTGGATCTCAAATCCTTACCTTGTTTGTTCATAGGATATGCTGTCAACCAGAAAGGATATAAATCTTATTCTCCTACCACCAAAAAAGTCTATATCACAATGGATGTCACTTTTTTTGAAAATCAGCCTTTCTATCCCAAAGCTGAATTTCAGGGGGAGAATCACAATGAAATCTAGTCTTCGAACCCTATTTAATGTTGGAATTAACCTTGTTGTTTAGAATTTCATCATGTTAATTTTAGTTTATTTTGAGTCATAGATGCATATTACACTAGAGTGTGAGTGCACGGCGGGATGAGTCGTGCCAAGTAGTGTGTGTCGCGTGGCACTGTGCATGTGTTGTACCGACACTAATGTGTGTGTGCCGTTGCATTAGTTTTAGTGTATTTTGCATTTAACGTTACGTTAAGTTAATTACGCATGCATGTATTGTGCGTAGTGCGTAGTGGGTTAGCTATGCATGCATGTATGTGCGTAGTGGATTGTAATCACTGGTACGTAGGATTTGTCATTGTGTTGCATTGTTTATAAATAGAAAATGGGTAAATCAAAGTTTCAATGCTTTTGAGCACCACAAAAGAAAGCTATGTGTGTGTCTTCTTCCTCCCTTAGCAAACCCATCATTATTTTTTCTTCCAAGCAATAACTTCATTAGAGAGCTATGTATGTATTTATTTTCCTAAGCATTAAACTACATTTAAGACACTATTTCAGTCACTGTTTCAGACCTCCAAGAATCCAACTCTAACCACACTGAACCCATACTTCCAGAAACATCTGAATCAATCCCTCAAGACAATATAGTCTCTCCCTCAAACTCATCATTTCAACCACAAGCTTCATCACCTTAAAACCCTACACTAAATCAAAATTACCCATTCTACAAGAATACCAACAAGAGGAAACCTAGAACCAAAGTTCCAGAAGAAGACCACATCACTCCAATTAACACCACCTAATCATCTGACTCAAATTTCCATCATTTTCAATGGAGCCAAAGACTCACTATTTTTTGGCTTGGGAATATGATGGAATAAAGAAAAGTGGCTCACTAAACTGTTTGCGCTTCTTTGGTATGAAGTAACAGTCAGTCTATGCAATTTTAGACGCGATTTTCACTTGGGTCATTCGGAAACAGTCTCTTTGTGCAGGGGTAAGGTTGCGTACATCCGACCCCCCTTTGCGGTACTAGGGTAATGATGATGATGATGATGATGAATCATCTGACTCAAATCTGAATCTTGATGACAAAGAGGTTGAGGCTATAGAAGGGGATGAGGAGGAACATGATTTGCCTATTGCTATCAGCTAGGAAGTAAGGGAGTGTACAAAACATCATATCTGTAATTTTGTTTGTTATAAGAAACTATCAGCAAACTATCAAGCTTTTATTTCAAAGATTGATAGTATTCAGGTTCCTAGCAACATCAAGGAAGCCCTTGAACATCCGGGTGGAGAAAGGTTGTCTATGATGAATTAGCAACATTAAAGTGGCAAGATCTAAGAAAGGCATTTTCATTTCACAAAGGAAATATGTCCTAGACTTTCTAAGTGAAACTGGAATGCTTGGGTGCAAGCCTATGGACACTCTCATGGATTGATGGATATACCAAAGAAGTTAAGCAGTGAGAATGAAAGTCCACCAATTGATAAGGGTAGATATCAAAGGCTGGTAGGAAAGCTAATCTACCTATCTCACACACGGCCAAACATTACTTTCTCAATTTTCAGTAAATGTGGTGAGCCAATTCATGAATGACCCAACTGAGGAACATCTAACTGCAGTCTATAGAATTCTGAGGTACCTGAAAGAGACTCCTATAAAAGGAGTTTTGTTTCAAAAACAAGGGACAAGGAAGATTGACGTGTTTACTGATGCTGATTGGGCTGGAAACCTCTTAGATAGAAGGTCAATTACTGGTTATTGTACTTATGTATGGGGTAACTTAGTCACCTCGAGGAGCAAGAAACAGTCAGTGGTTTCTAGAAGTAGTGCAGAGTCTAAGCTCAGGGCTTTGGCACAAGGAATCTGTGAAGGATTATGGTTAAGAAGATTGATGAATGAGCTCAAACTTCCATTTGAAAGCTCCATCCATATTTCATGTGATAATCAGTCTACTTTCACTATTGCTAAGAATCATGTCCATCATGACAGAACCAAACACATTGAGTTATGTTCCAACCAGGAAGCAAATAGCTGATATACTCACCAAGGCACTTCCAAGAATTCAGCTTGAAGACTTATCTGGCGAGCTGTGCATGGATGATATCCATCACCCAGCTTGAGGAAGAATGTAGATTATTACAAATTATTCTAATTACTCACCCGATTGTGTATTTATGAGGAGATATCTTAGCGATCTTGGAATCTCTAAATATCCCTTCTTTTTAGGGAACCTTAATTAGGAGGATTCCATCCTTATTTCTCTTTTCTCTAGCTATATATTTTGTAATCTTCTTCGTGTATTACACGAACAAATAAACTAAATAAAGATTTCTTTCTCGAGTTCTTTCTACACGAATGCAGAGACCAAAGCATATCTAAAGATCAACTCTGGTTGAAGGTTGAATAAAGATAGCAAAGGATCAACTATCTCTAAAGATTGAGTATAATAATAATAGCAGTTGTAATACTAATTATTATCATATGATAACCTTACCTCTTATACCAAGAAAAGTCATTTGGTATGCTTGCTTTTGCATTTTTAAGATGATCAAGTTGGATAAGAATATCAAGTAGTTTCAACATGGACCTGTAAGTAATTCAGAATCATCTTCGCATCAACAGTGTACAACATGAATGAATAAGAATAGGGCATTCCAAAAAGATGATTCAAATTCAGAATCTAAGAATCAGAATAAAAATTTATGTTGTGGGAAGAATTGGTTGGTTCAATAGTGTTTTGCATTGCCTCTCTAATATTAAATATGTAAAAGAGAAGCACAAGGAAAAGATTGACAAAGTTATTGTGATGTGATTTCAAAACAAATACCCCCCCCCCCCCCCCCCCCATGCATATTGGTTTGACAGGCTTTGAAATGAAATAAAGGTCAAGTAGATCGGATTACAATTGCACCTTTTTGGAGAAAGAGGAAAAAGTTAAATTAAGAAGTTCAAAAGGTTGAAAACAGTTTAAGCAAATCACCAACAAAACAGTTGAAAGCAAGTTGAAATTAAGACAAGTAAAATTTTAACATTAGGCATTTATTTAGAAAGATAACATAAGGCAATTAAATATCATAATAAATAAATAGGTCCATCTCAGCTTCTGTTGGGATACCTACAACAAAAATCAATTGCTAATGTTTTTTCCTCATTCTGTAAATAGGTCCATCTCAGCATCTGTTTTAATAATTAATTTGGGAAGTGTTCCCCGGCACTTCCTCCACCATGGGTGCTTCTCTTCAGGAATAAAATAAAATACTAGGAAGATAACATTATTCTGGGACGGACTAAAAGGAATATAGAACCTGCAATATGGGAGATATGGGAGTAAAAGTGATAATTTGGATATGTTTTAAAGTTGATATGCTGACTTTCTTCTGAGATTAATCACTTAAGAGCCTCAGAATCACTTTTAGGAATTTCAAAAAACACCAAGAAAACTGGTTCTTCAAATTTATACGGCCTGGAAGAGGAAGAACCCGTTCTACTGAGCTGAAACACCCCCCCCCCCATTTACTCCCAGCTTTTGTATAGATGATGATAAAATTATATAGAAGATAGGCAATTGTGAAATGCTATAACTTGTAACAGAGAAACTTTCTTACTCCTTGACTATGTGTGAGTGGGGTAAGGACAGAGATATGTGAATCCAGGGGATACATTCTTAAACAATTGGGTTTCCTTGTCTCCTTCCAAAATTCTAGTTAACTATGATCGTATGTCAATACTTAGTGATTAACAATTGTAATATTGAGCTACTGAGCTACAATGTTCTCATCTCAACAAAGACCTCCAAGCTATGAGTACATTCACAAAAAGTATATTATTTCGACAAATAAAGACATCCCATGGTGCTTGAAATGCGCACAGAATTAACTTATATAAACCATCTAGATTGCTCTTAGCATCTTAAGATGGCTATCCAACTATTATTTTCAGATGTGATTACTAGATAAGAGGAAAAATAGAAAGAGACTAGAAGGAGGAAAGCACCATAAATGAGTTATAGTGGGTCCATTTATTCGTCTCTCGGGCCTTGAAAAACGCTGCATGTCAGCTGCCAACTGTAATAAATGTGCCAAGCACAATATCTCAGATAACACCCGTAAGAGTTCAATATTAGAGAACACAAAATTTTCATTCTATTTGTATGTATCTATATTTCTATCAGAATTTACTATTTTACAACAAAATATATAACATCGAGGAAGTATATGAGCTATTTTCAATACAAAAAAATACAAATCTTTTATAAATAAAATAGATATTAGTTAAATACGGTAGGCCACTGCCCGACTAGTGCCTAGTATTACTAGAACATTAGTCAAGATGTGTGTGAATATGCTCATGCCTTAGATGCTGCTGATGCTTGCCATCGCTGAATTTCACGCAAACGGCTCATTTCCAGATCTAAAACTTGATAAGTTTCTAAATACAAGTCGGCCTGGCTTTGCTTCATAGAATCTGGAAGCTGCAAAAGAACCAAAGGTGTTAATGGTAAAACTGAAAGAATTGCAAGAATTAAAGATGGACACAGAAAAGAAATAAATATAATAAGGACCCAGATATGAATTAAGCCATTTCAATGCCTAATATCAGCATCTTTAGGCCCAAGCACTTCTACTAAGTGTGGAAGTCATGATGCAATGTTACCAAGTTGCTAAAATGACAATGCAGATGAATAAGATAGCGCTTGAATATGTGTGTGTGATTATTTATAAGGAAATAGTGAAATGTTCCAAGGACTCCTCACACAAATTTCAGCGGGTTTGGTCTGTGAGAGCATTCAAATTCTCTTTATTGTCGACATAATGAACTAAGATGGTCTTAAGATTCAGGTTCACAAACTTAAAGCAAATCACTGCTGATTCTTAAATAACTTTAACAGTGTACAACCATATGCACCCCAGAACATTAGGACCAGCTGCTACGACCGGGGCTTTGGGTTTCAGTTGAAAGAGGTGCAGCAGCCTAGTTGGTATGTAGCAAAAGTTTTTTAGGAATAGCAGGCTCTTAGGCGTACGACTAGGCGGGTTTTTACATATATTGTCGTCATTGATACCAAACCAGCACTGAGAACCAACTAATGTTAAGTGAGTGTACTCATGCTACTTTCATAAGATTTCATATGGAGTTGAAAGGATAATGCCTTGTCACCAACCTGAGGAAGAGCTTTTACACAGCTCCTATATGTATAGAGCACAGATGTGATCTCCTTTCCTTCTTGAATAAGTGCATCCTGCATGTAATTTGAGCACTAGTATCAGCAAAAGAAAAACTAAAAAACTACAGTTAGTTAAAATAAATGTTATGACAACATTCATAATATACTGTGTCAGCGTGTACAGTGTCCAAGTATGTAAAATCTGTATACAAATAGAAGCAGGGACATAGAATGTGAATATTGATACATACCAATGGCATGTCATAGGAAGAAAGAAGTACGTACCAGCTGATTAATAGCTTTAGTGTCTTCAATCAGAGACAGTCTATAAGCAGACACGTCACTGTACTCTACATTCGACATTGGATAATACCAAACTAAGTTATGTATGAATTGTGAAACTTACAAGTTATAACTACTTACAGAAATTATTTTAAAAGCATATACATATATATATAATAAAAATAATAATAACATCAACAATAATAAAAATACTTCGTATAATACTCCCTCCGTCCCATTTGAACGTTCTCACTTCTTTTTTTGTACGTCCCATTTAAAGATATCATTTCTACTTTAGGAAGTAATTAGCACTCTAAAGTCTAAAATGACAATTTAATCATGAAAAATCAAAAATAATACATTTATAACATCACATATATCATCAATGACTACATTATATCAAGTATCCATCAAAATTATTTCTCAAACTATATACTTGAATTACCTTATTTAAATCTTGTCTAAATAATCGTGTCGTTTTGGTGGGAACCTTAGAATGAGAGGGAATGAGAGGGAGGTAGTAATAATAAACATGTGAAAGGAAACTGACAAAAACACTATTGCTACGTACCAACTGGGCTGCTGGTAGCACCACCTTCAACTGAAACCCAAAGCCCTGGTCCTTGAACCTCTGATTGATCATCCTAGCAACAGGCTCGCATCAAAAATAAAGTGAGGGACGGGGTAAAAAGAAGAAATGATACAAAATATTTGATTTGAACCCACAGTTTTCATAAAATATACTCCGTGGCTTTCAATTACCTCTAATGAGAATGTGGAGAGAGCAGCAATGGCCTCTTCAATAGGAACTGACATTGAGATAGTAATTCTGCTTCGGTTCCTGGATCTCTGAGATAAATGAACTGTTTGATTTTAGTAAAAAGTTCAAAAAAAGACGTTTGGAAGAAACTATAACTGTAGCAATTCCGAGTGTGGACCGGAATTCAATCTATGGAGCTAACTGCGTTGAAATGGGAAGAAAGAGAAGCTGACGACTCTCAGCTGAAATCTGTCCCGGCACCCGTCAAAATTTCTTTTTTCCCACTTCAAAAACTTACGGAGTATTTGTTACTCTACCTTTTTTGTGCGATTCCGTTTTTTAACTTTTTTTGCATTTGAGTGAAACTCATCCAGAAAGAGAAAGTTAAGCCAAAAAATACTTTGTTTTTTCGTCAAAGAAAAAACTTTAGGTCTATTTACTAACAGACATATTTTTCAGTTTTTCAGAAAATTAGAAAATTAGAAAACTGAAAAAAGTAAACGTGTTTATCAAAGAAAATTGCCGGAAAACTAAAGAAAGGAAAACAGAAAAACGTGTTTACCAAACCGTTTTCCAAAACGAAAAAATGAGACATGTCTCTCTTTTCTTTAATGATTTGGAGAAGTAACTTTTACTAGTTTTCCAAATTTGGAAAACGCATATGTTACAGGCCGCTGCAATTAATTTGCATACTTACACCTAGTGGTGGTTCCGATCCCGCTCCGATGTCGATTCCATTCTAGTACCTCCATCCTCGTACCTTACCCCTTACCCCTACCCTACCTTCCCACCCAACCCCCCACCCCGCATACCCTTTTTCCTTACAATGACCCTACCCCACCCCTACCACATGCCCCTACCTCTGTCCCACCCCGATCCACCCTACCCTACCACCTCAACCCCACCCTGACCCACCCTACCCTACCCCCACCTTGTATATTACCCCTTACCCCTGCCTTACCCCTTCCCACATGCCCCCTACCTCGGCCCCACCCTACCGCCATCCTACCCCCACCCTCGTACCGCCATCCTACCCCCACCACCATCCTACCCACCACCCTACCCCTACCCTTACCTCGGCCCCACCCTGATCTCGACCCCACCCTACTGACATCCTATCCCAACTCCCTACCCTACCCCTACCTTACCCCACCTCAACCTTACTCACTACCCTCACCATTATCCCTAACCACCACCCTAACCCACCCACTACCCCACACAACCCCGTACCCCTAGACCCTACCCCCACCCTACCCCTACCTTGGCCCCACCCTGATCACGGCCCCACCCTACCGCCATCCTATCCTAAGTCCCTACCCTACCCCTACCTTACCCCAACCCCAACCCTACTCCCTACCCCCACCCTTACGCTTAACCACCACCCTAACCCCCCACCCAACCCTGTACCCCTGGACCTTACCACCACCACCACCCGATCATACCCCTTACCCACCCCCACCCATACTTTCCTTCCCTACCCCGACCCCTATGAGTAGGTATGGGTGGGTATGAAGGGTTTTAGGGG
Organism: Cuscuta europaea; assembly: GCA_945859875.1. Taxonomy (NCBI): domain Eukaryota; kingdom Viridiplantae; phylum Streptophyta; class Magnoliopsida; order Solanales; family Convolvulaceae; genus Cuscuta; species Cuscuta europaea. The sequence continues at coordinate 18,011,763 of CAMAPE010000013.1, read as the reverse complement.
AGATATGGGTAGAGTGTAAGATCATGGTAAGGGTAGGGGTAGGGTCAAAGGTGTGGAATTGGGTGTAGGGTGTAGGGTGGGGGTACGAGGTATAGGGGCAAGGTAGAGATCAGGAGTATGGGTACACGTACGAGGTGATCGACCCCACAGATTATATTATATATTTGTGTTCATGAATGTTTGTGTGTCTGTATAGGTATAGGGTTATTTTGGACATTTTAATGTTAAACGGTGTTTTAAACCTTTTGAAGTAAACATGATCTCATAACATTGCTTATTTTATGTGTCGCTTATTAACGTGAGTCTTAATAAGCACCATTTAGTAACCCGTGAAGTAAACGTGTCAGTCTTCTGGAATATCACAGAACTGGGTGAAAAAAATTGATGAACATGTTTTAAGGTTTGAAAATGGAAAACTAGTTAATAGAAACAAAAAACTGGAGATAGAAAAACTGAAAAATAAAAACAGAAATTTGGAGAACGAAAAACAGAAGTAGAAAACAGGAAAATATCTCTGTTAGTAAACAGGCCCTTTGTTTTTCTTTAAAACTCATTATTATGTATTCCCTTCATTCCATAAGATAGTTTCCGTTTTTTTGTCGATCCAAAAAAGAGAGAATTCCCTAAATAGGAACAAAAAAATTCCAAAATTCCAAAATTGTAGTGTCATGTTTTTATTCCTTGAATAGGAGTAAATCAAATTCCATTCTATTTGCCGGCGTTCAGTGAAACTAGAGGACAGCCTTTCCTTTACGCTAAGAATGTGGGCATTTAGCCTATTGTATTGAATCCGCACCAGTCTCCGTAGGCGTAGCACGTTTTCGATCAGCAATTGCAGATAAGCTAACAGAATCCGATCTTGAGCATCATAGCAATTTCTGTCAAGTTTGGCATTACTAGACTTTAAAACATGTCATTTTTTCAAACTTGGCAAATTACTTCTATTCAGGGAATAAAAAACATGATACTCCTATTTTGGAATTTGAAAACGTTTTTGCTCCTATTTAGAGCAATTTCTATCCAAAATATTGTTTCACTTACTAAATAAGGAAAGTTTTAACTAATAAAAAATATGTTTTGTCCCTCATTATTATTCACTCTCTCACTCCACCCATTGATCTTATCTCCTTCCCATACCCTCTCTCTCTCTCTCATTTTTTGTTGTTATCACTTCCCCTCCTTCATGCACCCACTTTCCTTTGAAGCTTCATTATTCTGGCGATACCACCTCCCCTCTCTCTTATACTATTTCGGCCATTTGCCCTCCCGTTCTTCCACTCTTCAGTTCGTTGAACTTTATCTCCTTCTCTGATTTCAAATCCAGTTTAACCCTAGCTTATTTGTTGATCTAACTGTTTGTCCTAATTTCAAATCCCTAAATCTGACTACCGTGGAAGATCTACCTGTATGCAATGAATGCGTGGAGGATCGTATGGTTCCAACCAGTGAACAGGAGTCAAAGGACTACCATGGTCAAGGCCCGATGGACCTTGTGGTTCCGGACAGCATTGTGGAGTCCCATGTCGAAGACGGTGAAGGTTCGGTGGAGCTTGTGGTTCCGGACAGTGAAGAGGAGGGAGAGGAGGAGGACGGTGAAGCTATGATGGAGCTTATGGTTCCGGACAGTAAAGAGGAGTGGGATGATGAGGTCGGTGGAGGTGCAGAGGAGCTTGTGGTTCCGGACAGTGAAGAGCAGCAGGAGATGGCGGACAAGGAGGCCCTTTCAGACCGTAATGCTGCTAAAATACAGAAGGATGTGTGAATACAGTACATTCACAATCCTGGTCTAGATAGATGACTTTTTAAAACTCATCCTACCAGGCTGGGAAACAAGGATGTGGGACGTTGACATCTAACAGGGGAGTTTGTTTCTTTATTTGTTTTCCCATCTTTCACTCATTTTCATTGCTTCTTTGTATGTTGGTATTGTTGTGGAAATGGTTGTCTGGATTGTGTTACATGTACGTTGTGTGTGTAGATGTGTTTGATTCTGGGGCAGCAATGATGATTTAGGGTGTTCTTATCTACTGAAATGTCCTTATTATGATGCATATATGGCCTGGTTAAGGATTGTGTGAGTTATTGTTGGTATCTATCTATGCTTGTATGACTGAAATTGATTGCCACTGATGTTTGTGTGACCAAATGGTCTGAGTAAGGGTTCTGTGAGACTGTTGTGATGACCTTATTGATTTGAGCATTGTTTGTGTGAGGCTGTTATGATGACAATATAGTCTGAGCATTGCATGTATGAGGCTGCTATGAAGACAATATAGTCTGAGCATTGTTTGTACGAGGTTGCTATGATGATTATACGTCCAAAAGGTTGAATCCCCAACCTCAAGGGCCCCCCACCCCTACCCGACAGGATGGTGGGGGAGTAAATCACGGTGAATCAGTCGGCAAAGCGGCAGTAGGCCTTTACCCGTGCGCACCAGAGGGCCAGCCTTATTTCAGGTTCTGAAAACCCCCTTTTGGCCGCTGCGGGATTCGAACCATGGTCTACGTCCAATTTTTCCCACCGCTCGACCAACTGAGCTACCCGTGCGGGTTGCTATGATGATTATACTATGTATTAGTCTGAGCAATTTTTGTGTGAAACTGCTATGATGACAATATTATCTGGGCATTGTTTGTATGAGGCTTGTATGAGTAATATACTATGTATCACTATGAGGAATTTTGTGTGAGGTTGTTATGATGAATAAGGGAGTCATGAGGCTTAAGAAAGGATTATGTTATGCTACAATGATGATATAATTTATGAGTAGCTTCAACAAAATAGGCCTCTAAACAATCCAAATTATACAGGCCTCCACAAAATTAAAAAACCATAGGCCTATACAACATGACAAAAACGTAGGCCTGTACAAAAGCACAAAAATACAAGTTTGTACAATATGACAAAAAGGCATGTACAAAAACACAAAAAACATGCCTTCACAGTGATGGATTGAGTTCATTATTGAAGATGACTTAGTCCTCATCATCTTCATGGATGAACTGGTCATTACTTGCCTCTAGTAAGTTAGCAGTGGTATTGTTACCATGTTGTTGTGACAAAACATCTTATGTGGCTTCTAGTAACTCCACAACAACCTCTATGCTTAGCTTATGGGCAGCCTTCCTTGTGCGAGCATTCTGTCATTTGCATTGTGTGGCAGCTTGTAGTTGTCCCCCCCCTCCACTTTCATTATATCTACCATCACATATTGACAGCTTAACCAAACATTGTTGAGAGTGGTGGGTGAAAGCTGGTAGAATGCTTCATCTACTGCCTTTAACAGTTCATCCACATTCTTAGGTGCTTGTTGGCCTTTCGAAGACTGGATTGCCCTAAAGAAACTAAGATCTGGTACGTTAAGATCAAGAGAATTAGGGGGCTGGTTAGTTAGGGTAATATCAAGCCCATCTGCTTTTGAGGCAACCATAAAGTCTGGGTCTGAATCTAGAATGGGTGGCCTTCCATTATCTTGTTGGATTACAATGCCCTTGCTTAACTGTTCAGACCATTTTTCATTGATGCTAGGCAGCACAGTGTTGATAAGCATGTCTTTAAACACTGGTTTTGTAATGCTAAGTAAATGTTTGGTTTCCATTACCCCTGCATCCCTGTTCTTGCTTTTCCTTTTAGCTGCCATTTTCTTGATGAATGGGAAAATGTCTATTTTACCACCCCAAATTACTTCCCCATTATCTGTAAACAGGGGCCTCCCCACTGCTCCTAATGACACGATCTTGGTTATGAATCTCTTAGACTTGCAGTATCTATGTGTTGGAAGTATGCCCTAGGACAATCATACTTTATGATTTATCAATGAATATTTAATGCTCATTGATTAATAAAGTCACAAACTCATTTTATGTTAATTATTATCGTGAGTTTTCTTTATTAATGTCTAGTCCCTGAATATTATGTTTAGTACCTAATTAAGTACGTGACTTGATTGTGGAATGCTACACTTTAAAATAAACATAATATTCTAATTGTCCCTGGTCTAATATTATTAATTTGGGACAATAATAATTAATAGACCAGTATGTGGATTAACCGATCGATGACTATATTCCACTAGTCATGGGTATAGAGATATCAAGTTAATAACATAGATGCTTGTTAGTGAACAAGTTCATTGGACAGACCCAATTTGAGGATACTGCTAGGTTATATGTCATCAGTGTTGTCCTCAATAATGATGAGGTGCTATATTCTTATACTTGAGATAATCATAGGTACTTGCATGTGAATTAATATGTATTAACACCATTAAATGTTATCTTTAAACGCGTAATTATAAAGGTGATGATTGTACATATTATGAACCATGTAGTGGTATGTGAATTATCAAGATAGTTTTTGTCACTCTCGTATAGCTAGAGAAAGATATATATTGGGCCCCTTGACAAGTAAGATTAATTAGCATGCTCATGCTCAAATGAGGTGTCATTTGTTCAAGATTAATCTTACTTGGTAATCAAAAATATTAATTGAGAATAACAAGGATGACACGACCTAACCTTGTCTCAATTAAGATGTCGTTTGACAAAAGAGAATTATTAGCACAAATTAATCATTAAAAGATTATGTCAGATTTAATTGACATTTATATATTTTGGATAGTCATAAATGTCTTGCTAGATGCCGTTTATGATTTGTGAGGCTTGAATTAATTTTCTAGCCCACTGCCAACGATATATAAACCTACATGGTCACACACCTAAGTGATTTGGATCATTAATGTTCGTTAATAACATTAAAATAGCCTGATTAGCCCAATTCGGAGTAGGTTTTCGAATGGTATTGGGCTAGGGCCTCCAGGAGAGTTTTATCAGCTATAAAACTCCTTCTTTCCTCCTCTTATAAATAGGGCTAAGGAGACCCACGAATTTGAAGAGTTAAAATTCACATCTCAAAACCTAGAGAAAGAGAGAAAGAAGAGAACGTTAGCTCAAGATTGTTTTCTCGGACTTCTGACATCCTTGCTTAAGATTGTTATGTAAGTCCCTCTTATATCTTGTAATTTCGTTTATAGTAAGAACCTCATATCCAGTTGTTTACTTTTGGGCAATATTTTTTTTGTTTATTCCGCTGCGCTTTTCTACCCGAAACCCAATAGTGGTATCAGAGCCTACGGTTCTTCATTATATTCGGGTTACCTCATTTAATATATAATCAGTAATTTGATTATTTTGGGATTTTTCAGAATTAATTTTTATTAATTTCGGAATTAGTTTTTTATTAATTTCGGAATTTATATGTGTATTTCATATTCCGATTTATTTTTTGTAAGGATGTGATATTTGAATATTTTGAATTTGATCCAATATATATTCACAATTATATTTGGAATATTTTGTGATATTATTTATTATTTTTTGGATCAGATCTGAATGGAATTAGGAATTGGATAAAATTCTACTGTCTAATTATTCGGAAGAGATCTGAATGGACATGAAAATTCAATAGTTTGAATTGGATCCGAATTGATACTCATAATTTATGTTAAGAATATTTTATAATATTATTTGTTATTTTTCGGATCAGGTCTGAATGGAATTAGAAATTGGATAAAATCCTACAACCTAATTATTCGGAAGAGATCTGAATGGACATCAAAATTCAATAGTTTGAATTGGATCCGAATTGATACTCATAATTTATGTTAAGAATATTTTATGATATTATTTATTATTTTTCGGATCATTTCTGAATGGAATTGGGAATTGGATAAAATCATACTGCATAATTATTCGGAACAGATCTGAGTGGATATCAAAAATTCAATTTTTTGAATCAGATCTGGTTTATATTCAGAATATTATTTTAGTTTTAGGAGATTTGGTTTCTAATTTTTCGGATGAGATCCGAATTATTTTGGCAACCGCCGGCTAATGAGCTGTTTTTGTGGATCGGACAATCTTGTTTTGGCCGTAACTTTTGACTCGTTAATCCGTTTCCGACCCATAAGTACTTTTCGGAAACGGGAAGACGAGCTCTACACAAATCAAGGCAAAGCCGTGACAAATTCTCCCATATTGTAATTCGAATGATTTGATCAAATGTTCATCCAAATTCGAATTTAAGTTCATTATATTTTATTCGTAGTTATATATGTGTACTGATCTATATTACGGATATGATCTCTATCTGTGTATATAATACGAATTATTTAAAAAATCATTAATATGTATGTTTATTTTTCGGATGAGATCCAAATTCATTACATATTACTTGCGGATTTTAAAATTTAATTTCCAATCCGTGCATGCGCAATTATTTTGTTTCGTCACAGGGACAATTTGAATTGGTGGTATAGAATGATCTGAATGTATGTTTTATATTGTGTTGTTTTACGGCCTGCGCGTCGTTATTCCTAATATCCCCTGTAATGTTTTCAACCCCGTATAGATTTAGTAATCTACTGCACAGGTTGAAGATGCCAAGGAGATATGAAGTATTAGGGGTCATGCTATATCACTACACTAGTTTTAAATTATTTATTTAAATCTATGATTGCTGCATGTGTTTAATAATTAGTCCCTATTAATTATAAGTCTAAATTGCTTTCCCAATATGACCACCATTTATACTATGCTAGTCGTGATATGTGTCTGCCAAAGTAGAGCATTTCACACTATATTAGGAGGATGTTTTGAATGATCGTCATTCTCGGGTCTTAATATTGGTTTGGACTTACAAGGCCATCAAAATGGTTTTGGGCCTTGAAGCAAGGAATGTTTGGATAATCACATGATGCTGACCAAACAAACCAAGAGTCATATACGATATGATTAACAATAGTTGTTTACCTAAATAACTAATGTTTAAGTGATAAGCCAAAGCTTACTTGAATTTTAGTGACATATGGGTCTTGGACACTATATTCGGGACTTTCTATTTAATATAGTGGGAGTTATATTGAGCATTATTTAAAATTCTTTGCATTATTTGTTGTAGTTAATATGGACATCAACACAACTTTTTCACCGCGATCAATCCTTGAGAAGGAAAAACTTAATTGAATAAATTACATGGACTGGGATAGGAATCTTAGAATTGTTCTCAGGCAAGAGCGTAAAGAATATGTCCTTGACCAACCAATTCTTGTTGAACCAGCGGCCAATGCTCCTAGAGCCACTAGAGATGCTTATGAAATGCATGTCCGTGATGACGTTGATGTCACTTGTCTAATGTTAACCATCATGGAAGCTAATCTTCAGAAACAGTTTCTGAATCGTCATGCACATGACACCTCTAAAGAACTCAAGAACTTGTTTCAGAAACAAGCACGGATCGAAAGGTTCGAGACAACCAAGGCTTTGTTTCACACAAGGCTTACTGATGGGAGCCCAGTTGGACCTCACGTACTCAAGATGATCGGGTATAGGGACCACTTGGAAAGACTTGAATCTCCAATTAGTCAAGAGTTGGCTACTAAAGTGATTCTCGCATCACTCACCTCGACATATGACCAGTTCATCCTGAACTATAATATGCATGGTCTTGAGAAGACCTTAACCGAATTGCATGGAATGCTCAACTCCGCTAAGCAAAACATCAAGAAAAATCGGGGTGACGTTTTGATGATAAAAAAGGGAAAGGGATTCAAGAAGCCTGGAAAAGGCAAGGTTGGTGAAAACAAGAAATCCAAAATTTTGGTTAAGAACTCGGGTAAAGGCAAATCTGTTGCCAGCTCTACTTATAAGAAAGAGAAAAAATGTTTCCACTGCAACAAAATCGGTCATTGAAAGCGGATTTGCAAGGCGTATTTGGAGGAACTGAAAAGGAAGGGGCATGGTGATGCTTCCAATTCAGGTATCTATGTGATAGAAGTAAATGTTACTACTACGACTACTTGGGAAAGTCAAAGCATTCTTTAACTTTCCTAAAAATTCGTTCCAAGTCAATGCGGGAACAATTTTCCCGGGACGGAGGGAGTATCTATTATTTCATTTTATTCAACTCATTTCTTGCTCGTAACAAATCACTTTTATTTCCTCTATTTTATTTAAGCAAATATTTGAATCATAACGTGATAGGGACTACTTCGTATTTTAGTTTTACTACACTTTTCTTTTTGAGATATATTTAAACGTTTAATACATTTTCCTTTTTTGTAAATTTTTCCTTTAAAAATATAATCAATTACCCTTAATTTTTTTACTTCTCATATTTTCTTTCATACTTTTCCACATTCTTACATACTTTTTCTACACTATTCATTACTCCTACTATTTCATCCTTATATAATGTGCTCAAACTCATCATAATGAACATTAAAATTTGACGAGATTATCTAATTTATTTAATAGACAATTTGATATGTAAAACTTCACTCACGTTTGGGATCACTCAGTGCCTATATCATACATCCGAGTGTATGTACACCCGGCCCAATTAAGGAACACAGCCCAATAAATAATACAAGCCAAAAATAATTTGGTGGCATTTTTGTAATTTAATCGAAAAATCACGGCTTCCGCTAAATGAGCAATATTGTACTTTTAATGAGTATCAGACCTATTGTATTGAGTATTTAAGAGACTAACAATGAGTATCATGATCCTTGCTTCATATCTTCTAATTCTTTTTTCTTATTCTTATTTTTTCTTTAATAAAAAGTTATTAAATTATATCTATAATACACTCCTATTAATTTCAATATGCGAGTTTGATGTAATATGATACTTTTGAAATATGCATTGATACAACAATTCAAAAATGAGTACAACATCAGTACCAAATGAGCACACATTACTTACAAAGTGCACATTGATATGAAAATCGTAAGATTTGTTAGTTGAACATCACAACATTTTAATTGAGCATCAAACATTCGCTATTGACATGAAAATCACGATTTCTGGTGAATGAGCATTAATGAACTTTTAATGAACATCAGACCTATTATGTTGAATATTAGGAGTCTAATATTCAAAATCGTGATCTCTGCTTCATAACTTCTAATTCACTTTCTTTTTGTTATTTTTTCTTTTATAAAAATTTATTACATTATATTTATAATCAACTCCTATGAATTTCGATATGTGAATCTAATGTAGAATAGTACTTTTAAAAATGCATTGATATGACATTTACAAAATGAACACACAATCAGTACTAGATGAGCATACGTAACTTGCAAAATGCGCATTGATATGAAAATCGTAAGGTTTGTTAAGTGAACATCACAACATTTTCATTGAGTATCAAACCTCATCGATTGAGATCGATGGAAATTTTGATTTCTGTTAAATGTGCATTAATGAATTTTTAATGAGCATCAGACCTATACAAATGAGCATATGTAACTTACAAGATGAGCATTGATATAAAAATTGTAAGTTTTGTTCGTTGAGCATCATGACATTTTCAATGAGCATCAAACTTCCGTTATTGAGTATTAGAATCGTGTGGTTGATTATCATGATTTGTGGTCTCATGTCTATAATTAATCAACTTCTATGTGAATATAATGTAATATGAAAGTTTTGAAAATGAATTGATATAACTTTTTGAAATGAGTATAACAGAGGTACTAAATAGACATACATAACTTACAAAATGAGTTTTCAAAAATCCAAAAGCTCATTTGTGGATGTTCATTCTATTTAGTCGTTTTTCTCATTTGAGTTTAAAATAAATTATACGTAGTAGATTTTATAATATTTTATATCATACATTTTCATAATAATAGAATATAACATTAAAGTAGAAGATTACTAAAAAACAAAAACAAAAAAGATAGGAGAACAAACAATAAAAAAATAAAAGAAAGGAGAATAAAAAAAAAAGCACAAACATTAAAGTAGCTAGAAAGGAGAATAAAAAGGAGCAGTCCCACTCTCGTTCACTCGTTCAGGAAGGGCAGCGCAAGGAGGAGACAGAAATAAACGGAAGAGCTCAACTTACCCTATTAACTATCCTCAAACTTATTATTAATTACAAAAAGACCGGGTATACATGTACATCCGGATGTAGGATATAAATTGTCGGGATCACTCACATTTAATCAAACTCATTAACATTCGAACTACGATAAACTTACACTTAATTCAAATTTCCTGTATACTCGAATTAAGCTTTATTTCCATGTGTTAATAATTTCATCATATTATTATTACAGTATTACTTGAAATAGATCTATGTAAACTTTTTCTGGCAATATTCGGGGCCATAGACACTTGAACCAAACACATTATACCAATTTTTGGGTCATTTCAATTAATTAATCAAAATATCAATTCGAAATTCATCCCAAATTATCTTACCAAACGAGCTTTTAAATGATTTTAAAAATAATCACCATATTGCAGCAGTAGTTTGTCCTTCTCCAGAAGTACCTTCGTATCCAGAAAATATTTTTATTTTAGTTCGAGTATGTTTGATTTGAATATTAAGATTCTTAGAATACTTTTGATGAAAAATATTTCGGTTCTGGTTGTTTTAGACTTAAAATTGTCTGTTTTGTGTCTAGCGGGTCAGATTGTTGTGAATAAGGTGGTTGACTTTATGTCTATTTCTAGTACTTACAATCACACATGTAATAACCGTCTTGAGATCGTCGTATATGTTTTCACGATATTAAAAATAACTCTTTTAAACTAAAAAGTGTTTTAAAAAATACAATAGCCTATATTCACCTAATCAATTGCAATTTTCTATATTAAAGAATTTTACCTAAATATGAATAAATCCATTTTGAAATTCCAAAATAGAAAATTTATATTTCATTTCTCAAATATGAATAATTATTGTCATGTTTGAAAAAAACTATCAAGAATATGACAATACATTTTCATATTTGCAAAAATATAGAAGTAAATTGCTCCAAATTAAGAGGGAAAATGTAGTAGTGTTTAAAAATTTTACATTGTTTTGATTGTTGTTTCTGAAATATTCCCATAAATTTAGCCAACTCAATCATATCAACCACAATTCGAATGATTTGTGCCATCTCCATCATACATTAACTAACCAAACTATTAGTACTCCCTCCGTCCCTAAATAAAAGCATTTGTTTACTTTTAGGGCCATCCTTAAATAAAAACCCTCTTTCCTTTTTTGGTAAACAAAACAATACAAAATAGTTTCAAACAGTGTCCAAAAAATGTCAAACAATACTAATCAACCCCACATTTTTAAAATCTTTATATAATATAAAGTAACAGTGTTGGAGTAGTTATTGGAGGGAAAATTCCCGCCCAAATTAAAAAGTAATAAATATGTAAGTATTGGAGTTGTGAAGTATTAAATGTAAAATATATTATTAACATATAAAGTTACAATGATCGGCCAAATTGCACTGCACTGTCCATTTCATTGAACGGCCAAATTGAGCTTTAATTACCATATTTATCAATTATGATCATGGGAAATACGTATTTGCTATATTGCTACACTAATACAAATCTAAATAATAATACGGAGTAGTAATCTATATTGTTATGTTTTCTTTTTCATTTTTTTGTGATATTGTTATTGTTATATCTCTATATAATCTTTATATCTTTATATAATATAAAGTAACAGTGTTGGAGCACTTATTGGAGAGAAAATTCCCGCCCAAAAAGTAATAAATATGTAAGTATTGGAGTTGTGAAGTATTAAATGTAAAATACTCCCTCTGCTCCCAAAACAAATTCACTCACGGTGTACGATGTTTGACTGACGATAAAGCAACTCGATCCCTGTTCACGCTCGGATTATTTTTAGTAAATAAAATTTACATATTCAGATACTACATTAAAACCGCTACAAAGTCTGATCAAAAAAAATTTAATTTGATAAAAAATTGATATATAAAGTAAAAAATTAAGAGTGATTTAAGTTGACCAATGAATAGTGAGTGTGAATTTGTTTGGGGACCGGACTCCCGGAGGGAGTATATTATTAACATATAAAGTTACAATGATCGGCCAAATTGCACTGCATTGCCCACTTCATTGAACGGCCAAATTGAGCTTTATGTATTTGCTATATTGCTACACTAGTGCAAATCTAAATAATAATACGGAGTAGTAATCTATATTGTTATGTTTTCTTTTTCGTTTTTTTTTGTGATATTGTTATTGTTATATCTCTATATAACCTTTATATTATACGTAGTGTAAGTAGCAAAGTTGCTACAATTTTCGGAGACAAAATCTTTTATTATACAAAGCCAAAAAGAAAAAATGAACAGTGTTCCCGCCCAAATGCAGTGCACTGTTGGGTCGGGTCGGGTCACTATGGGTGCACAAACGGGTCCTGGGCAGGTCCACTGATGCTCTTTAATGCTTGCCACTAAAATAGTACAGAGCCACACAAACATTTAATGTGAAATCTGATGTGATGATTAAAAAATGAAGTAAATTGTACTTCAAATCTTAAAAGTAAACCTTGAGCCACACAAACATTTAATGCATTGTACAATCTTGGCATAACAATATTAATTTATACATTGTACTTGATAGTTCTGAACAATAAATGGAGCCACACAAACATTTCTTGAGCCTCACAACAATAAATGCAATGTACTACATAATCTCAATGTAAAAATTGAGTGGGTATTTGTACTTGATAGTTCTGAATTGGAGCCACCCAAACATTTCTTGAGCCTCACAAACAATAAATGCAATATACTACATAATCTCAATGTAAAGATTGAGTGAGTATTTTTAACCCTTGGTTAACCCAATTGATTCACCTTATAATTAATGCATTGTACTACAAATCTTAATATTGAGATTGTGTGGTATTTTCAACCTAGGTTATTCTCTCCTTTATCCAATATAAATACCCAAGCAGGGGATGACCACAACATACCACAAACCAATATTCAGCAGCTGTATTTTTAAGTTCAAAAGTTCAAAATCAGTGCAATGGCAACCGCTTCATCAGCACAAGGGATGTGGTCCTTGCTCAAGGATATCGATCACACAAAGACGACCTGGGCAATCAAGGTTCGGGTAGTTAGGGCATACGAAGTTCCTCCACACTCTAAGGGCGGGGAGACTCTTGAAATGGTTTTGCATGACGCAGAGGTATGGTTTGTAACATCTAACTTCTATGGCGTCTTTTGCTCAACTTTTCTTAATCCAATGTAAATTCTTACTAGGGAGATCGGATTCACGCCATTATCAAGAGGCCGCAGATAGCAATGTATAAGCCTAATATTACAGAGAAGAAAAATTATGCCATAAGAAACTTTTTGGTGCTTGACAATTACCAAACAGTGAAGACTACAAGTCATCCCTACATAATTCAGTTCATCTCAAAAACCCTGTTGAGGGAAGATACGAAGACGGAAATGCCTATGATGGTCTATGATTTTCAGCCTTTTGATATGCTGCATGCCCAAAGAGTTATCAACGACAAAACTCTAATTGGTGAGTTAGAGTCAAATTTTTCCATACTACATTGCTTGCACAAATATCCTAATTACAGTTTCTATCGTTTAATTATGAAGATGTCATTGGGAAGGTTCTGTCCAAGAGCCTTATCCAGACCCACATAATCAACGGGAGGACTGATAGGCTAATGGAGTTGACTTTGACAGACCCGGAGTAAGTTTTACAACTTAAACGATTTTAGCAAAACAAAAGACACATGCTCATTGACTGAAACTTTTCTAAACTACAGGGGTAACAGATTGGGCGCCGTATTGTGGAACAAGTACATAAACCAGTATCTGGATTATGTTAATGCTAATGAAGGAGTGCCTATCTTCGTGATATTTCAACTATGTAGGCCAAAAAGATACCAAGGTTTGAGAAACTTAGCAGCATTCATTATGTAGTTCACAGTAGCCAAAGCTTATGGTAGTGCTGTTTTAAACACAGGGATCTTGACAGTGAATTCGTCTTTTGATGTATCAAAGCTCATAATCAACGGGAACACTACTGAGTTTTTAGAGTTCCAAAGCGAGTATGCGTATTAAATCTCCTAAAACTAAACTCTGACTACCCAATTTCATAAAAAAAATCTCCTAAAACTCAAGTATCCTAGAACTAAAGTCTGTTTACCATGCAATATACAGGTTTCCAGCAGATGGTGATGACACCACGACTCAAACCTGCAACACGCAATGCTCACATGCGGAAGGGAGGGATGATATACTCGGTGGAAATGCTGTCATTACCACCATGGAGGATTTGATGAAGGCAACTGAGGTGTGTCCTGAAGCTAGAGTCATAGATTTCGCATTTTGAATAAATATATATTCACTGCTAATAAGAAAATTATACTTGGATAGGAGAATGTTTATTGGGTACTTGCTGAGATAGTTTCTATAGAAAACTATCGAGAATGGTGCTACCTAAGTTGCCCGACATGCCACAAAAAATTGCAACCAGAAGAGGAACGGTTTAGGTGTACAACTTGCAGCATGTCAATGGGAGAAGGAGTTTATCGGTTCATTACTTAACCTAATGTGCTTTTATGGGTGTAGGATGTTCACGTTTTTATTTTAGTAATAAAAATTGTTACTATGATGATTCAGCTACAAGGTCAGTGTGTGTATTATGGACAACACAGGGTATGGAAACTTCATGTTATGGGACAGGGAATGCATAGAAATTCTGGGTAAAACTTCAGCAAGTCTTAAAGCCGAGGTGGAGAAGGTAACACAATAACCCGTTAGCAGTGTTTGCTTTATCAGACCTTCAATCAATTATGGATGGGCTAACCACATAACTTGGAAAACACAGAAAACCGGGGATCCAAGTCGCTTTCCGGAAGACATTGAAAACTTGGTTGATATAAAGGGAATTTTCAAAATACAGCTAAGGAAGAAGAAAGGTGAGGAAAATGCCTATAATGATGGGATTTCTCTAGGGGTAGTCAGCATCATAAGAGATCCTAATGTTATCTCAATGTATGAGAAGAAAGAGCACTTGGAAACTAATGAAATTGATGAGAGTACACCAGAAAAGGTATTTAGAAAAATTATTAATTTGTGTATTTGGGCCTTGAATAAATAAAGATGACAACTAACTTAAAATCATTTTTTTGCAGATTGGTTCAAATGCAAATTTAGGAGAAACCTCCATCAGAGAAAAATTAACTGTCAGTAAGGGCAAGGGGAAACGAATTTCGGCAGAAAAGGAGGTAAGCGATCGACTGTTAAGAGGTATATAATATTTTCGTTCAAAATTCTGTAGAGGGTTCACTAAACAGCTATATGACTGCTAGGTTTCTGCACCAATTGAGCTTCCCGACACACCTACGGAATGTACCCAAAGGGAGGTCAATGTTGAATTAAATGAAGAGGTCAAAAGAAACTTGAATGATGAATTTTCAAGCACTGGGAATGGCAAGAAGCTGAAGATCAAAATCAAACAGGAACCGCTCTAGAGCGGGTTCAGTTCATGAGTAACATTGATGATATTTTGTTGGCACCTACTATGGTGTTTATTGTTATTTGAAAACAGTTTCATGCACACGACGTATGCCTTCTCTTTTTGGGATAACTGAAAACTGTGTAAGAGACCATTAAACCCTACTTTATGACTATTGTGTGGTGTGCTATTATGTTTTTACTATGTTTAGGATGTTTTGTATCTATATTGGGCAGTTTTGCAGGATTTCAGAGAAGGGATATTCCTAAACCATTTAGGGAAGTTTATGCTCCTAATATCTTTGTATTTTATAAATAGACCTTTGTTTTCACACTACCGCTTTACTAATGGTTTCCAGGATGATGAAAAAGTTTTGGGTTAAGAAAAATGCTACCAATGGTGTGAAGAATGGCTTAACTGCTAGACGAGAGCATGGGATGGTGTGAATAATGGCTTAACTGCTAGACGAGGCATGTGATGGTGTGAATAATGGCTTAACTGCTAGATTTACTATGAAACATGTAAATGTGTAAACTCTAAGAGGCATTACGTAAACAAGTAAATGTGTACTCTTATGATTTCAAAAGTGTAACATTTGGATTGGAAATTCTAATACAAGTGTATTACATTTAAAAATCTATGCAATATTCTTTGGTTGCAATTTGACAATTGGCAATTTGATTCAACAACTTGCATAATTTTAAATAACCAAGTGAGGTAAAGAAGTTCATACCTTAGTCTTTTGCAGAATGGAGGGTTACCTGCAATCCCTATTTACTAAATAATATTACAAACCTTTTAAATTTTACATAAATGGCAACCTTCTAAGGTCCAAGAACTATTCCTATTACAATTTTCTAGATAGCGTTTTTAAACCTGTTCAACCAGAAAATTACACCTGTCAAAACGTATTAAAAGAGTTATTATTACTATGAACACACTCTTGGATAAAAGTACAAATAAGTTTAAAAAAATGTCTGTTAGAAAGTAAAATTTTGGAATATTTTAGTACATAATGTTGCAATATCAAACATGAAGTAAATTTTAGGTATTAAAGCTTATTCGAAATTGTTATTCAAAAATAAAAACTTGGTTAGCCATTGCTAAGAGTTATTATTATAAATCAATACACTTGGGAGTTGTGGTATCTTTGACAAAATTGGAAAATAGAAATCTGAAATTAAGTCCATTTTTTGGGAATAAAAATGTGGTAATAATATCTGCCCAAAATGTCATTGAAGTGTTTGTATTTTGAAATTCTTCAAAAATAGAACCATGTCTAAGTAAATATATTTAGTATGGAATGATGTCAAGTGACAAGTAAATATTTGTAAAGATGTCAAAAGCTTGAATATAATAGAAATTTAACCAACATGTGAAAGGGATGTTTGTTTCTGAATGGTATGGAAAGATATATTTAGTATGGATAAAAAGATATGAGAAGTACATGATTCCACTTAGCATTTTGGGCATGTCTATTTCGGCCATATATGTATCCCAGGTATTTTGGGTTTCAAATACGTGAGTTTTAAAAAGGCCTTACCCTTGAAATAAATAAATTAAATTAAATTGAATCAATACATATCCAAAGGAATACTGAAAAGTAATAAAAATATATTTATGCACGAAGTGCAAATGGATTTAGCAGAATAATAAAAGATATTTATTGTAACAGTTTATAAAGAGTATTTAGCAGAATCAAGATCCAAACCTGCCCAAGTTCCCTGTGTACTAATGAAGGTACCAACTTCCAATGTTGGAGATTGTGTGGCTCAAGATATTTATTGTAAAAGTCAAGAGAGCATTAATGAGTAGTATAATAGATTTAAAACTTTGTACTTTAAAAACACATTATTTCTTGGGAGCTAGGTTATATATTTTTACTTAAAAAATAAGGGACAAAATATATAAAAAACATTAAATTGTTTTCAAATAATCGGAAATTATTTTTGGAAAAGTATTCAAAAAATTTGAAAATAAATTTTAGAAAAATAAATTATAACGCGAATATCAAAAAATTATTATAAAATATTCATACAACAAGTTGGTTTTAATTTATTTGATGTAAAAGTTTATAGAGTATTTAGCAGAATCAAGATCAAAACCACCCAAGATAGCTGTGTACTTGAAAGCTGCGGGCAATTAATGCAGGCAACAACTTCCAATGTTGGAGATTGTGTGGCTCAAGAGAGCACAAATTTAAAACTGTATTTTAAAAACACATTATTTTTACTAAATAAATAAAGTACAAAATATATTAAAAAAATAAAATAATTTCAAATACGTACCAATTATTTTTGGAAGTGTATCCCTAAAAATTTCAAAATAAATTTTGAAAAAAAAATTAAACGCGAACACTAAAAAACTATTAGAAAATATTCATAGATAACAAAATAATTAAATCTGCACGTTTTTAAAATTTGGGGCTGTGCTTAAAGGTAATCATGACATATGAACAAAACCGTTCATTAAGTACAATGGTTAGTAGGGTTCAAAACAGTGAAGGGGCAGTCATTATTGTAAAGCACTTGAGTATCACTACTCAAAAATATTAATACAACAGAGTGTATTAATTCTAGGATGGAATGTAGGTCTGCTGAAATTAAATGAAGATGTACAACAAATATTATAAAATATTCCAGAAAGGTAACTTACCAATATTGTAAAGTGAGTGAATATGTAACTTCGAATGCATTTACTCCATGCTCAGAAGCTCATGATAGTTCTGAACTGGAGCCACACAAACATTTCTTGAGCCTCACAAACAATAAATGCAATGTACTACATAATCTCAATGTAAAGATTGAGTGGGTATTTTTACCCCTTGCAACATTAAATGCAAAACCGTTCATCAAGTACAATGCCCGTTCATCAAGTACAAGGGGCAGTCATTATTGTAAAGCACTTGAGTATCACTACTCAAAAATATTAATACAACACAGTGTATTAATTCTAGGATGGAATGTAGGTCTGCTGGAATTAAATGAAGATGTACAACAAATATTATAAAATATTCCAGAAAGGTAACTTACCAATATTGTAAAGTGAGTGGATATATAACTCCCAATGCATTTACTCCATGCCCAGAAGCTCATTTATGAGCTCAACCAAAAATTCTAACAATTGAAACTGTGAGAAAGGCTCAAGAATATCTACGACCAGTGCAATTGAGTGTGAAGAAAAGGTATGTTTCATAACTCATTATTGATAATGCTATATGAAACTATGCAATGAACACTAATACCAAATGCATTTAAACTGATTACAACACTTAAAATCCTTTTATTTGTAAAAAATAATTGTATTTTTTTTCTTTGTAATGAAAGATGAGAAACTGTTCATGCAACAAATGTTCTCAACCAAAATGTCATACATGTGGACACTATCCTGGACTCTCTTGGTTGCAACCATGCTCTTTGTGTAATGGGAATTTAAGTCACTTTTACTGCATGAGGCCAGTAAACAAAAATAGGGGTACTGGCAAATACTTATGCAAAGATTGTCAAGAATGGTTAGATGCTAGACCAATGATACCTAGAAGATCAGTGCGGACAGTCACACTTAATCAGAAGTACTTCAATGAAAAACTTTGTGTGGGGATGAATTTTAGTTGGCTTAACTAGGAATGACCTTAGTAATGCATTTATATTATTAAAATATGCATATGTTTTTGCTGGATATGTTAAAGCCAATTGGAATGAACTTAGTAATGCATTTCAATGAATGAAATATGCTTATGTTTTTGCTGGATATATAAGAGGGCAAAACAGATTAGAATTTTGTTGATTGGGTGGATAGTATGTTCATGCCATGTTATATTCCTAAAGGGATGTGTCTATGTAATCCATGGTATGCTTTATGCAGACCATGTCATGCTTTATGAAATCCAATGTTTAATATTGTATGCATATGCAGTTTTGAAGTTTCAGTGTTTCAGTTGTGCAACAGCTGAAGAATGTTTTAATTTATGCATTTGACAGATGTTTTAGTGTATAGAAAAGTTCAGAAAACCAATTTCGATGCAAATGCATATCATAAGAAATTACTCATTAGTTGAGATGCAGACTATTAAGGATCAATGGTGATCTGGTGTTTCAACTTATCAGGCCAACGGACTGCCAGACCACGCAGTTCCGAAGGCCACTTTGGTGGCTGGCAGGGCATCTGACAGTCCTATGGGATGGGCCATGAAAACCAGAAATACCAAATTGAACCGGTTTGAAAATTTGTTTATGAAAGCGACAATATGAAATAAATGTCTTAGTATAAATAAAAAGTATTCCAGTCTTCCAAAAGCTGTATTAACACCATGTCGTTTTGGTTTCAAAACAGTTCTTCAATGAAGAGGATCACCAAAAGCACAATAATCAACCCTAAAAGAAGCGTTGAAGACCTGACTAACAAAGGTAGTTCAATATTTTCAAAATAATTTTGGAAATTTGTAATGGAAAATTAGTTAAATATGCATTTATGATTTCAGTGGTATAACAAGAATATTATAACATAATTTTAATTACATACATTACAGATACTACATATAATAATAGTGTTTTGATAATATTAATAGCAACCCAGCCTGATAAATAAATTATAAAACTAAATCAGACCAACAATGTTTTATTAAGGGCAAGTTCTTCCTAATTAAGTCCAACACCCCAGCATATAGAAAATTTTAGTAAAGATGTATATTTGAAAAGACCAAAACACAGAATACAAAAATCTTTTATTAAGGGCAACTTCTTCCTAATTAAGTCCAACACCCTAGCATATAGAAATTTTTAGTAAAGTTCAGAGAACCAATTTCGATGCACATGCATATCATAAGAAATTACTCATTAGTTGATATGCAGACTATTAAGGATCAATGGTGATCTGGTGTTTCAACTTATCAGGCCAACGGACTGCCAGACCACGCAGTTCCGAAGGCCACTTTGGTGGCTGGCAGGGCATCTGACAGTCCTATGGGATGGGCCATGAAAACCAGAAACACCAAATTGAACCGATTTGAAAATTTGTTTATCAAAGAGACAATATGAAATAAACGTCTTAGTATAAATAAAAAGTATTCCAGTCTTCCAGAAGCTGTATTAACACTATGTCGTTTTGGTTTCAAAACAGTTCTTCAATGAAAAGGATCACCAAAAGCACAATAATCAACCCTAAAAGTCCAACACCCCAGCATATAGAAATTTTTAGTAAAGATGTATATTTGAAAAGACCATAACACATAATACAAAAATCTTTTATTAAGGGCAGCTTCTTCCTAATTAAGTCCAACACCCTAGCATATAGAAATATTTAGTAAAGATGTAGTTTTGATAAGACCATAACACAGAATACAAAATCTTTTTTAACACTGGATAACTCAGGAGCCCCAGGAAAATTCCAACTCTGGGTAAAATATGAATTTGTAAAACCAGATTCTATCTATAAGTCCAAAACAACAACCTTTCGTAGATGTAAAACAGGCTTTCAAAGGCCATTAACAAAACAGACCGGTCACATTTACGCCAAAAAAAATAGGCTTAGTAAATAATCCGAGCAGAATAAAACTAAAATTTTAAATGTTTTTAAAATATCAATAAGCCCAAGACGTAAACAGATCTGAGATCCTTTAGAATCACTCAGGGATTAAGCCATGTATGAGACCAATCCAAAACATGAAAAAGTTAGATGTAAGATTCAGGAGTATTCGAGAATAATAAAGTCTGAGATTAGTATGTTTCACTCGGATTTTTTATTGAGTCTGAGATGAACTATTCCACAGACTGTCAAGGTTGAAATAATTCATATACAAGCGCAAATAAAATAGACAACAACTCTGAGATCATAGAGTATCACTCAGGCTTAGTTGATAATCTGAAGAGAACAAAATTAACGTTTAAAATACGGATCCGCCGAAAAGGAAAAATAGATCTGAGATCATAGGTTATCACTCAGCGATTGAAAAAAATTTGGATTCGTCACGAAAAACTGGACATCCAAATCACATGCAAGTGCAAACCAGTACAAAGAATCAAACTGAGGTCATTGAATATCACTCAACCTTCGTATAAAATCAATACGACAAAAAAATGAAACAAAAAGCGTTTGAGATTTGTACCGCAAGAATGTAATCGCAGGCCTGAGTTCCTTTGGTATCCCTCAGTCGCGCTATAAACTTCATCCCCGTTGAGAAGCAACGGGTTGAGCACTCGACCTTTAATAGATTGGAATCAGAACTATAATAGGTGTTAGAGATGTTCATTGAATGCTCTGTGTACCAACGGGATGAATTTAGGGTTTGGGAGAAACGATCGTTAGAGAAACGATGGATAGAGAAGGGATTCGCTGGCTAAGGTGTCGGACCGGTGGGTTATTAGGGTTTGGGAGTTGGGTAGAGGGTATATATAGTGAGGAGGGCGGGCTGGTCATATTGGGATGGGCTATTGGGCTGGGCTGTTGGGCTGGGGTGTTGGACTTAATAATTAGGAAATTAGCAAATAATTTGGAAAAATACAATGGCAAAATTTCATATTACATATTATGAAATAATTTTATATAATAATTTTATTATCATATTTCATATTATGAAATAATACAAATATTATAAAGTGTTATGAAAAATTTTATATAATAATTTTATTATCATATGGCAAAATATGATAAATTATTATAATATTATTACTAATATTGTTATTGTGATATGCTATAATAATTTTGTAGTCATTTATATTTTTTAGTCATTTATATTATACGTTGTTATGTGCATAGTACATGATAAATGATACAATGGTATAACGAAATCGTTCTGAAAGTTCACATTTAACAAAGCAAGTTTTTTTAAAAAAAAATTGGTATAAAGAAATTTATTTTTTTCGATTCTTTTGTTATTAAGGAATTTTTATTTAATATGGTTCATTAATATATCATGAATTTGAATATGTTGTGTATGTGTTTTATCTTGGCTAGAAAATAGTGACCCAAATCACACGGATCATGTACCGCAGTGTGCCAAAAAACGCGGTAAATGTTATTACGTTATTTAATTATTTTATAGTGGCTATAGATGATTTTATTAGTTTGAATTTATGGTCCTACGAAATTATACGTAATTTTGAAATGTAGTTCGTTCTTTGCCATATAATGGCTTTCCAAGTGAGGGATCATCAGTTTTAAATCATATATCTGAATCTTGGGCTGTTCATCATGAGCATCATGAAGCATCAAGACAAGAAAATGATGTTTTGCCCCACCAAGAAGAAGAGGTTGAAGGTCTGATCATGGTTTATCCCAAATGAAAAATATTCTAACTTGCATAAGGTCGCGTTTATTTTGGATTGTTACGATGTCAAAGCTTATGCATTTTAAATTCGTCACAGACCCGATCAATGCGGAATATTGGAGCATAGGTGACCCGTCTCACAAATGTGCATCTTGTGGGGCATTGTTTTGGTATGAAGAAAGAATTGTTAGTACTTCCTCAAAAAAAGACCCCAAGTATTCTTTGTGTTGCAGTCAAGGGAAAATTAAACTGCCAAAATTAAAGGAGCCGCCTTTGGAACTACAACAGCTCATTCATGGGACGGATGCACTTGCTAGGCATTTCCAGGAAAACATTCGTTCGTACAACAGCATGTTTTCGTTCACTTCCATGGGAGGAAGGGTAGATAGAACACTGAACAAGGGTGGATCACCGCCAATCTTTAAACTGAGTGGACAAAACTATCACCTCATTGGGAGTTTGCTGCCCCAGGAAGGAAGTGTGCCGAAATTTGCACAACTGTATATATATGACACCCAACATGAAGATTTAATCGTTTGAGCTCAGTGAGGTAAATGCATTTACCTTGAAACTCATAAATATATGTAATCATGCACACATGTTGTCCGTTATGAATATATGGTATTTTTTATTTTATATGGCATGTTATTTGGTTATATCATTTTAGGGATGATGAAAAGAAGAACAATTTGCATGCGCATATTGTGACTACATTAAGGAAAATGTTAGACCAACATAATGTTTTAGTTAAGTCGTTTAGGATGGTCAGAGATAAAGTAGCTGAGGGTGGGGAAAAAAAGTTTCTCTTAAGTTAATAGGGAGGAGAACCAAGGATGCCAGAACTTATAATTTACCCACAGTTTCTGAGGTCGCAGCGTTGGTGGTGGGTGATTTTGATGAATCACTTGGGCAAAGAGATATCATGGGCAAAGAGGGTATTTGAAAAGAATAAACGAGCTAAATCCAACGTATTTGGGATTGCAATATCCGCTTTTGTTTCCATATGGCGAGGATGGGTACAGGGAGGATATAGCCTTTTCTGATGAGAAATCGTCAAACACGTGTGGTCGACGGAGTGTTAGCATTAGAGAGTTTCTTGCTTACAAATTGCATGAACGAGCAAGCGAGGACTCTTTCATCTTTAAGAGTAGGAGACTATTCCAACAATTCACAGTTGATGGATACACAATGGTTGAGTCGTCAAGGCTAATGTATATTAGGACCCATCAAAAAGAACTGCGGTGTGAAATGTACAAAGGTCTATCAGATGCTTTGTTAAGCGGTGAGATGGATGGGTCAACACAGGGTAAGCGAGTTGTCCTTCCACCGACATTCGTTGGGGGCGCTCGATACATGGTTCAAAATTATCAGGACGCCATGACTATATGTCGGTGGGCAGGGTACCCAGATCTGTTTTTGACTTTCACGTGTAACCCAAGATGGCCTGAAATTAATAAATTCCTTTCTTCAAGGAATTTGAATCCCGAAGATCGTCCAGATATAATTTGTCGAGTGTTTAAGATGAAGCTAAATGACTTGATCAAATACGTAAGACAAAGTAAAGTATTTGGACAAATTCGAGCAGGTATATTGAGTTCATCACATGTGTAGCTTCTTATAAATACACAGATATATATATGTTTGTTTGTGTGTGTAATAAAAAAATAATTGTTATGTTGACTCCTCGCAGTGATTTACACAATCGAATTCCAAAAGCGTGGGCTACCACATGCTCATATTCTATTGTTCATGGGGAATGCAGACAAATTCCCCACCCCAACAGACATTGACTGCATAATTTCAGCTGAAATACCTGATGAGGAGGCTGATCCTGATTATTTTAAAGCTGTGTGCACACATATGATGCACGGACCATGTGGCAGTGATGCAAGAAACGCCCCTTGCATGGTTCAGTCCAAATGTTCAAAGCACTTCCCTAAGAACTTCAACGAGCAAACTAACGTTGATGAAGAGGGTTATCCTAAATATAGGAGGCGGAATGATGGCAGAACAATTGTCAAAGGAAAAACACCACTTGACAATAGATATGTTGTGCCCCACAACAGAACATTGTTGATGAGGTACGGTGCTCATCTTAATGTGGAGTGGTGCAATCAATCGAGGTCAATAAAATATTTGTTCAAATACGTGAACAAAGGAAATGATCGTGTCACAGCAGGATTTTATGAAACAACAGATAAAGATGAAACTGAGAAACCTGTTGATGAAATAAAAATGTACTATGATTGTCGGTATATTTCTCCATGTGAGGCAATGTGGAGAATTTTTGGATTCGGAATTCAGTATAAGAATCCATGTGTTGAACGTTTGAGCTTTCACTTCCGTAATGAGCAGTATGTTTATTTTGAAGATGGTGCAACTGTAAGTGAAGTCGTGTTGCGAGAATCTGTCAAGGAGAGTATGTTTCTTGCATGGATGAGAGCAAATGTCGAGTACCCTGAGGCAAGGGATTTAACTTATGCTGAATTCCCTCAAAAGTTTGTTTGGAAAGCCAAAACAAGAGAATGACAACCTCGGAAGCAGGGGTTTGCCATAGGCCGTCTAATGTATGTGCCTCCGGGATCAGGAGAAGCTTATTATTTGCGATGTGTCCTTAATTTGAGGCATGGGGCTACAAGCTATGACGATCTTAGAACTGTGGATGGAATTACTCACAATACATACCGCGATGTGTGTTTCGCGTTAGGGTTGTTGGATGATGACAAGGAGTACGTTGAAGGATTCTCAGAAGGTAGTTATTGGGCTACTACATGGTTACTCAGAAAGTTGTTTGCCATTTTATTATCAGCTGATACAATGAGTAGACCAGAATATGTGTGGGACAAATGTTGGACATTTATGTCAGATGACATTCTACACAGGCAAAGAAGAGTCTTAATGCATCCAGGTACTAAACAGTTCATATATTACATATACATATATCTTTACAAACAAATATGTATATATACATATATGTATTGATATTCAAAACCTTACATAATATATTACACATGTTATTTGATATGACTGTTTTGATGCATGTAATATCAGATTTGAAGTTGACCGAGGCTGAGATTAAGAATTATGCATTGACTGAAATAGAAATGATGTTAAGGAGAATTGGTAGGACTTTAAAGGACTATCCATCGATGCCATTTCCAACGATAAGTGATGCTACCATCTATCAGAACAGGCTTATTTTTGATGAGTTACAGTACGATCGTGCTGCCCTGCGTGAAGAGCATGACAGATGCATGCAGAGTCTCAATGATGAACAACGTCAAGTGTACATAACCATTATGCAATCTGTTGAACAAAATAATGGTGGGGTGTTCTTTGTATATGGTTATGGAGGTACAGGGAAAACATTTGTGTGGAAGACGTTGTCGGCTGCTTTGAGGTCCAAAGGAGAAATCGTTTTAAATGTTGCTTCGAGCGGCATAGCAGCTTTGTTGTTACCGGGTGGTAGGACGGCACATTCACGCTTTGCAATACCAATCAACCCAAATGAAAACTCCACATGCAACATCAAACAAGGTAGTCCACTGGCTCAATTGATAATTAGATGCAAGCTGATCATATGGGATGAGGCGCCGATGATGCACAAGTATTGCTTCGAAGCCTTAGATAGAAGTCTGCGGGACATCTTGAGATTCACTAATACAAATAGTGCTGAAAACCCCTTTGGGGGGAAAACAGTGGTCTTCGGGGGAGACTTCAGACAAATTTTACCTGTCGTTACTAAAGGTACTAGACAAGACATTGTGAATGCCACGATTAATTCTTCGTATATTTGGCATGAGTGCTTGGTATTACGTTTGACAAAGAATATGAGGTTGCAATCATTGACTGATGATCGTGAGTACGAAGATTTGCTTGAGTTTGCTAAGTGGATTGCGAGTTTAGGGGACGGGATTGTTGGGGAAGACAATGATGGTTTTGCTAATGTTCAGATTCCAAACGAGTGTTTGCTAGAGTGTGGAAGTGACCCTATTGCCACTATTGTCCAAAACACCTACCCAAACTTTGAGAGTATTGTGAATGACCCGACTTACTTGCAAGAGCGCGCAATTCTAGCTCCAACCCTTGATGTTGTCGATGCAGTTAATGAATACATGACTTCTATGAATGTTAATGAAGAGTCAAGGACATATCTAAGTTCAGATAGCATTTGCAAGTCAGACTCGAATGCCGATTTTCTGGCTGATTTGCATACTCCAGAGTTTCTAAACAAAATACGTGCATCCGGAGTCCCAAACCATGAGTTGACCCTAAAGGTTGGTACTCCAATAATGCTTTTAAGGAATATTGATCCTTCCATGGGGCTTTGCAATGGAACAAGGTTAATTGTTACAAGACTTGGAAATCATATCTTAGGGGCAAAAATTATGGGCGGAAAATATGCCGGGCATGAAGTTGTCATTCCGAGGTTAAGCTTAACTCCTTCGGATTCAAGAATACCATTCAAGTTTCAGAGAAGACAATTTCCGGTCATGACCTCTTATGCGATGACTATAAATAAAAGTCAGGGACAATCTTTGTCTCATGTTGGACTTTTACTAAAAAAGTCGGTCTTCACGCATGGTCAACTGTATGTTGCAGTGTCAAGGGTAACAAATCCTAAGGGTCTGAAGATATTAATTTGCGATGAAGACGGTCAATCAACTAACCATACCACCAATGTAGTTTATAAGGAAGTTTTTCGTAATGTGTAGTTTGTGAAGTCCTGTTACCGTTTACTTTTTCCAACTTATTCCAAATATACTTACTACTTATCTCTGAGTCTTTGTTATCCGATCTTTAATCATAATTTAGTATACGTGTTAAGTGTATGACAATTTGCTTTCGTTTCACTTAGCCAAATAGCAATTACAAATAATGTCGTATCACTATTACATTTTAATATTCTGCGCATCGCGCGGGTGAGAATCTAGTTACCACCCAAATCAAGGGCATAAATGTAATCCCGTATATGTAATACATAGTATGTATGTGTCTTGAAAATCTTTTCAATCATGGATCATTTATTGCTTATGAATGTGCCTTAAACAAAATATGAATATTGAACAAACTAATCACTTAAGGAGAGCAACATGTGTATAAAACAATTCAAGCATTCTTAGTTCCTACTTTCCTTTTGTTTTCAATCACTTATAAGAATTTTCAATCACTTATAAGAATTCATTAATTATTACCCATTTTCTAATTATGAAAAAAAACCAATCAAATAAATGTTTTATATTTTAAATAATGACTAATATATGACTAAAATATAAGTTGTACATAAAAATGTCATTTTTTTACTTCAATAAATATAGTACTTCATCTGTCCCTTAAAACTTGACCAAATTTGACAGACACAGAGAATAATAAAGTATGAACTTTGTGAATGAGGTTTGCACAGAGAAGAAAGAATTAACAGGAACCCTTTTTTTTTAATTAAAACGGAAAGTGAAAAGTTAGTGAGCACTACAAACAAACAACGATTTTGTCACGTAATTTTGTCACGGATTTTGTCAGTGACAAGTTTGTCACAGATTTTTCACGGATAAATCTCACATGTCACCAAAAACTTTTGTCATGAACCAAATCCGTGACAAAACTTTTGTCACGGACGAAATCCCTGTCATGGCCGCTGATGCGCTAGGGTTTTCGCTAGAGAGAGAAGCTCTACTCAACAGTTTGAATTAAAGCTAGAGGCCGTTTGGCAACCCTCATTTTCGGCTTATCAGGCTTATCAGCTAACTTTTTTACCAAACACGTAAATTTTGCTTTCGCGCGTTGAATTGTGTAATAAGCCGAAAAGGTAAGGTTGAAGTTATTTTTCTGGCTGTATTGGCTGAAGTTACTGTAGATGCTCATTTTAGCTATTTTTACATATAATTTTTTCTTTATTTTATTAATAAAATATATTTTAAAAATATTTTTTCTTGTATCAGCAAAATCAGCCAATGCAGTCACTTCAACCAGAACTTCATAAATTTCAGCAGAATCAGCCAGAACAGCTGATTTTCGTGCTGCCAAACGGGCTCCTAAGGTGAATATGTCTTTTTCTTCTATTTTTAAAAAGTGTCTGTTAAATTCATTTTCTTTATTAGTATAGTAAAAGATGGAGTGTTTGTTAAAAAGTGTTTTTCATTGTAATATTTTATTAAAGTACGAAAATGCGCTTACATAAATCAAATCTACAAGTTACAAATTATCAACTTTCCTTGACTGCACCTTGCACGGCTGCATGGTGCCCTGATCGGCGAGCCTAATGAAGATTTATGAATAGAGAAGAAGCTTTGACAAC
Organism: Cuscuta europaea; assembly: GCA_945859875.1. NCBI lineage: Eukaryota > Viridiplantae > Streptophyta > Magnoliopsida > Solanales > Convolvulaceae > Cuscuta > Cuscuta europaea. The sequence continues at coordinate 17,982,883 of CAMAPE010000013.1, read as the reverse complement.
CTTAGATTAATAAAGGAGTGAGCTGAAGATTAATATACGTGATGATGAGGATTGTGCTATCATCACCACCAATAATGTGATCTTTAAAGAAGTTTTTTTCAAAATTTATAATTTTTTACATTGTCTACATACATATTTTTCTATATAATTTATAAAATTTCATTAGACCCACTAATCATTATATCTCAGTTTTACTTCAATTTATCATAAAATCAAAATTTACATTTTTTACAACATAAAAGTTATAATAAAAGTTACATCATATAAACTATATCGTCTTTGTTTTGTATTTAGAACAACTACACATTATGTATCATCGTAAAACATAAAGTTACAAGTTACTACCTCAGTAACGAAAAGATCCGCAACTTTTCTTTTTCATCCGTAACGAAAAGATCTTCTCATTTCTAAATATTCAAATCATATCCTCATTAATTTTGAAAATAGTACATTATTACAACTATTTTTTGGATTTATTCTTCATTTCATCATACTATTTCACTATATTCTTATTATACCCTCAATAATTTATATTTTCTTTCACTATTCGTAATCTACCTACTTTAAAATGGGAAGATCTTTTTATTATGGAGGAAATATTTTTCAATTCTAGATATAACTCGTGCATCGCACGGGTACTTCATCTAGTGTGTACTATATAGGGAGAGATGGAGTAATTAGCGATTACAGTTGTGGGCGTGTGGCTGTTACTAAATACTCCGTAATATCGTAGTGTTTTTAACTACGTCAAAGGCTACTTATTTTTTTTCCGGTAAAACAAAGGCTACTTATTTAGTCACTAATAAGCAGAATATGTTGGGTGTGTTTCGGAAAATAAAGAAAATTAATTAAAATAAATTAATTAAATAAAATGACTAGAGAAAAACAAGAAAGGAGATGAAGCAGAATTAGCCAAAGCTCGTGCTACGCACGATTTCCTTAAAACGTATCTGTTGCCTCCCACGGTGCTAGGAGCGTTGCAACAATCGTTTCCCAGGATACGATGACTACGAACTAATGTTTGAGCACACAAACAAGAGTTCCAGCGAACGAGAACCAAGTATGAACACAGAAGGAATTTTGGGAGTAGCTGGAAGAGTTTTTAGCTCAAGAAAACGTGAGGAAAGTGTTGTGCGTTGTCAAACCGTGTGTTTGTTGCAAAGCACCTGCCAGCTATTTATAGGAGGATTTGTTGTGTGTTAAATGGGGTGTTAATGGACCTGAACGTTGGACATCAATGACCAGTCGGTTGGGCATTGAATCGTCCATAAATTGTCCATTTAACGCAGCATTAAAAGAGAAGAACGTTGGGCATTAATTGTTGTAACGGAAGAAGTGCGCGACAGAAGACCCCATCAGAACACCCCTTGGAGGGTTTCTGTCCGAAGCCAGCAGAACCCCCTTGGAGGGTTTCTGTCCGAAGCCAACAGAACCCCCTTGGAGGGTTTCTGTCCGAAGCCAACAGAACCCCCTTGGAGGGTTTCTGTCCGAAGCCAACAGAACCCCCTTGGAGGGTTTCTGTCTGAGGCCTTCTGTCCGGAGCACTTCTGGATAGATTTTTGGACGGCATTCGTGTCCGCAAGTCGCCCGCGCACACGAGTCGCGGTTTTTCTTCTCCGTTTCGGGATTTGATCGGCACCCCCCTGCGCGTAAGAGAGAGCCTTTCCCTTTAGGAATCTTAACTCCTTAAAAGAGGCTTCCCTTTATAAGGGGGTGAAAATCCCTTGAGTTTTTCGGTGTGGGATAAAACACACTAGAAACTCATCATTTTCCCAGTTTTTCCATTTCAACGAGTGAACTTCGAGAATCAATTTCTCATTCACCCGTTATCCGTTTTGAGCGTACCACATATCGAATTGTAGCCCTTAACAAGGACAATCCGAAACCACTTTGACCCGACCCAAATCGGAAGTGGACCCCACTCAAATAATTGCCCCAAAATGACCATTTAATGCAATTTTTAACACATTTTTCCAATAGAATAAGCCCACTAATAAGATGGAACCAATTACTTGAAAATAGTTAAAATATATAAGTAAAATGCGTAAATTATACTGTGGGATCAGCCCACCATGCCCATGTTGTGCCGATCCCACTATTAGCTATTGAACGGTGCTTTCTTTTCCCTGAAGCATCAATCTCATATTTCCTTTGTTTCTTCTTTTTTATTTTTCTTTTCTTCAATTCTTTTCTTCTTCTCCATCAAATACTAGAATTTAATTGTAATTTTACTTTTCTTTATCTTCAAGTTAACATATTACTCAATTTTTTTATTCAATTCATAACAAAAAAATTATTAATTTAAATAAAATAATTCTATTACATTTCATATCATATTCATGCAATATTTTTTTTGTAATCTTTTTTATATTCATACACTTTTTTTGAAATATCTTTTTTATATTCATACACTTTTTTCTATAATATATATTCTCTCTTTTATATGTTTTTAGTGTTTTTAAGACATTGAGTTTGTTTATTTCCATTAACATGTGATAAAACAGATAATTACATTTTCACGTGTCCGATTTACATATTTACGTAAAGTCATTGAGCAATTAGACTCCTTGTTTTCATAGAAATCAATGTTTTATTTTTTATAATCCGTATTAGACAAGTTATATTTTGACCTGCCTGCAGTTACATTTCTTATCAACATGAGTTACATATCTTTAGACGCAAGTTACATGATTATGTCACTGGAACAATGAAAAAACAAAAACGAAGTTACTGTTCACACATGAACAGTAACACACCTTTTTTGCCTCTTGAGCAGCATGCTCATCGTGGACTGCTTCCACGGTATACAACTGGTAAAATGCAATGCCGTCAGATCGGTATCTATCATATTTGAAATTACAGGTCCCAATTATTTTATCCTTACTGCACAAGATTACTTGCTGATCTATAGAACTATAGAAGGGTTAACTTATGTACATAGTGTGTGTAAACTATGTACATTAAGTTATAGGCTCGTAGCATTTTTCTACTAAAAAACACGGTGAGAGAATCCTCAATTACCAAAACAATTGTGATGTATTGTACTGCTACGAGAAATCCGCAATGAGTTGTGACTAATTGAATCCAAATAAGACTCAATAGTCAAGAGTCAAGAGTCTTAAACTCTCAGATGGGTGGGTAGGGTGGCCAAGGGATTCTAAATCATAGCGGCACATGAATGGCAGATGCCCTACTATTCAACTCAAACAAAGAAACAATTAACTGACACTAGTGTAAAGCCAATGCGAGGTAGAAATTAGAATACATTCAGCAATGCCCAAATCAATGACATTGGTATATGCAAGAAATATGATAAATAGGGACTTCAAGTATTCAAAACAGCACACATTAGTTTAAAATATACTAGTATGTTTTAAATTTACAATGAAATACTCATGTTGTTTTCAAGGGTATGCACTCCATGTTTTGTATCTCCCTAGTCCATAGAGCTTAACCTGTTAACCACCACAGCAGGAGCCGCAGGCAGGGAGAGAACCTGTAATGTTCCAAACAAAGAAACTTAAATACCATTTTCACAAAATAAATAACTAAATAAATGAATCTCAGTGCCAAAGGACTTACTGTGGTCAATGCCTCTGACGTTATCTAATCCACGAGGCGGTCCCCCACGTGGACCAGATCCATACGGGCCGGGACCTCCAGGGCCACCACCGTCCCACTTCTTGCTAGATCCAGTCCCCTTCCTATAATCATCAGTTTTTTCCATCTGCAAGGCATATAAAACAGAAATATAGGAGATGCTGAAAGCGAATGAGATATTGAAACATAACCAGAAGAATACCAGCATTACCGAAAACATAGTAACAAAAAACATGTGAATAAAGTTGATGATTGCCCTAAAGAAATCAGTGATTGTTTTCAAACGCCATATTGATCGCTTTGGTTTGACAACACCTGCAAAAAAATACAATTACCTTACTATCAATGTCTAATCTACTGATTATTGAGCATGTAACACATAGAAAGAAGAGTCGCCTGCACATCTATCTAGTACTCCGTATCAATTAAACCTACTTTCTAATTTCCTCTACTATTAGAACCACACTTTATTTCCTATTTCACATAATCTTTAACCTAATATAAACTTGAGCATTGGGAACCCTTTAGTCAAAAAGTACATTTTGCAAGTAAATATTTGCTTGACATCGCTTCAAACTCAGTTATAATTTGAGACCGATGGATAAAAAAAATAATTGATATTGGCCTGCAACCACAGCAACACAGCAACTTTACTGCTACTTCCCTTGATGGCTTGATCAATTATAATTGCTGATGTTTTACCACTTCTTAACCACAGTCAATTAGGATATTTTAATCTCAGCAAGCTCCACCAATTTGTTCCTAGTCTGACTAAGTAAAGAATTATGAATGTGTTCATGCCAATTTGAGTACTGAAAAGCTCAATAAACTCATGACAATTTCGTTTTTTATTTTCAATATATGTTGCGCATGTTTGAACTTTCCAGTACTTTTGATTTACAATAATTTCTGGGTAGAAAAGAAACAAACCGAACAGGAAAGAAGTGGCATTGATACCAAACTGTTACGAATAATAGTCTGTGTGTGGGAGAAGAAGAGGATTAGAAGAAATAAAAATAAAGAACGTTGCTGGCCTAGCAAAGAATAAGTGGCACCAAACCAATTCAAGATTCCAAGGAATTGACTCCAAAGTTATTGATGATATTATTAATGAAGAGGGCACCTATATTCATGCTAGCTCTAATAGTCCTAGTGGGAGGGTTTCAGAGAAATTTTAAACCTCTTACACTGACTATTAACTAAAAGTGAATACCCAGACTAATAGAAAAGAACTACTACTACTAATAATAGGAAACTGGCACTAATACCAATAAAGGAAACAAATAGTAATAGTAATAAATATAAGAATAGTAATAATAATAACAGTAGTGGTAGGAAGTCCCTCCAAATTGGGCAAAAACATCTCCACGGTCCTTTTGATCCGTTCTATCATGAGATATGCCCATATCAGTATGCTAGAATTAAATTTGCAATAGTTGAAATGTGATATATCTTTGATCCTCTGCAATGTGTAGGTTGGTTTGTAATTTTTGGTCATTACACAGCAGAAACAGAGTGGTACACTGTACACTGGTTCTTCACGAATTCAGCTATTGCTAGCTACGGAATGGATGAATTCTTGGTAATTAACTCATTTACAAATCGCTTGAATCTCACTGTGCCAAAGAGGATGTATTTAAAATCTTCAAGTTAATAAAATTCTATTTTCTTCCTTCAAACTCAATGAAGATGTGTCTAGAAGTAGTTGAAACTTTAGGTTTGCCCTCTCATTTCGACTCTACTCTATATTAAGCTAATCATTTCCTTTAGGTTTGCTACACAACGCCTTAAAAGGTAAATCCAAGTGCTCACAAAAATACTTGAACTATCTAGAAATTAACAAGATGAAAAATCATATCGAATCAAAGCCAAAATGAAAAATCAATAAAGTACCACTGCGATTCATATGATTACAAACCATATCCTAAAAGGTAATTCCAGATTACGAAAAAAATACTTAACTAATAACTATCAAGAAATTTGCATGTGTGGCGATGCAAAGCTAAAATGAAGGTCAAGAAAATAGCCATATGATTCATAGGGTTATGATACCATATCGAATCAAATAAAAAAGTAAAACCATTTGGATGTATGCCCATAATGTAGTGAGAGAATCCTCAAAATTTTCGTTCGTTGCCAGTAAGAATCACATAAAAACAAATCAATATTAATTCTGTGATTACCCTAACAGAAACAAATGGCAGGTTTTAAAATCTGAAATTTAAGAAAGAAATTCAAATTGATTCCAGTACTATTCAAGATAACTCACAAAAGGAAATAAGGATTTTTAAATGGGATTTTTAATTCTGTGTTTGCAAAAGTAAAAAAAAAAAACAGAACGCTCTGGGAAGATAGATGGGATTTTTACCTCTCTCGACGTAAGCCATGGGAAGCTCCGAACTAATCCTCAATCCCGGATCTTCGACTTGTTTCGATTATATGTTTTGCTTCTATCAGAATTCACGCGCACACGCGCTAAAACTGGTGCACTTGGGGCGTGGGTGAGTTACGTGGTAACTGTGGGATGATGATCAAGTCCAGAAATCAGAATACAATAGTTTTGTACGGAGTCTTGGCTAGGGAAAAGGGATTATTTAAATGATTAATGAGCTGTCTCTACCAATCAGAACCCACAGAGGGAAATATGGTACTACTACCAGAACTACCTCTACCTCGAATTAAGGAAATTCATGTTCCATAGTTTAGATAATACTCGTAATAATTTACACTACAATCAAATATTACCTTGTTCTTTCAAACTTTCGACACAAAAGATTAATAAAGTTAAAATTATGTGATTGATATTTGAGCAAAAAAGAGATAATTAACTGGAACCACAATTTCTTTACTCAAAAGGTAAAGTGAAAAAGTTATTGATTTATCCAGACAGGAAAAGTTGACAAAATTTTAAGGGACATAGGTAGCTTCATATGATAGCTTGAGAGCCCATTTGGTGACCCCTTTTTTTGGCTTATCAGACTTATCAGCCAACTTTTTCACCAAACACGTAATTTTTGATTTCGCGCGTTGAATTTTGTAATAAGCAGAAAAAGTAATGTTGGAGTTACTTTTCTGGCTGTATTGGCTGCAGTTACTGTAGATGATCATTTTAGCTATTTTTTCATATAATTTTTTATTTAATTTATTAATAAAAAATATTTTAAAGATAATTTTTTCATGAATCAGCAAAATCAGCCAATATAGCCACTTCAGCCAGAACTTCATAAATTTCAGCAGAATCAGTCAATGCAACCAATTTTAGTGTTACCAAACGGGCTCTGAGTATATTTAAAAAAATGATGAGTATATAATATAATGAGATTATTGATGATGTTGTTAGATGTGTATTTTTAATATTTGATAATCAAATTGTAATTTAAGAGTTCGTTTATGACCATGTTTTCGACTTATCAACCTTATTAATCAAATATTTCATCAAACAAGTAATTTTTTATTTCGCATGCTGAGCTGTGTGATAAAAAGATAAATAAGGTTGACGTTACTGAATTAGCTGAATTTATTGTATAACACAATTGGGAATATGGTCAAACAAGCCTGTCTACGATTTACAATCCATTATTTAAGTTGTTCTACTATAAAACACATCATATGTGTGTGTGTTTACTTTTAAAATACAATTAATCAAATAAAATACAATCAAATTATTAGTTGGCTGTAACTCTTGATTCGTTTGGTATTTTAATATAGGTTTCTTTTCCTTTCAAAATAAAATATAATCACTCAAGCTATTCTGACGTGCTATAGCAGGTTTTTTATACTCCCTCTGTCCCGAAAAGGTTGACCAAACTTGACTTTCACGTGGATTAATAAAGTAAAAATTGTGTGCTTGAAATTTGTGCAGAGGAGAGAGAATTAATTTTAGCCACATATTCCTTACTTTAAATGGAAATGACAAATCTTTTTGGGACATCCAGAAAAGGGAATTTGGCCAACCTTTTCGGGACGGAGGGATTATTAAAAAACTTTGTAAATTGTTAAAATGTGAAGATATATAGATAAAAAATGTGAAAAATTTCAATATTCTTGAGTTTTTGAAATTACTTATATATTCTACATATATTGAATAGGTTTTTACATTTTATATTTTATGTTTTTAACATTTTCACTTTATGTTTTCAGTTATATGATTTTTTTATTTTTTTATCATAACAATTTTTAAATTATCTATCTATTTTACGTTTATGCATCTTTCCAATTTATTTAACATTTTTTATATTATTATTATTGTATTATTTTTCAAATTTATATTGATTTTTATAAGATTTATCCATAGTCCTTGTTGGGATATTGACCCGGAGGCCCAATACCCGGATTAAAGGCCCAGGACATCCAGTCCAAACAACGAGTCCACTACCCTATAATAAGTAGGCCCAGTGAAATATTCATATCAAACGAGGTTCGGGCCAAGTAAAGGCTGGCCCAGAAAAGAGACATACCGAGCGGGGTTCGGGTCATACATTATACTTGGGTCAAATCAACAATGTTTTATAGAGGCCATTATCCCGTTCGGGCAACGGACAACCAGCAGGTGGCCAGGTGCAATTAATGTCATATTGTGACATCATCAAGTGGGGGCATGAGTGATCAAGTTGGTGGAACATCGGCCAATCAGCATAAAGTGTCCCATATTCTCCATTAGTATAAATAGAAGGTTTAATATCATTCTAAGAGTTAGCTTTTTAAGACTCAAGCCATAGAATAGCCTCATTACTCTTGTATTAAGCATCAATCCGACGTACCGTTCGGGTAATTTCCGTGTAATCAAACAAGTCAATTAATATAAGTGGGCTTTTGAGCATTCAATTATCAATCTTTTATATTTCTTTTATATACCGAATTACTGTCCATTTCCTGAGATATCCAAAGTCTGTGTTGAGCTTTCGGATCTACGGGATTAAACCTCAACAGTCCTATTTAAAAAAACTGCTTTAACAAGTCAAAATGGTTTGATTGATTACATTTTAAAACTAAATGTATTTATATGATGTTTTAAATAGAAGGGCTTAAGCATAAAAAACTCTTTTTAAAGTGAGTTATGAAAAAACGTGGCCCCTAGTTTTTGAGTTTTTCCCAAAATAATGTTAAATAAAAAAATATTTCTGGAAGTACTGCTACCATTAACTCCCACCTCCAATTGAATTGGCGGCTCGCCTCAAAGTCCAAAAAAATGTGTAGCAACGCAGCACAAGTGCACAACAAGAGAATAATACTTTGGTTCCCACTAAAAAAAATTCATGTTATTTTTAGAGTTATGCAAGTTTTTTATCTATACTATGATTGTTTAAGAAAAATCAAATTTTATAACTTTTTATTATCTTTCATATGTCTCCCTTCTCCCTAGATAGAGGAACCTTAGTGCGGCCGTCTCCACTCTTTGTAGGGGTTGAGATTTGTCAACGCCCCAATCAATATGTGGTTGGAGCGGTAGATTATATTGATTTTAAGTGTACTAACGTTTGGGATTGCAACTACGTCGGAGAAGATAGCATTGACGATTGAACGAGGTGTGGTTGGGAGGTTGTATCGAGGCTGGATTGTGAAGTCTTGGTCAGCCATTCTGACGGTGGTGGAGTTGATATTCACCCATATTGCAAGAGCTCGTCCTCCTCCGGAACCACCTCCATACCATGAATAACTTCACGAAAAGATTTTATTTCAGCATTATTTTCTCTTTAGTTGCAATTGTTTCAATTTTAGTCCGAGTAGATTTGGTTTGAATGTTTGGATTTTTGTAGTTCTTTTGATAGGCAGGATTTCGGTTCCGCTCATTTTAGGCCTAAATTTGCCTGTTTCAGGTTTAACGAGTCATGTTGCTTTGTATGAGGTGGCTAATTCTAAGTCTACTCCTAGGGTTCACAATTGGATCTGTAATTTCTGTCTTAAGGTTGTCATGTATGAGTTCTTGATTTTAATATGACAGTCGCTCTTTTATGATTAAAAAACACTTAAACAAACTTATATTTTTTAAAGTGTTCTAACTTTTTTATTTGTACTCCGATTGTTACAAAACGTATATCAAAATTCATAATTTCCTATGACAATAATATTTCATATAAAAAAGTAACTTAACAGTTTAAAAACTTCTATTTTTAAGATTGTTATAACATTTTTTATTTTATATATGCAATATTGGTGTCATATGAAACATGATAGAAAGTTATGCATTTCGATATATATTTTGTAACCATCGGAATACAAATAAAAAGGTAACATTTTTAGTGCTATTTTTTTATATATGCAATTTTAGTATCATATGAAAAACAATAAAAGATAACAAATTTTGATACGGAGTATATGTTTTGAAATAATCAGAGTATAGATAAAAAACCTTGTAGTAGTTTAAAAAAATTAATTTTTATATGTTTTATATGTTTTTAAAGTGTTAATTTTTTTATATATGTAATATTGGTGTCATGTGAAAGATAATATGTAGTACAAAATTATGAATTTTGATATATATATTTTGTAACAATTGGAGTACAAATTTGCCAAAAAAAACAATTGGAGTACAAATAAAAAAGTCAGAGCACTTCAAAAAACATAAGTTTTTTAAGTTCCATGTTATTTTTTATTTTTATATATGCAATATTGGTGTCATACGAAAGACAATAAAAATTTATAAATTTTGATATATTTTTTGAAACAATCGGAGTACACATGAAAATGTTACAACACTTTAAAAATAAAATGAGATTTTTTATTTGTGGACCCAAGACTTATTATCTTCTTGTTTTTTTTTTAAAACAAATAACTTAATTATTATTATTAATGAAGATGACAAGAAACATTACAATCATAAAGCTCAAGGCTACAATGAGATTAGACATAGAAACAGACGATTCTAATCGAAAACGCCGAATCGCTAATGCCGCAAAGAAGTAGACTCTACCTACAGATTGACTGCTCCTGCTACGATCACAATAATTATCAAAAAAACTCTTAAACATCTCGGTTTCTCCAGCCACCGGTAAGGAGCCGACTTTAGAATTTGTTCCGGTTTTGCGAGCCACCGAAAAGAAAGCAATCCAAATGATCTCATCTTCTTGGAACGGAGGTGGTTCAGGATGGGGGGCGATCCATCTCAATATCGACGCAGAAGAAAATCACGTTTTTTATTGATGAAGAGATCAGTGCAATTCTCTTCTTAGCACACAAGAACGCGCGACCGAAAGTGACGGGGGATATGAATCTGGCAGACGATATGTCGCTACCGAAAATAATACCTCCAAACAACGTTGGGAAAGAAACAGATGAATAAAACTCAAAACACCGATTAAGAAGATGTTTTTCTATTATTGAAATCAAAGAAGATTGAAAGAGGAGAAGGAAAGAATAGAAGAAAAGAAGAGGCGGCGGCCAGGGTTTCCCATGCCATTGCCGCTCCTCCCTCTACAATCTCCTTCTTGTGATGATTTTTGTGACTTGATGTAAGCAGCCAATTGGATTGGTGGTTCTTTTAAGTGCAGTTGATTTTCGACAATATTTTGGGAAAATTCTTAACTCAACCATAATTTGGTAAATATTTTTTATTTAGATCATTCTTGGAAAAAACTACCTAATTTTAAGGTTTCAAGGTTTGGGGTTTGTGTAAATTTTGCCGGCAACGGACATCATCGTCCGTTCTGTGCTTTAATTTGAGGGGTAGGTCTAGGAGAATAACGCTACACATGGAATGAAAAGGAGGACAACCACAAAGTTACATTTCATTCGCGCAGGTTTTGTCCGACAGGGGAAGGTCTCGGTCGCTCTTTTGCCGATTTCAGCCCAACGAAATTGGATTTTTCTATCTAAAAGCAGGCAACAATGACAGACGATTACGACCAGGAGGAAATCGAGTCACTAGCGCAGGCTTATGGACATATGGAGATGGTGGAGGATAAGTTCCTAGTGGTGGAGGCTATGCACGCGGGCGGTTTCAAGCCTATCTCTGCTAGGAACGATTACGTCGGCTGGCGACAGAGCGGAGAGCGAGCTATTCATAGGGAAAGAAAGAGGATCATACGTTGGCTTTGAACTAGAACGCGTCTTTGATGAAGACGGGTGCCGCTGCAGTTGGAAGAGATGGTATGGGTGATCCTTCACCCTCTTGAACCTCCACCCGTACCATGGATTCCAATTACAAAGGAGGTCACTCTGGGCTTATTATACGGTAGCACTCGCAAAGGGAAAGCCCCTATGAAAGGAACAAGACAATTTACTTTTGGTGCTTTTATTTAATTTTTTAATAACTTTTGCTATGTTATTTTTGTGGGCAATAGCGATAGGTGTTTTAGTTTTGGGACTATTTTATGTGATGGTTGTTTAGGTGGAAGTAGGGTTGGTTGTTAACGAGCCGAGCCCGAACACCCAAAGCTCGAGTTCTGCTCGATAAGGAATTAGTGGTGTTCGGGTTCGATCTCGAAGCTCGACGGGTTTTACAAATGAGGCTCGTGTTCGGCTCGATAGGCGTTCGATGTTCGAACCGAGCACTCGATAAGATCGATAAATATGCTCAAGTTTAAATTTTTAGATGATGCTCGTTAGTAGGCTCGTGCTCGAATGATTTGACGAGTATTTGATTCTTTCATGATCATTTAAATTCATAAAATAATACTAATTATATTTAAATATATAAATTATATTTATAATTTCAGGGTGTTCGATAGACTCGAGTTCGAACCGAGCCGAATACTACTATGTTCGAGCTCGGTTCGATTAATTTTTCGAACTTAAAATTCAGCTCGAGTTCGTGTTCGAAAGCTCGTTAAGCTCGGCTCGTTAGGTTCGAAATCGAGCTCGAACTCGAATAGTTCGATAAAAGCTCAGTTCGTTAACAGCCCTAGGTGGAAGCGATAAGACTTGTGTGGCCGGTAAAAACTTTGAAACTCTCACATGGTTAGCTATTAGTCTTGTTCATAACTAGATGGTCTATTTTTTGTCTAATAAGAGAGTGAGAGGGTCGTTCAGCTATGCGGAGACTCTTAGGGAATCTTGGTTTATTGTGGTTGTGGAGACATTTGGTTCTTTGATATTTATAATATAAGCTAGTTTCCTTTCAAAAAAAATAGAAGAGCTTAAATGATGGATTGTAAATAGTAAAAGGGTCTATTTTATCCTTCTCACAATACCATTCTGTTTATTTTTTCATATTTTTTGTTTTATTAATAAAATAGACAAAGCCTTTTTTACAATGCAGCGAAATCAGCACATTCAATCATTCCAGCCAGAACCTCATAAATCTCAAAAGAATCAATCCATTCTACCGATTTCACTATCAAATAAGCTCTAAGAATGTTAATTATTTTCTAAAATAGAGAACCTCTAAATGAGACGTTCAACAAATAAAAATTAGAACCTTGAGCTAGGACGGAGCCATAAAGACGGGACGAAGCCATAAAGAAGTACGTATTAACATGGGGTATACTACATTTTTTGACAAGAAGATCTGTTCGCTTAGATTTTCAGAAAAGTAAAATTCTATTTACAACCAATACTTTACTAGGTACATCCATTTTTTAAGGATTTAGGTACATCCACATACTACCCCCGTCTCACTAACATTGAGACAAGAGTGAATGACACAATTATTAAGGAAAGTGAGTTTTTTTAAAAGAAAAGCGAGTCACACAAACTTTAACAAATTTGATATGGGATAATCTTAGTAGAATTTACCGAAAAGAAAAAACAAGACAATCAACGGAAACGAAAAGAGAGTTATTCTATAATTTCCGTTATACCCTTGTTATGTACTCCCTCCGTTCCCAAAAATACTTCCCACTTTCCTTTTTGGGCTGTTCCCAAAAATACTTCCCACTTTCCCATTTTGGACAATTTGTGTGGCTTACATTCATTTTACCTTTTTCTTACACAACCACAACCATACATTTCCACTTTATTCCACTTTCTTAATAAGCGTGACAAGTCAAACCGGGAAGAATTTTTAGGAACGGAGGGAGTACTTTTCATGGGCACTGGTTTCTGCACCATCTCCCGCTAGCGGGAATAGTTGGCATTGCAAAACTGAGATGTTATTTCGGTGGAGGAGATGAAGGTTGCTCCGGTTGTGAAAATTTCTTTCACATCGTCTCACATGGGCACTGTCGTTCCTCATAAGGACGATCCTTACACAGTTGCAATGACAGATTGATATAAGTATGCAATAATCAATCTTATGTTCTGAAAGTCATTAACAACTTGGAAGTCATGTTTGAGTGATTGGAGAGTTTCGAATTGGAGATTATGCGGACAAGAGAAGGTTCATTCGGTTTCCTGCGGCAAAGACGATACTCTCACAAGTCTCGATTTTTCATCATATATATAGAGTGATATTCGAGGAGTACATTGAGGTTGCAGAGGGAAGGCTAGAAGCCCTCCTGTCAAGTTTATAGCCTACTTCAACGACAGAGTTACGTTGCAGTTGAAGGGTATTTTAGATATTTGAATTGTTTTTATTTATTACTTCGTAATATTTAATTTTGTAGATGTGAAAATGAATTTGAGAATTTTGAACAAAATTTCCTTTTTAGATAATATTAATTTATGAAGGGCAAATCTCCATTTTTTGGTGGCCCGTATGTGACTCTTGGGATGGTCTAAATGAGTTAATTACCTTTCTAGGACTAAAAGTACACGTGAGTGTACAAATAGGAACAAAAAACTAAACTATGTTTCATAGAACTTAAAAGCATCTTGTTGGACAAAAATGCACATGTTCAACTTTAATTTGAATTTATAATAAAAAATGTAAATTTGAAATTTTATGAACCCCTAAAATTTCAACAGGAGCACTTCAGCCACCCTCGCTGCCGTCCTCGCCCGCCGCCGCCCTCGTTGTCACCACTGCGGCCGCCGCCGCCCATACCGGCGTCGTCCCAACCAACATTGTAATCATCCACCGTCGCCGCCACCGCCACCCATTCCGGTCGCCGTCGCTTCATTTTAGCAAAACTGCCATGAGAGTCAGATGTGGAGGCCACCACTACAACTCCAAACACCACCGCAACCTTCACAACACCAATGCCATACATCTGACATTAAGTTGGCATATTTGGCCTTCAAGATAAATTTCAATATGCCACTTGTATGAACTCTTAAATCTGCCTATAAAGTTGGATTTGCCTTGGAAGAATAACACAAAATTGTCATAGATTTGGCAAACATATGAATCAACAACCAAATATCCGATGAAGGCGGAAACGAGGGTGATGAAGGCGGAAGCGATGAAGGCGGAGGCGGCAAAGGTAGCCTGCGTTGAAATCGAAAAATCTGCAGGGCAGAAGGTGAGATGCCGCTGCGAAGACCCTTTGGTTGCATCTAGAGAAAGCAACGCTCTGCGTTCAAAGGGAGAAGTTGAGGGAGTAGGGTAAATAGGTGTAGGGATAAAAATGAGATGCTAATTTCAAAAATAGGAGTAGGTTGGTTCTATTTGGGAATAAAAAACATAAAAGGTCTTATTTTTGAATTTCAACTCACTTTTAATCCTATTTAGGTTGATTTTTATTCTTAAATAAGACAATATTACATCCATCCTTTTGGGCATTGTCAATTTTATGTGGTTGAAGTTTATAGTAAAACTTTGAACAACATATGCATTAGTTTGAAAATAAAAGGCAAGTGATAAATTGTTTAGAATGTAAATATGTAATTGGCAATTTTTTGTGGCTAATAAAAGTGATATTTGATTTTGCATCTCATTTTAAAATCATTAATGTATGCACCTCATTAATCCAAAAAATGTGAAGGGTGAGATGTAAAGTCAAATAATTTTATTTTATTGTGAATTAGGTGCACACATTAATGGTTTTTAAAATAGGATGCAAAATCACTTTAGTTGCCCGTTTACTTTTTCATGTATTTCAAAATAATTAGTATGGAATTCATAAAAAGCAAGAGATTTTTTGGTAATGTGAGGAATACCGCCTTTTTGGTTGTTTTCTTTCCAAAAAGCAAAATTAGTCAATTAATTTGATACTTTTGGAAAAGGAAACCAAGACAAAAGTGATACTATTTCCGTTCCAAATTGATTTGCAAATTTGACTTTTTTTGATCAAACTGTTTCATTTTATTCGCTTAATTAGGATGTCAAATTTTAATTATTTTCTAATTTGAAGTTTCTAACTTTGAAGAGATTTTGATGTAGTTTCTGAATATGTAAATTTTAATTTAGTTAAAATTGAATTAATTATCGATAGAGAGAATTGAACTTAATTATTGTTTGACAAAAAAATGTTGATTTTACGAAACAATTTCGAACAGAGGAAGAGAGTAATAGTCAAATATGATGTCTAAAGTCAAATTCTCCATTTCTGCAGCCACCTACCCATTGGCCGAGCGCGTCTTTCTCACATCCTCAGCTGCAATGGCATCTGTGGCCTCTCTCACCGGAGCCACCACTCGCCTCCCCCCTTACACCTCCATCGCCGCAGCTTCTTTTACCTCCGCTTCTTCTCTAAAACTGAAATGCTTCCGATCTTCACATCTGCTCTCTACCGTCTTCCTCTCCCAGGCATCCTACCATCATCGTTTTCTTTCTGATTATGACATATGCATACTTAAATAGACTTTCTGATAACGAAACGTGTCTTATTTTCAGAAGAGAGCGGTGGCTCCACTATTTACCCGAAGCTTCGGCTCTGTGGTGTCGCCTAAATGCTTTGCTTCGGATGCCGATCAATTGAAGAGTGCGAAAGAGGACATCAAGGAGCTACTCAGGACTAAATTTTGCCATCCAATTTTGGTAACGATCATGGATTTAACTGTTCTTATGTGGCGAATGTACTCCTCTCCCTAGCCATCTAGTTATTATTCATCCCCGTTCTTACCTCCTCAATATATAATTTTTAATTCAATAGTGACACTACTTCTTTTGTACCATTCCTTCGCTAAAGTTAATTTATTATTCTTGGGACAGTGCATCAATAATGTCATATTTCCTTATTTTGTAAACAATTTTTTAGAATCAAATGCTCTAGAGTAAGGTGGAAATGTGGAATTATACAAATTTTTATTTCTTAATCTTTTCAGTTTACTCTATTAACTTTATTTAACAGTGTCAAGCAGTTCACTTCACTATGATGATGATGATGATGATGATGATGATGATGATGATGATGATGATGATAATAATAATAATAATAATAAAACTCTCTTATAACTTAAGTGGCATTTAATTTACTCTATAACTTCAAGTAACCATTTTAACACTTTACTAAAAAGGGCAGCCCGATGCACATTGGCATCACTGCAAGGTGAGGTCCGGGGAAGGGTCCCAACACAATGGTATATAAGGAGCAAGCCTTCCCTTGTCATTTTGACTAGAGGCTGCTCCCAACCCGTGACCTCCCAGTCACAGCAACATAGTAACCGGTGCGTCAAGGCTCCACTTCATTGTAACACTTTACTCTGCATTAATATTTTACCTCAGGTGCGTCAAGGCTTTTCTGGAAGGAAAAGGAAAAATGTAATTTCCTTAAATTCTTTGAAGGTCAACCTAGGAACTTCTTTTAGTTATGGAGAGTATTATTTTTCATGCAGCCTATTAATATGTAAGTTCTATGTGGCTATGTGCATATGATATATTAAAGCATTACCAAAGCTGAACTGAAAATATCTTTGCTCGAAGATGGGAATCATGGGATGGAGGGAGTAATAGGTGAAAAGTTACATGTATCGGTACACTAGGCATCTATATACGTATACATTTGTGTGTGTATTTATGGATAACAATAGAAAGTAATTCTGGTGTAATGATGAGGAATATGGCAACCCATAAATGTCTTTTTACACCTCAATGAATACAGGTGCGTTTGGGTTGGCATGATGCTGGTACTTATAACAAAAATATTAATGAATGGCCAAAAAGAGGGGGAGCTAATGGAAGTCTAAGATTTGAGGTTGAACTGAAACATGCAGCGAATGCTGGTTAGTTGTAATTCAGGATTTGTCTTTTTGCTCTCCACTTATTGTATTTGCTTACAAAACTGACACTTCAGGTCTGGTGAATGCATTTAAGCTTCTACAGCCCATAAAGGATAAATACTCTGGTGTGACTTATGCTGACTTGTTTCAGTTGGCTAGCGCTACCGCTATTGAGGTAGCTATCCATTTTCATCCTTGTACAGATATAAAAACGTGTTCACTTGTTCTTTGAAAGTGTAGGAGGCTGGGGGGCCCAAAATCCCAATGAAATATGGAAGAGAAGATGTATTGGGTCCTGAGCAATGTCCAGAAGAAGGGAGGCTTCCTGGTGAGACAACCTAGTTCTTTTATTGTTTATTATGTAGTAATATGAGCTTTTGGTTGAATACATAATATTGTCAATGTTCAGAAGAAGGGAGGCTTCCTGGTGGTATGGTTCAGTTCTTTTCTATATTGAGTTTGTTTATTATACTGCAATCTGAACTTTTACAGTAGAAGCAATATTACAATGATTGTGTAACCACTAACCAGTGTTAGTTTCACAAATTGTTGTGTAACAGAAAAATAAAATAAACGGGGTAAACCGTTGCCCAGAGCCAAAAGGCTAAACTCCAATTTTATTCCAAGATGAGCCAGAATGAATCCTAACAAGGGGTTTAAATACCCATCTACTAATTCCCAAACTAGGAAACAAAATCTTATAAATCCTAATCAACTCCAACTAGGAAATAGAATAAAAAAGATCCTAATCAACTTCAATTAGGAAACAAATAATAGAAATCCTAATTAACTCCTAATAGGAAACAAATATTAGAAATCCTAATGAACTCCAAATAGGAAACAAATAAGGAAAATTAAAAATAATAAATATTAATTAAGCAGCCCGCAACCAGCCCATGAAGGTGGGCACAAGCCCGTTCCTGCCCCATGCTCTTCCTGCTCTCTATCAATCCATCCTCCTTCAAAATAACCTTGTCCTCAAGGTTGAAATCTCGCAGATCGAGGACTGAAATTTCCAGCCATAGAATAGACTGGAAAATATCCTTCATCTCTTTCCTGAACCTTTTCCTGGCCGGTTATTTCACAGTACTCATGCTGTTGGAGGTCCAACTCCTCATCCTCCTCAGCTATCATTACCCGCAACTGCTTAAAGGGACAGTCATACCATGGGGTAAATGGTTTCTTACACCTAAAGCATAATACCTTTGCCCTCAATTCTGCTAACTCCTTTGGCGCAAGACGAGTGAACTGGGAGTATGTCTTAGGCTGCCCGCTGCCCGGACAGCCCTAACTTTGTCCCCGGGGGCTGTCCACTATCTTTCGCAAAGCTGCCCCTTGAACCCTGTAAGCTGCCACCACTGACAGTCAACGGAGGACCATTGTTTGCCATTAAAAAGATGCTGGAACGTACCCCTAAAGAATTATAATTCGGGCTGCCACTTCCTCCACTTTGGACGGACAGATTATGCTCCACATCGCGAGCTAATTCCATGGCCGTCTCCAGGTTTTCTGGCCGGACTAATCGCAACGAACTTCGGATTGCTTCCTTAAGTCCACTCATGTAATAGCCCAAATAATGATCGTCGGTCAATCCCGGAACTTGACTAGCCAGTTGAACAAACAAGGTATTGTATTCCTCCACCGACCCAATTTGTTTGACGCCTGACAGCCGTTCAAACCTGTTTCCCTGATATCGGGAATCAAATCTGGCCACCAGGGCTCGCTTAAATTCCTCCCATGACATGTTGGGTTTGCGCGCCTTCAACCAAGTCACCCAATAGAGGGCAGCCCCTTCCATAGAAACCCTAGCTGCTGCAACTTGTCTGTCCGGTGGGGTCCTGTTGAGCTCAAACTGCTGCTCCACTCTCGCCAACCACCCAATTGGGTCTTCACCGTCGAACGAGGGAAGGGGGGTTGTGGCTGCGCTGGGCAGTCCGCCGTCACTAGGCGCTGTCACGGCCGCACTTCTGACCGCAGCCGAGGAAGTTGCCGGCAATACCGGCAGCACAAGGGCCTGGGTTAGCGTGGCCAGGGATGCGGCGATTTCAGCCAGTTGCATGCCGTGTTCTTGTAGGGTGCTATTCATCCGATTCTGTTCAATCACCATTCGTGCTTGTTCAGCCCCCAATCGGGCTTGCTCCTCTCCCATTCGGTGTTGCTCGGTCTCTAACTCAGTCAATAGATCGTTCTAAGATCTCATCATCCTGGCGGGACGGGATCCGGCAGGTCGGACCAATTGTTGTGTAACAGAAAAATAAAATCAACGGGGTAATCCGTTGCCCAGATAATCAACGATAAAAATACCGTTGCCCGGAGCCAAAAGGCTAAACTCCAATTTTATTCCAAGATGAGCCAGAATGAATCCTAACAAGGGGAATAAATACCCATCTACTAATTCCCAAACTTGGAAACAAAATCCTAGAAATCCTAATCAACTCCAACTAGGAAATAGAATAAAAAAAGATCCTAATCAACTTCAAATAGGAAACAAATAATAGAAATCCTAATTAACTCCTAATAGGAAACAAATATTAGAAATCCTAATTAACTCCAAATAGGAAACAAATCAGGAAAATTAAAAATAATAAATATTAATTAAGTAGCCCGCAACCAGCCCACGAAGGTGGGCACAAGCCCGTTCCCGCCCCATGCTCTTCCTGCTCTCTATCACAAATCTTTAGCTCAACTACCCCCATTTGAATACATAATGTGTTACTGCTTTTCCTCAGCAGAAGCCAATGCTTCATATTAAATAACAAATAAAACCTCATTATGATATAGTGAGTAACAAGAGAAAATCTTTATCACCATGCTCTAGTTTATCTTTGGTGTACTAGCTTTGGAAAACTTTCACATTTCAACATGCTCATGGCTTCGTGCAAGTTTATAGAATATCACTTTGAATGCCGGATATGACTCTGAGTGTAAAGATAAATGATCCAGACTGAAGTGTTTAGTGGCTGATTGGTGGGGCAGATATGACTGAAATTGAAGTTTAATACGGAGTATCTAATTAGCAGAAAAGCACACTTAAAGCATAATTGGTGGTGCATATTTTAGCAATTTTCGAACGTAGCAAAAACATTAAAACTCTGAGTAGCTGCTTCTTTCCTCAATTTATACTAATACTGTGGTTGTAGAGTGAGTAGTTGACTATTGGAAACAAATGTAATTCTTTGTCTCAATTCTTGTGAACATTTCCTACCACAATTTATTTTACATATGAGATGACATTTCCCTATTCTTACAATCTAATTAAGACCTTTATCTTTGTATATCTCCACTTTTTATAATACGGATAATATATTTATAGTGATTATAGTTCTGTAGCAACTAACACAACTTTGGTGTTTAGATGCTGGTCCTCCTTCCCCTGCTGACCACTTACGCGATGTTTTCTATAGAATGGGACTGAATGACAAGGTGAGATTTATCATTACTGATCGGAAGAAGTTCATAATTGATTGAGGTGTGAGCTTTTATGCATATGTAGTTATGTACATATGTGCAATATGTTACTCACTGGTGAGCTTTATTGTTTTTCA
Source organism: Cuscuta europaea (assembly GCA_945859875.1). Lineage (NCBI taxonomy): Eukaryota > Viridiplantae > Streptophyta > Magnoliopsida > Solanales > Convolvulaceae > Cuscuta > Cuscuta europaea. The sequence goes on along the minus strand of CAMAPE010000013.1, from coordinate 17,961,821 downwards.
GGAAATTGTTGCGCTTTCTGGTGCCCACACATTGGGACGTTCCAGGCCAGAGCGCAGTGGTTGGGGAAAGCCAGAAACAAAATACACTGTATGAATATTCTGTTCCCCATACATCTTTTATGAATACACTGTATGAATTCACCTCATTATTTCCGTTCCCCACGGGTCTCTCTCCAGTTGCACATAGAATTTCAGCTGCTAGAAGGCACATGGACCTAAATTTTTTAGTACTGAAATAAGTATTCTGGTTTATGCTGAGTGAATGCTAGAATTAAGAGTGTTTGCTGTGATAATAGTGAATTGTTATATATGGGAAGTGGTGTGCCAAATTCCCCATCACAATATATATGGTGCATGTGAGATTACTTTAACCCGTTTTATTATTGCAGTCATAGCAGCATTCACTAAAAATATTAAATAATCTCTCACCACTCACCATGTCTAATTCTTTTCCTCCCTGTTTCTATGCTTGGGTGGAGTTTGGCCACATTTTTTATTGTGTCCTTCATGTGCTGTTCCTCTGATCTTTTGATAGTGCATGCTTGCATGAAATCAAAACACCTGAGGCCTAGTAATTTTTATTCCACATTTGTAGAAAGATGGCCCTGGTGCTCCTGGAGGTCAATCATGGACTGTACAATGGCTGAAGTTTGACAACTCTTACTTCAAGGTTTGATAAAAAACATTTCAAAGGGGAGAGAAAAAAACATTTCGTCCATCAGTAAGTGCTATTTGATTGCTGTAGGATATAAAAGCAAGAAGGGACGATGACCTGCTAGTGTTGCCTACAGATGCTGTCCTGTTTGAAGATCCTGACTTTAAGGTGAAAAGAGTACTCGAACTATAGTTTTCTGAGAAAAAGTATGCTATATATATACCCACAACTGTGTAACCACATTGTGACCCAAACTGCATGAACAGTCTAAGATATTGTGCCCTTCGCTATTTAGATAAATTGAATGTAAGGATAACATTGTCTTTTTTCGTGTGGTTGGGGGTTACACCTGGGAGAATAGTAGAGTTACTTTTTGTTTGATTACTTATCCTTCTATTTACTCTAATAGATAACATATGTGGAGTGTTATATATTTCACTTCATTTATTATAACGAATATGCAGGAATATGCTGAAAATTATGCTGTTGATCAAGATGCATTTTTTAAAGACTATGCAGAAGCCCATGCCAAACTCAGCAACCTTGGAGCGAGATTTGATCCGCCTGAGGTTTTGTTTTAACCTAAGTCTATTATCTCTTTTCATTTTAAGCTCGACTAACTACGAACTGTTCAACCCTTAACTATTTTTCTTTCAAACTATTATCCGAAAAATAAACAGATTTCTATATTATTTTTCAGCGTCAAACTCGTCCATCTAAATCTGCATGGTAATTGGGGGGATTAAATCAGATTAAAATTGCATCAGTGGACAATTTTTTGTTGAACCTAAAGTTTAGGTTTGAAAAGGGCTAGGTTTGACAACAATTTTTTGATGAATTGTTCTGTATACAATTCTTTTTAGTTTCACACACACTGCACACACATAGTGGCTGGCAAAGAAATTTAGTTTGGTGGTGGTGGGTGTTATAACATATCACATAATATAATAAAACCTGTTGTGTTTTACATACTTTGTAATCTTATTATAAAGGGCTAGGTAGCGATTTTGATAACACTTTTTCAGGAAGTGTTTTTTGGTTTGAAAATGATGTTTCACTACATTGTTTTAATTCATTGTTTGGATATCTGTTTGATTAAACTTTATCTTTTCGTGCTTAAAAATATAGGTAGTATATAATATTTTGATGGTACAAAATAACTGAAAAAGAAAAAAAGTTATGAAAAAGGTCATTTTGATCCATAGATACAAGTCACGTGTTGAAACGTGTCCCACTATGAGAAATAGAACACAATAGATGAATATACATACATACATATATATATATGTGTGTGTGTGTGTGTGTGTGTGTGTGTGTGTACTCCCTCTGGTCCCAAATGAAATTCACACTTTCCTTTTTGGGTAGGTCCAAAATAAACTTCACACTTCTTCTCTCTTCCTTTGTTGGCACTTTCCTTATTTACCTAAATGAATTGAAAATACTCGTTCAAACAATATCCAACTATGAAATAACTAAGAAATCATTCGTAGTTTATACCTACTTTACTTGCATGACATCTGCTTGTTCGCACGTCTACAACAAGCATCATTACTCCCCTCCAAGATATCAAGAAGGTGGGTAATTGTTTGCCTTGTTTAGCAAACAACAGTGATGTATTTTGATAATTAGGAAGGGCGTCTATTGGTAACATATTAGGTGAATACTGATTCCAATCCTAAAGTTATGGCAGCCACACCTCCAGAACACTTCTCAGCATCTTTTTCATCCTCATCATCATCAACCAGCTTAACAGAAGGTGTTAATGTGCCACAGTTGTAACTTGCAAGTAAAGACTGCTAATTCAATTCAGGGATTGTGGCTTCTAGGACAAGACACGTTGCAATACTTGGTCACTTACTTTTTCAATCCACTCACTGATTATCTGAGAGCTTTGGAGTTGGGGTTGTTGGAAAGTTTGCAGCCAAACAGCCCATGACACTGGCAATTGTAATATGTCTAGGGCTTCTCTAATACTTGTTTATCAAGACTCTTGGGGCTACTATGAATAGATGTGCTCTGTTCATTATTAAAATAGTCAGTTTCTTCCTTTTCATTGTCCACAGAGATTCGCTTCTCACTGGCGGAAGAAGGCAGAGACATAAGCTGCCTTTGTTTTTCTTCAGATTAGATGATTGCAGCCATGACCATCTCCCCCCTGATCAGTTTTTGTTGATTAGATTTTAATATAAGCCAAAAATATATTATGTGGAGACCAACATCATCAGTTAACCCGTACTTAATCTGCTAAAAAAATTAAATCGTACCTTTCATCCAATTCAGAAACTTCAGTGGAGCTTGGTTTTAGTTAAGAGTTAATGTCACCATTCTATGTATTGTTAGGGGGTATTTTACACATATCCCTTTTTCCAGAGCCAGATTATAGGCACACCCATTTGAACGGTTTCGAGCATATTTCAAGGAATCTATTAAAGCTGCTCATATTAGAAGTGTTTGTTTAGGAGATTTATCCATCAAAGTCCAAGTTTGATTTCATTTTTGTTGCTATAATCATATAAGGTTTAATACTGTTAATATTCTAACATATGTTGTTTTCTTTCTCAGGGTTTTTCAATTGATAGCAGTCCCAAAGACGTTCAACCACAGAAGTTTATAGCCGAGGAATACTCATCTGGAAAGGTGCTTTTAAAATAACTTCATCGGGTCTCTCTTTTCAGAATCAATAAATATTATAATAGCCGAGTGGTGATTACCTTGGCTAGGGCAATATATAAGCATTTAAATCGTTTACATTTTATGGTTGCTGCAGGATTAAAGTACAAGTATATTTTCTTCTGCTGTTTCTTTTGATTACACAAGATCAAGCTATTACCTTTCTTGTACCCAAATCTAAAAACTTTAGAAGTCATTATGGAGGAGAGAAGTAAATCGAATAAATGCTCTACATTTGAATTGAATTGCAGAGGCAGCTTTCAGATGCTATGAAGCAGAAGATTCGTGCAGAATATGAAGGTTTTGGGGGAAGCCCAAATAAGCCTCTCCCAACAAACTATTTTCTCAATATCATGATTGTAATAGGTGTTTTGGCACTTTTGACATCTTTGCTTGGAAACTAATTACCCAAATGCCTTTTATGAATACACACAGCAAAAAGTACTTCCGGCATTTGAACATGTTCATTTTTTATTTAATTATCACTTCCTCTATTTTCAATTTGAATGTACTGAAAATTTAAGGCTGTTCGAGCCTTGCTGGTACCAAGCATGGTGAGCTACAGTAGTGCAATATTGCTCGACTCTTTTGGTATAAAAGTCTTTTAATAAAAGGAGTTCAGACTTCTAGAATTATGCTATTATTATTAATTGTCCAGTTTAACATCAAATATTTTGCTTTTCAGCTTGTTTGGCACGGCATAAGTCACTGTTTCTAATTCTTTTTTATATACAGAAAGTTTCTAAAAGCTCGTTATTTGTTTCGTAAACCACTTTTTTGGAGCAGTTTTAGAAATTCAGTTTTTTTGTGAAGGAACTGAGTACTCTTGTGACAATTTAAGATTGTCACAACAGCTGTTCTGCTAAACAAGATACATTAAACAACCTGCTTTTATTAAGAAACTACAATCTTTAACATTTAAGAGCTTTTTAGTTATTAAAATTAAGGTTATGTTTGGCAGGCATAATAACTTTTATTAAAGTTATACACATCTAACTTTTTTGACACTATTCTTTGAATGGAAAGATACTAACTAATAGCAAAATAGTGAAAAGTTTTTTTTAACTATTATTACTAAAATACAGAAAAACTACACATTCTCATTTTAATTTATTATTATTACAAGTCTCATTCACTTGATTCATTCACAAACTTACAACATCACTAAACATAGCCAATTCAATCATTTCCAGTTTTTAACCAAATTCATTTCTAGCTGGACGGACTCATGGACTATCCCGGATTAAGGATGGCAATGGGGATGGGGACATGTGGGGAACCACCCCGCGGGGGAAGGATGGGGCGGGGCTTGGGGGCGGGGGCAGGGATGGGTGAGATATTTATACCCCGCTAAAATATGGGGCGGGGGATGAGGATTACTACACCCGTCCCTAGGCTTGGACTCGGACCGGTTCGGGCCCGGTCGGGCCTCCGGGTTATTACAGGTGGGCCCGGGACCGGCCTGAGTAGCCACCGGGTCCGATCCGGGCCTGGCCTCATTTTTTCCCTTTTCCTAATTACCCCCCCTCCCATCCCAACCCCCCAAACCACCCCAAATGGCCCAAAATACCCAGCCCAACCCGAAAAGTAAAAAAAATTGAAAAAAAATTAAAAAGCTCGGAACCGGGCCCGAACCGGCCGGGCCGGTTCGGCTTTTGGGTGACCCGAGCCCGCACCGGGAACCCCCTTGGGCCGGGCCTACCCGGACCGATCACTGGCCGGGCCACTGGGCCGGGCCGGGCCGGTTCAGCACAGTACCGGTCCCGGACCGGTTCCAGGTCGGGCCACCCGGCCCGAGTCCAAGCCCACCCACCCCGTCCCTGTTATAAATATAAACTCAAACAAACACATACACATACACACAGACATGCATACGTCTATGTGTATTAGTCATGATTAATGAACTAATACTACATACATATTATGTTAGAATAATAACAAGTAATGACTGATTTTTTTATCATAAATGATATATGAATTTTAAAAGTGAGAAATTGAATAAATAGAACACACACATATATGTATAATATATATATAATTAATTGTATCATAATTGATGAGAAATTTGGAACTGACATACATGATAGTAATGAGTTTACTTATATTTTAGTTTTAATTAATACATTTTCACATGACTTATTCAAATTGAAGAATTATTAAAAATGGACGGTATTATCTTATATTGAACATAATTCGTAGTATTATCCAGTTTAACTCTTTTAATGCAATATATTTATATTTATATATTTATTTATCTATAAAATGGATTAAAAAATTACACAAATAAGGTAACTAAAATATATATGGGGCATCTGTGGGCACCCGTGGGGGACAGCGGGATGGGACGGGGCGAGTCTTGGAGTAACGAGGGATGGGGCGGGGGATGGGGGAGTGAACCCCCGTCCCAAACCCGCCCCATTGTTATCCCTATCCGGATTCCTAAAATGATTTGTGGACTTCCTTACATCTATCGTGCCCAAGACTCCTCCACCACCTCATCTACGGACCCATTATAGTCAAAGTTGTTGGGTTTCGGGCAGAAAAAAGCAGCGGGAAAAAAAATCTTGGCCCAAAAGTAAGCAACCAAATCTGAGCTTCTTACTATAAACGAAATTTCAAAAATTTGAGGGACTTACATAGCAATCTTAAAACAAGGATGTCAGACACTTCGAGAAAGTGATCCCGATCTCTACCTGTATCCACACGCACGTGACTGGATCGTCCGCATGGAACATGCTAGCGTTCTCTTCTCTCTTTCTCTAGGTTTACTAGATGTGAATTTAACAGTTAAATTTGTGGCTCACCTTAGAATTATTTATAAGAGGAGAAAAGAAAGAGTTTTATAGCTAATAAAATTCTCCTGGAGGCCCTAGCCCAATACCACTCGAAAACCTATTTCGAATTGGGTTAATCAGGTTATTTTTAATGTTATAAACAAACATTAATGATCCATATCACTTAGGTGTGTGACTTTGTAGGTTTATATATCGTTGACAGTGAGCTAGGAAATTAATTCGAGCCTCATAAGTCATAAGCGGTCTCTAGTAAAACATTATGACTATCCAAGATATATAAATGTCAATTAATTATGACATAACCTTTTAATGATTAATTTGTACTAATAATTCTCTTTCGTCAAACGATATTTTAATTGAGACAAGGTTATGTCGTGTCATCCTTGTTATTCTCAATTAATATTTCTTGATTATCAAGTAAGATTAAGTTTGAACAAATGACAATCCATTTGAGCATGACCATTTAATCTTACTTGTTAAGTGACCCAATAGATATCTTTCTCTCGCTATACGTACAATCATCACCTTTATAATTACTCATTTAAAGATAACATTTAATGGTGTTAATACATATTAATTCCTAAGAAAGTAACCATGATTATCTCAAGTATAAGAATATAACACCTTATCATTATTTAGGACAACACTAATGACATATAACTTAGCAGTGTTCTCAAATTGGGTCTGTCCAACAAACTTGTTCATTAACAGACATCTATAGTATTAACTTGATATCTCTATACCAATGACTAGTGGAATTTAGCCATCAGTTAATCCACATTCTTGTCTATTAATTATCAATGTCCCAAATTAATAATATTAGACCATGTACTTTTACGACCGGTAACTAAATCCACAAGTTACTTTTGTGGATTAACTTGTGGATTATAGATCAACTAAAGTCCATGTTCTAGACCATCAATTAATCCACATATATTAACTAATGTCCCAAATTAATCCACGTGCATGCATCTTGTGTAGAACTTTACTCTTTAGTTGATCTATAATCCACATGTTTTCTAAAATGCATGCACGCAGTAGTAAATTCATGGGAGGTAATTACTACGAGTATTTTCTATCAAAAGAATCCCTAATGAGAGATGTAACATGAGCCTCTTTGTGAATCAAAACCAGGCCAAATGAAGGAACAAATTATGTAGTTAATTGGAGTTAAATGACTTCTTTTGTAGTCTTGACATCGCTAACTCTGAAATAATCCAACTCTCAAAAGAAGTACGGAGTAATAATACACAAATGAGTTTCAGTACGCTTTTGGAATACAAATTATGTACTGAATGTAATTTTTTGCATATCTTAGTTGAATTTGACCATGGATTATATCATCATAAATTCCCACCTCAATGTATTCAAACGCATCTCATATATAATTTCAAGTATTTATGACTGCTAACCTTTACAAATAAAATTATATACTACAGATGTTTTACTTGGACTGAAATTTGCTGGTCTGGTCTAGTCCGATCTATTTAAGTCTGGTCTGATCTGATCTAATCTGAACTAATCTGGTCTGGTTTGGTAAATGTCTGGTCTCTGTGTATTTTATAACTACAGAAGTCTAGTGTGGTCTAATCTGAACTGATCTGGTCTGGTTTGAAGTGATCTGGTTTGGTTTGGTTAAGTCTGTTTAAGTCTGGTTTGGTTTGGTCTGGGACTCAAAACAGTCCAACCGAAAACATCTTATATCGTAAACTTTTCCATGTTTTAGTTTAATTTGACCATGGATCAAATTCCCACCTCAAGGTATTCAAAACATATCTCATATATAATTTCAAGGATTTATAGTATTGGTAACCTTTAGTCAAACGATGTACCCAACCCTGTCCTTTATATACTGGGCCCCGCGTAGGGGTATTTTGGGTACTTCACTTAATGCCTAGTTAATGGGTGTACAAACCCGGCCCGCGTGTCTTGAATTGAGTGGGGTAGAGATTGAACAATATATATTTGACTTGGAAAGATTATATAAGGTGTGTTTGTGGTGCGGGATACTGTTTGAGACATAAATGTGATTTGGCGTCACTATTCACAAGTGGAGGGTCCCATTAAATCCCAGCCACACAAAATGCACTAGCATTCACACTACCCACTTACCTTATTTAAGGTTGTAGGGAATATTTGAGGAATTAACAATTTTGTCTCACAAATTGGAAGCGAGATGGATTTAACTCTGGAAATTACCAGCTTTACCGGAAAAATTGGTATTTTACTCCGGGACATATCAGTTTCGTGTTGCGATAACAGTGTTGCATTTATAGCATGGTATAACGCTCTACAGGCGGAGCTGGATCGTCTGTCTGAAGCATTGTCGCACATGTCCGCTGAGAGTGTCAACCCGGAGGAAAAATCAGCGTCCTCCGGCCACGGTGCCGGACATAGTAATGTGTAATAAATATATTAAAAAAATATTGTGATGTGTCCATTGTATATTGTAATAATTCATGTACACCTTAATGAATAATTTATATTTATTTAATAAATTCGAAACTGGATATTTTGTGCTTGTTCTACATCAATGATGTAACGCTGAAACATGTCTACAAAATACTGAATACTCTTAATTACATTATTAATACTAAAAACTCCTAGATTATAACGCATTACATGGAACCTTTAGTCAAACGATGTACCCAACCCAACTACCCAAGTATCTTACGACTTTTCACTATAAGCACGGCACTATTATCGAACATCAAGGTTGGTAGTTGTGAGTGTCATAGAAATGGAATGTGCCGAATGCCCTCACAGAGTTTCCCAAATGGGAGGTGTCGAATGCCTTCAAGTTTCTCTCATTATACCCACAAAATCTAAACATAGTTATGTTTTTGCTCTTAGGTACCTAAGTACCTCAGTAGCATATCGAGTGCAATCATCTAATATATTGATCATTATTAAGTTAGTGCGTACACTTATTTAGTCGATCTGTTAGAAAAATTAACTAAGGAGATGTATATATACTTTATTTTTGCTATTAAACCCCGTCTCAATTAAGATGTCCATCTGGATTAAATGGCACTCGTATTTGTTATGAATATGTTTATTTTGTGTGCTGAATAAACACTCTAAATTGAGTAAAACAATCAACGGAGTCAGTGGTATTATTCTTGGGTTATAATGTAATGTGAAATTTCATTTATTAACATAAATCTATTCCATAATCGATTTAAAGAATGACAGAAAAGACATATCGATAGACGTCTTAACGGAAAAGACTATTAAAATTTAGTTTAATAATTAAGTCAGTACTTTTATTGAATGATTAAGTAGTGCTTTCAATTAAGCTGTAACTGGGTAAGGACATCAATATTACTAAAAATGAACTCATTTACAAAAAAGTGACATTTTTTAAAAAAAAAATCAAAATGTGACCCACTACAGTGACTTGGTACAATGACAATTTTCTAAATGTCAGCGACTAATATTACAATTATATCCTACAGTTACCTAACGAAAGTGACCAAAATTATTATAGTGATTACATTACTGATAGAGTATATATATCTAGAGAGAAGTGAAAGCTAGAGAGAGAAGTGCAATATATGCTTCAATAGAATGATTCTGTAACCCCTATAACTACTCCCAAGGGGAGTATTTATAGAGAAAATACGGGCTGGGCTCCCAAGCCTTGGGCTTGGAAGACCCATTTACAACTGGACCGCTACTGGGCCGAATACAAAGCCACTAATGGGCTGCACAAATGAGCAAGTGTAAAATCCGGTTCTGTGAGGTCTTCGTGGCCGACGAGGGCACGGCCGACGAGGGCACCCGGGTCCCTTGGACTCAGGACCATATTCTGAGTTGGCACCCTCTTGGCCGACGGGGGTCCCATGGCCGACGAGGGCACCACTCAGTGTCTCGTGCTTTCTGTTCTTCTGAGTATGTGGGTCCTGGGGCTCAGACCCATATACTCCATCAGGAGTCCCCCACTCTCTAAGCTGAGACGTAGACGAAGTGAAGGAGAGTAGATTCCCGTGCTTTGGTGCTTTTGGCCGATGCGGGCACTCCCAGGCCGTTAGCTGTTGCGGCGTTGGCGCTGTTTCCCTTTTGGTGACCTTGTTCTGTGCTTGTCCGTCACCTGCTCCTCGCTGTGGACGGGGAGGCCATTGTTTCCTTGGTGTGTTCGTTTGGGGACGATGAGTGTCCTGCTTCGATGGTGGCCGTTGAAGGCGCGTTTTCCCTTTCTTGGACGTTGGTGGTTGAGATTTACATTTGGGCCGATGAGACTGTTGAGGTTGAACCTTGCTTCGAGGACGACGGTGTCCTTTCCTTTGGGTAGCCGGTAAGGGTGCTTGCGCACTCCTTTTGGCCGTCGCTGACTGGCTTTTGTGTCCCTGGCCGAAGAGCCCATTATGGTTTGCTGTTGGCGGGGGACGATGAATGTCCCTGCCTTAGGTGGCCAGTTGGCCGTTGTTGATGACGTTATGTGCCTTTGGCCGACGAGGCGCAGTGTGATACATGGACGATGTGGCCATGCTTTGTGGTTACATTTGTGTTTGCATTTTTCCTTTTGTTTTGTTGAGGCCGATGTAGTCCCCCAGTCCCCCAGTGCTTCAGGCCGAAGAGTGCTGAGGGGTGAAGGAGTTGCTTGAGTTCCTGGCCGAAGCGGCCTCTCCGTAGTGCCCCTGGATCCAACCCTTATGGCGATTTTCTGGCCAAGGTAACCCTGTGGGAGAACCCTTGTGCGCAGATCGCTTGTAAAGAGTTATCACCAAGGGTCGTTACGAAGAGTCGATGGCTGCAGGTTCCTTGTTCCTTTGGTTCTATGGCCGTTACCGGTGTTCATGACTTTCCTGGCCGTTGTTGTCTTCTTGTTGCTGGCCTTTGTGAAGTCGGTAAGCGTATAGGCCGTTGTGGGCGCTTGCTGGCACCTGTGAAGCCTGCAAGCATATAGGCCGTTGTGGGCGCTCATTGTCCGTGTGATCCGTAGGCTTTTACTCGGCTGATACGTTGGTTCACGAGCCCGGCCCATTTCTGAAGGGGTGGCACCTAATCGGCTGCTGGGAAGGTGACCGCTGAGGTGGCCATTGATATGGTGCCACATGTAGTGACCGTTGGAGATTTGTCTATAAATACCCCCCCTCCTCCGAAGCGGTTCCTCACTTGCATTCTCAAGATATTGAAGTGCTGCCCAAATTTCTAGAGAGAGAGAGTCTTCAAGGTGTTCTTCGAGTTCTTCATACCTTCAAGGTTAGTTCTTGACTTGTTCTTCAATTCCTTTGTATACTTAGCTTCCCTGAGCCTTGATCTAGTGTTAGTGGATAAAACGCCTTAGATCCGAAGTTTATTCCCCTTAGGCTCGTAATAGTTGTTATGATGAAGAGCTTAGACGAAGAATACTATCCGTACGACGACCAACCCTCCACTAGGTCACTCGACTATGAGGTGCTTGAGGAGTTCGAGGAAGAGATAGAACGTTTAAGTCCTTACAAGTCCGGAGAGCCGGTGGACGACGAAGGTGAGGACGAGGAGTCCGCCTCATCTTCAAAAGGTGAGGACGCAGGTGCGTCCCGAGTGGTGGACGGGGCGTCCACTTCCGCTGTTATTCCGTGCCCGAGACCGGTGTCTGCCGTGAAGGGAGCAGATAAGCCGAAGAGAATAAGGAGGCCGAAGAGTGGGCCGGGCGTCTCCTACCTGGATCTCACAAATATTTTCCTGATCAAGCCGGAGAGCAGCGCAGCTGACTACTTGGTTGCCCAGATGTACGTGGGGCCGTTCGGGAGGGTTAGGGCACCCAGGCTGACGGACCATGTACTCCATCCGCCACCGGGATACTTTGGAGTATACCCGATGAGTTTCGCCAAGGGGCTGAGGTTTCCCCTTAATCCCTTCATCACTGAATATCTTGACATGGTGGGGCTCCCTCCGGCCTTGGTGACGCCGAACAGCTACTCGTTGATGGTGGGGTTCTTGCTCCGCTGTGAGGAGCTGGGCTACAGGCCGACGACGGCTCTGTTCATGAATCTTTATCAGATCGGCCGAGGAAGCCACAAAAACTGTGCGACCTATGCTACCCTCCGACAGCTGCCGAAGAAGAGGAGCTTCACAGATTTGCCTTCGTCCATCCATGGATGGAAGAGCAAGTTCGTTTTTGTATCCCTTGGTGAGAACGACACTGAGTTTCCCTCTCTCGGCCACACCGGGAGGTTCAACCTGCACGACCCACCGAGGAGTTCGATCTTGGACGCTCAGGTGGAGGCGTTCTTGGAAGGGGGGCCAAGGAGCGTGAAAGACTACATCACCGAATATAAGATGACCGCCCTCGGCTTCTTAAGATACTATGTGTATGGCGACAAGGAGGACGATGTCCAACTTTGGCCGAGGATGACCACTACTGATGGATAGTCTACCCGGGGGTATATATCCGAAGGGTTGTTACGGGAAGTAACTTAGAGAGAAGTCAGAGCAAGTAAATAAAAGTAGAGAGAGAGTGTATTCAGTGTGTTACGACTTGGTTACAAATGGGGAAATGGGGTGCTATTTATAGTAGCAATAAATGCCGGGCAGGGACACGTGTCAAGCGCTCATTGGCCGAGGGGTCACCTCAACTGGTTGGCGCTGGCAGCCGCATGTGGCCGCATTTAATGCGGCTGTTGGATGGGACGTCTGTGCGGGGTACGGTGATCTGTATGCATGTGAGGCGGATATGTTGTCGAGTGAGATGCCTTCGGCTATAGAGCAGTAGCCGAGGGCTCTTCCACCCGATGGCACCCCTGGTGCCGAGGGCTCACAGTGCCGAGGGCTGCTGTTTTCGCCGTTTTCTCCCAGTTTCTTAGTTTGCTTGAGAAACCCGCTTTGTGAGAATTTGGAGCCTTCGGCCAGGGGGCCGAAGGCACCCCTGTGCGTTGTGCGGACTGCTCGGTATTCTGGGCGCTGTGATTTGGGCCTGCTGGGCCTCCTGGGCCTGTTGGGCCTTCGCCGGAGTAGTATGAGTCTGTGGGCCGGGGGTTCCCGGGCCATATACTCCATCGAGGAGTTCGATCTTGGACGCTCAGGTGGAGGCGTTCTTGGAAGGGGGGCCGAGGAGCGTGAAAGACTACATCACCGAATATAAGATGACCGCCCTCGGCTTCTTAAGATACTATGTGTATGGCGACAAGGAGGACGATGTCCAACTTTGGCCGAGGATGACCACTACCTTCGAAGAGGCCGACGGCCCGGATTTAGGCATTCCTGCTGAGGCCGATGGTAATTCTTTCTTCGACTTTCTTCCTTTGTTATTTGTTCTTTTGCCTTGCTAATCTGTTCGTTTTCCTTTGTGTAGATTTTGTCATGGATCGCCGTTCAATCATGGCCATAGCCAAGACCAAGGCGGCCGAGGAGTTGGCCGCAAAGGCGGTCGAGGCGGCCAGACGTGTCGCGGCCGAGGGGGCGGGGCTACTGCTAGTGCGGCCCCGAAGCCTGCCCAGTCCAAGAAGAAGAGGCCTCCCACTGACGGCCAGAAGAAATTGACCGAGGCTGGCCTGAATGTCACTAAGAAGACGAAGAGGGCACCGTCTCCTTCCCATGCCGATGAGGCCGGCACTCTGACCGTCCTAAATGTGGACGATAGTGGTCCCGTTGTGGACCTGACCGCTGCTCCAAGCGATGCTGCCCAATCGCTCCCTCTTGTCCAGGAGCCACGGACGAAGAGGGCCGGCAAGGAGATTGTCGCTGCCACCTACCAGAAAATGGTGGAATACCCCGTCGGCGGGGGTGTCTTTGACGATGGCGTCCTCAACCATGATGTGCTGGCCCAGGCCATGCCGGCCAAAGATCGGGCCTACCTCAAGAGGCTCGGGGACGTCAAGGTGTACGAAGGCGGGATGGACCTCATCGTCCAAGTAAGTTCCCTTCCTTTTTATTTGTCGTTTTTCTCGTCGTCCGGGTGGAATCATTTGCCTGAGTCTTTGTTTGCCTTTTTTGTGCAGGGTGCCTTCATGCTCATGGAGAGCCACAAGAGGCAGCACCGGGAGATTGCTCGTCTGAAGGAGCTTGAGCAGAAGGCTGCCTCGGCCGATGAGGCGGTGGCCTGCTTGGATCGGCTCCGGGAGGATGCCAAGGCCTTGCAAAAGAGGGTCGATGAGGCAGCTGCAGCCAGGGACGATGCCCTGGCCAAACTCGAGGAGAGCCAGAGGGCGCTTGAGGCTGAATGGCGCAAAAATGATGAAGCCGTGAAGGCAAAAGCTGAGGCCGAGGTTGCCGCTGTGAAGGCCACTGATGAGGCCGTTCAGCAGTTCTTGGCCGAGGGGTGGAAGGCCGACGAGCGGCTCTCCTGGTGTTACGAGGTGGTGGCCGCCAAGCTTGAAGATTGGGGAATGAACTCCCCCGTCGGCCAAGAGTACTTTAGCAGGGAAATGGCCGTGTACTACAACATGGGCCAAGAGCGGATGCAGAGGCTCCTGTGTCGGCGGCTATCGCGTGCCCTCAAAGCCATGAACTATACCTCTGGGTGGGCGAGGAGGAACCTGAAGCTTCCCAAGCTGATGAAGGATCCCGAGGAGCAGGCCAAGCTTCCTCTTTCGGAGCAGGAGCCCCCAATCGAGAGTTCCGGCCTCGGCGAGCCGGATTATGACGAGTTTGACTTCCTGGATGATGCCACCAGTTCTGCAGCTGCTGTCGACCAGGAGACTGAGGCCGAGGAGGGAGCCGAAGATGCCGAAGAGCAAACCCACGATGGGCATGGAGGCGCCCAAGAGTCTTGATCGGCTACTAACCGCTCCCTATTTTGTAATTAATTATTTTCTATTTTTGCCCATCTGATGTAATGGCCGAAGCGCCCACCAATGTACATGGTTGTTTATGAATGAACCTTTTGCTGTCCTGCTCAGCTTTTGAATGTCTTGTATGTTTATTCCCTTTTGCTATTTCAATTTCGAAATTTGTCTAAGTGTAAAAGTTACAACTTAGGTCACCCGCGAGTGTTTGCTACGTCCGTGAGGTAGCCCATTCAGTCTGGTGGCCTGGTCGGCCTGTCCGGTGTTTCTTCGCTGTTGTAACACTTGGGATTTATTCAAAAAAATTCTAAGTGTTTTAGATCCACTTAGATAGGATTTGTCCTAGTGTCTTTCTTCCCGTCCTGACTGAGGCGGGCAAGCTGAGGTGTCCGCTGCGTCTTGGTAGTGTCCCATTCTTCTTTTTTGTTAGAATTTTCCTAAGTGTCTAACTTCAAGTAGATGGGTGTTCTCATCGTCCTGGTATTGAATCTCTCCTCAGTGTTGACAAATGATTTGGGAAATTCCCAGTGTTGAACCAATGTCGTTGTTGTCGGCCTGGATCCTCCTGTTGTGGCCGATAAGGGTACCTTGAACTTAGTTTTTTGAACATAGAAATTTTACTAAGTACACATGCAAGTCACATGTAGCTAACGGCCTGCGGGTATACAGGTGCCCGCCTCGTCTAGAGTTTCTTCATACGGATACTTAGAAATTTTTCTAAGTATAAATGCCAGACAGTTTCTTCTTTGTGGTACCGTTGTCGGCCAAGATACGGCCCTACCTTCATCGGCCAAGGTCTGGCTTTGTGGCCGATGAGGGTGCCTTTTCTCTAAGTGTCGGAATTTTCTTAAGGAACCTTTTTTCCCTAGAATTTTCTATAAGTGTTTGGTAAACACTTGGACAAATCCCCAAAGATCTTTCGCTTGGCCAACAGCCTGGGCTTCAGTGCCTGTAACGGCCATCCGGAGTGCTGTGGCCGGTAGGGATTGTTGTTTGGAAGCTTGATTCTTCCGCGGGTGTGATACTGCCCGCTTCGTCCTGGTCAGCCTCAGGATTGATACTGCCCGCTTCGTCCTGGTCATCTTTCAGGATTGTAATTCTTTATTTCATACCAAGTGTTGGTGCTTCAAAGAGCTGTGGTCGATGAAGGTTACCACTCGCGTGTCACCCAACCACTGGTTGGGGTTTTATAGGCGTATGCTTCGTCCTTGGCGATTCCCTTGTCTGTGATGGACGTGTGGCCATATCGTCCATGTCACCTGTTAGTGGTACTACACTTGTGTTCAACTGATATGTACTTAGCCAAGTTTGGCCTGAGTTGTGGGGATTTTATTTTCTTCATTACTCGAGGCCGGCAAGTGCGCGCGGTCCTCGGCTTCCCTCTTTTTTTTGTTCCCTTATTTCAGGGGAGTATCCTTCTTTCAGGCTTCGGCCGAAGGGTGTGCTCGTCCTTCGGTCGGTTCGGACTTCGTTTATAACGTCCGTGATCTCAGGG
Source organism: Cuscuta europaea (assembly GCA_945859875.1). NCBI lineage: Eukaryota > Viridiplantae > Streptophyta > Magnoliopsida > Solanales > Convolvulaceae > Cuscuta > Cuscuta europaea. The sequence goes on along the minus strand of CAMAPE010000013.1, from coordinate 17,945,495 downwards.
CGGGTCCCGTCGCCTATTTATGACGCGGGTTAGACTTTTGGTCGGTTTCCAATGGCTGTCGTTGCCCATCCCTGAGTTTTGGGATTTTGTCACCTCGGCCATGATTTCAAGCCTGTCGTCCTGCGATCTGGCGCGTGGACGACACGGTGAGCTTCCCGTTTCAAGACGTGGGCCGTTTGCGGGCCCCTCGTCCTGGGGACATCGCCGGCCATACCTGAGCGTTTCACTTCAGGTTTACGGGGCCAGGACGATGTGCTCTCTCAGCTAGGCCTGAGCCCTTCGCTGATACAAAATACAATGGAGTACCTGGGCTTGTTGCTTCACAGGTTGCAAATGCAAGGTGCCACGTCGGCCATACCTGAGTCTTTCGCTCTGAGGTGGCCGATGAGGGCACCTGCTAATTTTTTACTTTAAATTCCAGAGAAAATCAAGAGGAACATGATTTTATTCATAAGTGGCTCGAGGCCGAGGGTGGCGTTCAATCAGTAACCCGTTAAGGGGTGAGGGCTTCGCCGTCTGCACCTCCTTCGGATTACTGATAAAACTTCACCAGATGGTGTACATTCCACGTTCGTGGTACATTGGACCCATTCGGGCGTTTAAGCTTGTAGGTGCCGGGTTTGACCACGGCACTGACGATGTAGGGCCCTTCGTACTTCAATGCTAGCTTGCAACCCTCTGTCGGCTGGCTTGCTTCCCTTCGACGGAGGACGTAGTCCCCCACTTGAAATTCTCGGGAACGTACCTTGGCGTCATAGTATGACTTTACTTGACGCCGGTAGTTCTCTGCTCGGACGTAAGCTTGCTCACGCCTCTCGTCGACCAGATGCAGGTCAATCTTCATGTTCTCTTCGTTGGCGTCAGGCTCGTATTGTTCCACCCGCCGGCTGGGGATGGAAACTTCCATGGGTGCCTTTGCCTCAAAGCCGTAACACAGGGCGAAAGGCGTTTCACCTATCGCCCTCCTCGGCGTGATTCTGTAGCACCATAGGATGTTGGGGAGCTCGTCGACCCAACTACCCCCTGCGGCCTGGAGTTTCTTCTTCAGCCCCTCCATGATTGTCCTGTTGGCGTTCTCGACCTGCCCGTTGCCCTGAGGGTAGGCAACGGAGGAGAAACGATGCTTCACCCCAAACTCCCGGAGGAGCTCCTGAAAAGGGGCTGCCTCGAATTGGGTGCCGTTGTCTGATATAATCTCCTGGGGGACGCCGAAGCATGTGATGATGTTTTTGTAAACAAATTTTTGGCATCTGGCCCCCGTGATGCTGGCCAGGGGTTCCGCCTCGACCCACTTGGTGAAGTAGTCGACGACGATGATGATGTAGCGGTTGTTCCCGGCGGCTCTGGGCAGGGGGGCGACCAGGTCAATCCCCCATCTAGAGAATGGAATTGCGGTGCTGACGGGGGTGTAGTTGACGGCTGGCCGACCAGGGGCCTTCTGGAGCACCTGGCACGTGGTACACTTCCTGGCCAGGTCCGCACAGTCTCGCGCCATCGTCGGCCAGAAGAAGCCTTGGACGACGAGACGTCGGGACATGCTGAAGGGGCCCTGGTGCGAGGAGCATACACCACAATGAACTTCTTCCATGGCCATGTCGGCCTTATCCTGATGTAGGCATCGGAGGAGAGTGCCATTATAGGATCGTTTGTAGAGTTTGCCATCCTCAATGGTGTAGCTTGGGGCCCTAAGTTTGGCAAGTTTGGCCCTCTCCTCGTCCGGGGGTAGCTCCCCCGCCGTGATGAAGGTGACGATGTCGGAGATCCAGTCCTCTGGTCGCTGTTGGATGCATAAGATGGGGCTGGCATGAATGCTAGACATGCTCAGCTCTTCGATGTTGGCTATCCTGGAGATGTGCTCTGGAGTGTCTGAGCTGAGCTTGGAGAGGGTGTCAGCTTCGGCGTTCTCGGCCCTTGGGATCTGAGTGATCTCGTGGGTTTCAAACGCTTTCAGTAACTCCTCTGCTGCCTGTTTGTACTGTCGCATCCGTCCCTCCTTTGCTTCGTACGATCCCTCCACCTGACCCACTACCAGTTTGGAGTCGCACTTGATTTTGAGGTGCTTGGCCTTGAGGCCGGCGGCGAGTCTGAGACCGCTGAGGAGGGCCTCATACTCGGCTTCGTTGTTGGATACCCTGAAGTTGAAGCGGATGGCATAGTAAGCTCTGAATCCTTCAGGGGATATGAGGACGACGCCGCCACCGCATGATTTCGCGGCCGACGAGCCGTCAGTGAATAGGATCCATGTATCGTCCGACTCCGGCCCGGGGTTGGCGACGGCCGTCTCTCTTGCTGTGCATTCAGTGACAGAAGTCGGCCAAGGCTTGCCCTTTGATAGATGGTCGTGGCTTGATCTCAATTTGAAATTGGCTGAGGAAGATCGCCCATTTCACCATCCTAGAGGAGCTGGTGGGGCTCCTCATTAGTGCACCGAGAGGCTGCTGGGTCAGCACATGGACGACATGGGCCTGGAAGTAGTGTCCCAGCTTCTTCACCGTATAGACGATGGCCAGCATCGTCTTCTCAATGGGGGAGTACCTGAGCTCGGCCTCCCTGAGTGTCTTGCTGATGTAGAAGATGGCCTTTTGCACCCCTTCGTCCTCATGGATGAGCACAGAGCTGATGGCCGACGTGCTCACCCCTAAGTACAAGAAGAGGGTTTCGCCGGATTTGGGCTTGGAGAGCACGGGCGGGGACGATAGGTACCTCTTCAACTCTTCGAACGCTTCCTGGCACTCCGTCGTCCACTTGAAGCTGTTGGTTTTACGCATGATCTGAAAGAAGGGGAGTGGCCTCTCGGTTGACCTGGAGAGGAAACGGTTCAAGGCCGCCAGACGCCCCGTCAGTCGTTGTACTTCCTTGACGTTGCGGGGCGGCTCCATGTTGATGATAGCCTGTGTCTTCTCCGGGTTTATCTCGATGCCTCTCCGGCTGACCATGTAGCCGAGGAACTTGCCGCCCTGGACGCCGAAGGCGCACTTCTTGGGGTTGAGGCGGAGCCTGAACTCCTTCATGATTTCAAAGATTTCCCAGAGGTCGTCGGCGTGGGAGGAGGCCTGCCTGCTCTTGACGATCATATCGTCGACGTATGCCTCCATCGTCCGGCCAAGGACCGCCCTGAAGATCTTGGCCACCATCCTAGTATAGGTGGCGCCGGAGTTTTTGAGTCTGAAGGCCATGACGAGGTAGCAAAAGATTCCCTCTGGGGTCATGAATGTCGTCTTCTCAGCGTCATCTTCATGCATGGAGATTTGGTGGTACCCTCTGAAAGCGTCAAGGAACGACATCAACTCGCACCCCGTCGTCTCGTCCACCAGCTGATCAATGTTGGGGAGAGGGAACGGGTCCATGGGGCACGCCTTGTTCAGGTCAGTGTAATCAACACACATTCTGAATGTTGGCGGTTTCTGGGTGAGGACGACGTTGGCCAACCACGTCGGGTACTTCACCTCTTTAATGTGTTTGATTGAGAGGAGCATGGCGACCTCCCCTTTGACGAAGTCCCGCCTGTCGGCGGACAAGTAGCGCCGCTTCTGCTTGACGGGCGTGGAGGCCGGATCGACGGTCAGCCGGTGAGTAATCACCTGGCGGCTGATGCCTGGCATGTCGTCCGGGCCCCACGCGAAGACAACGGCGTATGACCGCAGGACGAGGAGGATGGCGTCTCGTTGGTCCTGAGGGAACTGCTTCCCGATTCTGAGGACCTGCTCCGGCCGGGAGGTATTCAGAGGGACTTCCTCGACCTCCTCGGCCGGTTCGGCATGCGGCCTCTCCTCGTCCTTGACAACGGCTGTCGTGATGGTGTCTATCCTCTGTCCTTCCCTTTCGGCCGGCCTTGTTAGCTTGAGGTAGCATGCTCTGGCTATCCTCTGGTTTCCTCTGGCGTAGCCGATGCCGTCATTGGTGGGGAACTTTAGGCACAAGTGCTTCATGGAGATGATGGCCTCCAAGTCCTCCAGCGCTGGCCGTCCCAAGATCAGGTTGTGGGCGCACTGGAGGTTGACCACCATGAACTCCATGTCAATCCTGGCGCGGTGGGGGCCGTCACCGACCTCCACGGGGAGGACTATCGTGCCCTCGGCGTCGATAGAGTCCCCGGTGAAGCCGGATAACGGTGTCTTGATCGGCTTTAGCAGAGCTCTGTCCAGCTTCAGCTGCCGGAAGGTATCCAGGTACATCACGTTGACGGAGCTTCCCGTATCGATGTAAGTGCGGTGGATGATGGAGTCACCGATCTCACACCGGATGACGAGGGCGTCCCTGTGTGATTCCGTCCCCGGAGGCAAATCCTTGTCGGTGAAGGTTATCGCCTCCGTTCGCTGCTTCTTCGGCTGGGGGGGAACGTGGGACACCTCCCCAATGTAGAGGGATTGGGCCCATTTCTTTCTCTGAGTGGCGGAGTCCCCCCCAGTGTTCCCACCTACGATGAGGTGAATGTGATTCTTCTTTGGCGGGGGCTCTTCGAAGTCCTCGTCGTCGCTGAGCCTACCAATCTCCCGCTTCTTCGCAGAGGGTTCGCCCCCATGTTTGCCGGTGTTTACCCATGTGTTTTTGCGTGGGCCACCTTTAACAAACTGGGAGAGTTCCCCCTGGCGAATAAGACGCTCAATGGCCTTCTTCAGCGTGATGCAATCGTTGGTGTTGTGCGACGAGTTCTTGTGGAACCGGCAGTATGTGCCGCCCTGCTGGATGGCAAGGACCTCCTCGGCCGGCCGAGGAGCCTGCTCGATGAGGCCATGCTTCTCGGCATAGTCGAGGATGATGCCGACCGGGTGAGTGAGGGCAACCCCCGGCCGTTCCAACCTCGACCGCCAGTGGCGATCTTTCTTACTCTGTCCACCAGAGCCGTGACGGCCCTGGGCACCCTGGCCGGCCGGGGACAGACCCGGGGCCGGCGAAGTATTTGTCTTCTTGGAGGGATGGCCCCCTCTTTCTTGTGATTGTGGAGCTCGTCGGCGTCGGCGTACAAGCCTCCGCGCTGGAGCGCCTCTGCGTACGACCTCGGAGGGTCGGTGATGAGGCTCCTAGCGTACGGGGAGCTGCGGAGGGCTCCCTGATACAAGGCGAGGAGGGTGCGCTCATTGGCCCCCTCGACTTCTTCGGTCTCCCTCGTCCACCGATCAATGAATGACCGGAGGGACTCATCGTGCTGCTGCTTGACGGAGAGGAGGTGGGTGAAATACTTCTTCGCCCGCTTCCTCCCGGCGAAGTGGGTGAGGAAGCGTTGGGCAAGATCGTGCCATGAGTCGATGCTCCCTTCGGGGAGCGCGTTGAACCACTCGTACGCTGGCCCCTCGAGAGTAGAGAGGAACCAACGGCAGAGGTATTCGTCTGACGTGTTCACCATCAGCATGTTGTTCTGATAACGGCTGAAGTGCTCCTGGGGGTCTGATCGGCCATCGTAGGACTTGATGGCGTTTCCCCTGTACTTCTCCGGGATGGGGGCCGAGAGGACCCTGTTGGTGAAAGGGGTCCTGGTCCTGACCTGGATGATGGGGTCACCTCGCCCCTTGGCCAGCTCCCTCTCTAGGGCGCTAACCTTGTTCATGAGCGCGTTGAGGCCGGGGTCGTTGGAGGCGCCAGCCGTAGGGATGTTGGCCGACTGCTTGGCCTCCATCTGAGCCAGTCTCCTTTCCAGCTGGGCAATGACCTCATCCCGGGGGTCCCTGGCGGCCGCAGCGGCGCCCGACTGGTTCCTCATGCGCTCGTCGTGAGCTGCATTGATCTGGTGGCGCACGTCGTCCTCGTGCAACTTCCCCTTGCCCTTGTCCGGGCGGGGCTGGTCCGCTGTCCGGGACACAGACCCCAAGCTTTCCCTCGGCGAGCCAGGCCGAGGCTCACCAATCCGTCCTGCCATCCTCTCCGAAACCGGACGACGGCGCGTGTCACCTAGCCTGTTGAAGGCAGAGGCTTTTCCACGTGCTGGGGTCTGCCCAGGCCGAAGAGGGGAAGCAGGGTGGGAGTGGGACGACGCCGTGTCCTGGGACATCACCCCCTCATCGTTGCCTATCTGGACGGCCAACGGTTGGGGCTGAGGAGGTGGAGTGACGTTCCCCCCGGTCCTTGGCAAGAGTGCGCTGAGGACGGTGGGGTTCTGAGCCAGGCTGGCGATGATGACCGACAGCGCGGCCTGGACCTGTGGATCCACGGACGGAGAGGCCGCGGCCATAGGCTGGGCCGGGGCGTGGTCCGTCTTCTCAGCTCGTTTCTTGTCCAAGCCGATGCGTGCATCAGGGGCTCCGCCGTTGAGTTGGTTGCGGAGGTCCGTCGTGAGGTTGAAGGCCTCCTGGAAGACGCCCCCCCCCCCCCCCCCCCCCCGCCGACCTGGTCGGCCGTGGCGTCCTCATCGTGCTCCCTTGCCTCTTGGTCCTCAGGGATGGCCTTGCTGACGAGGTTGCGGTTTGATTTAGTTCTTCCCATGATCAGTGGTTAGCTGTGCTTGGTAGCGACGAAGGGTGCTAACTTGATTGGTCTAGCTCTCAATGAAAGCACCAAATGATAGAGTATATATCTAGAGAGAAGTGAGAGCTAGAGAGAGAAGTGCAATATATGCTTCAATAGAATGATTTTGTAACCCCTATAACTACTCCCAAGGGGAGTATTTATAGAGAAAATACGGGCTGGGCTCCCAAGCCTTGGGCTTGGGAGGCCCATTTACAACTGGACCGCTACTGGGCCGAATACAAAGCCACTAATGGGCTGCACAAATGAGCAAGTGTAAAATCCGGTTCTGTGAGGTCTTCGTGGCCGACGAGGGCGTGGCCGACGAGGGCACGGCCGACGAGGGCGCGGCCGACGAGGGCACCTGGGTCCCTTGGACTCAGGACCATATTCTGAGTTGGCACCCTCTTGGCCGACGGGGGTCCCATGACCGACGAGGGCACCACTCAGTGTCTCGTGCTTTCTGTTCTTCTGAGTATGTGGGTCCTGGGGCTCAGACCCATATACTCCATCAATTACAATTACATTAATTACAATTATAATTGTATTAGTGACAATTACATATCTCTAGTTATAGTTACATGTCGTCCGATCATAGTTACATGCTCGTCTGGTTACATTTACATACCCGTCTGGTGATTAACGTCCGCTAGTTGAGTGAAATGTTCGCTCGTCCAGTGACAACTGTTCGCCGCCCGTCCAACCGTCGTCCCATCCCGTCCGGTGACCGCCGCCACAGTCTAGTCCCTTCCCGTAACCGCTGCTCATCATTTGGGAGACCCTGCCCATCATATAGGTATGTTACATCTATAATATAATATTACGTTAGGTCTAAAAATGTTGTAGTGCCAACTCCAACCAACAATTACCGCCCTTCAAGTGACCGCCGCCACAGCCTTTCCAGCAACCGCCGCTTGCATATACTCCCTCTGTCTCGAAAAGGTTGACCAAATTTCCTTTTTTGGATGTCCCAAAAAGATTTGTCATTTCCATTTAGAGTAAAGAATATGTAGATAAAATTAATTTTCTCTCCTCTGCACAAATTTCAACCACACAGTTCTTACTCTATTAATCCACGTGAAAGTCAATTTTAGCCATCCTTTTCGGAACGGAGGAAGTACTATTTAATAAACCAGTAGGTTCATGACTTCTCACTAACATCAAAGTTGTTGAAATTTTTCAATACTTTCGTCACATTGTGATAGAAATAGGATGAGCTAGTTGATTGGATTTTAGAAGCTCTTATTCAGTTATTCCCAAAAACAAAAACTAAAGAATAAAGAGAAGTTCAAAATGGGTTTAGGGATTTTTCCATACATCACTATAATGAAGCTAGTTTAAGTGAGTGTAGTGCGTCAAAACCACCCTTATCGATATACTCCGTATAAATTATGTGTATGAGGTTATTACGATCCAAAAACACAGTGCAAAAGTCTTTGCGGAGGATGTCACAACTTCAAATCACAATCCCACTTTAAAATTGTTTGGCTAGAAAGAAGAATTTTTTCTTTAAACACAGTTAGAATTTTTTGTAGAAAAGAAGTTTTCGTAAAAGATCAGTCACACAAATCTTTAAAGAAACAGTCATGAGCTATTTGCTCATTTTTAGGACAGACTCTCAATTTAGGGAGTGTTTGGATCTACTTTTTAAAATTCCTTCTGCTCTATCGGAAAACAAAAACAGAAATTAGAGTGTGAGCGCTTAAAATTGTTCCTAGAAACAACTTTTTGGAAGTTGGGAGAGACCAACTTCTAAAAAAAATGATTTTATTTTTAGAAGGATAATCAATTCCAAACCGCCTATATTAATTAAATTGTGTGGCGAGGTGCAGCCGTGCACTGCAGCAATAGTATGTGGATATGAGGATGTCATCACGGTGACACGCTGGAGGCAGGCGAAAGTCTCACGCCTCACACGTGGCAAGCACTGGGAGGCCTGTCCGGATCGCCCCGATTCTCACCTCTTATCAAAATTATAAAAACAAAATAGTAAAATAAAGTATTTCAAGATACTCTCTCTCTCCGATATCCTCGGCTGAGCTTATCTTCTCCTTCAACGTCTGCTTCAGAAGATAAAATACCGCCGCACCATGCCGGCAGCCGCCATTTCTTCTGCTCTCCGGTTTCCTCTTTCTCGATCAAGCTCCTCTAAGTCCCATTCCAGAAAGGTAATATTGTTACTGCTTCATTTTCCTGTCATTTTTCGTAATCGGAAGCGGTCAAGTTTCTTACCGTATAGCGAAGTCTATCATGGACAACAAATACTTTTATAGACATCATAACTGATCATTTGTGGCTTCACTTTGCCTTTGTGTGCTGAACTTGTAAGGTACGCGAGGTTGTTACGACTTCATTAAACTCTTATTCTCTATTGGGATTAGGGAAAATATGCAATTATGCAAATATGTCCTTAAAATTTGCTTTTATCAGTTTATGTGGGCTGAAGGCTATTATACTAGACTGCAATACCTGTGTGGTCTCAAATTCTTAATGGGAGACATAAAAAAGTTAATGATAAAATAGGTTCCACTAGACTTCAGCCAACCGTAAATGCTGCTCTGCTTGCATCTATCTCAGATTGGTCTTTTATTATTCACTTGGTCCAAAAGGTCGAATGCCTAACCCCAAGGCCCCCACCACGATGGTGGGGAGGTTAATCACGGTGACTCAGTCAGCAAAGCGGCGGTAGGCCTTATACACGTGCGCACCAAAGGTCCAGCCTTATTTCAGGTTCTGTAACCTCCACACGGTCGCTTCGTGTTTCGAACCTTGGTCACTTGGTCCAATTTTCCCAGCACTCGACCTGCTGAGCTACCCGTGCGGGTGTCTTTTATTATTCACTAATGCACCTTCAGATGCAAGAAAGTTGGCCCTTAGTGTTAGTCAAGTTCATATTTCCCATGCTTAGCAAAACAAAGTTGTAGAATGGACCAAAACCAAAGTTGTAAAAGATGACAAAAAATGAAGAAATCACATCGTTTAAAAAAAATTCCAACATGTATATTGCAAATTGATTAGCCCGTTTGGTAACACTAAAATTGGCTGAATCGGCTAAATTGATGAATGAGATGAAATTTTGGCTGAAGTGGTTGAATATGTTGAGTTGTGAAAAATATATTTGAAGTATATTTTATTGGTAAAATTAAGAAAATATTATACTCCCTCCGTCCCTTATAACTTTGTCAACTTTCCTTTTTTGGACGTCCCACTAACTTTGTCACTTTCCTATTTAAGTAAAGAAATTGTGGTTCCAGTTCATTCTCTCTCCTCTGCACAAACCTCAACCACACAGTTTTTACTTTATTATTCCTCGTGCCGGTCAAACTTGGCAAAGTTATTAGGGACAGAGGGAGTAAGAAATATAGCTAAAATGGTTCTCTACATATACTTCAGCCAAAAAAGTAACTTCAACCTTACTTATTTTGATTATTATTACATAATTCAGCGCGCGAAATCAAAAGTTACGTGTTTGGTAAAAAGTTGGCTGATGATAAGATTGATAAGCTCAAAACAGGAGTTATCAACTGGGCTCAATGTTTCTTTTAGAAAAAGATTTTTATATACTCCCTCCGTCCCAAAAAATTCTTCCCACATACCATTTTGGAATGTCCCAAGAAATTCTCCACACTTACCATGTTACCATTTTTGAAAAGTTTTGTGTGCCTAACATTCATTTACCCCTTTCTTACTCAATCACAACCATACATTTCTGCTTTATTCTACTTTCTTAATAAGCATGCGGCGTGCCGAGTCAAAGTTGAAAGTGTTTTTTGGGACGGAGGGAGTATAAATATTTGTTTGATAGGAAAGATTACAAACACATGATTCATTATGTTTAAAGTTGTCTGATAATGAGAAAATATCACAATTTAATTTTTTTTAGAAAACAGACAAAGATCTAGGCCACATGGTTATATTTTTAGGAAAGTTACGAAAAAGGTGCTTGTGGTTGACCCCATTTTCATATAGACTCATGTGTTTTATTTTATTAAAAAGTCGGTCATGTGTTTAAACTCTATTATCACAAATTCACAGGACACTCCTGACGCCTAACACCGTTAAAAGTGTCGGAGGAAGACGACAAATAGTAACTTCGATTTTCAAAAGTGGCCAAATAAATAAAAGAAAAATATCAGAAAGTGCTCTTCGTCAAGATGACCTCCAAACAATCTTCGTAAAATTGAATTCGCTAATATCACTTTTCCGGTGGAATTTCCGGTGACAAGAGTGGCTAGAAACAAAAAAGAAAGATGTCTTAAAGGTCTCTTGATGAGGCGCACCTCTCAGTATTTTTCTTTTAATTTTCCGGGCACTTTTGAAAATCGAAGTTACCATTCATCGTTTTCCTCCCGCGATTTCTAACGGCGTCAGGACCCTCTTGTGATAACGGAATTTAAACACATGATCCACTTTGTTTAAAATGAATAAGCTATATGGATAAGCTTTTATACATTCTTTTTTACGAAATTTATGCAACATTCCTGTAAATTTAGAGCATAGCAGTGGAATAAAAATAAATTACGTACCACATATTACTACCTTTTTTCCATTACTAAAATTCTACAACTAGACTTAGACTAAATCAAGGGGAAAACGATGTGTACTTGTGTAGCATGCAAAAATGGGTCTTAAGCTCAACAAAATACACAACTACTGATTGCATATTGGCACGAGCGATGTGAGCATTTATGCCACCCCACCTCGTTTAATGTTATGCTTTTGGTAATATTTCAAACCAGTATTACCAAAGCTGCTTATGAAGATAATAAATAGAAGCATTCAAGCATTGGAGAATTATAAAACAAGTTTGTTTTGAGACTCTAAAAAGTTAATTAATCTCTCCAAATTTTACCATTTTTATTTAATATCCTCCCCTGTCGGACTTTGCCAGTTTAAGATCAATAGAAGTGATGTTCATTGTATGTAGAGGATTGTTATCAATGATCTGCACAACTATTATTTCATGGATATTTAGTATTGCTATAATTATTGTTTTTTCTACCAGAAATTATGGTTAGAATACTCCTCATTTTGCGTCTTTTCTGTGCCACGAGTAATTAACAGGATTGATGGGTTTTGTAATAATGACTTTACCTATACAGCTATACTCAGGTGTGAGATTATTCATCAGTTGTCCTGTTTTATTACGGTGATATTACACGCTTAGAAATTCGTTTCTAGTGATATCAAATGTAAGTCTAGTTTATTGCAGTGACTGGGTAAGGCTCACAAAAGTTCAAGGAGTTCTCAATTAAGAAAAAGTTTGTGGTTGTGTAACTGTGTTTTAGAAATGAGAAGGGAATAAAGAATGAGAGGAAAGTCTCAGAGATGTAAAGTCTTTATTATTTGATGTTTTCTTATCTCCAAGCAAAGGTCTATTGTGAGGTGTGATTTGTGTTTTCTATCTATGAAGAGTGGTCATTGGATGATATGCTTGTTATTTGTATAATGACAGTGTGCCGGGGGAGGGTTCGGCGTGTTCTCTATGCATGGGGAGGACGGAGGGTCAGCAGACAAGAAAAGTCCATGGCTGACACTTTTTAACGTAGAAGATCCAAGATCAAAAATTCCCCAATGTAAGGGAAAGTTCCTTGATGTAAATATTGCTTTGGAAGTGGCTCGATATGACATACAGTATTGTGATTGGAAAGCTCGTCAAGATGTCCTTTCCATTATGCTTCTGCATGAGAAGGTAGTTGAATTATTTACGTATATTGTTTTTTCTATTATATGTAACTTCTGTTTTTTCAGTATGAGATGTTATAGAAACATTAATTTATATGTAGTATATTTGTTAAGGTTGTTGAAGTATTAAACCCTCTTGCCCGTGATTATAAATCTATTGGAACCATGAAGAAGGAACTCGCAGATTTGCAAGAAGCACTTGCAGAAGCACACAAACAGGTAGTCTAACCGAATTTAACTAAGCCTTTTGCAATGCAGTGTTCCTTCCCTGTGCTGATTCATATGGTTGTTTGCTCTGCTTCACTTAAAAGTGCTATGATACATTAATACCGATTAATGACATGTTGATTGAATACTTTAACTCTTAATAAATTCTTAAAACTCAAATGTAGTAAAAATTTAAAATGATGGGCAGGTCTTAGTGACCTGACCACCGAAATGATAATAGGCTGGAATGTTTGTCTTATGCACGGGCAGGGGCTAGAGCTTGGGTTGACTAACCATTTCTTAAGAGGATGAATGATCTGGTTCTTCTATGCTTGCGGAGGGATAGAAGCAACGGGAAGAAGGGTAGGTAACATAGGTGCAGAGAAGGTGTGAAATTTAGGAGCTCGTGTTATTAAATTATGGTTCTTCTTAAAGAATCAATAGTCCAAAGTCTTCTATGTTGGTTTGTTATTTTATATTTAACTGATGTGAGACATATTCTTCAGACACACTCTTCTTGGTCAGAAATTTTGTCAGGGTGGTGCAATTGTTTTCTCAGTAGGGCATACGCCCCCCTTACAGCCTGACCTATTGAGACTGTAGAATTACACCCTCACAACCTCACGGTTGTTACCTGTCTACATCATTTAATGGCTCGATATCTCACTTGCATTGTTCAATTTTTGTTTTATAAGGGGTCCCTATAATGGTTACAATTATCTTATATGGTGGTTGATTATTACTCCCTCCGTCCCGTTGAAAGGTTCTCACTTTCCTTATTTGGGTGTCCCATTTAAAGGTTCTGATCCCATTTTAGGAAATAATTTACTCTTTAATTACACATTTACTCAAATTTCTCTTTCCTACTCATTACATGTCAAGTCTCACAATTTCCTCTCCTCCAACTTATCTCCTTTTAATTACTTTCACTTTACATGTTTACTTTTTCTAAATTTTCTCTTTCCTCTCTTTTTTGCCCAAATTACATTATTTAACCACTTGCCTAAAAAATCGTGCCATTTACCTACGGTAACCTTCTAAAGGGATGGAGGCAGTACATGTTTAGCCAATATATGACTATTTTTCAATATTGGGTTGTCTCATATTGAAAACGAGAGGCGTTACTCATAAGAAAGGAATAAAACCACTTCAAGGAGTAAGGTCCTTTCTCCTTGAGTTTTATTATACAATATACTTGTATACAGTTCAAATCCCCTTACCCAACAAGCCATGAGAGAACCTAATGTGAATGGTGAAGCCCATTAATGGCATTGAGGGGAATTTTTGGCTCCACTTCATCACTCTGTATCATCTCCATAAGATTCATCATCTTCAAGAAACTGAACATATACACTTTGGCATTTATGCGGGTGGTCCTTGATCCATTTTCCATCACGGTTATAACATATCAAGCTTTTGGCGTTCCATCATATCTGTTGATGACAGTCTTTTGATGCGGTGCACGACAAGAGTCACGAGACTGGCTGTGCTGTTTAAGGTGATGGCAGATCCTGGGGAAAATGGACAAATGTATTGAGTGGAGATGTGAACATCAGTCACTTTGTGTGCATAGTCTGTGGTGGCATTTGTGGTTTCATGAACGGGTCTGATCTTACCCTTTCAGTATCAATACAAAGCATTTCATTCATTCATTGAGGCAGCTTTGAAAAAGGGTACTTGTTGATGATAGAGGATATCATTATTACATGCAAGGAAGTTTTTGAACTCACAAACGACTATTACTTTTTGGTGGAACAAAGCCCAGAGGGTGCACACCTGCTAGACATGAAGCCAGGAGAATTGAACTCCATCCCAGAGATGTTTGATAAACGTAAACCACAACTATGCAATCACAATCATCTAATATGTGGGCGTTGTATTAGGTAGTTTGTTTGAATGTAACTACAATCAGGTTAGAATTGTACTCATACTATGAGGTAGCCTAACCCGATTGTATGCACCTTGAAATTTTCTGACACGTATTTAAAACTTGACACTAAGTTTACACTAATACCATTGCTAAAAATTCAATCGTCAAGGGTAAAGAACTGTCCTGCCTGCAGCTTCCTTTTTTGGTTTGGTTGGTTAACATAAATCTTTTTATGAAGCAAATTATATGCCTCTGTTACAGGTGTACACATCAGAGGCACGAGTTTCTGCCGCTTTAGGTAAGTTGGCTTACATGGAATCATTAGTAAATGATAGGCTGCTGCAAGATCAGAACACAGCAGAAGTGGATAGATCGTTCCCTTCTCTTAGTACGCCACAGTGTTTAGATACTGTTGAGAGGAAGTTGCCCCAAAGAAGTCTAAACGTGTCGGGTCCCATCCAAAAATACAGTGATCATCTGAAGAACTTTTGGTACCCTGTTGCTTTCTCCACTGATCTTAAGGATGATACCATGGTAAATCTATACTACTAGATACTCCAAATGGGAGGAAACACATCTATTTTCTGCTACTAAAAAAAGAATTACTCAGTGACAAATATACATTTCCAGCATTCTTAATTTAAAGTTTGAACAAAAACATAACCTTTTGGATTCTATCCTTCTCTCTATTCACTTATTCAGTTTACTCCCTTATGTGTACTTTAATTGTGATGTTTCAGATGCCAATTGAGTGCTTTGAGCAACCATGGGTGATCTTTCGTGGGAAAGATACAAAGCCTGGATGCATCCAGAACACCTGTGCTCATAGAGCCTGTCCCCTTCATCTAGGTTCAGTAAATGATGGCCGCATACAGTGTCCTTACCATGGTGAGAGAGGCACAGAGTGCAAAGTGGTTATTACACTGAAAAAAAATGAAACGAGTTTTAGATCTCTACAGTTTGTCATCTATTTAGATTACTGACTCTACCATGATATTTGTTGGATTAAGGATGGGAATACACTACAGATGGAAATTGTGAGAAAATGCCTTCAACGAAATTACTAAATGTAAAGCTGAAATCTTTGCCATGCTTTGAGCAAGAAGGCATGATTTGGATTTGGCCTGGAAATGATCCTCCAGAAGCTGCAATACCTTCTTTAAAGCCTCCTCCAGGATTTCAAATCCATGCGCAGGTTTGCAATCACTACTACCAGATTATGAGTAATTTGTTTCTGGACTCCATATTGAGTTATGGTTAATCCTTTGTGGCTTGAGAAGTACAGATTGTCATGGAACTCCCTGTGGAGCACGGTTTACTTTTAGACAACCTTTTGGATCTTGCACACGCTCCTTTCACCCATACTTCAACTTTTGCTAAAGGATGGAGTGTACCAAGGTTCTCTTTCATTGATAGGCTTATATAATAATTTTAGGAATGCTCTATAATAATTAGTTAGTGAATACATATTTGTAGAAATTCAAACCAGCCGGCTATATAGGGCAAGAATAATAGTTTCCTATTTTTGTGGATCTAGAGTATCTTGAGATCTTATTTGATATATATGTATAGCTATGTATAGCTGTATATTTCTTTCCTTAAAAGTAGGAGTAGTTCCTAGAAATCAGGATCAATTCAAAGGGATCCTTGTGTATAAATATACCCGAATTCATCATAATAAACATCATCATCATCATTACCCCAGTGCCTCAAAGGCTCCCACCTACGGTGGGGTAAGGGGAGGTCGGATGTACGCAGATTTACCCATAGTGAAAATCGCGTCGAAAAATACATGGACTGACTGCTGCTTCACAATAAAGAAGCATAGACAGTTTAGTGAGCCATTTTGCTTGACTCCATCATATTCTCAAGCCAAAAAATAGTGAATCTTTGGCTCTATTGCAAATGATGGAAAATAATTCATCATAATAAACAAGTGAGATAATTCCAATTCTGATCTCCTTCATGGTATCAGAGCCTCCGGGTATTTCAAATCCTAATTCTCATCTCCCTGACTGTCGGCCCTAATCTATTCCCATCTTCGAGCCCCTCCTCTTTCTCTCTCGGAAATCCAGTCAAACATGGTAGAATCCGAGCAGACCTTCAGGGACTCATCCTCACCGACCACTCCATCTCCTAGCAATCCTGTCACTCCTCAGATCTCTCTCGAAACCAGTGCCAATCCCATCATCAACCACAAACTAAATGGCCACAACTGTCTCCAATGGTCTCACTCTATGATGATGTTTATCAGTGGACGAGGCCGTGATGATTATCTTACCGGTATGGCTGTCCAACCAGATTCCAGTGACCCTAAGTTTAGAACCTGGAGAGCAGAAAACAATCTAGTTATGTCTTGGTTAATTAGCTCGATGACTACTGAGATAGGTGAGAATTTCCTCCTTTACACTTCAGCCAAAGAAATATGGGACGCGGCTCATGACACCTTCTCCAGCAGTGAGAATACCGCAGAACTCTTCCATGTGGAGAGTATCCTACATGATCAAAGGCAAGGGGAAAACACAGTCACCACCTATTTCACCACCCTTACACGATATTGGCAGCAGGTGGATCTCTTTGAATCACACGAATGGAAGTGCCGTGATGACAGAATCTACTTCAAACGAATAGTATAGACCAAACGCATCTTCAAGTTTCTATTGGGACTTGATAAGTCTCTTGATGAAGTGCGAGGTCGAATACTCGGAACCAATCCATTGCCAAGTCTCCGCGAGGCCTTTTTCCAGGTTCGTCGAGAGGAAAGCCGCAGAAGAGTCATGATGGGGCAGTCAGATGGCCCGACCACAGATGATGGATCTGCCCTTGCGACTGCCAAAGATCACTCAGTCACTGCCAAGTCTGCTGCCTGTGCTGCCCGCGGGATGCTCCAGCCACCAGGAGATAACCGGCCACGAAGAGGATGCCCTTGGTGCGACCATTGTAAGAAAACTGGCCATGTCAAAGAAACCTGCTCGAAACGACATGGTAAACCAGCAGATTGGAAGCCGAACAGGGCCACATCTGACCGTGAGAGCCGAGTAAACGCTGCTTCCATGGAGGCAACAAAATCCCAGAGTCAAGTTCCCTTCACAAAGGCCCTCCATGTAGCTCAGCCACCATCTGCGCCTTGGATAGTAGACTCAGGCGCATCAGACCACATGACAGGTGATAGATCATTGTTCTCAACTCATACTCCGTGCCAGAAGTATCAAACAGTACGGATTGACAATCTTACCCTACACTCTGTGTTATTTGTACCCGAACTTGATTGTAACCTACTCTGTGTTAGCAAAATAAACCAGGATCTTCATTGTGAGACTATTTTTTTTGCCAAATCTTGTGTTTTTCAGGACTTGGGTTTGGGGAAGGTGATTGGCAATGCTGAACTGTGTGCAGGCTTGTATCTCCTCAGAGTAGACTCCTCTTCTGTCCCCTCTCAAAGCCACAATAAGGGTAGTGTCAAACCGCAGTGTTGGTCCATTAGAGTCATGAGTCAATAAATCGGTCCAATAAGACCGATGCCATAATGTTATGGCACTATCGTCTAGGTCATCCAAATTTCTTGTACTTGAAACATCTATTTCCATCATTATTCATTAATAAAGATGCCAAGTTATTTCAATGTGATGTTTGCCAATTCTCAAAGCACACTAGAAGTACATATATGCCACGACCATACACACTGAGTCATCCTTTTTCACTTATCCATGGTGACATATGGGGTCCAACCCGAATTCCTAATGTGTCTGGGGCTAGATGGTTTCTGTTGCTAGTTGATGACCACACCCGGTTGAGCTGGACTTTTCTCATGAAAGACAAAACTGAAACTAGCCAAATCTTCAAACACTTTCATGCCACGATACACACCCAATTTCAGGCCACCATCCAAGTGCTCAAAACTGATAATGCACGAGACTTCTTTAACTCAATTCTCAGCCCTTATCTCCAAACTTCGGGCATTGTCCACATAAGCTCATGCGTAGACACACCCCAACAAAATGGTGTGGCTGAACGCAAAAATCACCATATCCTTGAGGTTGGTCGCTCACTACTCTTCCAATCAAATGTGCCTAAGAAATTCTGGGGTGAGGCAGTCCTCACCGCCACATACCTTATCAATCGGATGCCCTCACGTGTTCTTAAATTCAAAACTCCAGTCAAAACCTTCCTTGCTGCCTATCCTAAGTCCTAACTCACATTTACTCTCCCAAATTCCTCTCAAAATATTCGGATGCACTACCTTTATCCACATCTACCCTCATATCCACCCTCATAGCCGAGGAAAACTTGATGAAAGAGCACTCAAATGCATCTTCCTCGGCTACTCACCAAACAAAAAAGGATATAAATGTTATTCCCCTCTTACCAAAAGATTCTTTCACACCATGGATCTCACCTTCTTCGAAAATAAACCATTCTATCCCAATTCCGTAATTCAGGGGGAGTCAACCACCGAACATGAATCTCAAAATTGGGATTGGACATCCCTCATTGATTCGGCCCCAAGTCCAAATTACTATAACCCGGTGGAAACTCCAACCAGCCAAATTCTAACAGATTCCAGCCAGCCTCTAACCAATCCGCATCCTCCAGCAGGTCCAGCCGGCCGTCAACTCCATATGCCACCTGCCCAGGTTCACATGAGTCTCTCAAAACTCCCAAATCATCCTCCCATGAGTCTGTCATACACCCAAAACACCTCCTTCTACCTGATGAGGAAGTAAGAGTCTACACTAGGAGACAACAATCTCAGCCGCCTGCCCAGAATAAGCAAAACCAGCAGCCAAATTCGAACTCAAGAAACCCAGAAACAAAACAGGATGAAGCTGAATAGAGTCTTGAGGCAGTGACAGGTGGGGATCCTGAGTTAGACTTACCAATTGCTCAGAGAAAAGGAGTCCGCTCATGTACTCAACATCCCATCCGCAACTACATGACCTACTCCAAACTGTCGCAGAGATTCAGGGCATGTGTGACTGCTCTAGACAATGTCATGATTCCTAGAACGGTCCATGATGCATTAAGGGTTCCCAAATGGAGAGATGCTACTCTAGAAGAACTCCATGCTCTAGAGAAGAATGGTATGTGGGTCACTAGGTCTTAACAACTCTACCACCTGGAAAGAAAACTGTGGGGTGCAAATGGATTTTTTCAGTAAAACAGAAAGCAGATGGAAGTATTGAACGATTCAATGTTCGTCTAGTAGCCAAGAGCTACCCCCAATCGTATGGAATTGACTACCAGGAAACATTCGCTCCCGTAGCCAAACTCAACACCGTGCGAGTCCTGTTGTCCATTGCTGGGAACCAAGATTAGCCCTTATTTCAACTAGACGTGAAAAATGCCTTCCTGAACGGAGACCTAGTAGAAGAAGTGTATATGGATATCCCACCTGGCTTCGAAACTGATCAAACACGAGGCAAAGTATGTAGACTACGCAAGTCACTATATGGGCTCAAGCAATCACCTCGGGCATGGTTCGACAGATTCACAAGGGTACTAAAACAGGATGGCTACCTACAATCCCAAGCCGATCATACTCTATTCTTCAAACATTTCACTGATGGTAAGATCACTATACTAATAGTATATGTTGATGATATAGTCCTCACTGGGAATTATGACGAAGAAATAAGGAGACTCAAGCTCCTATTGTCAAAAGAGTTTGAAATCAAGGATTTGGGACATCTAAGGTACTTCCTGGGAATGGAAGTAGTGAGATCAAAAGCCGGAATTGCAGTATCCCGGCGGAAGTATGTCTTGGATCTCTTAAAGGAAATCAGCATGATTGGATGTAAGCTGGTGGACACTCCTATGGACCCTAACACAAAGTTGATGCCTCGAACAGAAGAGATGGCTGTGGACAAAGAACAATATCGACGTCTAGTTGGGAAGCTAATTTATTTAACTCACACACGTCCTGATATTAGTTTTGCAGTCAGCTGTGTGAGTCAATTCTTAAGCAACCCATCGGTCTCCCACATGGAAGCTGTGTATCGCGTTCTTAGATACCTCAAGAGGGATCCTGGAAAGGGTCTAATGTTCAAGAAGACTCACAATCACTCTCTTGAAGTCTACATAGATGCGGATTGGGCTGGATCCCCTGGTGACCGAAAGTCAACTTCAGGGTGTTGCTCCTATGTGTGGGGAAATCTAGTGACATGGCGTAGCAAAAAGCAACAGGTGGTAGCACGCAGCAGTGCTGAGGCAAATAATGGTAATTTGCATAAGAACAATTACACAAACACGACAGAGTAATACTTAGTTCGTGAACCATGATGCACTGCTCGAGCTCTCACAAGTCGTGATAATCAATGATAGAGACCTATAATAATACTAGAATAAGAAATTAAGTATTTTAATTTTGTACAATAAAAGGGTTTAGGCCCTATAACTAATTAGAAGTGGGCTTGCCCATTAGAATTAGAATAAATAAGTGTGAGTGGTGAGTAGAGGTAAGGTAGAATTTTGGGGATCGGGATTGGGAATTTGGGAGTGTGAGACCACTCGAAGAGTTTCAACCTTTTCTTTTGTTTCTTTCTGTATTCCATCACTAAATCATCATTAATATACTACAATTATCTACTGTGATTCTTCCGTTACCTATCATTGGTATCAAAGCAAAACGATCACTGTAGCTGCATATGGTAGTCACTGGGTGAGTAGAGGGAAGGTAGAATTTTGGGGATCGGGATTGGGAATTTGGGAGTGTGAGACCACTCAAAGAGTCTCAACCTTTTCTTTTGTTTCTTTCTGTATTCCATCACTAAATCATCATTAATATACTACAATTATCTACTGTGATTCTTCCGTTACCTATCATTGGTATCAAAGCAAAATGATCACTGTAGCTGCATATGGTAGTCACTCGGTCAAACATGGAACAGAGGATTGAAAGTTTGGAGCGATCATTGGAGCATTCAAGGGAAAAGATGCGAACGGAGAATCAGAGATGTGAACAGAGATGCGAGCCTTGTTGGACGAGAAAGTGCAGGTGTTGCTGGAGAAGATGCAGAGTCTCGAAGTCCAGGGCAGTCGCAGGAGAAGACGGGGACGATCGACCACCAATCATCGACGCTAGAGTTCCGCTAGCGTGAGTTCGTCCGATTCCAGAGGTAACCCTCGTGAATCTCTATCTGTTTCTTGCACTCCTGATAATACGAGAATCAGCGATCAAATTTATACTGGGAGAAAAGTGGATTTACCATTGTTTAGCGGTGACGATGCTTATGGATGGCTGATCTGGGTTGAATGCTATTTTAAGCTAAACAAAGTATCGGAGACTGACAAGGTGGAGGTAGTCTTGATAGCCATGGCCGGTAAGGCTCTGAACTGGTAGCAATGATGGGATGAACAAACAGCTGACCATTCTTGGGTTAACTTCAAAGAGGCTTTGATCCGGCATTTCCAACCTGACTTAGTACAGAACCCGTTTAGTCCTATGCTCAGTATTAGGCAAACTGGTTCAGTAATGAAGTGCGGGGATCACTTTGAAATGGTTGTAGCTCCTCTCAAACTTGCTAATCAAGAGATGTTAAAAGGAGTATTTGTCAATGTGCTTAAAGATGAAATTAGCACAAAGCTGAAGTTGCACAAGACCAGTGGGTTAACTGAACTGATGGACAAGGTCTTGTTGTTGGAAGCGAAGAACAAGTTGTGGAAAGGAGAGAAAAATATTGAAGAAGACAAAAAGGGCGGGAAGGAACAGGGAGGGAAGAACACCTGCCGTGACTCCCGAGAGAACACATTCAAAGAACAAACTGGAGGAATCACCAAAACCAAGTAAGACTTGGGAGGGAGGCCAAAGATTGACACAAACAGAGCTAGAAGAAAGAAGTAAAAAGGGTATGTGTTTCAAATGTGGAGATAAATGGAGTAAAAAACATGTTTGTGGAATGAAACATTATCAATTCATCTTGATGGAAGGATCAGAAGAAGAGCAGGAACATGTAATCAGCAGCCTGAACGGGATGTAGCAGATAACCTGCTGAAACGATGAGTTTCTTACTACCCACCTTGAGGACAAGGTGGTAGTTCAAGGGGGGAGTGATGATAGAGACCTATATTAATACTAGAATAATAATACTATTAAGTATTTTAATTTTGTACAATAAAAGGGTTTAGGCCCTATAACTAACTAGAAGTGGGCTGGCCCATTAGAAATAGATTAATAAGTGTGAGTGGTGAGTAGATTGTCTACTGGGATTCCTCCATCAGAATTTTGGGGATCGGGATTGGGAATTTGGGAGTGTGAGACCACTCGAAGAGTCTCAACCTTTTCTTTTGTTTCTTTCTGCATTCCATCACTAAATCTTCATTAATATACTACGATTGTCTAGTGGGATTCCTCCATTACCTATCAATCAATCACGAATTAGAGTGTTACTGCAATCATTGCCAGGACATAATAATAAGGTATAGCCAAATCACAAGTGTTTTTTAGCTAAAATTATATCAATTTTAAGCTGGTTTTTTCATAGCAATATTTGGACAAAACACTATCAGATGTTATACTGTTAAGGATGTTTTTACTTGGACTGTAATTTGCTGGTCTGGTCTGAACTGGTCTGGTCTTGTCTGGTTTCTTTGTATTTTTATAACTATCCAAGTCTGGTCTGGTCTGGTCTGGTCTGGGACGAGTTACAGTCCAAGTAAAAACATCCTAAGGCAATAAGGCCATATCACATATTTTCCTTTGTTTTACGTATGTTTGTCTAGAGGTGTTATTGGCGCAGAGTTAGGTTCTCTTAAATTGGAACGTTAGAATATGCTACTTTCTCTTTGAAGAAGCACTCAAAAGGCTATTTAGTGTAACTCAGTGCAATGCTCTCCGTGATTTTGGAGGTATAGGCTAACAAGTACGGATTACTATACCATAATTGGAGAAATATTGGGAGACAAAAATAGAAAAGTATCAAACTACATCTGTATATCATGTAACGAAAAAGAATTGCACCTGCACTTGCTCCATACTGATAAAGCTGTCCGCATACGCAATATAATGCACCATGCGTAGGAATGGTGTGCTACCAATAAATATGACATACTCCGTACTTTATTTGGAAAGAAGAAAGTTAATAAAAAGAGCAGATGTTCAACATTCTCCCTGCACCCTCTCCACTTCCCAAATTTGAAATCAATTTTAGCTAACTTTTTTTTTGTTCTGGTTGATTTTTTTCTCATTTTCAGCTTGGTGAAGTTTTTGACCCCTGAATGTGGTCTACAAGGATACTGGGATCCATATCCAATTGATATGGAATTTCGACCGCCTTGTATGGTTTTATCTACTATTGGACTATCGAAGCCTGGCAAACTGGAGGGGAAGAATACTAAGCAGTGTGCTACACACCTTCACCAACTACATGTGTGCTTACCTTCATCAACGCAGAAGACAAGGTTATTATATAGGATGTCTCTGGATTTCGCCCCAATGCTCAAACACTTCCCCTTCATGCAATATTTGTGGAGGCACTTAGCTAAGCAGGTAATATTCTATTCATAAGTGAAAATTTACCCCTTGAAGCCGACACATTCAATGGTTCTGGCGGCACATTTTAAATTTACCAGCCAAGTTTTATTTCACATGCTCCATGGTGTATTAGTTTTATGTGCATAGCAGAATAGTTGGCGATTGACTATTCGATTTTGTTGTTGTTTTCATTACTTCTTTTTAATGGTCACATTCAATTAGAGCATGTGACGAGAGAGTTTGTTAAAGTGTTTGGCCCACATCATTTGAATATAAAAT
This sequence comes from Cuscuta europaea, assembly GCA_945859875.1. Classification (NCBI taxonomy): domain Eukaryota; kingdom Viridiplantae; phylum Streptophyta; class Magnoliopsida; order Solanales; family Convolvulaceae; genus Cuscuta; species Cuscuta europaea. The sequence continues at coordinate 17,921,547 of CAMAPE010000013.1, read as the reverse complement.
AATAAACCAACTTATTAGATTTTGGACCATTCCTCCTATGAGGTTCGCCTTTTAGGGATAAAAATTCATGTCTTAAAATGGTATCCTGTTAGTGGTTTGTTTCTTTGTCACCCAAAGTTAGTGGTATGCTGTTCAGACTTATTTATTCATATCCTTGACTTATTCAGTCCAGTTTGGGCTGAAGAGCGCAAGTATTTATCCCTTTATTACAGCTGTGGAAATCGAGTGTGATTGTGTAATATATTAATTTTCCCGTGATTAGTGGATAAAATGATTTCTTTCACATCTGAATCCCAACAGAATCTATTAGGGCTCAGTATGCAAAGTTTTAAGGTCATTTAATCCAATCCTTCTCTATTTCTAAGTTCCTACCTCCACAACAAGGGTTGGTAAAAAAGCTAGCTTTGATGAGACTTTCTCCAAGTAGTGATTGTGTGCTCTGCAGAGTATTTCCCCTACACATCCCTTCCATACCAAATGACTGGCAGGGAAGGTATATCCTGCTTTTTTTCACTTCAGCTGTTGGAAAATTTACAGGTCATGAATGAGGATTTGCGGCTTGTGATTGGGCAACAAGACCGCATGATCAATGGCGCTAACATCTGGAATATTCCGGTTCTGTATGATAAGCTGGGAGTAAGATATAGGGTTTGGCGGGCTGCGATAGAACGAGGAGCTGAAAAGTTACCTTTCAGTAAATGAGCGTTTCAACTTTCAACTACAACCAATAATGGCCTCCGGGTTACTTCTACTGAAGTGTTATTTCTGATATTCAACTCAAAGAGAAGGAGTTGCATATGTTTACCAACACACTTCAGGCCAATGTCCCCATTCCAATTAGTACAGTTTTGAGAGGAAGCAACGGATCACGCAGCTATTATTTGATGAGAAATCAACTGTCTGTACATGTCTGGTGTAAAAAGATGGTGTACATAAAAACATTTATCTATCAGTTTGATGGCTAAGCATTGATCTATCAGTTTGAGCAGAGTTGTTTGTTTGTTAGTACCACTTTGAACAAACAACGTTACACCTAACTTCCTCATTCTTTAGGCTCATTGGAGTCATTGCTGCCCGGATGGAATGGTAAATGTAAATTCTGTTTTATTTTCTCCCCAACATACTACATAGGGGTTGACTTAATGGAATGCCAAGCTCCTTTATTGGAATTTGGAGCGACTCTGTTAAACCCTGATCTCCCTTACTATTATTGTGTCTTTGCACACATTCTGTAGGTACTAATATAATTTATCAAAATCCCCCTTTTCTTGATTTTTTTTTGTATATACATGATGAGTGTAAGCAGAACTGTTCTGGAGTTGTATTACTCTGCAATGACAAATAAAATAGTTAAATAACACTCCGTAATAGAAATTGGGATAAGGAAAGTATATGATAAGGCGTACCTTCACCATGGTTTTAGAATGTATTATTACTATTTGATTTTTCATATATGTGTTATCATCAACCAACAGAATAGAAATCGAATACAAACCCTTCTTAATTTACAAACTACAAACTCATATTGACCATCCAATGAGTTAATCCAATGGCTCTAAAGTCTAAAGGCAAGGTAGCATTTTTGTAATAAAAGTCAATTTTTTTAGGATGCAACTCTTTGAATGTTAATATGCAACTGCTATTTTATGGCTAGCTAATATGCAACACTTTGAATCTCAATATGAGGTACAAATAACTTAAAGATGCATCGTACAAACGTTTTCACAATAAACACAGTTTGCACTTGATCCCACATTCCCACCCCTCACCCAACATATATAAAATATGTTGTGGATTCAGTGCTGGTATGCACAAGGTCGGAATTTACAAGTTTTGTGAACAAAACAAGCAACTTTTTCCAACACCTTTTCTATACATTACAATATTACATGGGAAAAAAATTCCTATTATTTTTTTGTCAATACATACTCGTTTTTACCTTCTAGTATTTAGATAACAGGTTACGTTTTGTGTCTTTGAACTCCCAAATCCGATCTTATATGACCTATGGTGACTGAAATCACCCTGGGCTTTTATATACCATTGATCACAAGGACTTCATACTTTGAACCAAATTGCAAACATGAAGGACAAAGCTCATAGCCTCATGAAGTTAGAAGTTTATAATATATACAATTGTAATGATTTTTAACACAACAATGTGACAAAATGCAAGCTTTGTGAGTTCCAAATTGCAAACATGAATGCTAGACAAGGGTGGACCGAGGTCGGTCTAGTCTTGATTCCGGGCCGAGACCGTCTGGTCCTAGCAATATTTTGATGACGCCGGGCCCGACCCACTATTTTTGGGTCTGGCCCCCGGGTACCCAGGCAGTTCGGTTCCGGTCATGGACCCATTATATTTTTTACCCGGTTTCGAGTTAAAAATAATTGACCGTTTCAGAATCGAAACCACCCAGCTCGGTCCAAAAATGGGAATCCGGGATCGAGTACCACTTTTATTCCCGGTCGAGTACCAGGGTTAAACAGTACCAAATCCAGTTCCAAACTAGCCCACCCCTATTGCTAGAGTTCATATGACCAAACAATCGTGATCTCTTATGATTAACATAATAACATGGCAACAAGAAACACCACATTTAGCATGGAGCACTTCACCTGACCAGTAATGGGCTTAGGGTTGGATTCGGTTCGGGCCACCCGGCCCGTGACCCGGCCCGGCCCGGCACTGTGCGGGCCCGGGACCGGGTATGGACCCGAACCGATGGGAAGGGGCGGGGCGGGCTCGGTTCAGGATTATTGTGACCGGGCCCGGCCGGGTCGGGCCCGGGCCCGGGCCTCTTTTTAAAATTTTTTTTTTTGGTTGGTTGGGCTACTATCCGTTGGGGGTGGGGACAACCCAAACGGCTATATAGCCGTTGGGTGGGGCAAAGGGGGGGTCCGGGGGGGGGGGGGTTGGCTGGTAGGGGGGGTGGGGGGTAAAAAAACCTATAAATACTCCTAATCTTAAACATTTTTTCATATCTCTTCTCCAATTCTTCCTAAATCCTATTCTTAACTCTCTACTCTCTAATTCTCTTATTCTCCAATATATTATATATCTACTCTCTAATTCTCTTCTCCAAGAAGTTAAGATGGAAAATCAAGATGCCATTATACGGTATAATTTTGATAAGCAGAAGGACCCGAAGACCGGGATGTGGTACGCAATTTGCAAATGGTGCGAAAAAAAATGTATCATGGGGGCTTCAGGCGGATTCGGGATGGCAATCAAGCATATGAAGTCATGTGACAAAGCCAAAGGATCGGGAGGTGCGGGAAGTTCCGATTGATTACAATTTTCAAAATGTTTATCTCTTAAAGTTTGTTTTAATTTTCAAATGTAGTTACTATTTCATTTCAAATAAATGCAATTGAAGTTTGTTTTTAATACTCGTATAAAACTATAAACTATAAAATATAAATTATAAAAAAAAAATTAACCGGCCCGGCCCGAATCGGACCTGACCCGTGACCCGGGCGGGTGGCCCGGCCCGAACCGGACCCGTCCAACCCTCGGGCCGGTCCCGGGCCCACTTATCTTGAACCGGCGGCCCGACCGGGCCTAGGCCTGGCCCGGACCCGACCCGGCCCGAATCCATCCCTAAATGGGCTTTCTGAAGCTAATGGGTTATTTATGCCAACAATTGGTGTTGATGTTACTATTTAGTTTCTTGAAAAAAACACCATTTCATAAATGCGTTTTTGCCTTCAAAAGTGATGCGGAGTATTTCACATGGTTTCATATTACGTGTATTTTTTAAATGACTTGAATGTTACTAATAAATGACTAATAGACTAAAAAGTGGCCTTTTTTAATTTTCAAAAATGTGACCAAATAAGTAAAAATCTTACTAATTTGCGCCAGTATTGCAGTGACCCACTACAGTGACATCTACCACCACATCTCAACCAGATGCCGTCGTCGATCTGACCGTTAACGGCCATAGTAACACCGACCACAGTGACGCCGCCGCCGCCAAGTGACACCACCCGCCGGAAATTACTCTGGTTGCCGCCACCTCCCAACTCCCCTCCCAAGCTCAGCCCCCTGCTATTCCGCCCTCAAAGCCCACTCCTGCTGTTCCGCTCTCAAAGCCCACCCATGCCCCTGACAATGTCCCTCTATCCCAGCCCCTAGCCCCATCCCCTCAAGCCATGTCGGAAATTGACAATCTGCTCTCACCCTAATCGTATGCTTTGTCGCAATCGCCATCCCTGTTCACGTTCAAAAGCACCGTGAAAATGCAATCGAGATCTGGATCTAAAGTGAAGACGTTGGAGCTCCAAATCTCTTCAGATCTGAATTAGCGTGGTAGAAGACATGGGTAGAAGAAGAGTTATGGAAGCAGCGGCAGCATGATTATCGTCACCAGCCGTGTCATCATCGTCTTAGCGGAAGCTTAGACGCCGCTGCTATTGGAGTCCAACGATCGTCACCACCAAAGTCTGTCCGCTATGTGGCTGCATGCAAAGAAGGCGGCGATGTAGTGTGGTGCGCGATGCGACAGTGCAGTGGTGGAGCGTGATGCGGTGGGGCGATGGTGGTGTGTGACGCGGTGGTGGTGCCGTGAAGATGCAAAACCATGAGATGCAAGAGGAGACAGCCCAAGAGTGAAGTGCATGACTTAGGGTGTTGATAAGGGAAATAAGAGCCTTCCGGACTTTTCAAATCATTTTTAATCAATTTTCTATCCGGCATTCCGGCCACAAACTAGTCATATTTTTGTCCTCTAAAAGTCTAGAAGTAATATTTAGGTCATTTTTCAAAAGAAAAAAACACAGTACTCGACTACTCGAAGTCTGTAAACTAGAAATGGCCAAATGGTTGTGTGAGTGTGTTCCACAATAAATGTCGATTGAACCACGAACTATCCGATTACTTTTGTGGTTTTTTGAATTTACAACTCTCTCTAATTAAAAATAATGAACAAGAAGATTGAGTATGTACTAGGAGTAAAACGATGAACAACAAGATTGAGTATGTACTAGGAGTTGCACATATATACACTGCGCAAACACTAGCTGCAAGGAGTAGTAATAGTAGTCATAGGCATCTTCTTGTTTCCACCCATTCTTCTTTTCTTCGGTTTATTAGAATGCATTTCGTTTTGAAAAGAGATCGGCAACAGAGCTTTCTGTGTTGGAAGTTCTGAAATGAAAAGAAGAGTTTGAGCCCAGCCTGCATATTTCCCATATTTATCCACGAAAGCCTCTGCCACCCGAGTGCACAGTTTAGGCGTCAAACTGGCGCCTGCTAGCTCAGGGATCAGGTACCTAGTTGCAATCTATCAATAATAAAAATAAATAAAAGCTAGTATAAGGAATTATTAAGTGGGATCAGCATGCATGAAATTATTATACATGCATTTACCGATACGAATTATACATGCATTTATCATTAACGCAGTTACATATTTCTCAATAAGCACTATAATAGCTTCTAGAGATAACGAGTTAGTAAGTTCTATCATCATTTTCATTTACCCCACTGCCTCAAAGAGACTGTTTCCGGATGACCCATAGTGAAAATCCCGTCCAAAATTGCATGGACTGACTGTTACTTCGTAACAAAGAAGCGTAGACAGTTTAGTGAGCCATTTTGCTTTATTCCATCATAATCTCAAGCCAAAAAATAATGAAACTTTGGCTCCATTGCAAATTATGGAAAACGAGTTAGTATGTTCTAAGTCATACAAATCAAGGTAGTAATTTATTTATTCAATGCTTTTCAAGGACAGTGTCTCAAAACAAAATAAAGAGATGGGTCTCTCAAATAGCAGAGGAGATTAAAGCCTCAGAAATTATTACCTGCCAGACATGAGTATCAACAGGAATGGCATGATGTTGATCCAATGCGAATAGAGCAACGCAAGCTGCCACCTTGGGACCGACACCAGGTAGAGTACAAAGACCATCAACAGCTTCATTAAGACCTCTCCCTCTAAGTGATGCAAGCCACTGATAACCTCCCTCTGGTTTTGAATGCAACTCCCTAACAGTACCTGTTATATATTTTGCCCTGAACAGTATCCACAGGACCACAAGTATGTTAGAAAAAACTAGCCACGAAAATATGGTAATGCACAGGGATATCACTGGCATGTGTTTAAATAAATTTAAGAGAGAAATGTTATCTTACACGTGTAACCTTCTTCTAAACGGAAAAAATTAGTGTCCACAAAAGTAAAACACAGTGTCTATGCTTTGAACACAAAAAAAATTACACTGGAACAAATATACGCTTTAAACTATATATCAGAGAACATATTACATCTTAACTACTAGTCTACTACGTATATAATACAGAACATATACCCCTCACATATTTTGACATGTGGGTATTTTTGTTCAAACATTATAAATTTTGTGTTTTAATTGTTCCAAAAGAAAGTTGACAGATACATTTGTTATCTAATAGATAGCTCAAGAGTATATTATACTTTGCCCTAAAGGAACAACTATGCATGTGTTATGATGCAGAGATGCAATTCAAAATCAGGGCAGACAAAACTCCCGCCTTTTTCTCATTTAGCCAATGTCATGAAGTGTGAAATGACTCTTAAAAGCATATGCAGAGAAGCATAGCAATACACTTCTGGCAAATGTAGTTTGTAACCAAAGGAGAACATCACTTCAAACATGAGTTCAGCATCATATGCATATTTACAAAGACACAAACCTAGAAAATCTGAAAATCACACACTTTCATTAAAAAATATTATACCTAAAACAATAACAGCTCTTCAGTCCAAAAGAACCACAACTAGATTCCATTGGAAAAACATTAGAAGATGGGATACCTGATTGTTAGTGACATGATATTAGGACTTGCAGTTTCATCGTTATAGATTAACCAAACAACAGGTAATCAGAGGTCTTATATAGTTACGTGTGAGCAAGTGCCTTTATATTTGACCGCTATGACTTACCCTCTTAAAATATGTGTGTTGTTTTAGTCCAAGTATAATTGATTGTTCATTTGAACTTAATTGACTCTTGTAGTTCAAAGGTTTATATGTAAGTTTGAATCTTTATATTTGTCAATGTGGCAGGGTTTAACACATGCACCCAATTGGGTATCCCATATTCATAAATAAAGGAACAAAACGAAGAAAAGTCATACTCCCTCCGTCCCAATTTGATTTGCAAAATTTCCTTTTTTGGTTGTCCCAAAATGATTTTCCACTTTCTATTTTATTTTAGGTACGTAAATAAGAATAAAGTAACAAATTTACCCTTACTTATAATTTTTCCCCATTAACTTAAAGGCATCGACTTTTAGAAGGATGGACAAAAGAGTAAAAAGCAATCATCATTTATTGTCATTTCTTAATCCTTGTGTCGGTCAAAATTTGCAATTCAATTCGGGACGGAGGGAGTATGTAAAGTAGAATAAAATGATCAAATATAGAGCCATTGTAAAGATAAACGGCTAACCTATAACCAAAACCAGCCTCCCGGAGCTCAGCTTCAGAAACCTGTGACAGCCGGTCCAAGGATGGGAATTCATAAAATTTAAGGCCTCCAACAGTCCCTAAATAATTCCCCAATGAAGAAATGAAATCAACCATTAATGTGATTCTCTTAATGTTGTTATTAGAAGAGCAGATAAACTGGATTAGGCACTCGAGTGGGTCCTGCCTGAGCACTCTCGCCCCTCCCAAATGACCGGCTAACTCAGTGAATCTCGGATCGGAGGCTTTAAAGATCTCCCAAACCTCACTCAGAGATATACCCGCGTTAAGAAAATCAAGCAGGGCAGCCATGGCAGCAGCAGCAGAATCATCGTCCATGGAGTGCCGGCGGTAACCGACATCCCCATCATCAAGCTGCTTCAGGGAGACCAGATGGGACCCGCCTACGACGCCAGTGAACTGGAGTGGACCCGTCTGCTTCCATCTGAAGGTCTGACCCGTGGGGAAGGTCAACGGAAGGTAGAGCTCAGTTCTGCCTAGGTTTAAGGGAACCCAATTCGGCTCTTGCTTAGTCGGGAGAGTGATGCTTGAGGGCTTCTTCTTGGAAGGAAAGAAAGATGAAATTTTTCCGGCAGGTGAATGGATAATGTGTGAGCTCGTCGGCGTATAAGGTGGTGTCTCGGGGAGACTCTGTCTGAATAATTTGCTTCTCTTCATGATGGAAGTCTGTGGCTGCGATATGAATATGATGGTTTTCCGCCAAACCAAAATATGTTTGGTTGAAGGGAGCCTGAAGAGGGACGGAGAGACATTCTAGGAGCCATCCCCAAACAGAGATTTATGATTTTATGGAAGTTATGCTTAGAATTATTTTGGGGAAAAATGGAATATAATAATTCCAACTATTGCCGGTGCGCTAACAATAATATAAACTATTAATTATTTTTATATAATCCCAACTATAAGGACCGTCCGCCAATAATGGTCCATGACCGCATATTACGTACTCTAACAAATGAATTTTTAATAGAAATTAAGCGTAAAAATTAAATTTTGGGATTATTTATAGGGATTACCTGATATATCTCTTTAGAAACTATAGGAATTAATTTATAGTCGATCACGTCGGACCATTATTGACGGAAGGTCCCTAAAGTAGGGATTATTCAGAAATAATCGATAGTTGGGATTATTATGAGCGAACCGCCAATAGTTGGGATTATTACAATCAATTTTTCCTTATTTTAATACAAATTAAAAATGATATAATGATTTAGACAATCATACCCATTTTTTAAATGGATATCCTAATTGTCACCTTAATTTCAATGTTTAATTTTAAGTTACCTCCAAAAATCTTGGATAATCTAGTTTCGGAGAATTCAAAATAGAAAGTATTGAATATTAGTTTCTCTTTATAAATAAGTTTCAAGAGGACTGATTTGGTCAGGCGCGCTTGACCAGAACCGTTGTTCGACCGAGCCTGTTTGAGAGTTTTCTCGGTGAATTTTTTTGATGATTTTTTTTGAGCATATTCTTCATCAAGTGTAATTTATACTCACAAACTTTAAGGTTAAAATTCAATCGGAAAGTCGGTTAAATAATTTATTGAAACATTGCGTTTTATATATAGGCATAAATGATAGGAAAATGATCAAATCATTCAAATTGGTATTCAACAATTATTTTTTATAAGTGGAAAAGGGAATTCAATGTGAAGTAAAAGGAAACATCATTCACTTGAATACAACCATTACAAGTTCTAATAGAGCACGAATTTAAGGCAAAGAGGTCATATAATGTTGGTACATGGTCTTAAGGGTGGATTTGACTTTACACCCCATTTTTAAGTTATATCAGATCTTACACCCATTTTTTGAATCACTAATGTGACACTCCGTTTAGTGTAAAATTATTTGACTTTTTATCCTCATTCCTTTACATTTTTTGGGTCGATGAGTGCAAATTAATGATTCTGAAAATGGAATGTAAAGTCAAATTTCACATAATTTTAATTGTACGTTGATGAAAGAATCTAATGAATAGGCACACTAGAATATTATCACCAAAAATCAAAATGGAGTATACAAAGTTGTTGCACAATTTTTTAGCCCCACCCTCTCCAACAGTCAAATGGAGGAGGCTCCGAGCCTCGGACGACTCTCTTCCTCATGTGCAATGGCTACCAAGGGAAAAAAACTAGTAGTTGGGGACTGGATTGGACGATTCGTATCCCCATTTTGGGCCATCCGAGACAGATAACACAACACCGCGCCTCCAAGTTCTGGTACCGGTTAAGAAACGGTTAATTACAGTTCAGTCCCGAGACCGGAATCATGGCAACTACTAACCTGTAATGTCCATCCTACTTGCGAAGATATCAGGGGTTGTTCATGCTGATACAAACAATTCTTCACTAAATAATACGGAGTATAAAACATTACATTTATCAATCTTTACTTGAAGTGAGTTGTCTGACCTTTAACCTCGATCACATAACATCAAATCACATTACTCAAGAAGGCTTCTATTGCACTAATGACACAGCACGACAGAATGACCGGAAGTATTATAGTTGCGAGAATGGAAGTCAACCCTATTGTTTACATTCGGCGATTAATTGTTTCCAATGTTAGATGTTTTAGTTGAGAATGAGGCAAATGAAACTAAAAGGCTCAGGATTTGATTGAAACATTTGCTTTTGTTGCTATGGTTTATTTGAACTTTGTAATTGATGTGAAGATTTAGTGGATCCCTTGCCTTATACTTCGTATATGATCTAGATTCTAACTTTAAGAAAGAGTGATCCAAATCCAGTGCTGCTTATAATTAGGGTTGGATTCGGTTCGGGCCACCCGGCCCGGCCCGGTACTGTGCGGGCCCAGGACCGGCCCGGTCGGGCGGTCCGGGACCGGCCCGGGACCGGGTATGGACCCGAACCGGTGGGAATGGGCGGGGTGGGCTCGGTGCTGGATTAATGTGACCCGGCCCGGCCGGGTCGGACCCGGGTCCGGTCTTAATTTAAAAAAAAATTGGGTCTTGGGCTCTTGGCTAGTGGGCTACTAGCCGTTGGGGGTGGGGCTGGGGACAACCCAAACGGCTATATAGCCGTTGGGTGGGGTAAAGGGGGGTCCGGGGGGGGTTGGGTGGTGGGGGGTGGGGGGTAAAAAAAACCTATAAGTACTCCTAATCTTAAACATTTTTTCATATCTCTTCTCCAATTCTTCCTAAATCCTATTCTTAACTAGGGATGGATTCGGGCCGGGTCGGGTCCGGGCCGGGCCTAGGCCCGGTCGGGCCGCCGGTTCAAGAAAAGTGGGCCCGGGACCGGCCCGAGGGTTGGACGGGTCCGGTTCGGGCCACCCGCCCGGGTCACGGGTCGGGTCCGGTTCGGGCCGGTTAATTTTTTTTATATAATTTATATTTTATAGTTTATAGTTTTATACGAATATTAAAAACAAACCTTCAATTGCATTTATTTGAAATGAAATAGGAACTACATTTGAAAATTAAAACAAACTTTAAGAGATAAACATTTTGAAAATTGTAATCAATCGGAACTTCCCGCACCTCCCGATCCTTTGGCTTTGTCACATGACTTCATATGCTTGATTGCCATCCCGAATCCGCCTGAAGCCCCCATGATACATTTTTTTTCGCACCATTTGCAAATTGCGTACCACATCCCGGTCTTCGGGTCCTTCTGCTTATCAAAATTATACCGTATAACGGCATTTTGATTTTCCATCTTAACTTCTTGGAGAAGAGAATTAGAGAGTAGATATATAATATATTGGAGAATAAGAGAATTAGAGAGTAGAGAGTTAAGAATAGGATTTAGGAAGAATTGGAGAAGAGATATGAAAAAATGTTTAAGATTAGGAGTATTTATAGGTTTTTTTACCCCCCCCCCCCACCAGCCAACCCCCCGGACCCCCCCTTTACCCCACCCAACGGCTATATAGCCGTTTGGGTTGTCTCCAGCCCCACTCCCAACGGCTAGTAGCCCAAGATTAATTTTTTTTTTTTTTTTAAATAGGACCGGACCCGGGGCCGGGTCACATTATTCCAGCACCGAGCCCGCCCCGCCCCTTCCCACCGGTTCGGGCCCATACCCGGTCCCGGACCGCCCAACCGGGCCGGTCCCGGGCCCGCACAGTACCGGGCCGGGCCGGGTCACGAGCCGGGTGGCCCGAACCGAATCCATCCCTATTCTTAACTCTCTACTCTCTAATTCTCTTATTCTCCAATATATTATATTTATTATTTATATATCTACTTTATAGTTTATACTTAAGAAGTTAAGATGGAAAATCAAGATGCCATTATACGGTATAATTTTGATAAGCAGAAGGACCCGAAGACCGGGATGTGGTACGCAATTTGCAAATGGTGCGAGAAAAAATGTAGCATGGGGGTTTCAGGCGGATACGGGATGGCAATCAAGCATATGAAGTCATGTGACAAAGCTAAAGGATCGGGAAGTGCGGGAAGTTCTGATTGATTACAATTTTCAAAATGTTTGTCTCTTAAAGTTTGTTTTAATTTTCAAATGTAGTTCCTATTTCATTTCAAATAAATGCACTTGAAGTTTGTTTTTAATACTCGTATAAAACTATAAACTATAAAATATAAATTATATAAAAAAAAAATTAACCGGCCCGGCCTGAACAGGACCCGACCCGTGACCCGGGCGGGTGGCCCGGCCCGAACCGGACCCGTCCAACCCTCGGGCCGGTCCCGGGCCCATGTCATACAAACCGGCGGCCCGACCGGGCCTAGGCCCGGCCCGAGTCCATCAATACTTATAATGCTCCAAACGCCAATCCAACCTGTCCTAGAAGGGCTTTTGATCCCTAACCAAATATTTTACATTCGTCCCGAAAAGAAAACGCAAAAAGAACATTTTCAAACACATTAGTCCCCAAAAAATCACTATTATTAGAAGCTAATTTTCATGTTATATGCCAATAAGTTAAACATACAAATACATTTTCAAAACAATGATGATTCTCTATTTTTGACATTTATATCTTTTATATCTTAACAAAAATAAAAAGATTTGCATTGGTCAAACATGACTTCGTTGTTTCTAAGGCCAAGAGTTTCAATTTAAATAAACATGGGCTTATGGGATTTTACAAGGCCAGCCGTTTCAGTTAAATAAAACATATATTACAGTTATATACCATTAACAGCCCCGCGTGCATGGCGTTTTCTTCATGCTCCAAGTAGGCTGTGTTGTCATCACTCACAACGATTCACAACTACTTACCTTTACCGACCCGACTCTATGAGCTAAAATGCTAAATCCTGATATGATTGTTGAAGTGCAGTAAAAAATTGACATTCGAGACAAGAGGGAACCCATTCAAAGGCTTCATTTATGTATCTTTAACCCGAGAGAAATAGCGAGTAATATCTGGACCTTTTCTAGCAGTTGTATTTGCTTGTTTGCGAGGCCTAAGCCAAGCACGCACTTCATCTTGAATTTCCTGTGGTAACTCATTCACAACTGCTGGGTCTATTTCATCTACATTGTAATCATTATAACTCCCACCACGCCTCAGATCATTTTGAGCAGTTTTTGCATCCACACTTCCGGTGCCTGCTTTAGGCAAAGGTTTGGAGCATGAAAGATGACAAGAAAAAAATGCATAAAAATGAGTAGGCAACGAGAAAAAATTATAGTTTGTTTTTCTATGGCAGTGTTGGAGGCGGGGAATACTTTCATGAATGTCGAGACTGAATATTACCCCGAGATGATGTTCCGCTTTCCTTGGAAGGGCTTCCAAGCCTCACCTCGGGAAATGAGCAGGAAGCTTGACTTTGGAAGTATCCTAAGATAGATGTTACCTAATGCAACATAAGGATAAAAGAAAACAAAAACGCTTATATGAAACTCATCAGATTTCTTATGTCAACATTGTAAATGTATTTCAATTTCCATTGCACACATGACTTCTTTTTGGATACATTTTTAAGGAAACATGGAATAAATGGCTAACACCGAATGACCCAATTTCAAAAAATTGATCATTTTAGGAGTAGAACAGTGTACCACAACAGTTCATTGCCTGCTTATGTAAACAACTAATTCTTGTATATATATACACATATAGATCCTCACATAAAGCTAATCATTTTGCTCAAGTATAACAACTTGCCAGCTACATTTTCAGCTTAAATAATCTTTTTGTGTAAGTTGTAATGACTATAGCAATCCCTAAACTCTCAGATACTGCCCCATTAATTTGATGTGATAACATCCACAGTCATTTTTCTTGAAAGAAGAAAAAGAATAGATGAAACATAGAAGAGTGCTAAGGCACCCTAGAATTTTATTAAAACTGAATTTGCAAACCCTATTTTTGGAAGACTTTGTTTCCCGCTCTATTGATGTCAGACTGCTTGTCGTTTGTTCTTCTGTAAGGTCAAGCATTGGGTTAGCTTGACTTGACTCCGGTTTTAAACAGGTTCCAGCCTCTGAGATCGAAGTGTTGATTATTTATAAAAACTATATGGAGTAAAATAATGAACATACTACTACAGTACTACTACTGGAGTAACGGGTACAAGAAACATAATGCAAAATTACCTAAAAATGGAAATGTGAGAGTTTCTTCTGTGAATCCATCATCAGAGTGATAGGATGACGAGAGAACATCCTGTGTAAGTCAAATTTATATCAACTGTGTTCTCTAATGCTTCACGATACCATAACCAAAACACTGATTTAACTCACACACGCATTAAAATTTTAAAACTTATATAAATGAAAAAATAGAGTGATTGTCAACATCATCATCACCTTGTACCTTAATCTCAACTATGTTAGGGTCGTTGAGATGAGGTTTATGGTGTCAATTACTTAGTATAGCAGCAAACCTTGATTGTATATGGTTCTCCACCGTCTTTGGGTATTTCCAAAGCCAGTGTTTCATATTCAGTCTCTTGACCTTCTTGATGGCAATCAATCCCAGGTTCTGTAGAGTGCAATGCAGAATAGTTCCCACTTCCTGGTTAACTTTCATTTGAGTGAAAGAGAAGTTCAATAGCTCTAAGAAAAAGAGCAAACAAAAAAAAACATAGGCAGGAAAGGACGAAAGGTGATAGCTAGCTATGGAGGTAAAGAGAACCTGAGGAAGGCAATGGTATGGCATCTTGGATTGATCCTTGATTTAATTGCGTCACTGATGAACATGTTTGTGAAAAGTAGTTCATGATTGAAGGTGTACCCTGTCAAGTGCCAAAAGAACATTTTAGAATGGACAGTTGTACATGAATATTGTCTAATGCTTAAGAATTTTGAGTCTATTGAACATTTGTAAGATAGGCTAATACATTTGCACATTTTGAGTCATGAAATAATATCATCAGTTCTGTCCAATAAGGCGTCATTTTTTATTCATTTATTAGTTTTGTTTATTGTGACTCCATTTACTGCCAACAAAGAGACCACTTTTACAAACATACATTCTGATTAATATGTAAAAATTCTGATGCTTGAACAACCCTCAAAGTATGTCTACAGATGAAGTCCTACACCAATGGAGGATGGAGGTGTTGTGAATGTGATGCTTATCTGCTTATGGTGAGAAATGTGACACATTTGTAGACTGTACAGGTAACACAGACTAGAGCCGAATGCACTTTCTGGGAGTACCCTTCTTAGTTTGTACTAATTCCTGCTTGCAATTATTCTTAGAGTAATGAAAGAAGTCGACTAATGACCAATTGAATAGTTTTAAGGTAATACATATAGGGTTCAAAGAAAAAAGCGCAAAGTACATTAGCAGGGAGTTTTGAACTAATGGCTAAGAGCATGTTATATAACGGAATATACGCCTTTGCCCAGTGCAACAATATGTAAAGAAGGGAGATAACATGTATTATGCACGACAAGAGTACATATGTGTGTGAACGGTAAATGGACGGGGTGAGGAGGGGCAGTGACCTTGTCCCCTCCTCTGGCCCACCATTAGGTATTAGTGAAGGCAATTCATTTCAACGCCCTAACATACTCAATATAAACATTAAGCGAGAATCCTTTGATGAAAGTGATAGAGGGGACTATGGAAAAAGACCAATATGACAATACAAAAGGGCTTAAACTCACCGAGGGTATAGGAACTATTTTACTTGCTGATATAGAAAGACCTCTCACTCCCCAAACATACTGTTGCTTCGTCAGTGTCTTACCATCGTATGTGCCAAGAAATTCACGGAGCCCTGCTTGAAATAGGAAAAAGGCGTCTTCTTGGATCTTAGCGGTCCCATATCTTAATGGGCACGACTTTGAAGAAAACTTCTTGATTGAATCTATAACATGTGTCTACAAAATTGCAAATACATAATGCTAACAGTAATAACTACAAGCAATAGTAATTATCAGAATAGTAATAACAATAACCACAACAACAAGCCATGAATTTGAACAAGGAACCTTGTATGCAGAAACATGTAGGGTCAATGTACGTGCTATGCGCTTATTCTGCTCTAAGTCACGCTGAAGGCGTTCATAAAGTTCTTCACAAAGCTCATTAAGCCATTTCTGAACCTAAAAAAACAAAAGCATCAAAGTGACCAAAAGAACATTACAACGTAAGCCATAACACAAACTTCTACCTTCCAAGAATAATTGTGCTATAACATATTCACTGTTTTTATATTCATTGTTTGCGCTTTGGCTGAGCAAGATACATTAAAGAGAAACTACCACAAAGTCGGAACAAGTTGCCTCAAGTATAACAACATAAAGTTTTGCATAGTGCACCCTAAAACGATGGTCAAAATAAGTTATACTCTTGAAAAACAAAAGTAGACAACATTTTGGGAGAGGGGAAGTAAAGAAATAGTGAATAGTGTAACAAAACCCTTGTTAAATAATTATGACCACAAGATAACATTCCAAGCATTGATCTCCTTAAAGTGGTTTAGAACTTCAGGGCCAGTAGATATAAATTAGTAGTGACAGGAATGACATATGTAACAAGTCAAAGAAACTTAAGAGGGAACATATTAGTATTTACAGACGCAGTTGTTTTAAGAGCTTGAGGTCCAGGAAATGTCTTTCCAGAGCAATGACTTTTGGGGAGAAGGCGACCATGAACCTCTTCTGTGTTAATACCTCTTGCAGTATTCCATAACCAGGTACTGCAAAGAATATAGGCAAAAAGAGAAATGAGAAAGAGAAAAGAACCCAAGAAATAAGGAAGTGAGAACATTGTTGCAGCCAAAACAAGGTTTCAAGTAGAGAAGACTAGGGCTGGATTCGGTTCGGGTCCCAAACCGATCCTATATATTTACAAACCGAACCGATTTTTCGGTTATCCAATATACCTTAACCGAAACTGAACCGATTTCTGGTACCCGATTTTTCGGTTCGGTTTTTCGGAAACCGAAAGAAACCGACTCATTAGGAATAAATAAATTTGAACTATTAACCATAATTGAATGGGCCCAGAACTTGCCCATTTTTGAGCCCATATACGCAATGGCAGCCTCTTGTATGCATATTAGCTTATATATGTGAGGAGATCTGTTTATATAGATGTTTATAGGAGTAGGAAACTTCACCTTTTCCGGTGTGGGATAAAGTAGTGTAGGATAAAATCAAAATCACAAAACAAAAACTGGGACACGGCAACGGGAATCGATCCCCTGATCACCCGGTTGTATGTTCTGCTGCCCGTCCATCTATGCAACGCGTCTACTTCATCAATTACATGCTTCACGGTGTATTATATCTTTATAGAATGTCGTTAATTATTATTTATTATTAATAATAGCAATTATTTATATTAATATAAAATTGTCGGTTCGGTTCGGTCCAAACCGACTTTTTGTGTACAAAAACCGAACCCGAACCAATTTTTTTCAGGTCCCAATTTTTTGGGTCCCAATTTTGTTTGGTTCGGTTCGGTTCAGTTTTTTTCAAAACGGTTCAGTTTTTTTCGGTTTTTCGGTTTGAAATGTCAGCCCTAGAAAAGACTGATTTAACTTCATAATATGATATTTTACAGTAACTAATACAGACAGAATTATATTTATATTATGTTCTGCAGTAATTAACAATATGGCTTTGTAGAATAGCCTTGTATGTACCACTCCATTGCCTGACAACTATAGCAAGATGCATCAAATGAAGATATACACGCACTGACATACACAACCCGATACAGTTACTTTAAGGAGTATAAGAAATCGGTTCGTTAAAGAAAAACTTGTGGAATATGAACAGTCAAACAATGTAATAGTAAAAATCTTTGACTAACAAAAAAGGACTGTGCTGAGAAAAACATGTGGTGATTGAATTAGAAAAACAAAAGCTGGATTTTTGACAAGTAGAAGTTTTTTAAAAAATCTAGTCGCTATGAAATTGAGAAGAACATTAAATTATTTTCTTAAAATTTCATGATATGGGAAACAAAACATTCAAATATAAAGGTGGTTATAGATTATGACCCAGTATTTATGCCAAAACGTTCCTGTAACTTGTCTTTTGAAAACTGCAACAGATCCCCAACAGTGTTCACACCTAAGTCCGTCTGCAATGAAGTCCCAAGCTTTCCACCAAGTTGTTTCCTGCACGACATTGCAGCTCAAAGCATGACAAACTGAAATACAGAATTGTTGAATACTAACATATCGTAGGTCAAACACCCCACAATATCATAAACTATGATCTCACAATACATAGTTTAAGTTTAGCACATAGTTCTGGGCCCCTTTGATTACTACTTCATTTTTCTATCTAAGTATGACATTGTAATTTCATTGGGTCAAGGAATACAAGTCTTTTCTTACCCTCAAGAAGGAATGAATACTAAAACTATCGTGTAAAGCAAAACACATTAGCAATAAAATCTCGTTACATAGTTTACATAGTTTACGTTTAGCACAATATCATAAACTATGATCTCACAATACATAGTTTAAGTTTAGCACATATTTCTGGACTTCTGGGCCCCTTTGTTTACTACTTCATTTTTCTATCTAAGTATGACATTGTAATTTCATTGGGGTCAAGGAATACAAGTCTTTTCTTACCCTCAAGAAGGAATGAATACTAAAACTATCGTGTAAAGCAAAACACATTAGCAATAAAATCTCATCAAAATAATTTCCTGCCATTAAAATTCTAGAGGAAAATCTTGATGACAAGACAAAATCCAGATCAAAATGAAATTTCAGAGAATAGGAGAAGCCAGACAGCATGCTGTGCACAACTTATTAATTTTATGAGAAAGGGTCAAATTGAGAACCTACATTTTCTTTATAGGCAATGCTTCAAGTAATTTCATGGCATATGATGAGGGAACTATCGTTTGCTGCGCAGGCTTGTTCATCCCACTAGCCAGTTTGGCCAACATCTGTACGGGGCATCATATTAGGATTATGAGACTAAGCATCATCGAATAAAATCAATATCTGAATTTTTGCATGTCAGATTTGCATGTCCTACGCCTGCCTCCCACCTTATTATGAGCAATCCCTGCAGAACATGTAAATTCTGTCTCTTTTAATACTTGCAGCCTAAGCTCTGCAACAATAAGGGCCCCACAAGCTAACAACTTGTCATGGTAATCTGCATCATTTCTACACAGCCACTTCCTAACACTGTCATTTTCATCCTGCAATTGAGACCAATATCTAGGATGACATTGCAACCAATAACACAGCATTAAACATACAAATTTGGACAAACAAAATGAACCTGAAGATACATTTTCTAAATCATCATTTCATCAAAGTTGCGTATTCGAAATAACATGCAATACCTATACAAAGGAAATATTAAGTCTAAAAAACATTCCTATCTTTCGGAAGGTGCTTCTATTTACTTTCTTTATTTGGACGTGTTTTGGTTGTGTAAAAGGAAGTGACGACTCAGATATTTAAAAGTCATGGTTCATTATCACTTGTGCAAAAGAAAAGTGGTGATAATAAAAATGTGACACAAAAGATTAATACATTATCCCAGACTGGAGGAGCTATTCTCCAACTTTATATAGCAGTAAACAGGATAGACGCTTCAATGCTCAAGACTCCACACTTCAACTGAGTGAGATAATTGATGTGGTAGCAAGCCAGCAAGAATACCAGGGGGTAAAAACAATACATCTTGTGAAAAAGGCGTGAGAGGAAGAGCTCCTCAACAAGTTTACCAAGGCAGTGTTGCTTAAAACGAAGAAGAGAAGCATGACTACTTGGTTTCCACTAGGGACCAGGGTAGAGAGACAAAGTATGAAGAAAGGAGAGTTTGGGGATCAAATTCTAGTGAGAGAAACTGAGAAAGTATATCTTGCATATGATGTAGACAATACCCTCCACACAGAGAAGGGGTGAGTGCATAGCCCATGGGCATAACTATGTTCTGGGACAAGCCCACCTGCCTAGCCAACTATAATGACTAAAGGAGGGAAGGTATCCACACAAACTTAAGACCATTGTTTGGAAAAGTGCTCCAAGATTTGACTGGCCTTGAACAAATATCTAGATAGTTTTTGGGGTTATCCAGCCAAGCAGGGGTAGGCAGAGACAAATAGGCTAGATCTATATTGGGTTAGCCCAATGCTTAAGTATGCCAAAACCCTATGCCGATGTCGTCGCCCAAAGACCATCTACGGCAGGCCTGGGGGGTAAAACAATGTATACCATCAATATTGTGTGATTGGAATGTGCCTCTATGACTTGAAAAAACAAAATCTATAGCACCTCCCATCTCCATTAGACTGAGTTTGCTATATTTATTATAATATATAGTATGCTATAAAGGTTCAGTTCATGTTGTTTCTACGATGTTTTATTATCACTATCATGAGAGAATTCAGTAGAAATTAAAGAGTTTGCACTATATACCTTATCGACCCCTAAAACGTGTGATTTAGCTGCTTCTTCACTAATAGTTTCCATATTCATAGTGGGTGTCTCTTTCAACATTTTCTGTACAGCATCAGTGAGGTCCAGATAGACTTCATCAATTGAAGCCCGTTCGCATGTACCTTCCCTTGCTAGAATGGATACCACCTGTGGGAATGTTAAAAACAAATATTGAAGGCATACTACAAGAATTTGCAGAGGGATTATTCTAAATCTCTTAGACCTCAGAGCCTGCATTTCTGTACGTATTAAGATCTGCTTTATCACGAGCAACTGGGACTTGAACAAGCTGAATTTCAGGACAGACTTGCTTGGCCTCATCCCCTCGCATTGAGCTATAAAATTGCAAACCAGATAGAATGATGAAGACTTGCTGTCATTCTGTTAATCATGCTTGTGAATGCATTTTTAGCTAAATTAGAGAACAAATGCATTTGCATTACCGCTTAACCCCAAATTTCCTGGCCTCATAACTGACAGCTATCAGGCCGCCACCCTGCCAGGAGTTGTACTGCACCACTGCTGTAGGTCGACCTCTTAGACTTGGTTGTTTGCGCTGTTCCACTGTAGATAAAATCTACCAGTTAGATGCTACCGCATTATGATCATGACGAAAATTAAAGGAGAGAAATCAACATAACAGAACAAAAGAATTACTCAAAAACATATGATGATGATCGCTAGTTCACTAGTGCCGCAGAATGGTGGAGAATACGAATAAATTCGAAAATTTGTGTTTTATTTATATACAGGCATAGTAAGGAAATAGAAGGTTGTCTCACTTGTCTCCCTAATTTAACCCAGCTTAGAGGTAATTCCATTGGAGATACAGGAAGAAACTATAAAGCAAGTACTGCAAAGAAGAGGAAAGAACAGAGTTTGTAAATTGAGAGACCTTGAACGTAGAAGCAATCCAAGTCGACGTGGGCGATGACTCGAGGATCCGATGGTTCGGGTCGCGCTAGCATTGCCAGAAAATTGTCGAAATGGCATTGCGCCCTACTACTTCCGTACTGAGAAATACTCCCTCCGTCTCTCGGTCCCGTGAGTTCTTCCTAAATTGAAGCTGGCAAATTTATATAACTAGAATAAAGTGAAAATGCATTGTTGTAGTCACAAAAAATGAATGAGAACCACATATTTTTCCCAAAAGTGAAAGTTGGAAGAATTAATCGGAACGGTCCAAAAAGGAATGTTGGAAGAAATGACCGGAACGAAGAGAGTAGTCCAAAGTACTTTCACTTGTATAGTTGCATATACACTTGTATAGTCCAAAGTACTCTCACTTGTGGACGTGGGCCATGATTTTTGGCTTTTTAGGTTTACAAGTCAAACTTTTTATCAAACAAACACAGTATCCATGCATATGTACGAGAAAAAACGGTTGGTCTATATATACGTTTATTCACGAAATATTTAAACATAAAAATGGATTTTTTTCTTACAATTTACCTCATTTCAAAAATGGAATATGATAAGTGAATATAAAAAAACATAAATTAGCGCCGATTTAGATGAGGTAGGGGTGGAGAGAAGAGCGGCGAAGGGCTTAGTTTCACGGCGGCAGCGGTTCTAGCAAGTCTAGATTTTCGGCGGGCGGCGCTATAGCTTTCTTGGCGCTTCAGTGTCCCGAAGTTTTGCTTGTTTTCCGATCTGGAGCACAGGGTGGGGCGTGACAGCACAGGGGAGATGATAGGGATTTGGAGACTGGTTGCGTTTGGACTGTTTGTGCTCATGCGGTATGTTGGCCAAGAGATGGAGGCGAATCATGGGCAGATCAGGGTGGTGAAGGAAGA
Source organism: Cuscuta europaea (assembly GCA_945859875.1). Classification (NCBI taxonomy): domain Eukaryota; kingdom Viridiplantae; phylum Streptophyta; class Magnoliopsida; order Solanales; family Convolvulaceae; genus Cuscuta; species Cuscuta europaea. The sequence goes on along the minus strand of CAMAPE010000013.1, from coordinate 17,899,448 downwards.
AGATGAAGGGATGAAGATCCGCCCCCCTCCTGAATCACCGCCATGCTGGAAAAGGGTGATTAGGGGTCGGAACACCGCGCTGGAAGATTGGTTTCAGCGGCTCAATAATTCATTGTCCTCATTTTTAGTCTGTTTTCGAAGAAATTAATTGCTATCATTTTGCTTTTCGTATTTGCTTATGGTAATATGTTTTTTACATTGATCGAGGGTTCGGCTAGATTTGATATTGTTAGTGGATGACGAATCTATGTTTTCAGCATTAGCTGCATTAAGCTCGTCTGGTGGTTAGCGATTTGTATTGCTCCTTTAGGGGTAGTCGTCTCTATGTCTAATCGTAGGAATAAGAGTAGTAGTTGGAAGGTGAAGATTGTTGTCAGTTCTGGTCATTTTGAGATTGTTGTAACGATCCTGATTCTAATGATATCACTATAGTCGTTTTCCTTTCAAAAAAAATAAAAAAGCATAAATTCATACAACAAATATTCAAAGTAAAAGAAAATTAAAATATAAAAAATTCGACATCATCCATTAAAATTTACTACGTAATAATAATTAGTGATGTTGATAACGGAGTGGAATATTGAACTTAATTTAATTGTTAGAGTTTTGAAAAACTACCTTAAAAAAACTTAAGCGTCAAACTTCTGCGAAGTTTCCATGGCCTTTAACTTACTTCTTCTGGCTTGTTCTTCCAACCGATTCTACAATTCAGTCAAACGATCCTCCAATTGTTAGGTTTAAAATGACGGAAGGTGAGTACCAAGATGAATACTCTGATACCAATTGTTATGGTTTCAAGGTGTTTAACCGAGAAAACCAAGAAAACTAGGAATTGAATGGGGTAATGAATTCGAATAGAGAAGTAGAGAAATTAGGGAAGAGGAAGAACGGTCATATTCAACATAAAACATACGTACATCAGTGAGCTAACTATATACAAGAGAGCTGAAATAACAAACTAACAGTTACTAACTAATAAAAACTTGGATGTTACTCAGTTGCCAGCTCACCCCAGTCCATTCCTATTATTATTGCCCATCTCATACCAAGGCTGCATAACATGCTGCTTGGTGTTTTAATTTGCAGGAAGTGAGCTGCTACTTCAGGTTGAGGATTTCATAACCTTCAAAAGTCAGGTGTTCCTTTAATTTGTTTGAAACCTCCTCGAATTGCATGTGCATGAAATTCATCTCATTCATCAACTCTGTATGTATCGTTCGGAATGTCAAAAGAATTTTGGATGCATTCTGAACAGTACATAAAGAGTTGGTGAATGAGATGGATTTCATGCACATGAAATTCGAGGAGGCTTCAAAAAAGTTAAAGCAGCGCCTGGCTTTTTGTGGTTATGAAATCCTCAACCTGAAGAAGCAGCTCACTTCCTGCAAATTAAAACACTAAGCAACATGTTACGCAGCCTGAGTATGAGATGGACAGTAATAAGAGGAGTGGACTAGGGTGAGTTGGCAGGTGAGTAATGTCCAAGTGGTTATTAGTTAGTAATTGTTAGTTTGTTATTTCAGTTTTTGTATATAGTTAGCTCACTGATGTACGAACTTTTTATGTTGAATATGATCATTCTTCTTCTTCTTCCCTAATTTCTCTACTTCTTTGTTCGAATTCATTACCCCATTGAATTCCTAGTTTTCTTGGTTTTCTCAGTTAAACATCCTGAAACCATAACAATTGGTATCAGAGCATTCATTTTGGTACTCACCTTCCGTCATTTTAAACCTAACAATTGGAAATCAATTCCATCCTGGCGAAAAAATAAACTGTAGCTGCTTTGTCTGCTATGATGGAAGATCAGTTGGTTGAATTGGAGAATCAACCGGAAGAACAGACCAGAAGAAGTAAGTTAAAGGCCATGGAAACTTCACAGAAGCTTGACTCTTTAATGCTCCTTCTCTGGAAGAAACGTGATGAGGAAAGGAGCAGTTCCCATCACTCTATTCACTCATATGAAAGAATTCCTCATTTGATGCAGATCAGATTATTGCCCCCACAGAATAGATTACTACTGACAAAGATGATGATGATATTTCTGATCCACCCAAAATTTACACATCAGTAGCCCCAAACTTGTCCTATGATGATTTTCAATCTGAGGAACTCACCGATTTTCATACTTTTTGAGATATTGCAGATAATTCAGATGCTGAGATGCAATGCTCTAAGGAATTCACGCAAGTAAGAAACCAAAAGAACAAACTAAAAAGCATTGATGATACATTCACCAAAATTCAAGAAAACAAACAACTTTACTATGAGGTGGGTTATACTTCACATCCCATGGTCACACGATGTCACACCCAGAATCCTCGAGATGAAAAAGACTACTTCTTATACCCGGTAGACGTGAGGTTTCACTCACCACATAAACTGTCTGAAGCTCTCAAACTCTACAAGCCATCCCACCCTGACACCAAAATATATCAACCATATCTGAAAAAGGCGATAAAGTTCCACAACAAATATAACAAGAACATCTCAGCTACAGTTGGAATGCCTACAAGAGACTTTAATTGTTAATGTAGATTTTCATTTTGTGGATCTTCTTCTTTATCACTTGTATGCTATTTTATCTTTAAATTAATAAAATTTGGAAGTATTCCTCGACACTTCTTCCACCTCAGGTAGTTTGCTTCAGGACAAAAAAAATAGAAAGAATTCCTCATTTTAAGGAGGCCATTCTAATCGAAACTTAGGCATCTCTCCCAAGATTGAATTTCCTTCTTTTGATGGTAATAATCCTAGGAGCTGGATTCAAAAATGTGCTAAATATTTTGAGTTGTAAAAAATTGAACATCACCAGAAAGTTGATCTACCTTCTGTATATATGGTGAATCGTGCCGAATCTTGGTACATTAGTTACATATCAGTGAATCCTAGAGTGAATTGGGAACAATTTGTTATTGATGTTTGTGAAAGGTTCAATGAAGAGCTTGGTAGTACGGTTGTTGAAAAAATTAATATATTACAACAAACTACCTCTCTTGTTGATTATATAGATCAATTTGATACCCTACATAGTTTAATGCTACAAAGAAACGATAGGCTCCCTGATGAGTACTTTCTAGACAGTTTTATTGGAGGACTAAGCCCAACTATTAAGCATTTTGTGAAGGCATTTAAACTTACAAATCTTGTGAGTGCTATGGAGTATGCAAGGTTGCAAAAACAAAGTTCGAATGCCTTCAAAAGAAGAAACAAAACAGGTATTGAGAAGTTCTGGATATAAGATACATCTAAAACCTATACCTAAATATGAAGATTGCTCCCTAAACCACATGTCAATGTTCTTCCTTAGACGAATCCTAATGGCACTGGTAGAAGGATTCTACAACCTATTGATATTGGGGAGAGGAGAAGAAAGAATTAGTGTTTCTATTGTGATGATCCATATTTTCCAGGACACCAATGTAAGACTCAGTTATACAAAATTCATATAACTGCTGTGGAGGAAGAATTCAATGAAGGAAACATTGTTGAGGAATCTTCTAGTTTTGAGGGGATATAAAAAAGATTTGAGAATTAAGAAGCACAGTTACTTGAGAATTCACCTGTGATCTTCCTCAATGCCATATCTGGACACCATCAATTCCGGACTATGAATGTGATAGGAAGGGTTAAAAAATGATATACATGTGCTAATTGACTCAGGGAGCACCCACAACTTTCTGGATATCAACACTGCTAAAAGATTGGGATGTAGAATCATACAGTCTTATTATCCATTAGAAGTCTATGTAGCTAATGGAGAAAAAAGGATAACTACAAAACTCTGTAAGCTCCTAATTTAATAATAACATTTGTCCATCAACATAAAATCGGCCTTTTTCTAGTTAGGAGTATGATAGACTCAATCCGTTTTATCTATCAATAAATAATACACGCACAAATCATGTATAGATAGAGCATATGTTTTTTTCAATTCAACACTTCTTCATTTATGTCATCACATAACCAACACTACAAAGAATTACATATTGCAACAAGTATCATATAAACCACAATTACATAAGAAGTATACTCCAAAAAGATATCAATTAACATTATGGTGGCTTCTCACCCGTCTCTCATTTTGCAATATGAATGCATAAAAAAGATCTCAAATGAAAAGCAGAATTCATCTTTACGTGTAAGATTGGTCACTCAATGCGATAATGCAAGTAGCATAAGTTAAACCAACTTATTTGTTATAACTTATATGCTACTTTTAGTGCTGAAAAGGCATATTTAAGTTGTATAAAATATATTGAAAAAAAAGAAACTGCTGAAATTTCAAAGGAAAATTTCGCATATATGACTATTCAATCCTATCTTAAGCCATCATCATTTTATTTTAATATATTATATAAATTATTATTAAATGAATTATTTTATAATTCCAATCAACAATGAATCTTCTTTTCTCTCTTATGAACATTTCTAAAAGTCTTCCTTTTACTAATTTGCAAATTATAGTCCACTAACCATCTAAAACAATCTTAGAATTGAAATAACATAGTAAACACATCTCAGTAGCCATCTAAATCATTTTGAACTTAAATCAATCAATGTGTAGGTTATGTGTACAACGTTATATTGTAGTTCACTCTTCGATTTTTTGTTTTTACAAATTGACAATAAAAAAATATTTACATATTTGTTGCATTTTAAAATAGTATCTCATCGCTTATAAATATTTTACATTCCGTGTGTTTTAATTTATATTTTCATGAGTCACTAAATAGAATGCACTAAATCAGTCAATCTTTGCAATGCCTTATTCCGAACGTCATTTTATGGCAAACGTTGTTATAGACCGATAGTATCCTAGTGACTAAGGTTAGAAGGAAGGAGATTAAATTTTAAAGTAAGCGGTTGCATCAAGGCTATTGATGAAGAACAAGATTATGTCTTTATAATCTAAAACAAATAACAAATATATATATAATGTATAATTGCAATGTATTACACCACTTGACTGCCACTAAAGAAACCTATAAAATCAATAAGCAATATATAACAATGACATATTACATTTTACAAAGTTCTTAACCCCTAATAAATATGGACACTCAAAAAAAATCTTTTAAAACTAAGTTATCAACTCCTAACACATTTGAACATCAATTTTTATATGGTGATAAGTTTACAACTCATTAGAATCATGAGAAAAACTCACAAAACTCTCTTCGTTTTCATTATACTTTTATAACTAAGTTATCAACTCGGACAACTCCTAACACATATGAACATCAATTTTTCAATAGTGATAAGTTTAGAACCGATTAGAAACATGATAAAAACTCACAAAACTCTCTTTAATTTCATTTCCCTCTACTTTTATTAGAACTTCATAAAAACACATGAACCTTGTAGGATGTTTTATTTTGGACTATTTTCACTCTTAGACCAAACCAGACCAGACTTAAACAGACCAGACCAGACTTGGACAATTATAAAATACAAAGAGACCAGAAATTTACCAGACCAGACTTAAACAGACCAGAGCTAATTAGCGAGAATCCTTCTATTTGGGTTTTATTTTATTTTTTGACTTTTATTGTGTAGAGTTTCTCCTTATTCTCGGATCCTATTGTTCACTTCTTGCACAATTGAATTTCAAAATTTCTTGTAAATGCAGTACTCCATTTATGTATTTTGGTGAAATTTCTACAAATTAACTTACTTTATATATTAATATATGACATATTGTTACATCTAAGGTTGTATGTTCAATACTGTATGATTGCTGCCATATATATGATTTTCTGATTACTTGTTCCATTGATTTATATATATTCAATTTCATATTATTCTTAAACATAGCTCTAGGCTATTCAACTTCTTCGTCAACTTATGGAGAAGTATAGAGACGCTCATAAGGATCTGCATTTGGTGTTCATTGACTTAGAAAAGGCATATGATAGGGTACCTCGAGAAGTTCTTTGGTGGACCTTAACTAGGAAAGGCATATCACGCAAGTATATCAGCATCATCATGGATATGTATGAGGATTGTACTACAAGTGTTCGTACTAGTGTAGGGAGGACTGAAGAGTTCCCTATTACTATCGGAGTGCACCAAGGATCGGCCTTGAGTCCTTTCTTATTTGCCATAGTCATGGATGAACTTACGAAGTCAATTCAAGATGATATACCGTGGTGCATGATGTTTGCCGACGATATTGTATTGATTGATGAGACGCAATCAGGTCTTAAAGCAAAGTTGGAAGTATGGCGACAAACATTGGAGAATAAGGGTTTCAAACTGAGTCGGAGCAAGACAGAGTACATGGAGTGCAAGTTTGGTGGAGGTAGAAGTAGTGGTAATAGCGGAATTACTCTAGATGGTAAGGAGATACCAGTCAGCGATATGTTCCGTTACTTGGGCTCCATAATTCAGAAGGACGGTGAGTTAGAGGGAGATGTATCCCATAGAATCAGAACAGGGTGGATGAAGTGGAAGAGTGCGTCAGGATTTCTATGCGACCGAGGTATGCCGACTAGACTGAAGGGTAAATTTTATAGGACAGCAATTAGGCCTGCATTACTGTATGCGTAGAGTGTTGGGCGGTGAAACAATGTCACATTCAAAAGATGAGTGTGGCAGAGATGCGCATGCTGCGTTGGATGTGTGAGCATACTAGGAAGGACCGCGTGAGGAATGAGACAATCAGACAAAGGGTGGGAGTAGCACCTATTGAAGACAAGATGCTGGAGTCGCGCCTACGGTGGTTTGGTCATGTGCGTAGAAGACCGAGTGATGCACCTGTTAGGCGAGTTGAGATGTGTGGAGAAGAGGCAGGGAAGAGAGGGAGAGGAAGACCCAAACAGACGTGGGTTAGGGGAGTTCGAAGTGATATGCTTCTTCTGGGGTTGGATGAGGGCATGACTTTGGAGAGAACTAAGTGGAGGGCGGGTATTCATGTGAAGGAGTGATCTTGATAATCTTTTTCCCTCATCTTTTTTTCCTGGTTTTTTTATCCTTATATATATATGCATTATTTGCAGCCTTTTTATTTTATCATTTTTATATATATTCATCTTTTTTATATTATCTTTTCATAATAGCTTATCTTTTTATCTTTTTTCCTTCTTTTCCTTTTGATTGTGATATCATGTATCGATTCATGTTAGCCGACCCCAATATCTTTTGGGACTAAGGCTTGGATGTTGTTGTATAGCTCTAGGCTCTAGCCTAAAAATAGATGGAACACAATGAGCCAAGACTTTTATGGATCGATCTAGTTATGAAAATGTAAGTTTGGACTAATTATAGTGGTTGTTTTTAGATTATCGAGATCAACTTTTGTATTTTTATTCTTGTAACTGATTAAAAAATATGGCAATGTTTCACAGAGGGTATGATGTGTTGTTTTATTGTAGTTTTTAACTTGTTAATTTGGGTAAAATACACCGTACGGCCGGCCGTACGATGCTCACCGTACAGCTGGGTTTTTTTGTAATTAAACCTCCGTGATTCAGCCCTGCAACTCATCAACGAAGACGACGAAGGACGGCAGATCGAAAGTCTGGTGCAACTCACGAAGGCAGATCGTCGATAGCCAAGCTTCCAAGTGCAACTCACGAGTCACGACTGAGATTCTTAGCCGACGCAGAGACGATTCTACCCCTGTGAGCGATTCCTATTCTTCACACTCTATTTTTCGATCTCCGCTAATTACTGGCCTGCTACCTGGGCTGCCACATTTTTTATACAAAATGAAATTATGAGCATAATAGACATTTCGAATGAGTTTTATGATTGCTCATTTTGTAATTTATGTATACTCATTTGATATTTGCTTAATACTCATTTTAAATGAAATGAGTTTTATGTTAAACTCAAATGAGTACAAAGTATAACGTCCAAAAAGAATGAGCACACACAAATGAACCTTTTAGTTATTTGATACTAACTTGTAAGTTATGTATGCTCATTTTAAAATGTTGAACATTTCAAATGTATCGTACTAAATGAAAAAATAATAAACCAAAAGTGATATATAAGGTTTGAAGCAGAGATCACTGATTCTCACCGTTAGGCTCCTAATACTCAAAAGAACAAGATTGATGCTCATCAAAGTTGCATAAATGCTCATTTAGGAGAATTCGCAATTTTCACAAAAATTACAATTTTGCCACCGGCTGTACAGTGATCACAGTACAGCCGGCTGTACAGTATACGTGTCCGTTAATTTGCATTAGTTTTTTAAATTAAATATATTGTCGTAATACTTTTGAATTTTCATCGCCGTGTTTGGTGCACTTATTCGCACAGTAATATCATATTATAATATTTTTTCTGCACTCGAAATATCGTTCAAAACAACAAATGTAAACACATAATATATGTTCAACACCTATTACAGATAGAAGGGTAATTAGTCACTTGATCTAATTCAGACTACACATTAAGCACTAAAAGTAAATAGCTTGTCATCCCACTATCACTTAATCCAGACTTAATGAAAAAAAAGTAAACAACCCCTTAACATAATCCACAAGCTCAATTTTACACGTGCAAATTGTTCAATTTGAACCCCCACCCCCACCTTCCCCGTCCCTATCTGAGGGCGAGGACCGAGGAGGATGCAAATCAGGTAGTTATAGCCCATGAAAATTCTATAAGCCGGTCAATGAAAATACATTTGAGACTTCTTTTTTGTCCTGTATCTACTGCAAAATCTACTAAACTACTAATCATTACCCATTTCCTTCTCTTTTTGATCGCTTTTGCTGGACCATAGCTTGATCGTCCGGTCATGTGAAACTGTAGCAATGAATTGTCCATCTACACCAAAAAAGAAGTGCCGCTTCACGAATAAATAAATATCTCTAGTAGGCAAAGGTGAAAATACACACCCAACATTTGGTGTCAGTGAGAAATAGACGATCCTTAGGCTCCCTTGTGCTTCCCAAGATAAACCCAAATATTAGAAAACAACTCTTAAGCAATTTCATCCCTTTTTCTAGCTTTTTTCTGGGATCCAAACATATCCTTTAGGTTTTTAGGTGCATATTGACCTTAAAACATCTTTTGGGAATAAGGCTTGGATGTTGTTGTTGTATTGACCTTAAAATCTTGTAAAGGACATATAAATTGTATAAGCACTTGGTCGTTGTTCTTGTAAACAGATGGTAACCAATGATTGCTTCCTTTTTCTTCCTACCATCCCGACAGTGCCTATTAACTCAATTTAAATTACAACTTGTCAACAAGAACGACTTTGTCAAACACTTTTTTCACCTTCAATTCACTCTTTTTGTCCCCTTCCCTCTTATCCATTCACATTCTCTCGTTTTACTCTTCAACTTAATTTTTTCTGTGTCAATTCCCTTACCCCAAATCAAAAAAGTATATACAAAATTAACGCTTTGTATTGGAGAAATATGAAGAAGCCAACTTGAGGAAATGTAAGCGAACAGAAAATATAGGCGACCAACATATTTCCACCAAGCTTCCCGGCTCTACCGGCAAATTTTTTATGTCAGCTTTTTAGGTGGATTCCGCTGTTGTTTAACCTGGTATGAGACAGCACGGCAACAGCACAACACCAATCTTTTCTATTTACATCCGCTGAGATGCACAATAAAGAGCTGCTTAAATCTACCTTAGAAGATGTGCTTGTTTGCACTTCAAGGAACCTCAAGGGCTATTGACCTATTTCCACCCAAGACCAAATGCAAGGTGTTTAGTTACACATTGTGCCCATCTACTATCCTACCAAAAAGCACTAGACACTAGCTATAGAGCCCTAGACATTAAGGTAATATTGTGTCCAGGTGGTTGTTAGTTAGGGGTAGGCATGGGTTTTATCGCAAATGACTCGGTAGGTACCCTAGGATGTCAAGATGACAACACTTACATCACAATAGCTCAGTTCGTGTTTGATAGACCATTTTTCCCAGCTCATCACCCTTATCCAAAGACTAACTTATTTAAGTACCCGAGCTAGATCAGCTGATAATCTAAAAATATTAAGAGCATAAGTTTCTTTTAATTTTTTGGCCAAAATTAAATAATATGGCAAGCCTTCATTTTTAGATATTATTTCCTTTAATTTATTTGAAAAATAATTAATACTTCAAGCAGATTTAGCCAATTCAGCCACAACTTCACCCGATTCAGCCACTTCAACCTTTTTGGCCTTACTAGTAGGACTCTCTTAAAACACAAGAATATATAATAAGCTAGGAAGACTAAAAAAAATCTAACCTGCTATTACATCCAAAGAGGTAACTTTGGCTTCGTGTCCAGTTAGTGTCTTAACAGGCTTAAAGTCTCTTGATGACCACACCTGAAACCAAATACAAAATTTGAAGCGTTCAAAGAACTAGAGCATCAAAACGAAGCAAATTTACACAACTGACATACCTTAGCGGTCATATCATATGAAGCAGTCACCAAGAAGTATCCTTCTTGGGGTTCAAATTTAACTTGAGAGATGAGATTTGAGTGGGCAGGTATAGTGTAGAGAGATTTTCTCTTCCTCAAGTCCCAAATTCGGCAAGTATTGTCTTCACCACCAGTAGCTAAATGGTACCCATTCGGAGAAAAACTGATACCAAGAACCTGAAATCATCATTAAAAGAGAACATTGCTTGTCATAATACATAAGCATTATCATTTGTCTGAATGCAGTAAAACCAGAATCAAATGAAAAAAGGAAAAGAAAAAACTTGATACACCATGGGCTTGTTTGGCACTCGGGAAATACTAGGAATAACCAGGAAAAAACTTTAAGGAAATTATAACGAAAGCGACGTGGCCAGGAATTAATATATGCTAAAACTCAATGCATTAGTTTTAGATTTTTGTTGATGCTCAATTTATTTAATTATGTATACATATATAAACTAGGTCCCTTTTGGTTAGTTGCCTGAAATAATTGAATGTGCTGAATTTTATGAAAGGAAAGGTTTTTGCTAAAATTGATATCAACCAAATAAGTAAGTTAAATGCTATTTATTCTCCTTATTGTGTTGATAAGCAGAATAAGACAAATCATGTTACCAAATAGGCTCTAAGAAATCTAAATATTATTTATAAAAATAATAGACGTGGTTCATTTCCTTTACATTGTCAAAGACCGGAAGAATAAGAAAATGATTCATGTCCCCATTTAATTTCATATGCTAGCATTCTCTGTGATCCGAATATACAGAAAGTAAGACATACAGGTTTAACATGGCCTTCAAAAGCAAGAACACTTCTTCCCGACCTAAGATCCCAAACACGAGCAAGTGAGTCTAGTCCACAAGATGCAGCCAAGGAGCCATCATGGTGAAAAGACAGTCCATACACACTCCTACTGTGTCCTTCCTGAAGAAGCAACTCTTCACCGGTTTCCACATCCCATAAACGCCATGTCTTGTCAAAGCTAGTGGTGCCCAAGTATTTTCCACTTGGATGGAAGGCAATCCGTGCTAGACGATCCAAATGCCCCTCAAAAGTCCTCAAAGGAGACCCTTCTGTGTTCCACAACCTTGCTGTCCGGTCAGCAGAGGCCGTTGCTAGATGATTGCATGTTGGAGAGAATGCAACATCAGTAGCTCTCTCGTTATGTCCCTTAAGGGTAGAAACCTTCTTTACATGAGGCATGCTCCATAGCTTTGCTACTCCACTCAGAGAACTATACACACGGAAACATTACATAAAAAATATCAACGATCTGTTAGTGTTAGAGGATTTTAAAGATATGCACATTAAGAAAACTCCAACTCTAGAGAGAAGGGATACAATGTTCAATCTTGATAACATTTTTAGGTGTGTTTTAGTTGCTGGCTCCTGGATGGGTTTTCCGAATGATAAACAACGTCAACTTACAATGATAAACGATATAACCTTTCCAATCTTAAGTTTAAAAGAAAGCCGAATTCACTGGCTTGTGGCATCTATGAATATAAAGTAATAGCACTACATTGAGAATCAAGGAGAAGCTGAAGTAAATGAAACAAATGTTTCCTCCAGTCCAATACAAAAGAATTGCATCTCCTGAAAAAACTGTCCCAAAAAAATAGTGCAGTTTCAAAAGTCAACTTTGATTCTCAGGTAAAACTCCTGCAAATCCAAGCAGCAAGCAATTCTACTCAATTACTTAAAAACTTGAAAATACATTTTTAGGGGTGTATGTACATGGCCATTCATAATTTTTGTAAAATCTTGCACCTTAATTGAGTTGATTAAGTATAAAAAATGTACCATACTCACATAGTCACATAGAACTCTTTTTTGAGATGGAAGGAGTACAAGTTAGCCTATTATGTATCATGGTGTGGAAATGATAAAAACCCTGTTTAGTAACCAAATCATAGCCACATGCTCATAGAGCAGAGAATAAAGATCGTATAACCAAATAGCAACAACAGCATGGACATAATCAAATAAAAACCACACACAGATTTATAAAAAGACATAAACACATACGGATACACGTGAAAAAGAGTGCACATATATGAGAGGGTTCTAGCAAAAACCTATTAGTACTTTTAATCTCTACCTTTTATATTTCAATCAATGACTAGCACTCGTAAGGTGGCAATTTTTTGAATTATCCTAATTCCTAAACTGAAACTGGGACTTCTTGCAAATTTTCTAAAATAATTACAAAACTACCATCTTCTCAATATTACATATCTCATTTATAAAGATGTTTTCGCATTATATGCATGCCAAAACACGCTCTTACAGCTAACAGATTACCAGGTAGCAAGCATCTCACCATCATGTGATAGTGAGCAACCAGAAAGCGGACGGTCATCTCCAATCTCGCTGCAATCAAGAACTAGAGTTCCTGCCTGGTTTAGAGCCGAATCCACTTCAGCGTCCACATCTTCATCAGGGTCATCCGTTTTTCTCCTAGCACGATCAAGACGCAAAGCTGACTTCACAATAGAATACTTTGCAATCTCCAAACGAGACTCTAAAAGGGCTTTCGATCCTTCAGTATAAAACGGGTATTGAATCTCATCTTCATCTTCAGTGTGTCCAGCAGAAGCAAAAAAAGCTTCTTCATCCTCATGAGCTTTCATCAGCCTTTCCAGATGCCCTTCTGAATCAAGTCTCGCCATAAGTACCCTGAGTCTGTCCCTTCTCTCCATTTCCCTTTCCCCAAAAAAAGTTATGGGCTCACCGAGCCGGCGAAGACGAGCCCGGACAGCCATGTCGTTCGTGGGGACAGCCAGAGCAGCAGCTCTTCGCTTCAACAGAAGCTCCTGCATGGCTTTTTCTTGTCTTTCTCTAACCAGTCTGCTCTCTTCAGATATCTGGTATTCTTGAGCACGCTCAACCATTCCTGCGTCTGGGTCATCATGGTCAGAATCTGAGTCCATAGCTTGTGCATCTCCGTTCTGCGCCGATGAGGAAGGCTGAAGTGCCGGCGGTCGAACAGGGAGAGGTGCCAGAGGTGGAGCACCTGGAGCAGGTAAACCCCCTGGCGCTACAAGTGGTTGAAATGCTTGATGCGAAATTGCATCAATGGATGAAGCCATGCTTTGGTTATCAGCGACTGTAGAAGAAGGATCCATAGTTGACAAAGAATTTTGTTCATCGACAAGCATACCCTCGACAAGGAAACCAAATGCAGGTATAGTTAAATCACCACAACCTAATTTCTCAGAAAGGATCAAATCCCTGAGGAATTAACCTAACCTAACATCATAGAATTGATGTTAGAACTTTGCATTATTGAGATTAAACGTGGTCCAAAAGGTGGAATCTCCGACCCCCAGGAGTCCCCATACCCTGATCCGACAGGATTTTTGGGAGGATGTTAATCACGTTCACTCAATCGGCCCAATGATGGTAAGCCTTTTTTCCGTGCGCACCAGAGGCCCAACCTTATTTCAGGTTCTGTGACCTCCACACGGCCCAATGATTTTCGGGTTTCGAACCTTGGTCACTTGGTCCAAATTTCCCATCACTGAACCAACTGAGCTACCCGTGCGGGTTATTGAGATTAAACAAAAGTAGGGACAAGTGCTATTGCGTATATCGAGAGAATCAAACTAATCCGGAGAATCATTAATACGGAGTAGTGTTGAGTTTTTTTTGGAATTAATGCTAATTAATTAATTAATTACGAAAATAATGCTGGGTTAAAAGTATTTACGGATCTATTGTTGGGATTAAACATGGTCGGGGTAAGTCGCTCAACGGTTGGGCTATTTATAAGTCGTCATCCGGTTTGGCGACTTACCCTTAATTACGCCACAGACAGAACAGCAAAACCCCCCTTCCCAAAAGCAGCGCATTAATATACACAATTCATACTCCACAGACCATGAATTAATCCCAAAAGGAACAAGAAGATAAAAGGACCCCTTCCAACCGCCGGCACTCGAATCAGACTTAGAGCTAATCACTCTGGAAAAAGCAATATGGCTCACTGATTCTATAATGGGTCTAAATGAGCCTAACGCAGTTAGAATAGACCCCTCATCACCCCTACCTAATGCAAGAGTCTGACTGGTGAAATAAAAAAACAGAAAACAACAACGATAGTCTGATCAAAGCAATAAATAACAACAAAAATAAAATAGTGGGAATTCAGTTGCACCCTCTCGCCGTTGATAGCGGGCCTCCTCATAGCTCTCGGCGGGTCTAGTGTCCGAGACTCGCCTCTTCCTCGTTTTTTGAGTTGTCCAACGCCATAATGTCTCTGCCATCCTCCTCATACTCCTTAGCCTCCCACGTTCTTCGCCTCTTCTGCTCCCCTGAAGATCCCTCCATAGCCACTATTTCATTCTCCTTTGCTTCCTTAGGCCACCACTTACCTCAATATGTGTCCCGCTCTGCCCCTCTTGCCCAATCATCTCATTGTTGGTGCTAGTAACTCCCCCTTGCTTCTCTTGCTTACACGGTCCACTTCCGCTTGAGGAGTCTTCTGTGACTAGCCATTTGTTAGCCCTCATCGGTGGAGTTTTCCCTCCCCCACCAGCTTGAAGATTAACCCCAAACAGTTTAGCCAAAGCTTTGTTTTCACAGTCATAAGCCAAGGGACAAAACCTGTCTACGTGACCAATGATACCACAAGCAAAGCAAAAGCTAGGTAGTTTTTCATATTTGAAATCCATCCTATGGCCTGGACCCCTCCCTTTTCCGTAGCGCCGTGCCCGTTTTCAGGGCTTTCCCCGCATCCATACATACCCTAATTCTCATGTATGAGTTCCAACGATCAACAAACTGACTTTCGTCAAAACTGATAAATTTGCCAATTAAGTTAGCAACCCTCCTAGCCACCCCTAAATTCATATAATCATAAGGTATGTTGTGTACCTGTACCCAAAATTCAGCGTCATTTAGGGGAACCCGAAGAGGGATGTCCCCAGGTTTCAGCGCCCTCAATACCAGTAAATTTTGTTCATACAACCACGGTCCTCCTCCTAGCACCCGTTCCATATCAACAATATGGTAAAAATTAAACAAATACCTCTTGTCTCCGAATTTTTTGATAGATATTCCCTTCTCTGGGCGCCAGATAGAAGCCATGAGATCCCTGAACACCGGAAATTTTACCATTCTGTCCGTGAGAACAGTGCCAACAACCGGGAAGGTTGCGCTTCGAGACAAAGAATCTCCCTCGCCATCCAACTCCTCGTCCAGAACCAGTTCCTCCTCATCCCCGCCGAGCTCCAAATTGTCGTACTTGCTGACCACATCATCCATCTGTGTCGGAAGCTATCGTTGTGTACTCGCTCCTTTAAAGAATCCCTGCTGTGGAAACGATATGTTGCGCACACTCCGGCGCACCCTCGCGCGAGACAGGAGCAGTGCCTTAGAGCCGTCCTTTTCGTTTGCCTTCCTGCGGCGACGATGCACATATTAAGCAAATCCTATATGATATATATACACTTAAAAATGGAAAAATATAACATTTAAAAAAATAATACATTCTAATTTTTGAGTTTTTTAGCATTAATAAAGTTCAAAAATTTAACAAAGTTCAATTCATACCTCCAAATCTACATTACATAACAGAGTTCAAAAAAAATTATATAACAATGAATTCAACATCAACATTCAACACTTCATACATATTCACATTACACAACAAATCAATTCACAAATCAATTCCTAATTTACAAAATCCTAATTTCTATATTCTAAACCCTAAAATGAGATAAATTAGATTTATTTGTTTACCTAGAGTATTGAAGAAGATGGAAGTGAAGTAGTATTGACAAGATAGGGAGGCCTCGCCCGAGTTTCGCCGGACTTGGACCCTGTTTTCGCTGCTCGCCGCTCGTCCTCGCTGCGCTGCTTTTGGGAAGGGGGTTTTGTTGTTCTGTCTGTGGCGTAGCTTGACCCGGCATTTTAATTTAAGGGTAAGTCGCCAAACCGGATGACGACTTATAAGTCACCCAACCGTTTGGCGACTTACCCCGATCATGGTTAGTCCTAGCAATATATCGGTAAATACTTTTAACCCAACATTATTTTCGTAATTAATTAATTCATTAGCATTAATTCTAAAAAAACTCAGTATTTTTTAGGAACTCCGTAATGATTTATTTAAATACGTAATATATGTTCGTTTTATAAGATCAGAGTAATAGATAGTATAACCTATCTTGAGGAGTGAACAAATAGAATAGTGAACAAATAGTTTAAACACATTTCAAGTTTTGCTCCTTGATCTCAAACCTGACTCAACAGCTTGAGGAGTGAACAAATAGTTTAAACACATTTCAATTGTTCCAAAAGGTGGAATCTCCCACCCCAGGAATCCCCCACCCCGACCCGACAGGATGGTGGGGAGGTTAGTCACGGTGACTCAGTCAGCAGAATGACAGTAGGCCCATACACCCGTGCGCACCAGAGGCCCAGCCTTATTTCAGGTTCTGTGACCTCCACCCGGTCGCTGCGGGGATTCGAACCTTGGTCCATTGTTCCAAATCTCCCACCACTAGACCAACTGAGCTACCCGTGCGGGTAGTTTAAACACATTTCAAAGGCTCAAAGGATGGCAATGTTTAGGAGCATCCTATATTCCTACGTATGTTTGTGAATAAAAGGTAAAGCGAATTTATGTCCCTTAAATTGACTTGATTGGTTTGTGTAGCTATATATAAATTGCAGTGTAATTTTTCACTGCAATTGACGCTGTATTGATTTTTCATTTTAATACGGAGTATGTTGTTTTCTACCAAACAAATTAGAATCCATCTGTTTTTTTACTATATCAATCGATGTAGTTCGGATTTATTGTACAGTGCTTCAAATCTTGGTCTGCGTCTAAGTTTTCTCTTAGGGTATGTATGGGAGTTTGGAGGAAATGGGGAAGACTTTGGAGGTATGTTATTGGAGAAAGGTAGGAGAGGGGTGAGGAAGCCCTTCTTTGTATTTGGAGGTAAAAAAATTAGAAGAATATGGTTTTTGAAAGAATTATAATTAAAATCACTTTGAGATATGACGAATTCAAATCATTGTGCTGATATTCATTTTTAATTTAGCTTAAATTAACATCTTGTTAATTAACCTCCAAAATCCTTCAAATTGGGGGAACTTAAAAATTAAACATTTGGAGGGTTTTGAAGGGTTACAAAAACCCTCCAAAACCATCTCCTCCAATTTTTTAAACTCCCAAACATGAAAAAGAGGGTCATAAACCTCCATAAACCTTGCCCTCCCCTCCAAAACCCAACTCGCAAACACACCTTTAGGGTATGTTTGGGAGTTTGAAGGGAAGGTGAGAGAATGTTTTGAAGGTTAGTCATTGGAGTTGGAAATCCTTCTTTTTGTTTGGGATTAACAAGTTTGAAAAGGTAAAGGTTTCAGATGAATTATAATCAAAATCACTTAACATCCATGACGATTTCAAGTAATTGAGTTTATATTTATTTCTAATTGAGCTAAAGTTGTCATTTAATTAGTTATTCTTCAAAATCCCCCAATTTGGAAGAACTTGAAAATTGAACATTTGAAAGGTTTTGGAGGGTTACAAAAGTCCTCCAAAACCATCCTCTCCATATTTTTTAACTCCCAAACATACCCTTAGATAATTCTATCTATGATGTCTGAGACTCTGAGTGACGGAGATGGGAGTTAAATCCAGGCAAAAAGGGTGTTCAGATGATTCAAGCAAGCCTTAATGTTCATTAACTGAAGAACAAGATTGATCAAATCAATATAGGCAATTGTTTGGATCATACAATAAGTTTTTTTTAGTTAGTGGGTGATCTTAGAATAAATGGCACGAGAATTAAGATAGTAGGTATTGTGTGGAGGAGACATGTGAATAAAAGAGTGAAATGTGTAAAAGACGCTATAAACCATAAATTCATTACAAAAAAGGGAAAGAGAACATATTTTGGGATGAATGGAAAAGGAAAGTTTGAAAATAATATTGGGACATAGTAGAGATGGACTGAGCCCAAGCGGCCTAACCCGGTACTGTTGAGACCCAGCTCAGCCCGGGACCTATGGTTATAAGGGGTGGGCTTTGGGCTCGATTTTTTGGGCCCGGCCAATTGCACTTTTAAAAAAAAAATAATAAAATGGGTGATACTGACCCGTGTCCGGTACTATTTGGGCCCGGACCGGAACCGGTAACGAAGCATACTGGACCGGTATCGGGCTCCAATTTTCTAGGAATGATAGATACCACCTGAGCCCGAGCTCAGGCCAGGCTCAGGTCCATTCCTAGGACAGAGGAAGTAATTATTACAAGGGTGATCTAAACTTGACTTGAGTCGATGGAAAACTTCAGGCCTAAGCAAAAGAATTATAATATAATAGCAACATAATTATAATAGTTCCTATTTTTACATCGATGCTTTTTTTAAAACCTACTATTTGGACCTCAACTCAGGCCGTGTACTTCACGTCGTAGTTCACAACTTTACACATAACACTGGTAGTTCTCATTAGATGGCTCATTGGCTATTAGGACTTAGGAGTTAGGACTAGTCTGGGAAGATGTCATTTGGGAATGAACTACAAGAACGCTTTTAGAGAGCCGAATGCATATGAAGAAGATATACCCTATTTTGGAAACCACTTCAGATTTGGGTCCACATAGAACTGCCAAGAAAGGTTGTGAACTATGAAGTAGAGCACGCAAGTAACTCCAACTATAGACTCCGCTATGGAGTCTAATGACTAATATGGAGCCATATATGTGTGTGGGGGGGGGGGGGGCGGGGGGGGGGGGGGGGGGCTTTAAGGAGTCATATATGACTCACTGTGGAGTCATAGTCTCATAGATACGTGGTCTCGTCCTGTGGAGGAGCCGGGGAGGGGCATGAGGGGGCAAGCGCCGCCCCCGCTTCGATCAAAGAAAATTAGTACTACTACTTACAATATACTTAATGCATCCCATCTTCTTTTCAAAAATCAATAGCAATTAAGATTAATTTTAGATTAAGTGTTAAAATAAAAGGCAAAGTCTTTCAGAAAATATGTGTGTCTCTAAGAATACAAGTATTGACTGCATCATACCACACTCATTTGAATGCAAGTGAGCATTGGTTTAGACCTTTAATGACACATGAGTTAGCTTTTCGTGGTTATATTGACCAAGAAAATATTGAGTTTGACGAATACGTTGTCACATTTCTTGCAACGAAAAGATCAAAACATTCTTGAGATTGTGTTGGATTCCCTCCTTAGTGGAGAAATTCATGAGAATTTTATAATTTACAGAGATGTCTAAGATTCTCTATATGTGTGTGGAGAGGTATTGAATGTTCTAGAATAATAATGTGGAGTTTTCTAGAAAAGTGTTGAACTCACTAAAATCGCATGAAAGTGTGTGAAAGTAGAGGTGGACTCGGGCCGGGTGGCCCAATCCGGAACCGTCCCGGGATCGGTACTGTTCCGGCCCGGCCAGGGACCGGTCCGGGTAGGCCCGGCTCGGTGGTTTTACGGTGCGGGCTCGAGTCCGCCAAATGATGAACCGGCCCGGCCAAGCCGGGCTCGGTTCCGGGCCTTTCATTATTTTTTGTTTTGTTTTTTCAATTTTTTTATTTTTCAGGGTTGGGCTGGGTGTTTTGGACCATTTGGGGTAGTGAGGGGGGTATTAGGGGATTAATTAATTAGAAAAAAAAATAGGAAGTGGCTCGAGGCCCGGCCCGGTTCGGCCCAGACCGGGACCGGACCCGATAGCTACCCGGGCCAGTCCCGAGCCCAACTATTTTGAACCGGTGGCTCGCCCGGGCCTAGGCACGACCCGGCCTGGCCCGGAGTCCACCCATATGTGAAAGCCTTTAGAACATTTTGAAGAATTGTGAAATTCTCTAAAACCCTAAAAAAGATTAGAGAAGCTTGTTGATACTTTTTGGAAGAATCTAGATGTGTAATGGTGTATAAAAAATTCTAGAGAAGCTTTAATGAGATTACTATAGAGAACTTTTATGTTTCTATGAGAGCTCTTGAGTGATTTAAAGTGAGTCTCCTTGAGAGAGGAAAGTGAGAGTCTTCTTGTGAAAAAAGAAGACTCAAAGATGTCACTTGATGAATTATATTAGGCTTGGACTCGGGTCGGGCCACCCGGCCCGTGGACCGGCCCGACCCACTACTGTACGGGACCGACCCGGTTCTCGGGTCCGGGTCCAGGTCGGGCCTAGGCCCGGGGGGTAGGGCGGGTCCGGGCTCGGGTCTCAATTTTGGTGAACCGGCCCGGCCGGGTCAGACCCGGGCTCGGGCCAAATTGAATTTTTTTTTATTTTTTTTTTCATTTTTGGGGTTCCACCCGGGTTGGGCTTGATGGGTAGGAATGTAGGATGGGTTTGGGGGTGTTTGGGAGGGTGGGGGTGAGGGGGGGTTAGGAAAGCAAAAAAAAAAAAAATCCAAACCGGAGGCCCGGACCGGCCCGGACCCGGACCGGACCCGGTGGGTACCCGGGCCGGTCCCGGGTCCACCATTCTTGAACCACCGGCCCGCCCGGGCCTAGGCCCGACCCAGACCCAGCCCGGACCCGAGTCCAACCCTAAATTATATGTGATCAAGTTGACAAGTTAGCCAGTTAGGTAGAGTGAAATATTGTCAGATACAAAGAGTGAATGCAAGTAAAAGAAAGTGATATTTTCGGATGGGGTCTTTGTATTATGAATGTATGGATAAGTATACAAGACTACAAGAGTATGGGCTTATCTGCTTATGAATTATGATCTTGGAAAAGACCGATAGTCATGTTTTTCCAACATGAAATTATTGTACAACATTTTGAATAAATTAAAACTCGTATGATTGAGCTACCCAGATTATAGATATGAGTCGAGCAATATGTAATGAACTAATTTGTGCTAATGTATTACGCTTTTATTGTTTTTAATCTTTTTATTATATTTTGAGCAATTACACAATAATTCTTAGCCTTCTGTACACCCCCCTCAAAAAATCGCTTGCTCTGCCACTGATCTCATCATAGATTCAGTCATTCAAATGTAGTTTGTCCCTCAAATACGTAGTAAATAATAATACACCTAAACTGTCATACAAGTTAAACTTGAAGATTGGCCGTGTAAACCATTAACCATACAATACCACAATAAATATCACGTATGTGTGTACTGTTTCACATTGAATGCCGCTGCAAATTGCTGATTCAATGGATGATCCCTTCATACTTTGGCTGAGCTTCATTTTTGGCAGCGGGGTTTGGCCATTCGCAGGACGAACATTTTTGCAAGCAAATACATGGCACAGTTCTATTATGATTGGAGTAGCTTCTTGTAATCCTGGAATGTTCCATCGAAGGGTGTCACCCTGCCATCTGAAACGGCCCACAGCTGCTCTACACTTCCCGATATTAGATGTTCATCGTGACTTACCTGCACACATGAACAGATCACAAAATTACAAAGGCCAGCCAATTTCTTCATACCTCAGCCACTTAAGGAAAGTATGGGGTTATAAGGTCATTATGGTCAATATACCATCAGAACACCTCCTTGGAACAAAACGAGTCCTTGTATTAGTGCCTCAACAGCATCCAGATCCTGCAAACATTGTATTGTTATGCAAGGCGTAAATTGTATGTAAAAATACGAAAAGGAAACTCCTGCTTTAAAGATAAATCGAGCTCCACAATGGTTGTTGTCCAAATTTGGCCACACAATGATTGTCTCCCAGGATAGAAGGGTTTTTCATTCCCGAAGGACTCCGGCGAGCCAAATGATCATAATGATGCATGAACAGAAGCAAAGGAAGAGAGAACGGGAGAAGTGGACGTTGGTGAATTTCGGATGCAAAAAGTGAAGGCAGAGGCTTGGAAATGTAATGCTCTTTCAAGAGACTAATCCAAAATCACCTCTTTAAAGAAAGGTGGTAACCTTTCTTTCAAAAGTTTTATCTGAATTTCAAACAAAAAAATGTCTATCTTCAGCTCCAAAAAGACCAATATATTAAGTTATTAACGACTTTTGGGCCAACATGTATGGCCCAAAAGGCCCATCAAGAATGTCTTGTCATTCATCTCAATGATGTCAATGCATTACAAAAATGAATATAAAGAATTCAAATGAAAGAGGTTTTTTGTTAAGTATTACTACGTACTAATTAATAATACCCCCATTTGGCAAAAAAATATTTTCTAGGTTTAAGACATAAGTGCCACCAATGCAGTTAACAACTGTGAATTGACCAGCAACAACTGACCATTAACTGAGCTGGTGACATTTATGTCGTAAAAATAAAATAAAAATGTGTTCTTGTTTAATGGTACTCGATTAGTATTACAGGAATTTTTCCAAAATAAAATCCTTTTTTAAGAAAAATGATTAGTAAACGCCCGTCTCACAACTCATGAGATGAAGCAGTGTCGCCTAGTGCACATGAAGAGAACAAACCCACCAGACTTCCAACCACAACTTTAAAAACAAATACAGCAAGAATACAAGTCATAAGTACCAAGTGATTTGACGGCTCATCAAGAAGTAAAATGTGAGGCTTCTTGAAAGTGATTTTTGAAAATGCAACTCTGCTTTTCTGCCCCCCTGAAACCATTTAAAGCAACAATTCAGCACAAAATGTAATTAAAAAAAAGTATTGCTGCAGTCATGCTTAGCGCTTGGGCTGTGAGAGATACCCCGAGGCACAATATATACATATTTACATCTTCATTGCCGAAATAGCCAGAAAAGGAGCATACCAGATAATGTATACATTGGTTGAAGGGCAAGATTTCCAGTGATACCAAAGGAACCTAGGTGAGAACGAAGTTTCTGTTCAGGTACACCCTGCAAGAAGCAAAAAGACAGATAAGCTACGCATTAATAGATCCATTGGTAAGCTATATGTCCTCAAGTTATGAACTAAGATAATTATAAGATAAAAGATGACCCATAGTTACATTACCCGTCAAATATCTATGTGACTCCACATCACCCAGTTATGAAGAAAATATAGACAAATGAAAGAATCACTAGAGCTAAGAACTCTTTTAGTACACCAACATAAGATTTTATGATTGATCCTTTATAATCTACACTAGAACCAAAACCATCCTTCTACCTTTGTATCAAGGCTTGAGATTTCCATACAACATAGAAAACCAGGATTAACAATTCAATTATAGTATGATGTTTGTTAGATGAATATGTGTAGTTGAGGGGCCCCAAAAGGGCTTTCACACAAGATGATGAGTATGTGTAGCCGTGTAGGCAACTATGTAGATATGTGTGTGTCTATCTACACACACATTCATATACAATGAGAGAAGTGTATAGACTATCACAGACTTACAGGGAAGCAGCGCATCATATAAAGCAAGGGATTTGAAGTCAGGTCTAATCCATCAACGTGGTGCTGGCTAAACACAGCGATCCGTACCTATAAGAGTAGATGTATGAAGTGCAAACCAATTAAATCAATGATACATTATTTACATCAAGGGTGGGGTTTTCAAAGTTTATCCACTTTTAGCCTTGTGACTATTGTGGCAATAACACTTTTACTACTTGTCTTTGAACTTTTCAACTTTTAGTCTTCTCACCATTGTGAGAGTGACACTTGTGGTCCTCCAACTATTGTGGCAAAATGTATAGACGAATATCAAAAGTGTCAATACTACAATAGTGACATACTAGAAGTGGAGCACCGAAAGTGTTCTCTGCCACAATAGTCAAAGTGAAGAAAGTTCAAGAAGGATGCCAAAAGTGCCATTGCCACAGTAGTCAGGTCTAGAAGTAGAAAAGGCTCTTCTAGCCTCATGTTTGATACAATTAACACTTAGCATGTTAATCATTTCACAGTGAAACATCTCGAAAACACTAGCAATAATTAAATTCTGGTAAGAAAAGCTAGCAATAGACAGTTTTAAAATTACTAAATGAATAAAGTGTGGTTGAGTCAAAGCAAGACTGAGTATATGGAGTGCAAGTTTGGTGGAGGTAGAAGCATGGTAACAATGGAATTACCCTAGATGGTAAGAAGATACCGGTTAGGGATATGTTCTATTACTTGAGCTCCATAATTCAGAAGGACGGTGAGATATGTGATCGAAGTCTACCGACTAGACTGAAGGGTAAATTTTATCGGACAACAATTACGCCCGCATTACTATAAGGTGTATAGTATTGGGCAGTGAAACAATGTCACATTCAAAAGATGAGTGCAGCAGATATGTGCACGTTGTGTTGGATATGTGGACAGACTAGAAAAGACCGCTTGAGGAATGAGAAAATCAGACACAAGGTGGGAGTAACACTTGTTGAAGATAAGATGTGGGAGTCTTGATTACGGTGGTTTGGTCATGTACGTAGAAGACTGAGTGATGCACCTGTTAGACGAGTTGAGAGGTGTGGGGAAGTGGCGGGGAAGAGAGGGAGAAGAAGACCCAAACAAGTGTGGATTAAAGGAGTCATGAGTGATATGCTTCTTCTTGGGTTGGATGAGAATATGGCTCTGGAGAGAGCAAAAAGGAGGGTGAATATTCGTGTGGAAGATTAATCTCTAGTCATCTCTTTATCTTTTTATCTTCTTCTTTCTTATGTCTTTATCCTTTTATCCTTTTAATTATATATAATACTACGAATATATATATTCTTTTTATCTTTTTTATCTTATCATGTTTATCTTTATCTTATATTTATCATTATCTCATCTTTTTTAACTTTTTTATCTTACCGTATCTTTTTATCTTTCTTATCGTTCTTTTCTTTTTGCCTCCGATATTAATATATCATGTAGCGATTCATATTAGTCAACCCCAAAATCTTTTGGGACCAAGGCTCGGATGTTGTTTTTGTAATAAAGTATGATATACACAGGCAAGAAACCGCAGGTGGCAATTTTAATAAGAGAATTACAAGGTACCTTAGCAGAACGGAACACTGTTCCTGAGGTTGGTTGAAGATCACCAGAAATTAGTTTCAATATGGTTGACTTTCCAATTCCGTTTGGACCAACCACTGTAGAGAAGTATATAAAGAATTTTAACATATAAAAACTAGAAATATTTCAAAGATGAACATTTACTCTTACAAGAGTAAGAAAATTGGGCAACATATATTTGAGCAATCATTTAAATGAACTTACTTGCAACGCGGCTGTCCAGATCAATCCCAAAATTTAAATTCTTGAACAATATTGGCCCCCCAGGATATCCAAAAGATGCATCACTGCAACGATTATAAACGTTATCAAGCCAGATGCCCAAATGAACAACCAAGCCTCTGATTGATCAAATCATAACTATACTAGCATAGAGATTGAAAGAAAAAAACAATCCAATCATTAGAATATATGTGGGAGACTGGGAGCAATACATACAGGCTGGACTATACAGGTGAGGCCAAGGCGCAGGCCTGGACAAGTAGGTTTGGTGAAGTTGTGCGGGTAGAATGGCTTTTGCAAAGACAAACTCAGACCACAGGAACACTAGAATGCTCTTTATTATTTAGAGGGGTTTCAAGATCGAAAAAATGGAGGGAGAGTATATATGGATGAAAATTGAAGGTGAAAACTTGGGTAATTACTAATTAGCCAGTATCCAAAATTGCAGATG
Source organism: Cuscuta europaea (assembly GCA_945859875.1). Taxonomy (NCBI): domain Eukaryota; kingdom Viridiplantae; phylum Streptophyta; class Magnoliopsida; order Solanales; family Convolvulaceae; genus Cuscuta; species Cuscuta europaea. The sequence goes on along the minus strand of CAMAPE010000013.1, from coordinate 17,873,506 downwards.
GAACACTGTTACTGGGCAGTAGCTACTAGCTAATTGATAACACCTAGATAGATGATGTGGTTACTTCAGTATGAAGAGAGCAATAAATTCAAATAGCATGGGGTTTGGACAAAGCATTATTTACATGGGGGCTGGAACCGAAAAAGTTTCAAAAGGTCAGGAGTGCTCTTGCGCGTGGCACTAAGGATAGAAGAAAAATACAAGCCTGGGTTATTCTGTGTTACAAGCCTGGGTTTGAGATCGAGGCAAGGGACCATGTAAAAAAGAAAGCTAGCTGCAGTTCCTTTCTGAAGAACTTCAAGGTTGCATACTTGCACGCAAAAAGTAATGGAGAATCGCATGAAATTGCAAGGGAATGATCGTAGTGTTAATACTAGATGCAGTTCTGTACTCCTGAAACTCCCTGGGCTAATTAATTGTACCATTTTCTATTTTTCTGACCCTCATTTATTTATGTTAATCCTCTCTTAAATAGAGAAGCAATCGCATTAGAAAATCCTAAATTATAGGAATTACAAGCAAATATGCTAACATGACTGTGTAACAATAAACAAAAAAACATCACCACACCCTAACAGACACGCAAATCAAAATCGAGAGTAATGAAAACTTCAACTGCACTCCACTGATATGTGGCTCCCAATCTCAGCATCTTGACTTGTAGCTTTGAAGAGTCTGCCTAATCAACATAGAACTCTAACACCATAAGAAGTGCTGACTGACGTTGAGGTAATACCAACATGCTAGACTATACACTATAAGCACTGGGCCAAAGAGAGATTGGTCACGCAAGTTACCAGGGCCGTCTTAGATAGGTGGGTGTACTGGGTGATATGAGTGCCTGCACAGGGCTCCAATTTGTTTGGGAACTACACAAATGCAGGTCCAATATATTTTTTAGTAAGTTCATTACTTCATTTTATACTAGGCCTATGTACTTTGCATTAAGCTCACTCTTAATGGATATTGTGTGTGTTTGGTAGCATAAGTCCCTACCTTCTAGCTTTTATACTACTTAAAGAGTGTCTAAAAGCTTGTAGTAGTATATTTGACATTTGCTAGAAGGTAAAAAATTGTTGAGAAGCTACACTTGGTAGGGACTTTTTAGATTATTTTTACATTTAAAATCCTTTTTGAGAAGCTACACTTGGTAGCTTTTGAGAGAAAGTGTGTATACGTTAGCATTAATTAGACACAGCATGTTGTTATACACTTATACCAAACAGAACTAAATCAATCAGTTAGCATGTATCAAACAGCTACAACCTTTTTCTATCAATATCTCACAAAAAGCTAACTGTTACTAAAAAGTTCACAAAAGTACCTCTTCACTAGCCGTTCCAAACATACCCATCACCTTCCATAACTTTAGATGATTTTACATGTAGGAAAGATTAAAGATGCCAACTGTTTGGATAGCTCAATTACTTGTAGTGAAGTAAATCTAATTAATGAAAGACATTATACATGTAATAATTTATTCATTAAATTGGATTTATCACACTTTGCTTGCATTGTCATATTTGAAGAACAGATCAGTGTCCGGTGTCCACTAAACCATTCCTTGAAATTTATGAAGGATTGGAACAGATTCAGGTAGAACCGTAGGGTCCACTCCCCCCCCCCCCCCCCCCCCCCAATCATAGGAACAGGTTTCTTGGTGGAGTTTCCAGAAACAGTGTCAACTCAATGTTTAGGGAAACGGTTCGAGGAAAAACTGCAAGAAGTCGGCTAGAGCCGCATAACGGAGAGGCAGAAGGTGGTGAAGAATAGCCTCAACACAGAAAGGGTGTCGTATTTCGTATAAAGTGTATAAGCAAGAAAGAAGTAGTTTCCTATGCAACTAAGTAGTGGTTTCCCTTCATGCAGTAGAAGGTAGTTTCTTATTCTTTTATTGGAGTTCGCATTCCCTTTTGAACAAGAATTCACATTATTCTCCATTCTCGAGTTAATTCTCGAGTCTTAGATTAGGAGAGCTAGTGTATCAGTTATACATTGGACTGAGATATTTTAAACACACACTGTAGTTCTACACTTCTACAAAGGAGACACTCAAGTACAAGAAATAACAAAATAGATCCAAAACTGTGTGTTGTGCTGTTACCTGAAACTTATAATTGGAGCCCCTGGCCGGTCATCAGGAGAAGGAAATTCAAACTTGTAGCTGCGAATAGAAAATGTACGAAACCATTATTTGTACTTCACTGAAAAAGGTTAGAACTGCAGAGGACTAAATGGATGCTTTTTTAGGACAAAATGCATACTCAGGGTCATTGAAAACTTCATCTACATGACCCATCCTATCAAGCGCCTGTCAAAAACAAATAATGTAACCAACAACTTTCAACTGATAATAGAAGATCAGTCACTAGCAACCATAACTAGATGCATATTAGTTATTTAGAATACATGCTATTAAAATAAAAGATCATCAAGGAAATCAGCACAGGTTATAGTTATTTGGCATTAATATTGTACTGTCACCTATGAAGTCATCATACTATGCTTTCAATTATACCCTTCTATCATTTCAAAATGGGGAAATTACCCATTGAAGTTAGGTCATAATTTCAAGTTCAAACTTTTGTTTTTAAAAGTCGATCAACTACCACTTGAATTTTGACTTTTTCACTGTTTAACTTTTAAGAGCGAATATATTAGATAGAATTCATTATATTTGACACTCACATGAAGTTAAATTAGATAAATATTGAAGGCATACCAATTCAAACCTATTAAAGGCATGGGATAATGGCATTTTAAGTATACCATCCACTGCAAGAAAAATAATTTTCACAAGATTTTGTAGTTTCCACAAACATTTGTGCTCTAATACAAGGTGAGTAGGTGACTATGTCGTAAACAGCAATTTCAAGTAAACAATCTGAAAAATAAGAAGCTAATATTTTTTGAAGAGCTGAAAGATACCTTGATTCTTGATTGAACCAGGGATGCACGCTTCGCATTGTAGCGGAACTTATCAATGAATGTCTGTGATAAGTTGAGAAAAATAAGATTCAAGTTAATAACAATGAAGTAGATAATAGCCGTACAACGCACTTTGTTTGTGTGTTCGTTTGTGTTTGTACATCTCGCTCCTGTGGCATTTGAGTAACGGGGCGGGTTTGGCAATACTATTACACATGTACTGATGTACATATAGAGGAAATGGAATTCTACACATTTTAACAAAAAATATAACTAGTGTCTGACCACAAGTATACCTGCATGTGGGCCCTGGAACGTTCATTTGCCTCAAATGCTTTATGTTGGTTCTTAAGCTGTTCTTCTCTAGTTCTCTCGAATGTATCATAGTTTCCTTTATAGGTAATGAGTTTCTTATTTTGAAGATGAATAATGTCTGTGACAACCTGAAGCAGACAATGCCGATTATATGTATGTTTCAAGGAGACACCCGGGAAAAAACAAGTCAGCTGAAATATATTTACATATCAAAGTATCAAACAAAAAACATGCTGACACTAAGCATGTGTAGCATAGGAGAAAAAGGCATACAGTGTTCAAAAATTCTCTAGCATGAGAAACTACTATAAATGTCTTTGGCCACTTCACCAGGTAAGTCTCAAGCCACAGGACAGCATGAAGATCAAGATGATTCTGCCATGATGAAAGTGAAAGCTTGTAAAGTTTGTATATGATATTTTAGTGCACATACTACATAATAGTTTTCAACTGAATACGACAAACCGTTGGTTCATCGAGCAGTAGTAAGTCAGGTTCAATAAACAATGCTCGTGCAAGTGCTATTCTCATCCTCCATCCTCCAGAAAACGTTTTCGTCGCCCTCTTTTGCATTTCTGTGGAAAAACTAAGGCCCTGAAAATGTAATGATCTTATTATCACGAACCAGACCTGACTACACCAAGTACATAGAAAAATTATAGTTCAACTTTCCCCATGAAACACAACATGTACAGATACATGCAATTCTTTATCATTCAGATGTATGATTTATCAAACCCACTGTACTGGTAAACCGATTAAAACTGGTATCCCTTTCTTTATAGTGGTTCTGTTTCTTAGAAAGGACAAGCCCTTATGCACTTGAAGATCTAAAAAAGAATGCACAAATAGCATGATAAGCATGAAAGATTCATACACAATAAATTCAGATAACACATTCATCTGGTAATAAAAACTGACCGCAAGGATGGATGCTGCACGTGACTCAGCAGAGTAAGCATCAATCAGCTCAAGCCTTTTGTATATCTCCTCAAGTCTTTGTGCAATAGCATTTTTTTCTGATTCCCCATTGCTCTTTCCAACTTCACCTTCTAGATCGATGTCTCTCTAGAAACCAGTGATGCATTTCAAATGTTGAAATGGGTGACCCAGGCAATGAAGAAAAGAGCATGATAGTATAAATAAAAGAGGAACACTATAATGTGTGATAAAATGCGCAATTAGGAAAATTATATTTTCCACCTGCAACTCAAGTAGCCGACTTTCTTCTTCCAATAGTCGGGTTCTTTCAGCATCACAATTAAGGACGCATTGTAAAACTGAAGTATCATCACCAGCAACCTCCTGTTCCACGTGTAATATCTGACAGTTCCTAGGAATACCATCTATGGCATGCATAGCCATGTACCTAAGGAATGTTGTTTTTCCAGTTCCATTGCGTCCAACTAGCCCTACATGTTTAGAGCAAAATCTGAAGTGACGTACATATCACATGATTGCAGAAGTGCAACAGGTGAAAGAAAACCATTTTGATTGCAAAAAGAAACAACATTTCATCTCAATTGGCAAAGAGACCATGCAAATGATGAAATGAGAAACCACACTATATCTAGCATAGCCCATTTAGAGACCAAACTGATCTTACTTTTTGAAGCACGTTTCATCTCAATGCAAAGGGATTAAATGATTTATATCAATTTATACAGATTTTCCTGGCGATTCGAGCCTTCTTTTCGTCCAAACAAAGGAAAGGGGTTGGTTTTCCTTCACAACAAGGTAGTCGTACGGAACCTGTGGCTAGATTGAATCCTTCTTTTATTTCGGTATGCAGCTCCGTGAGCATGAAGGGACAGAACCTAGTAGGATCTAAATAATTGTTTAGGATGTGTGCGCAACTGCGCATCGCTCATCATCATAGGAAGGAGGTAAGGTGTTGTAAGTACTTCATGCACTTCGCCCATGGCGGACACGAGATTTTTCATACTATTACGAACATAGTAACTTAGTAAGTTGATAAATATTAACAATAGTGTTTAAAAAACAAATATTCACTATAATTATATATAGTGAAGGCAGTACCAATCTGGTTTGCCAACACAATGTGCATCATTAAGGAGGGAGAGACTTGCATGGTGAACCTGTCCCGAGAAGAGAGGATTCAGTACAAGCAAATTTCGGTCACCTTCTTGGGTGGCTCCCATCCACATATCGCCTCAATCTTCACCTTGTCCATCCGGATCTTGCCCCCTCCAACAATGTGCCCAAGGAATGTTACCTCTTGTTGAGCAAAGGCACATTTCTCCTTCTTCATTCTTCACGTAGAGCTCGTTCTCCCTTAGCTTCTGGAACACTTGTTGTAGATGATTGATGGGCTCCTCTAAAGTCTTACTAAAGATGACTATGTCATCTAAGTAAACCACCACGAATTTGTCCGAGAACGGCTCGAATACTCGGTTCATGAGGGTGCAAAACGTCGTAGGAGCGTTTGTAAGTCCGAATGGCTTTACTAAATATTGGAAGGAACCATACCTTGTCACACATGTGGTATTCGGCTCATCTCTTTCGACAATCCTTACCTAATAGTAACCTCATCTCAAGTCCAACTTTGAAAACCACTTTGCTCCTCCAAGTTGGTCGAACAAGTCCGCAATGAGTAGAATCGAATACTTGTTCTTCACGGTGATTTTGTTTAGCGCCCTATAGTCGATGCACATGCAAAGTGATCCATCATGTTTCTTCTGAAACAACACAGGTGCTCCATATGGCACCTTCAATGGTTGGATGTAGCCCGCATCCAACAAGTCTTTCAATTGCCTTTTCATCTCTTCTAGCTCGGGCGGTGTCATTCTATATGGCACGGTCGCAGGTGGGGTAGACCCAGGGACCAACTCGATCTTATGGTCTACGTCTCGCTTAGGCGGAAGTCTCTTCGGCAACTCGGACGGCATCACGTCCTTGAACTCAACTAACACCTTGGCCACTCCTTCCGGCATATCACTTGTTGGCGCCTGTTGCTCCTTCAAGATGGCTAAGTATGTAGGTTTCCGCTTCCGTATGCCTCTAGCAAGTTGCATGGCCGAAATTTGCTTGGACTGAATCCTCTCTTCCCCCCGGGATAGCTTCACCATGTGCGTGATGGCCAACAGTACACTTAGTCACATCACATGACATGTTGTTATATATAAAAATTGATAGGTATAACAATCAATAACGGATGGATCGATTCATGTTAGTTGACCCCAAAATCTTTTGGGAATAAGGCTTGGATGTTGTTGTTGTGTAACAACCAATGTTAGCACAAAAAAACAAACTCATAATAAGATACAAAGGCTAAACTGAATAACTTGACTGGTTGAAATTGAAGAGAATAATTGTTAGGATGGTCTAAACTTTTTTACTCAGTTTGCCCTGACTTTATTTTGTTGACAATTTTGTGGTTTGTTTCTTTAACAACATCAACAACAACCAAGTATTATTATAAAAGAGTTTGGGATCGGCTAACATGAATCAACATGATATCGGAGAAAAAAACATTAGATAGAGAAAGAGGGAGAGAAACAATATAAGATCAACCCTCCACATGTATGTTCTCCCACCTCTTCACCGTCTCTGAAGTCAAACTCTCATCTAACCAAAGTCGTATCATATCATTTTGTACCACTCTAATGCATGTATGTCTAGGTTGTTCCTTCTCCTCTCTCCCTCCTCTCAATCTGTCTAAGAAGTGCATCACACCGTCTTCTACACACATGACCAAGCCACCACAACAGAGACTCTTGCGTCTTATATTCACTAGGTGTTGCTCTACTTTTTGCCAGTTTATTTATCAGGAGCGCATAAAAAATCTGAACCAACTATGTAAATATGTTATTTGTTTATACAATTATACCTTTTTCTTAAAAATATGCTTTGGGGAGGTAGCAGCCCACTTGTCCCAAATTTATAAATACTTGGTCCAGCTTTGGGTGAGATAAACATTTGGTCCAGCTTTGTATCTATTTAAAAAGAAAATATCGAACTCACCGTAGTGTCTTCCAAATGAAAGTGTCACAGTTCCATCAGAGATAAGATCACGGCCACCAACCGATATGTTGAAATTCTCCATATGTATATCCTTGATTGCTGCCCCATCCACGACATCATGGTTTACACAAATAGCAGGCATCCCGGCTCTGACAGCCTCCATCTCTCTTAAATGATCTTCATATTGTGCCTGCAAAATCATAAAAATGGTCCACCACATAGAAAGAGGCCATAGTATGAGGCTAAGACAGAGATATGGAAAAAATGATTGCAAAAAATATGGATAGCAACAGTTTTCAAAATAATTGACATGCCTTCTCTTCAAGTATTGAGTAAATGAACGATTAAAACTGGCAAGTAATATAACAAAGTATATTCACCACAGATAATCGTCAGCATTACCAAATGATTAAAACACTATTAATATTTCAAAGAGTATCAGCTTCCCTTTATATAAAGCATATATCCATAAAAAAATTACCTCTCTTTGTCGCTCCTCTTTTCTCTTCCTCCTCTCAATCTTAATTTTGTCGCGCTCAGTCAGAAGAGGGCCATCAGTTGGTTCGGGCTTCTTTTTAGGAGCTTCCTCTTCATCCATCCCATCAAACATTCTCAGTGGTGCTTTCAAGCTTCTTACAGAAGGTTTTGGTTTCACCAACCCATGCTTCTCGAGTTTCTCAGACAATTTGCTACATACCTGGCATACAATATCTAATTAATGTAACATAACAAAAACATGAGTATTTTTAATACTTCTGAGCTGCTACACTTTGTAGTACCTCTTCCTCTAAACTACCAGGATGATAAACGTTTTGTATGCCAAATCATTTTAAAATATAAATTAAACGTTTTCACTTTCCATTCCTCCATTATTCATACTTATACTTTCTTATTATAAGTAAATACAGGTAACACTAGTTTGCTCCTAGTAACCAGGCATGAGAACTAAATGTAGTATTGTAGTAGCCCTTTTTCCTATTAAGTACTAAAAGATTGTAAATTTAAATAATAGTTAGGATACTCTACACATAAGAGAGTACATAATTAGATTAATTTCTCAAACAACTCATGCCACAAAGCTCATCTGATTGAGAAATGACATTCCAAATTTCTATTGATTCATTTTTATGCCTCTATATATATATATATATATATATATATATATATATATATATATATATATATATATATATATATATATTATATGTCATTTTGTCAAGTACAACTGCAGTTATTTCACAAGGAAAAACACAATGGACATAGTAAAATATTTTTGTAGAAATCAATCATCATAAACACAGCCCAAAATATAAAGCACTTTCATTCACGCAAAACCTAATAGTTGAACAAAGATAATAAATTTGACAGCTGATCTCTAAGGTGTACCCTGCGACATTCAGAGTAGTCATAGACGCAATCTGATTCGACGAGGAGGTCGCCTATGGCTTCGAAAGCACCGTCTCCATCGACGCCGAAGTCGAAATCCTCGTCAGCAAGTACGTTGATGATGTAGTCGACGATTGGCTGGTCCACGTCTTGTAGCCGCCCGCCTAGGACTTCATGCATGACAGAAGTAGTCACCTCAGCCATCAGTCCGGCAGTGGAGGAGTTTCAGCTGTTAAGCTCCAGAAAAGAAAGTGTATGCTATACTGCTATGCTGTTCTAATCTAAACAGAGGGGTTTTCCAAGACAAAAAGAAAGGTCTGCGGTCTGCACACTGGTATTACTCCTGTTATTGAGAAATGAGAATAGAAATTACCCGAGTAAAACTTAAAACTTCCCTAAGTTAATCCTAACCTAGTTAATTTATGACTTATTCGATAATATTAATTTATTTATTTATTTTTCAAAAAATAAAAAAAAATATTTATTTAAAAAAACTCAAAAAAAATAAATAAAATTTACCGTTGCCTCTGCCGCCTCAGCACCACCACCTCTAGTCACTAGGGGAAAAAATGTCAAGTTCATTACGAATGTCATATTTATGGCACAAAACAATGAAAATATTGACATTCGCAAAGATAAATATGCAATGTTTTTGGCATTTTCATAAAAAAAAGACAGCTTTTAGGGAAAATTGAATTTTTTTCACCGCCCGGAGGTGGTGGTGCAGGGAGGTAGTACAAGCGGTGGGAAAGGCATCCAAATTTTTTTAATTTTTTTATGGAGTTTTAATATTTTTATTAATTTAAAAAAAACAAAAAATTTAAAAATAAAAAATAAAAAAAAAATTATTTTATAAATTTATTAATTATTTTTCTACGATTTTTTGAATTTTTTCGAATTTATTATGAATTAAACATTTAATTAAAAGTTGTTGGGGCTTGGGTAGGGGTATACTTATCCAAACACTAAAGTTACTCCTATTCAAAATATGTTACTCCTATTTTTGCATTTTGCCTATGTTTTGCTCCTATTTGGGGAATTCTCTCTATTGAGAAGGTAACTCTCTTTTCTGTTGATCACTTTATTAGATATTTTTTAAAACAATCAAGTAATAAGTTTTGATTTTGCGCGCTAAATTGCATAATAATAAGAACAAGTAAAATTGAAGTTACTTTTCTGTCCGTATTGACCGGATTTAGTGTAAATGACCACTTTACCTATTTTTTCATATAAGTTTTTCTTTATTTTATTAATAAAATATATTTCAAATATATTTTTTTCAAAAATTAGCAGAATCAACCAATATAGTCACTTCATCCAGAACTTCAAAAATTTCAACACTATCAGCCGATTTCAGTGTTACCAAACGGACTTTTAGTATATTGTCACGAGTCATGATCTACAACATTAATGTACATTGAGATTTTTTTGGAAATATTATTGAATTGTCTTATTACAATTTTTCAAAAAATGAGTTTTTTTAATTTTTATGACTATTTACTAAAGAATTGAATATATTAACGATCAAAGTTGGGTGTGGATAAATATAAAAATGAAAGTGTTATAGCTAAAAAGTAACATACGAAATATATGATACTCCCCACGTTCCTTAAAACTTTGTAAACTTTCCTTTTTTGAATGTCTCATTAACTTTGTCACTTTCCTATTCAAGTAAAGAATTTGTGGTTCCAGTTAATTCTCTCTCCTCTACACAAACCTCAATCACACAGTTTTTACTCTATTAATCCTCGTGCCGGTCAAACCTGGCAAAGTTATAAGGGACGGAGGGAGTAGTATATAAAAATTGATCTCAACACGTTTTTTACTAATTAGCGAGCAAAAACATGTATCCTCACATCCAATATTGTACTTGTGGAGGTAAAAGATTTGTCAATCTCATACTCCCTCTGTCCCGAAAACAAGTTTCGGGTTTTACTTCAGGGATTTTTAAGTAGAATAGGAAATAAAGTTGGTTTTTCTAAAATGCTCTTGGGTAATTAAAAGGCGTAGTAACCAAATGGGTATAATAAAGGGGGTTGTTAGGGAATATTATTCCGGCCTACTACTGTTCAGAGGTCCAAGGCATCACCCTGGTATGGGCCCAGTCAGCGAGACCCGTTTAGGCCCATCCGGCCTGTTGAGAGCCATTTAGGCCCACTCGGCCTGCCTGGCCTATCTCAGCCCGTTAGGGCCTGTCCGGCCCATTTGGCTAGAAAGCCCACATCCCCCTTCTACAAATAGGAAGCTAGGCTTCCATTTATGGGATCTGGTTTTTTGGGCTCTTCTCTCCTGGAGAGAGTTTCCTCTTCCCTGCTTCTTCTTCATCCCTAGATTAGTTAGCTCATAAACTCCATTAAAGGAGGTTCTACATTTGTACTATGTAAATGGTGAGGAGAGTATTAATGAGAAAGATCGGGTTTGGACGTTAGCCTAAAAAGTCATGTGGTTTTCTTCCTTTCAGGGTTACACGTAAAAATTGAGTGTTATAACAAATTATATCTATATTTATTAGTTTATGTTGGACTTAAACCCAACATTGGGGCCGTCTGTGGGAAACTGTTCAAAAAGATTGTGTGTTCTCGATTTTACTGACAAAGAAGGAAAGAAAAAGAAATGGAAAAAGGAGTGACTAGCAGCTGTGTTCAAGACCAATGATTTTCCTGTAACTCTGTAAGAAGCACCAATTCTAGGATGAGGGTAGGCAGTTAACCTCACTATGGAAGGAAAATAGATGGAAGACCCCCTTATGTCGGGTAAGTTGCTTAGGATATGGGCGTGAGACCAGCAGCAGGAGCCAACTATGACGGCAGAGCAACAACCGAGCGGAGGTCTCCTCTAGCAGCCACCGCCCAGAGCCCCATACGCTTCGCAATGCCACTGTGATCTTTACGGATAATGTAACCAGTAACCACGCCTAATGGGCCCGGAGCAACGTAAGCTATCTTTTCGCAGAAAAGTGTGCCAACTAACGCGGCTAGTTGCTGGGGTGATAAGTGAGACCATAAAGTGACGGCTTTGGACTCAGCCTCGTTGCCCGAACGGAAGAGCATCGCATCGGGCAACCGACCCCAACCTCTTGAGCAAAGGGAAGAGACTAACCCCACTCAAACATTCTGGCCAACCCGGACGGTATCACCCGACCGGTGGAGTAATGCTCACCGTATGGGTGTGCTGGATATGAGCGATCCATTATTCCGAACGATAGGAAACATCGGACCCCTGAAACCACCCCTAGATGGGATGATTGAATTAGCGGTTTAGAGCGTTGACCAGCAACCTTGGCATCCAAGCAGGCCCCGTAAGAACAGATCGACAGTGGATTCCCAGTATAACCGTTGGGTTCTCAAGCAGCAACATCATGTACCGAACGGGAGCCACCAGAATCCATCACCTCATGCGCTGGCCAGCTTACTCGGAGCCTCTCATCGTTCCACCCTGGACCGGGTATGCGACCAGGGAGCACAGCCCACCGCCCGGCAAGCATCCCCTGCCTAACGCCGGCAAATCCTGTATGCTAAACCAACCGGCCATTCCGTCTAGTGATCCACCACACCAAATGCACGGGGAGGCTGGCCATATCCATGGACGAGGATCTAAACTGGGCAAGACCGGGAGACGGACGATTTGACTTTTTCAGTTGAACCAACGGTAGCCCGGCGTGGCTCACTTCCGGTATTATCACCGATCGAGACCAGGACGACATATCTCCCTGGCATCATCAGCCTCTCTCGTCCAGTCGTCACTGACGCCTTACCGATCGACATCATCTCGTCCGACATCCCCTTTTTGGATAGCCTATGTCTTGCCGAACGACAATCAAACTGGTAATCCGCACCACTTATGCTACTCATCCTTAGTGTTGACCGGCGGTTGTTTGCCAAGTCTCCCCGAACGGAACATGTTCCACTCCCGTACGGGATATGTTGGGCTTTAAGGTATGATTTACAAGTACTAGGGCCCCCGATTGTGATAAGCATTTGATATGGGTTCCAATTATTGGGCTGCAGCTTGGGAGTGTTAGGACAGCAGTGGTGGGATTTTCACCTTAGGAGGACGGTAACCGATTGTGAAAGAGCCTGCTTTATTGATTTCCGGGTTGGACCACTTTCGGCAATTAAGTGCCCAATGGGCTAGTAACTTGGCTTGACAGCTGAAGATCAGCCTCTCCAGCTAAGTATCACAATCTTCTCGCTTATTGAACTATTGCTTAGCATTATTGCTATTCATGATCGCGTATCACCATTATTTATAAGGGATAAAATTTTCCCGAATTAAATAGTACCGAACGAGGAAGCTCTGCTGATAAGTCATCGTCATTTTAGTTAAACGATTGGTTTTAATGGGCGTTTCGGCCCGCCCCCAATCGGCTTTAACTAGCGATCGGAACATTTTCCAGGGGAAATTATCCCGACGACGCATTTTAATTTCAAGGGCATCTGGTGCCCCGTTCGGCATCAAGTACTCCTGCATTAGAGTATTCATTAATTGTTTAAATAATGTCGGGCGAAGTTCTGATGATTTCCCGTCGGACCACTATATTTATTAAATGCTTGGTCTTAGTGGGCGCATGGATCCCCCCCCGATCGGCTCAAATTAGCTGACTGAAGCGTCTCGCAAAGGCATTGCCCGGTGACGCATTTTTAATTTAAAGACCATTCATGGTCCCGCTCGGCATTGAATGCCCGATCGACTATTTTACCCAGTACGGGGCAAAGTACGTACTTTAATTAGCCAAAGCTTTTCTGAGAGCGCCCGCCAAACCACTAAGTGGTTTTCATAGCACCTGGGCAGTGCGAAAAATGAATCTAGGCCAAGGATTATTATACCTGATGGAGTATATGACCCGGGAACCCCCGGTCCACAGACTCCTGATACTCCAGTAAAGGCCCAACAGGCCCAAATCACAGCACCCAGAGTACCAAGCAGCCCGCACTACGCGCCAGGGGTGCCTTCGGCCCCATGGCCGAAGGCTCTAAACTCTCACAGAACGGGTTTCTCAAGCAAACTAAGAAACTGGGAGAAAACGGCAAAAACAGAAGCCCTCGGCACCAGGAGCCCTCAGCACCAGGGTGCCATCGGTTTGAGGAGCCCTCGGCTGCTGCTCTATAGCCGAAGGCACCTCTCCCGACATGATATCCGCCTCACATGCGTACAGATCGCCGTACCCTGTACAGGCGTCCCATCCAACAGCCGCATTAAATGCGGCCACATGCGGCTGCCAACGCCAACTAGTTGAGGTGACCCCTCGGCCAATGGGCACTTGACATGTGTCCCTGTCCGGCATTTATTGCTACTATAAATAGCACCCCATTTCCCCATTTGTAACCACGACATTGATACTGAATACACTCTCTCTCTTACTTATTTGTGCTCTGGCTTCTCTCTAAGTTATTCTCAGCAATAACCCCTCGGATATATACCCCCCGGGTAGACTATCCATCATTTGGTGCTCTCGTTGAGAGGTCGAACAAATCGAGTAAGAAACCCTCCCCCTTCACCAAACACTAGCCCTCTACCAAAATGGTGAGAACAACACGTGCCAACTCCAAAAACGTAGAAGACAAGAACCTGGCCCTCGGCGACGTCAACGCCCCCGAAGCCTCTCACAGGGCTCCCGAGGGCGGTGTCATCGCTGGGCTGGAACAGGCAGCTGTCGACCTGCGCCTTCAGATCCAACAGAATGCCCCCGATGCCCGCCTCGGCATTGAGGCCAAGAAGAAAAACCGGAGCGATGACCAAGTCAGCCCTCCGGTTCTCACAATCGACGTGCAATCGGCGCTCTCCGCCTTCATCCATACGCTCACTCAGAACCCGGGTGCCTTCGGCACCCTGGCTCCGGCTCAACCCCAGGTTGGGGAGAACGTCATGCTTCCCCCTCTGCCACACCCCTTCGGAAACCCCATCCCTCAGGTTAGGAACGACGAAGGGCTAGTGGCCCAAGATACGTCCTCCCAGGAAGTTCAGTCCCGGGACCGCCACCATGACAACAGAGAAAGGCCCCGCACTTCCGCCCTCAACCGGCTCGAAGGAGGGCCAGACCGCCGAGGGGTCCAAGACCGCCTCGGAGGGAAAGCACTCCAAAGGCCCCAGGAAAGCGGAGGGTCTGTCTCGAGGGCAGACGAGGAGCGTCCCCCTCGGGACAAAGGCAAGGCACCCCTTCATACCGATGATGCTCGCCACCAGATCAACCAGGCCCACTCGGCCCGGGTTCGTTCGCAGGGGGCGGAGACCCTCCCGAAGGATCCCCGGGACGAGATTATTGCGGCCCTCCAACGCCGGCTTGACGAAATGGAGTCCAACAAAGCTCACGCCACCACCTCCACCCCTCACTCAGACCTCAAATACGAGGTCATGATGGCCAAAATGGAGGAATTACAGAAGAAGGTGGCCGAGGGCTCCGGGGAACCCGTCATCCAGCTCCGGACTCGGACGCCATTTACCCCAAGGGTATTGGCGGCCCGGATCCCGGAAAAATACCGAGGGCAACACATACAGTCCTACAACGGGAAGACGGACCCCCAGGAACACTACAGCAAGTATCAGAACAGCATGATGGTGGTGGGGGCATCGGACGAATATTTGTGTCGTTGGTTCCACTCCACCTTAGAGGGGCCGGCATACGAATGGTTCAACAGGCTGCCCGAGGGCTGCATTGATTCGTGGCAAGAACTCGCCCAGCGATTCTTGACGCAATTTGCCGGGAGACGTCGCACGAGGAAGCACTTCTCCCACCTCCTAACCATACGCCAGAAGAGGGATGAGACCCTTCGGGACTTCCTGGAGCGCTGGAGGACGGAGGCCGACAAAGTCGACGGGGCTGATGACGGGACCCTCCTGGCCCTCCTACAGACCGTCCTCCGCACCGGCAACTTTTCAAGGAGCCTCATCATTGAACCCCCACGCGACTACATAAGGGCTTTGCAGCGGGGGGACCGATATGCTGAGGCCGAGGAGGTGGAGAAATATCACCAGCATCCGGATCAGCAACCCCCGAGGGCTGACAACAAGAATAACCGGGGGCCGGGGGCTCCTCCAAATCATCCCAAGGCTTCAGGACCCTCTGATGACCGCCCTCGGCAAGGCCAAGCCAAGCCCGGGGGAGGCTATAAGGGCAGCCCTAAGACTTGGGCACAACCCATTCTCGTGGACCGCCCTCGGACACCATTGACGCACCCCGTCAGCATCATCCTTGATTTTGCCGAGGAGAGGGGCCTCGTTGAGCGCGATTCCCGCGCACCCCCGGAGGTACATGCTATCAACCCTCAGTTCCCATATTGTCGCTTCCATCGGCACCAGGGGCACAGAACCGATGACTGCCATCAGCTAAAGACGACCATCGAGAGGTTGATACAAGCAGGGCACCTGTCCCAATTTGTTCAGAGCCCTCGGCAGGAGGGGCCTTCTCATCAGGGACCTCCCCGAGGGCACCACACGAAGGTGAACGCTTGGGTGAACCCGAATACCATCCCCCTCGGCAAGAAGAGGGAGATCGGAAACTTGGAGGAGGAAGAGGAGGAGTACCCCCACTACCAGGAGAAAAAACGCCACATCCTCATGATCACCGGTGGCAATACAGGGGGCGATTCCACCAGCCAGCGGAAGAAGTGGGCTCAATCGCTTTACGTGGGGGAGGTCACTCATATGCCCCCGGTAAAGCGACTGAGGGAGGAACCCATCACCTTCACCAACGCAGATCTCCCTCCTACTTCTTCTCCTCACAGGGATGCCTTGGTGATTCGGACTGAAATAAACGACACCATCATTCACCGAACTTACATTGACACGGGCAGCTCCGTCAATGTAATGTACCTCAGCACCTTCAGAGAGCTGCATCTGGAGAGGGGGTCCCTTCGGCCCATTAAGACCACTCTTGCCGGCTTCACCGGCGATACCATTGATTCCGAGGGGGTAATAACCCTCCCGGTGATCTTCGGCGACGGGCTCCATAGAGCCCAGCTCGAAGTGGAGTTCGTCGTCGTCAACATCGACTGCGCCCACAACATCATCCTCGGCCGGCCAGCCCTCGAGGACCTCGAGGCCATCATCTCCATGAGGCACCTCTGCCTCAAGTTTCCTGCCGAGGGGGCATTGGCTACTCCCGGGGGAATCAGAAAATCGCCCGCGCCTGCTATCTTCAGGTCACCAAGAAAGTAAGTAAGACGGAATTCCGTGTTGACACCATCACCGGAACAATTGACCAGGAAGGAAAAAGGCCGAGGGCTGAACCAGCCGAGGACGTAGAAGACTTTGCACTCGATCCAGCCCAGCCGGAGACAGTCGTGAAGATTGGAGCCCAGCTCCCTGAAGATCTGAAGACCGGTATCACCGACGCCCTCCGCGCCTACTCCACTGTCTTTGCATGGGGGCCGGAGGACATGCCGGGAATCAGCCGAAGGGTCATCACCCACCGCCTCTCGGTGGACCCCTCGGCAAAAGCAGTACAGCAACGAAGAAGACCCCTCTCGGCCGAGAGAAGGGAATTTGTGAAGAAGGAGGTCGCCATGCTCCTCTCAATTAAGCACATCAAGGAGGTGAAATACCCCTCATGGCTGGCCAACGTGGTCCTCGCACAGAAGCCCCCTACCTTCCGCATGTGCGTGGACTACACCGATCTCAACAAGGCGTGCCCTATGGATCCATTCCCTCTACCCAATATTGATCAACTGGTGGATGAGACCGCAGGGTGTGAGATCATGTCCTTCCTCGATGCCTTCCGAGGGTATCACCAAATTTTCATGCACGAGGAGGACGCCGAAAAAACTGCCTTCATGACTCCCGAGGGCATCTTCTGCTACCT
This sequence comes from Cuscuta europaea, assembly GCA_945859875.1. Lineage (NCBI taxonomy): Eukaryota > Viridiplantae > Streptophyta > Magnoliopsida > Solanales > Convolvulaceae > Cuscuta > Cuscuta europaea. Next base: position 17,856,096 of record CAMAPE010000013.1, on the reverse strand, counting down.
GGTAATGGCCTTCGGCCTAAAGAACTCGGGGGCCACCTACACCCGGATGGTGGCCCGGGTTTTTCAAGCCGTCCTAGGGTGCACCATGGAGGCCTATGTTGACGACATGATCGTCAAGAGCAAACAATCTTCCAGCCATGCCAACGACCTCCGGGAAATCTTCGCCATCATGCAGAAGTTCAACCTTCGCCTAAACCCGAAGAAATGCACCTTCGGCGTCCAAGGGGGCAAATTCTTAGGCTACATGGTGAGCCGAAGGGGTATTGAGGCCAACCCCGAGAAGATCCAGGCCATCATCAACATGGAGCCCCCACGCAACGTGAAGGAAGTTCAACGGTTGACGGGCCGCCTGGCAGCCCTCAACCGCTTTCTATCTAAATCAGCAGAGAAGTCACTAAACCTTCTTCCAGATCATGAGGAAGACGGCTGGCTTTCTATGGACTCCGGAATGCCAGGGGGCTTTCGACGAACTCAAGCGATATCTATCTTCACCCCCTGTGCTCTCAAAACCGAAGGTAGGGGAAACCCTCTATCTCTACCTTGGGGTCAGCCCGACGGCCATCAGCTCTGTGCTCATCCGGGAGGAAGACGGCATCCAACATGCCATCTTCTACGTTAGCAAGACTCTAAGGGAGGCCGAACTCAGGTACTCTCCTGTGGAGAAAACGGTGTTGGCCATCGTTTGGACCGTCAAGAAGTTGGGCCACATTTTCAGGCTCACCCCGTTCAGGTCCTCACTCATCAACCCCTCGGCGCCCTCATGAGGAGCCCCACCAGCTCCTCCCGCATGGTGAAATGGGCTATCTTCTTGAGCCAGTACAACATTGACATCCGTCCAAGGCCTGCTATCAAGGGCCAAGCCTTGGCGGACTTTGTGACGGAGTGTACCGCAAGGGCAGCCACGGACGGGGAGCCCTCGGCTACCCCGGACGACTGGTGGACCCTCTACACCGACGGCTCCTCCGCAACCAAAGCATGCGGGGGAGGGGTAGTCCTCATTACTCCCGAGGGCTTCAGAGCCTACTATGCAATCCGCTTCTCCTTCAGAGTCTCCAACAACGAGGCCGAATATGAGGCCCTCCTATGTGGCCTTCGGCTGGCTGCCAACATGAGGGCTCGGCAGATCCACATCAAATGCGACTCCAAGTTGGTCGTTGGCCAAATCTCCGAGGAATATGAGGCCAAGGAGGGAAGAATGAAACAGTACAAAGAAGCGGCCAAGGAGTTGCTTAAGGTATTTGAGGCACACTCTCTCACTCAAATACCGAGGGCTCAGAACTCCGAGGCCGACATATTATCTAAGCTCTCGGCCGACTACCCCGAGCACATCTCCAAAATTGCCAAAATTGAGGAACTCAGCTTCCCAAGTATCCATGCAAGCCCCGTTATGAACATACAACAACGCCAAGAGGATTGGATCTCAGATATCAACGCCTTCATCTCCACAGGGCAGCTACCCGAGAATGAGATCCGCGCTAAACTGGCAAAGCTAAGGGCTCCTAGCTACACCATCGAAGATGGAAGGCTCTACAAACGATCTTACAATGGCACGCTACTTCGGTGCCTTCATCAAGATGAAGCCGAGGTCGCGATGGAGGAGGTGCACAGTGGCACTTGCTCAGCCCACCAGGGACCCTTCTCCATGTCTCGAAGGCTCATTCTCCAGGGCTATTTTTGGCCAACCATGGCCAGAGATTGTGCTGACCTTGCCCGAAGATGCACCGCATGTCAACATTTCCAGAAAGCCCCCGGCAAGCCAGCGGTCAACTATGCCCCCATTAGCACATCCGTCCCTTTTTCTCGATGGGGGATAAACCTTGTGAGCCCTTTGCCGAGGGGTACCTCCAACAACAGATACATCATTGTGGCCATCGACTACTTTACCAAGTGGGTGGAGGCTGAGCCCCTCGCCAGCATCACGGAGGCGAAGTGCCGTCACTTCGTCCTCAAGAACATCCTCACAAGGTTTGGCGTCCCCCAGCAGATCATCTCCGACAACGGAACACAATTTGAGGCAGCCCCCTTTTGTGTCCTTCTGGAGGCATGGGGCATCAAACACACCTTCTCCTCCGTTGCCTACCCTCAAGGCAACGGGCAAGTAGAGAATGCCAACCGGACCTTGCTCGAGGGCCTCAAAAAGAAACTGGAAGCCGAGGGCGGTGGCTGGGTGGAATAACTCCACAACATCCTTTGGGCCTACCGCACCACCCCTCGGCGAGCAACAGGTGAAACACCCTTCTCCCTCTGTTACGGTTTTGAAGCCAAAGCTCCTACGGAAGTCACCCTTCCCACCCGGAGGGTGATCCAATATGACCCCGAGGTCAACGACAGCAACATGGCCCTCGACCTCCACCTCATTTCAGAACGCCGGGAGCAGGCCTTCATCCGGGCAGAAAATTACCGAAGGCAAGTCAAAAGCTACATCGACGCCAAAGTTCGCACCAGAGAATTCCAAGTGGGGGACTATGTCCTCCGGAGGAGGGAAGCCAGCCAACCGACCGAGGGAGGCAAGATGGCACCAAAATTCGAGGGTCCCTACATCATAGCAGCCATCATCAAACCTGGAACTTACAAGCTCAAACGTCCCAACGGGAAAGAAGTCCCTAGGCACTGGAATGTACACCACTTAGTTAAATTTTATCAATAATGTAAGAGCGGCCAAGCCCTCATAACTAGTGAATGTACTATCTTATGGCCCAAGGCCTCCAATTTCGAAGAATGAAGATACATTCAAGACACCAAGAACAAAACACTTATGAGCGGCCAAGCCCTCATACCAACTACAGGCCCCATGTGCTCTCAGTCAAGACCCCTCGATACCAAGTACCGGGGGTACACATCTCCGCCCTCAACATCAAAGATAAGAACACCAAGTGTTCCTACAGAAGACCCTTCGGCACCCAGTGCCGAGGGTACACATCTCCGCCCTCAACATCAAAGATAAGAACACCAAGTGTTCTTACAGAAGACCCTTCGGCACCCAGTGCCGAGGGTACACATCTCCACCTTCAAACATCAAAAAAAAAAAAGATAAGAACACCAAGTGTTCCTACAGAAGACCCCTCGGCACCCAGTGCCCGGGATATGCTCTCCTATCAACTTCCAAACATCTGTTGGGAAACACCAATTGTTTCATTTGAAGACCCTTCGGTATCAAGTACCGAGGGTAGACACCTCCATCAACTACAACAAAAGAGAACACCAAGTGTTCCTACAGAAGACCCCTCGGTACCAAGTACCGGGGGCTACACATCGAAACCAACACCAAGTGTTGTTTCTAAAAGCCGTACCCCACGAGGACGCATATACCGAAGGCGCCACCATCGGTGTCGGCGGCACGTAGTGCCCCCGGCCATTTGCAACTAGTGTGCAAATGAAAACCCTTCCTTGAAACGCTTTCCGCGTCACTACCCCCAGGGTATGACAGGCATGAGAAATGCCCAGGATTCGACTTTCAAAAACGGAACGCTATTCGCGTCATCACCCCAAGGGTATGACAGGCACGAGAAATGCCCAGGATTCGACTTCCAAACCGAAACGCTCCCCGCGCCACCCCCCAAAGGTGTGGCAGGCCACGGACTATGTCTAGCGCCGAGGGGACGACTTTCAAAAATGAGGCGCTTTCCGCGCCATCCCCCAAGGGGAGGCAGGTTACAGACCACCATATCTTGTGCTCAGGAAACGACCCTCGATCCCCTCGGAACTCGGAAGGTTAACCCGAGGGAGGAGAGCCATTGGTGTATTCTGATGGTCTCCTAATAATCCCAGCCTTACCAAGAAACCAAGTTTCTTGATGCCTTCCCTTCACCACCAACCAAAAAAAAAGAGGGGGTGAAGGGGAGTAGACTCAGCGAGAAATCAAAGAGTACACTCCAACAGATCACAACATGTCGAGGGCTCCCCACGGGAACACCTCCGGTGATTGAAGGCTCCTATTTCCCGAAGGATACTACTCAAACAAATATCATCAAGAAACGGCTAAAGTCCACTGCCTGGTCACCTCCGGTCGCACAAGCACCGAAGGTTCAACATCTACGACACAACTGGCTAAGTCAAACTCTACAACTTTTCAAAGTGCATGCCGAGGGCACACACTCCTCATTGGCTTTCTTCACAACAACAGGATTCCACACTTTTCCTAAGTCCACACTTTTGGAAAAGGACAGCAACCGGAGGCTAATATGTCACCAGACAACCGAAGGCATCTATTACAAATCATCAAAAGCCAACCGAAGGTTCAACATCTACGACACACTGTGAAATTTTGCTAAGTCCCACATATTTGGCCCTCGGTCAAATACTCATACAACACAAGGGCCCCACGATCACCCGAAGGGCCCTATTCATATACCCGGAGGGCTCTACATCCGGAAGCTCAACATCACTTTACGCTTAGAAAATATTCTAAGTCCTAAATGAGTAGCCCCCGGGCATCTCGCAAAGTGATGCAGAGTCAGAGGGCACCTATCACCCGAAGGCGACACAAGGAAGCAGCACTTAAAAAAAATTCTAAGTCCTAAAGATTGGGCCCCCGGCCTAATCAATATTACAGCTAAGGGAACATGATAGCCGAAGGCTATGCGACACAACAGCACTTAGAAAATTTTCTAAGTCCTACTTATTTTTCCCCCGGTCAACTACTCATACATCAAGAAGGGATGCCATCTCCCGAAGGCTCCCAAGGGAAAATCTACACTTAGAAAATTTTCTAAGTCCTGCATATTTTTCCCCCGGTCAACTACTCATACGTCAAGAAGGGATGTCATCTCCCGAAGGCTCCCAAGGAAAGATCTACACTTAGAAATCTTTCTAAGTTCTACATATTTCACCCTCATCTCAAGGGACCTAATAGCCGAAGGCTACCTATCAATCAAAGGCTACAGTACACAAGGAATCAACACTGAGGAAAATTTTCTAAGTCCTAAAGAATTGGCCCCCGGCCTAATCAACATTTCAGTTGGGGCTCCACAGTAGCCGAAGGCTACATGACATACTACACTTGCAAAAAATTTCTAAGTCCTGTACATTGGGCCCTCGGTCCAATATTCACACATCAGGAAGGAGGCTACCGGCCGAGGGCATCCAAGGGCAAAACTACACCTGGAAATTTTTCTAAGTCCTAGGGATTGGGTTCTCAACCTAATCACCACACAGCAATGGAACTGCAAACACCCGAAGGCCCTATGGTGTGTTACACTTAGGAAAATTTTCTAAGTCCTGATTATTGCTGAACCCTCGGTTGTATATCCAGCAGAGGGTGCCCAACTACCGAAGGCTTCCAAGGGAAAGCTACAATCAGAAAATATTCTAAGTCCTAAAACATACATTCAAAGGAGCAAAGACATACATCCAAAACGAAACGAAGGCATACATTCAAGAAGAAAAGAATTAGAGAAAACAAGCCACATATACAAAGCCCGAAGGCAATCATTCATCCAACAAAAAGAAGGGATTCAAATGTATTTGTTACAGAGTATGGCCAAAGCCGAGGGGTGACAAATGTTCATTACAAAGATTTTTCAAAAATTGACTAAGTACAGATCTTCTCTGTGACTTCAGCATCATTATCTCCGGGGGCATCTTCTACGGCGGCCTTGGAGGAGACTTCTTCCCCAGCAGCATCACCATCGACGGCTCCGCCCCCATCACCCCCCATCATCACAAAATCGTATATTGTCGGCCGCTCTTCGCCCGGGGGGAGGGGAACTCTCACATCTGGTTGCAATGGAGGGAGGCCGTATGCTGAGGGGTCGAATTGGTCGAGGGACACGCCAAAGTGCCTGGCGAGCCTCCGGTAAATCAGGTGCTGGGTAAAGAACTCACCCCCCTGGTAGTAGGCGTCGCCCCTATCTGTCAGCCAGTCAACCCCGGGGCCTTCTACCCAAGCATCCACCCATCCTCCAGCCCTCGGCGAGGAACTCAGCAACTGCCTCCCCTCGGGCCTCGGCCACAGCTCCCTCCTTGGCGGTTTGGGCTTCATCGGCAGCTTTCTTCGCCGCCTCGGCAGCAGCCCTCTCGGCCTCTGCCTTGCCTTCGGCTATGCCATCGGCCTTGGCTTTCTCCGCCACCGCCTTCGCCTCCCGGAGGGCCTCCTCCAGCTGCGCAGCATGCTTCATCGCTTCAGAGTTCTTGCGAATCAGCCCCTCCATCTTCTTGTCTTGCTCGGCCTCGTGAAGGCGCCGTTCCTCACGCCTCCGGGCCTGTTCCCCGAGGGCTATGCAGGCCTGCAAACAATGATCAAAGGAGTTAGATTATTCCCCAGAAAGAAAATACTAAATTGATAAGGGAAGGAAACAGGAAGCAGATACTTACAGTGAGAGAGGACCGGAGGATCCTGTTCTCGAGGGCATCGTCGTCGTATGTCTCGAAGACTTCTCTGTCCATCTTCGAAGTGATGCCCCGCAGGAAGGCCCTCAGCTCGGCAGTGCCGTGCATCAGTGAAGCACCAGGGGCAAAGGAGAGTTGACGGATCTCCCGGGGTAATTCCTCCGGGGGGATTCACCGGAGCCTTCGGGGTGACCGAGGCCAGAGGCCCATCAGCGGCGGGCATGTCATCAATAACTATGAGGGGGGCCGCCCCCTCGACAGCGCCCCCAGCGGCTTTCTGCTTCTTGGTAGGGGGCTCCACCCCCTTATCACTCCTCTTCTTCTTCACGGCCGCCTCGGCCTTCGACCCCCCGGTCCCCACAGCAGCACGGACGTCCCTAGCGGAAGGCTCTACGACCTTCGGGAAAAACGCGTCGGCTGGCTTCTGGCCTGAGGGCCCCTTCTCCTTTGCCTGGGTCTTGCCCTTCCTCTTTGCGAACAGGGCGTTGGCATTCATCTTGCTACCTGCAAAGAACGACAACAACAAGTTAAAAGGTTAGAACCGAGGGGTCATTGACACGACGACAAACATGACAAAAAAAATCTCTAAGTACAAAAACCTAAAGCCCTCGGCCACTACCTCCTGCTCCCACGAAGGCTTTATCATAGAGGGGATACTTCTCATCGGTCTCCCCAATGAACCGATACCTCAGGAATCCGAGGGCATATAGGTCTTCCTCGAGGATGCACTCCTTGATGGTTATGTTCTTATCCCGACCCTCTGGAATCTTGGCAATCTTCAGGCCATCCTCCTCGAGGGCGGCACTCTTGACCTTCACGTGTCACCGAAAGCGATTCCGCAACTCCCTCGGGAACGGGCTGTCGGTCAGTCTGATACAGCACCATCGCTCTCTCCACCCCTTGTTGGAAGAAGGGGCCTCGGTGAACAATTTGAACCGGCCTATCTGCTGTAAGTTTGCATAGCCCTCGGTATTAGTATGCCCCCCCCGGCATAGGTTAAAGCTTTGGAAGAATAACTTCAAGCTCGGTGTAACCCCCCGGAGTTTGCACAGGTTCACGAACCCATCTATGTATGAGTGGCTATTGGGGGTCAATTGACAAGGAACCAGGCCAGTGTACCTCAGGTACTCCCGGAGGAATGGATGGAGAGGGAACCGGAGGCCCATTGAAACTGAGAGCACGTGCACGGCTATACATCCCTCGGGGGGCCGGGACAGCACGTCATCAGGACCTGGCTCGACCACTACGGCCGAGGGCCCTACATGCAACTGGGTGATGTAGATGTCCGCCCTGTCAGCTTGGGACTTAATCTCCAGAGCGGCGGTGTCCAGGAAGGAGTGACCCTCCGGTAGATCAACTGGCCCCCCTTGATCGACGACCTTTACTTTCTTCTGGGGGCCAGCCTTCGTCTTCCTCCTCTTCTTCCCGGGGGCTACACTTAAAGGCGTCGGGTCCAGTGGCCTCGAGCTACTTGCTTCCCCAGAACCCCGGGGGGAAGGACAGCGACAGTAACCTTCGCCCTCTCCTTTTCCTCTTCCTCCTCAGCAACTTGGACGGCGAGGGCTAACTCCTCATCTTCGGCGGTTCGCTCGAACTCCTCCGCCTCGAACTCGGCCACCAAATCCTTCTGCATCTCGGTGGCGAGAGATGCATCACCACCACCCGAGGGCTGACTGCTACTGGACTCCACGTCGGAGATGCTTTCGTCCTGAACCGAGGGGGTCCTCGAGATGTCTTGAGAATCACTCTGGGACGACATTCTAACTCTAGCTCGAGGGTTCGGGGGAACTAAGGTTTTCTAGAGAATTCTATCTCCTAACCTAAGGGCACAAGGCACAGCTAAACTAGAAGGAGAAAGGCAGGGGGAACTGACCTTGAAAGCTGAGTTTTGACCGAAGGCTTGAGTTTCTCTCTCTAGAATTTTTGGCAGAGCTTCGCTAAGGATTTTGGATGCGTAAGGAAGGAATGGCATTGGCTTGGGGTATTTATAGACTCCAGGATCCGGGCTTGGGCCCAAAAACTGGGCCTCCGGCCAAACATCATCATTACACACCGTCGTCTCACCCAACCGGTGACGCCCGCCCACGAGCAACCAACGGCTACACTCCACGTGTACCCCCCCAACGGCTATAAACCTGACGTTACATATTCCAACGGCTATATTTCCAACGGCTATATTCTGGAAGCCCCCGGGTTTTCTACTTCACACCACTTCATCAAGGAGAGCCTTCGAGTACACTACCCAGAAGCGCCCCCGGGTTGTGCCCCACACAGCACATAACAGACGCCTTCGGGATCACTCCTTCAGAAACCCAAGGCTTCATATCAGGGCACCCCTCGGGGATTCCCCCTCAGCACTGTAAAACCGGGTAGCTCCCGGGGAGTTGCCTCATTGACGGATAGCCTACGGCACACAGGTAATGGGAGCCCTCGGGCATTTCATCACCAACTAATCAACAAACAGTGGACCCCCCGATAACGACTCCACTGCTGCCCTCATCCATCGGGCCCTCGATCCCCAGATTAAGGGGCTCCCCTTAGGCACCCCCAGGACATCAACAGCAAGCCTTCGGCTAATCAACGCATGAGCCCTCAGAAGAAGAAGAGCCTTCGGCATTACCGTTATTCTCCATTTTTGACCAAGGTTTCACATTTTCGATTCATCGTTGGGGGAATTCGGTGCACTCTTTTTCCCTCATTAGGATTTTTTCACACAGGGTTTTTTCTAATGAGGTTTTTAACGAGGCATCCCCCCAAAATGAAACGAAAAGCGTCAACCTTCGGCCCACAACAGCAACGCAACTACTCTACTCCTTTTCACCACTTTACAAGTGCCTCAAGGAGTGGGGGACTGGAGGACCCCCTCGGGAAAATCATTAAATTACAAAATTAGTGAAATTCCAACAAACGACAAAGCAAGCCCTCAAGTCCCGACATGTGGGTAACTGAGGGACTGCCTTCGGCATGGACATAAAAGCAACAACTCCTCACCAACTTCAGAGATCACGACGGGACAACATCAAAGGGCAAGCACAAATTACTCCTTTTCCCTCAAATACCTTTCGGCAAAAGGAGTGAGGGACTCCTGATGGAGTATATGGCCCGGGAACCCCCGGCCCACAGACTCCTGCTACTCCAGTAAAGGCCCAACAGGCCCAGAAGGCCCAACAGGCCCAAATCACAGCGCCCAGAGTACCAAGCAGCACGCACTACGCGCCAGGGGTGCCTTCGGCCCCCTGGCCGAAGGCTCTAAACTCTCACAGAACGGGTTTCTCAAGCAAACTAAGAAACTGGGAGAAAACGGCAAAAACAGAAGCCCTCGGCACCAGGAGCCCTCGGCACCAGGGTGCCATCGGTTTGAGGAGCCCTCGGCTGCTGCTCTATAGCCGAAGGCACCTCTCCCGACATGATATCCGCCTCACATGCGTACAGATCACCGTACCCTGTACAGGCGTCCCATCCAACAGCAGCATTAAATGCGGCCACATGCGGCTGCCAACGCCAACCAGTTGAGGTGACCCCTCGGCCAATGGGCACTTGACACGTGTCCCTGTCCGGAATTTATTGCTACTATAAATAGCACCCCATTTCCCCATTTGTAACCACAGCATTGATACTGAATACACTCTCTCTCTTACTTATTTGTGCTCTGGCTTCTCTCTAAGTTATTCTCGGTAATAACCCCTCGGATATATACCCCCCGGGTAGACTATCCATCAATACCATTTTGGCCGGTAGTCATAATTATTACACAGGTATGTATGTATATGCTTGTATATGTTGTTCGGCCGTACGGCCGTATTACTATGCTTATTGTGCAGTGGAATCTGTTCGATATGCTCGAGCTGGGAGATCCATGATGTTGGCATGAAGCGCGGAGACGTTCATGACCGACAAAGAGATGAAGAAATTACAAGCATGCAAAGCTGTTCGAGCTCGATCATAAAGCGCAGAGATGTTTATGATGTTCGACATGAAGCGCAAAGAAGTTCATGATTGGCGAAAAAAAGGAATCACAACCATTCCGAGACATTCATGACATTTGGCATGAAGCGCAAAGACGTTGTGGCCGAACGAGAAAAGAAAATACTACAAGTATGTAGGTATCATGGCACATGGAGAAAAAATCTTATGGGCTGTACGATGCACGGGCTTTCAGATCACGCTCAATGGATAGCAATCCGGCCTCGCCGTTCGGCACCTGGAGCAAGCATCTTGGGCAGAGGGCGCCTGTAAGACCCTCACACATTCTTGATTACGGATGGACTATCACTTTATGGCACACGATGGGCATGTCTAGCACCATGGACAGAGGGTGCCTGTAAGACCCTCACACATTCTTGATCACGGTCGGGTCCGCCACGCATTTACAAGGGGAGGATTTTCGTCTTATGCAGTACGATCGGCCCCTTAGCGCCATCGTATCATGGGTTCAGAGGCACCTGTAAGCCCTCTCATATCCAGTCCATAGACGGGTCTGCCTACACTTTTACAGGGGGAGGATCACTGTCTTATGCAGTTTATCACCTTGAAGGCATCTTCACGCTCCACAGAGGAAGACCTATTTTCCGGATCATCATTGACTACTTCTATACCTTCACGACCGGCCACCCCGGCACGATGTGATCATCATTATGAGTCCCTATAAAAAAATAGAGAGAGAGAGAGAAAAGGAATTCAGGGCTCCCCGAATGTCACTTCGACCGCTGGGATAGAAGAACCGAACGTTAACATCACAAGCCTCGCCTCGATCAACCAATGCTGGCAATCGTTATGGATGACCGAATGAGAACCTCCATCTTGATCTGGAGGGAGCCTCCATTTCAGCTAGGACTTCCTGAGAGTCTCACCTCAGCCATTAACATGCAAAATCATCCTGGACGACCGAATGAGAAACGTGTTAACAGTTTGGAGGGAGCCGTCATCTTAGCCAAGTTTTGACCTTGCCATGGCCGAGCAAAGGATCCAAAATAGTTTGAAGGTGATGTCAAAACCTCAAGTATGGACGAGCCGAGCGGCATTCGGTAATACGGATAACTCGTCTGGGGGATCGGAACTGTGGTTTTTAAATCTTGTCTCAGTCATTAGCTTCGACGAACCACGATGACATGGGATCGGAAGGTGGAATCCAAGCTAATGATTTGGAGGTGAGTCTCCATTTTAGCTATAGGTAGGAAATGACCCGAACAGGGGATCCTACTTTTAGTTTGAAGATGGACATCTCAAACCTTTAGTATGGGTGGCCCGGATCAGAGGAAACCAGACGGGTTGCATCGGAACTATGGGCTTGGAAGATGGCGAGTCGATTCAGGTCCACGTCTGTCAGAATCGAGTCAGGTCCATGTCTGTCAGAGTCGAGTCAGGTCCATTCCTGTGGTAAATGGCAATGTAAGGACCATGGCAATGACCATGGCAGCGTAAGTCCATACCACACCAGGGACCATCTTATGCAGCACGATCGGCCTCTCAGCGCCATCGTGTCTAGTTCGTATTCAACGATGGCAATGTAAGGACCATGGCAATGACCATAGCAACGTAAGTCCATATCACAGCAAGGGCCATCTTATGCGGCACGATCGGCCCCTCAACGCCATCATGTCTAGTTCGTATTCGACGATGGCAATGTAAGGACCATGGCAATGACCATGGCAGCGTAAGTCCATATCACTGCAAGGACCATCTTATGTTGCATGATCGGCCCTTCAGCGCCATTGTGTCTAGTTCGTATTCGACGATGGCAATGTAAGGACCATGACGATGACAATGGCAGCGTAAGTCCATATCACATCAATGACCATCTCATGCAACACGATCGGCCCCTCAGCGCCATCGTGTCTAGTTCGTATTTGAAGATGGCAATGTAAGGACCATGGCAATGACCATGGCAGCGTAAGTCCATATCACAACAAGGACCATTTTATGCAGCACGAACGGGCTCCACAGCACCGTCGTGCCTGACTCTCGGTCGGGCTCGTCCATCCTTGATCTGGGATGGCGACCACCGCTTTTATACAGCATCGTCGTGCCTGGCTCTCGGTCGGGCTCGTCCATCCTTGATCTAGGGACTGGGATGGCGACCGTCGCTTTTATGCAGCACCAACGGGCTCCACAGCACTGTCGTGCCTGGCTCTCGGCCGGGCTCATCCATCCTTGATATGGGATGACGACTGCCGCTTTTATACAGCACCGTTGTGCTTGGCTCTCGGTCGGGCTCATCCATCCTTGATCTGGGATGGCGACCGCAGCTTTTATGCAGCATGAACGGGCTCCACAGCACCGTCGTGCCTGGGTCTTGGTTGGGCTCATCCATCCTTGATCTACGATGGCGACCGCCACTTTATGCAGCACGAGCGGCTGGCTCTTCAGCGCCGTCATGCCTTCTTCTCGGTCGGGTCCGCCCATGCCATTTAGGGTCGGGACCGCCGCTTTATGCAGCACGAACGGCTGGCTCTTCAGCGCCGCCGTGCCTAGTGTGGGGGACTGTACCTCACCCGTCACTTATGCATGCCTTACATCCAAGACTATTCGAAGATGCCGATTCAGGGAAGGCAAGGAGGGACGTGAGCAAGAGTATACTTTCTCGAGTAGATTCACAGGCTCACTACTCAAGAAATTGGGGGACTTGTATTGGGGAATATTATCTCGATCTACTACTGTTCAGATGCCCGAGGCATCACCCCGGTATGGGGCCCAGTCAGCGAGGCCCATTTAGGCCCACCCGGGGCGTTGAGAGCCATTTAGGCCCACTCGCCCTGTCTGGCCTATCTCAGTCCGTTAGGGCCTGTCAAGCCCATTAGGCTAGAAAGCCCCCACCCCCCTTCTATAAATAGGAAGTTAGGCTTCCATTTATGGGATCTGGTTTTTTGGGCTCTTCTCTGATGGAGAGAGTTTCATCTTCCCTTCTTCTTCTTCATCCCTAGATTAGTTAGCTCATAAACTCCATTAATGGAGGTTCTACATTTGTACTATGTAAAAAGCTCCGTGGTTTTCTCTCTTTCGGGTTTTCACGTAAAAATTGAGTGTTATATCAAATTATATCTATATTTATTAGTTTATGTTGGACTTAAACCCATCAGGGGTAATGAATAGTGAAATGAGGGTAATACATATCAATTCAATGAAGTGATGTGAGGGTAAAATGGTAAATGAATAATAAAACTTTTCAAATATAGAAAGAAGTTGAAGGTGGAACTTCATTCTGGGACATTTCGAAAAGGAAAGGTGGAAGTTGTTTTCGGAAGGGAGTGAGTAATATTTTTGTTGTCACACCAATGACCTTTTTGGGTTAATAAATTCATTGAAAGTTTATCCACGTAGATTTTTGACTGATATTATTTAAATAGTGTTAAAAACGGACTACTAAAAATTTAAAAAGTGTTTTTATACGTCGCTTTTGATTTTTAATATGTTATTAGTGACAACAGTGTTGTTTACACACTATAGTAATAATAATATTGTATAGTATGTTCAGCTTGCATGTGATATGAATTATAATATTATGTATATGATGATTAAAAAAATGCGAACTTTTTTATGCACATGGTGCTAATTTAAGAATCATTTCTCATATGCCTGTTGTGTCCATTTGGGAGCTATGTAGCACCGATACTGGTACGCGGAATCGCGGAAACGCGGACACGGGTACGGGGATACGGCAAAACAAAAAAAAGTAGGATACGGATACGGGGCCATATTTATAAATATTAAAAGTTATGGGGGTGTATTTACAAATATTAAAAGTTACAGGGATGTATTTATAAATATAAAAAATAGTTTTTTTTTTGGAAATATATACATATAATATCCTATGAAATATACAAAAAAAAAAAATATATACTCATTCATTACATATACATCATAATATTTCTCATATACACTAGTGCATCTCGAAATATAAATGTAGACATGTAGTCGATAAGTCATTAATTTAAAATGAGAAATAAGTCAAACAACTACAATTTTGAAATTAAAAGTGCAAGTACCAAAGTTCTAGATCAATTAAGATAGAAAACAATATTTTAAAAACATATACTGCTTAGAAGCTCATGATAAAAGACGAAGATTGTTATGAACAAATACCAAATCCTCCGCTCGCTTTGGAAGCAGTTTGTTTCTTCTAAATGAATTAATAAAAGAATAAGAACTTCAATTCCTTTCTGAGCATGATGATGAAGTAGCTTGTCCTAGTATTTTGAAAGCTATTTTTTGAAGAAAAGGTGCATTAGAACTAAAGCATGCCCACCACTTCTTAGGTTCCATGTAATATCTGCTTGCAATAGATTCAGGATCCTCAAATTTTGGGTTTTTTTTATTCAAAAAAGGTGATACGGGTATCCGTCAGGATACGAGTATCGGAAACTATCAAAAAATTACAAAAAAAATGGAAACTTTTAAAAATTACAGATACGGCCCGGGAACGTACGGTACGGGTATCCTAGAGTATCGGATACGGGAACGTATCCGATACGCCGATACGCTACCCTAGGGAAGTATCCGTGCTTCATAGTTTGGGAGTATTGCCTTTTAGTTTATCGGTCTTACTAACTATTTTTGAAACGTTAAATTTCATTATCCCCACTTGTTGAGTTGATTTAAAATAAGAAAATGTGAAATTTTGGAATGTGTGTTCATTGAAATAGGTGGCCTCAATCGTCTGACTGCCGTTACTTTATATTTTTGATATTCTTGTTTCAGAAAATCATTTTATTTCAACAGATTCAACCAACCCATATATTTAACTAATTTCGTGTGGTCCATCCAGTTCGGTCTTAATAGTAGGTTACAACGAGATTTGAAGAGTTAGAAGTTGTTCTCTTCGTCTGATCTGAATGTTTCTGATCTGAAATTTTAAAGATCTGATCTGATCTGATGTGATTTTTTCTGATCTGATCTGAATCTTTGTGATATGATATGATCTGATCTGATCTGAATCTGTGTGATCTGATCTGAATGTTTTTGATCTGATCTGAATCCTTCTGATATGATCTTAACTTTCTAAACCGGTATAAAATAATAATAAATAGTAATAATAATAATAATAATAATTATTATAACTATAGTAATATTAATTATTATTGTTGTTGTTGTTATAATAATAATATAAATAAATAATAATAATAATAAATATAATAATAATTATAATAATTATTATTATTATCATATTAATAATAATAATAATAATAATAATAATAGAATGTTTCCAATTTGATCAGAATGTCGTATATTTTAATTAAAATAACGGGGGTTATCAAGTCCACATAGCCTATTTTTTATGTCACATAGTCATTTTTAATTTTATTGTCTAATATTGCTTCTATCCCCTGAGATTGGGACAAGAGGGGCGGAGGTATACAATTATATTTCCCCCACCTCATTACATTTGTTTCATTTTTTCATTTTTAGTCGCCATACTATGCTTATCTCAAATCATAATTGGTAATACTTGTATGATTATAATTCATTCTTGTTTTTTAACACTTTATCAATTCAAAATCATTTATATAACTCTAGTGTATAAGTGGCCATTAATTTAGTTTCCACTCTTTGAAAAAGTTAGTTATTTGTAGTAAGTTCAAGACAGTAATATAAATTCTATTACGCAATACTTTTTATTTAACGTAGTAATTTTTTGTTGACAACACTACATTTGTAGAGTTATTACATCAATATTTTTTGGTTAATATTGTAGTAGTAAACTTCTATAATTGTGTGGCCGTTTGGTTACCCTCATTTTCAGCTTATTAATCAACTCTTTTAATAAATACACAAATTTTTGTTTCGTACGCCTAAATCTATAACAAGTGAACCAAGTAAGCCTGAAATTATTTTTCTTTAATTTATTAATAAATATATTTTAAATCTAATTTTCCACATTTCACTCAATTTCGCCAGAATTTCATCAATTCTAATTGATTCACAATTTCATATTAGATATTCCCTCCGTCCCAAATTTATCTTAAAAGTACAAACGGCACGAGGACTAAAACAGTGAGAATTATGTGGTGGAGAGTTATGCAAAGGAAAGAGAAATGTGTAAGAAAGTGTGAGAAATGTTACGTATCACACATTATTTATTAGAACAATTTTGAGATAAACGAAAAACAAAATATGCAAGTAGTTAAGGGACAAAGAGAGTATAAGACAAAACCAATTCAAAGTACATAGTACAAAGACAACGAGGGAATAAGATAAAACCAATTTAAAAGTACATAGAACAGGGTAACTTAATTTATCTAGTTACTTATTTATTCAAAAAACTGATAATAATAATAATAATAATTTCAACTATTGACAGTCTATTCAAAACAACTCCAACTGTAAAGACCTATAAATGGTCCAACGTGACTTACGTATCCAGTCAATTAAAAAAAATTGCATTATAATAATCCGAACTATACATATATCAATTTTCGTTAGACCTAAAAAGTAATTTTTTTGTAGTCCTAAAAAGTAAATCAAAACTTCCATAAATAAATAAATAAAAGATAAAGATTATAAATATTAATTTATATTTAACTAATTTTTTAGGTAGTTTATGGAATTAAAGGATATAAAATATATAAAAATAGAATATGAAAAAACTTATATAATTTCAAAATTAAAATTTTATAATATGTAAGGTATTATAAATATATAAAGAATACATAATATGTAAATAAATAGAGTAAAAAGGTCAATATAAAAACCTTAAATGAAAAATGAAATTGCAAATTAAGTTCAAATTCAAAGAAAAGAAAAGAAAACATTGATTTTTAAAATCAAGGTAATGCATAAAATAAAAAATAGTAATACTTTTTTCTAATCATAACAAATAATTAAAAGCTAATCATCCTAAAATAAGAAATCATTTTAATTTTAGTTAGAAGTCAATCAAAATCATGAATTTGTAAAAGAGTCCAAAAGAAATTATCTTTCAAATATTACAATTTTTTCTGAAATTAACAAACAAAATGTAATATTTTTTATTTCTGAAACACAATACGTTTTTATATTTTGTTAAACTTTCATTTTAAAAAATTCAAAATTTTATTTTTAAATAATTTTTTCCACTTGTTGTAAAAAATCTAGTTAATGGTTGAGATTATTAAATGAAGGACGAGTGCTATAGAATATTTATAGAATATGTTTAGTCATGGATCATTATTAGCGAACGGTCTATATAATTGGGATTATATAGAAATAGTCAATAATTAAGATTATTGTGAATAGACCAATAATTGAGATTATTGTGAATAATTAGGATTATTGTTTTCAATTATTGATGTAGCCTAAGACTTATAATTTTAGGGTTTTTTCAGTTGAGATGCTTTGGGATGATATTTTTGATGAAACATTATGAGAATGTTCTCCATGAAGTCTAAATTATGTATGCCAAATTTTAGTTTTAAATTCAATCCGTAAGTCACCTAAATATTTTTTTTGAAAATTGGGAGGTTTTGTATACATAAAACATCGAGTTTCTTTTAATAATTTAGTTAACTAACTTCTTGATTAAACTTTAAGATGAATTTTGGTGGACATAAACTACACTTTATGGAGAATATGGTCACAAAATATTCGACTCGAAAGCACCCCAAAATTATGACAAATAAGTGAAATCACACGTATGTACTTTATTATAGAGTTTTTTCCGGATTAATGTTAATTAATTAATTAATTACGAAAATGGGGGTGTGTTAAAAGCTACTACCGATATACTGCTGGGTTTAACTCTGGTCAGACAAATTCGCCAAACGGTTTGGTGACTTATAAGTCGCCATCCGGTTTGGCGACTTATAAGTAGCGAAACGGTTTGGCGACTTATAAGTAGCGAAACGGTTTGGCGACTTTGTAGACAGGTCGCCCGGCTTCGTCAGACAAAACAAAAATTTCCCCATAGACATGCGATTTGGAGCTATTCTGCGGCGATTCTTCGAGCTACTCTCCGGCGACGTCACCTTGCCAAGGATTCTCCACCTCCATCTTCTTCAACACTCTTTCTTCTAGGTAAATCAAACTCCATTTCATCTCATATTGAAGTTAGGGTTTGGAATTGAAGTTAGGTAAAAATTTCGAATTTTTAGATTAAGATTTGATTTGTGAATTGATTTGTTGTGAACTGTGGATATTTTTGACATGTTGAGTGTTCATGTTGAATTAAATGTAATATTTTGATTTTGTTGTGGATTTGTTGTGTATTATTGAAGTGAATGTTAATGCAATTTTTTGATTTTTTTATAAATATTTTTGCATTGTTAGGTGTATACTAATCCTATAGGATTTGGTTAAATATGATAGTTTTTAATATGTTGTTATGTGTACGAAATGATTGATTTGGGTGTATAAAGTGTGTGTATTAATGCGTACTCATGAAATTTGGACATGTATTGTAATTAGAATATGGATTTTCCAACTTTCCAATTGTGTATCATTGGGGAGGGAACATATTTGAGGAAGCATGCTAAATACGCTATGAAGGTGGGAGCAACAAGTTTGTAATTGTTTCTCGTGTCACATGTTTGCCTGAGATGCTGCAAAAAATCCATGTAACTACGCAAATTCCTCCGAGCCGTTCTTTGCGATTGAAAATTAAATATCCCCTTCACGGGGGATCATACATGCTTATGCCACTTGATGATGAGGAAGCTGTCACGGGAATGTGGATGAAGGGAGGTATTTACACAATGGTGCATCTTGTTTGGATGGCCAGGGAACTGGTGATGATGCTGATGATAACATCATTGATGATGACATAAAAAAATATGATGAAGATGATGGTGATACTGTGACCGCAACTGCCCTGTCTAGCCACTATACTAGAGTATATGACCTCCCATCCGGCTTTAATGATGGGTGGAGGAGTGGAACAAGTGTGAACAGGTTCACACAAGACAGTGAGTTTGCGGTTGGTCAACAGTTTGACAACAAAGAACAACTAATCAATATGGTGAGCTTGTATTATATCAAACGCAACCAGTTTTATCGTGTCCTGGAGTCAGATAAATATAAATGGATTGCAGAGTGCAAGAGAAAGAAGGAACGACTTATACAAATGCGGTCATTACACCATGATGGGGGGTATAGATACAGTACCACAACGTCTAATATGGTTGAGGTGTTCAACGGTCTGATGAAAAGTGCCCGATACTTGCCCATCACAACTTTGGTACAAGTTTCCTTTTAACGCGTCAATGCATTTTTTGTGGCTAGACGTGAAAGTAGTAAAAGGAGAGTGACGTGACAGAAGGTCACAACTACTCCCCATACATAATAGACATCATTGACAAGAATAAAGAGAAAGCCAAACAACACACTGTCACTGGATTTGATATAGGCCGAGGGCTATACCAAGTAGAAACAAGATGTGGTGGCCGCACGATGGGAATATAAGATTCCTTGCTCCCATGTATTAGGTGTGTGTAGACAACGTAGTTTGTCTTACCATACTTTTGTGGATCCTTTTTTCTCATCTGCCCAATACGCCGCTTCATATCAAAGAGTTTTTAAACTCATTCCCGACCGTGCTTATTGGCCGCCTTACAATGGATCACGAATTGTGCACGACCCATCCATGCTTCGTGCAAAGGGACGACCAAAGTCCACACTTAAGAATGAGATGGATGAAGGTGGCAGAGGAACCGTAAGATGCGAAATATGTAAACAAACCGGTCATAATACAGCCACATGTGCGAAGAGATCTTCATGAGATGGTGGGGGGTCCACTTCGTAAGTATTTAATTATTAAATTCCGCAACTCATAGTAATGTGAATTACAAAATAATGATTTAAAATTATTTATTAATTACTGACTAACATACCTTTTACTTTTTGTAGGCACTATGGAGGTGTCGGCGGATTCAGGGCTAATTGATGACCAAGACGATCAAGAAGACCATGAAAACTTGTAGTTTCTATATTATTGGACAAAATAATGTACACCAAATTTTGTAGAAACACTTTACTTTTTAATGTATTTTCACTTGCAAACTAATGGATATCGTGCTATCTATACCTTTTCATTTGTTTATGATGTGTTGATGTCTTTGGTTATGCATATCGAATGTCAAACAGTGAATTGTGATAATCGGGATCGATTTAGGACGAAAAATACAGATTTTCACCGCCGGACGTTTGGATGTTAACATATTTGAGAAGAGGAAAGTCGCCAAACGGTTTGACGACTTATAAGTCGCCATCCGGTGTGGCGACTTCACCCGACCAGAGTTGAACCCAACAATATATTGATAAATAGTTTTAACCCAACATTAATTCCGTAATTAATTAATTAATTAACATTAATCTTGAAAAAAACTCTTTATTTTATTTGCTTCCAAATTTCTCCCATGTTCCCACTTTATCCGAGTATTTTGACTATTTTCTTCCCCAATTTCTGTTTCCTAGCAGGACCCACATATGTGAACCTGGTGCCGTGGTTCGAATTGAAAGCGCATGGCGATGCGGGGAGTAGGAGGCCCTTTGTTGTGCATAGGCGATCTGCTCAGTGATGTCGGAGAAGATGGCTCCGGCTGCGACAACCTCTCTAGTTGCGGTGACATCAAGACTCTGTCTTTTTCAGAGTCCAGTACCAGCTTCAGACCTTCCGATCTCCCCAAGCTCTTTCAGGTGCCTTCCCAGCCTGTGTCGTATCACTCACAGTCGATTCACCTTTTCATGTTTTTATATGTGTATATACCGGTTGTTGCTTCATCTGAATAAATGTTCTTGTAGATTCCATTCAAATCCTTAGATATAGTATAATTTTTCTTAATTCCTTTTATGAGCCTGGGAGATTATAGTGTTCGACTGTTCCATCAGTTTTATGCTAGAATATGTTCTCATAAAACTCAATGCACATGTATACAAAAACCATTCTTTTGTTTTTGCTTGCGTAATGTTTTTTTCTAACCCTGTAGTTAGATGTACTAGAATATGCATACAAGCACATTTCTTATTCCTTAGTTGTGTACATGTGTAATGTTATTCTATACTACGTTAATAAAATTGATATTATGAAAAGTCAAGCAATGGGTTTATCATATGTGTGACTTGGAAATGACATTATGACAATTTTCCAAATGTTATGTAATGGTTTATTAGATTATGGGGTTCACCTCCTTAAGAATAAATTTTACCCTAGGTAAGATAATGAGGATGTAAAAAACTGTTAGGCTATATAGAACGCAGATTTTAAAGCAGATAAAAGTGTTTTTTTGTATCTCTTACGAGCTGTCACTCCTTAAACCAGATTTAAATGTGTCAATTTGTGGGATGCGCTCTCCATAGCAGTTGATTGTTGCTAGGGATGGGGTCAGTATAGAGAGATTATAAAGTGTATTACTTTTGTAGGACAAGGACACCTTGTTTAGAAGCCAACGGATATCAGATAGTGTTGATGGATTGTATCTACAGGTCTAATACTCAGTGTGTAAGTTACGGCATCAATGAATAGCATATCAAAGTCGGAATGTTGGATCAGAGAAACACTGAATTGTTATCATTATTATTATCATATAGTTCTATACTTATTTACAAGATATTGCTAGTGCTAATGTGTTCTGTACTTCTGTCTGCGTGTAAACATAACTCTATACTTGTATGTATGCTCGCCTATATTTGGTTCTGCTATATTTTTTTTTTAGTTAAGCTATGATGCTAATTTCTTATTTTTATTTAGGAAAACTATGAGAAGCTGAATGAAGCACTTGCTGGCACTGACCATTCATGGACTGCTCTCACACTTGAAGTAAGGGACAATTTGATTCCTACCGTAAATCTTTAATTATCCTGAAGAATTGCAGCAATTACTGTTTTCTCTTTTGCTTACAATAAGGGAGCAAGATAGACGGGAAGTGTAATTCCTCTGTAATGTCTATATAAAAGCCATGCTATATCTTTATCTTCGCGATCGGATACTTTGTTCATGTTTTCCCTTTGAACCGTGTTACCCTGTTTGGTTTATATATTGAACCAGCCATTAATTTTATGAGAGTATTTATTATGGATTTAAGAAACGTGAATTAAATTTGAATCCAAAGTTTTTTATTTATTTAATTTTATTATGGATGAAATCCATTAGGAACATTAATTTCATCCCAGCCCATGTTAATAGTCTTTGTATAATTTTGCACTGCTCTCAGCCAGAGAGGGTGAGTTTTTATGAATTATTATGGATGGCAGTATGACTCAAGTGCATGTATATTACTGGACCTTTTAAATCATTCTATCTAGTATTTGCCCAGGCAGAGCTGGGGGAGGGGGGCATTACCAGGCCCACATTGCTATCTTTAATTAACCCTTGCATCTATATTTACAAGTACCTACAATACAAAATTGTCTGAAAAGTTTGCTACAATTTTTTCTGAAGTACTTTTCACTATTGAAATTTATCTAAAAATGAATTACATTCTTGATTTCCAGTCAGGCCCCACCCTCTCATAAAGTCCCAGCTCCTCCCCCTGGCTCCACAAAGCTTGTTACATGTTTTTGAGCTTCCATTGTTGCTTCACCATGACATTGTCTCTGCTTGTTCTAGCTGTGCTCCGCCATGCAGACTGCCAATAAATTGGTCGACTGTGCCAACTGCAATGCTGGGAAGCTATCAGAGAATGTTCAGACGCTTCAGGAAATAATTAATCAGAGAGATTCAAATGTAGCTGCAGCAAAAGCCATTCAAAAGTTGCCTGAATGGAAAAGGAGCCCTGATGGTGAGAATCATCTTCAAATTTGAACGGTAAAGGTTTGCCTTGCTGAAGAGGGGATGTATAGTCTTGAGATGTTCTTGTGCATTGTGGCGGTTAGTTTCTCACACATGTGTACTTTTCCCATTTGATTTTATTCCTTTTCTAGGAAAATTGTATTGATCTTAATATGTAAGTGTGTCGTGTATGAATGGTTAACTCATACCTGTAGTGTTCAGGCTTTCATAAACAAAAACTTCACGTTTGAAGTTGAGAAAATGGTCAAATAAGGTCTTCTACTATTATGAAATAGTCACATAAGACCATGTACTCAATAAAGTGTCATATAAATACCTCTACTTGTAAAAAGCAATCAAATGAGTCCTAATGACATATTTAACACCTCTTAATCCCGGTTTCAACGTACTTCTGACTATCTTTTTAGAATACATTATACGGCATATGTCGAATATTTAACTAAGATTGGTTGAAATACAAGTCAAAAAATCGACATGTAAGCTAAAATCGGGATCAGGAGGTGTTAAATAAGCCGTTAGGACTCATATGAAGTTTGATGATGTTTCTTGTTTAATACTCCGTTTTTGTCAGATGCTTCACTATGTTTAACACACCCTCTTTTGTCTCTGTGCACTGACAAAATAAAAAGGGTGAAAAGTTGAAAGGTGAAAAGTAGAAGTACAAAAGAAAAATGATAAAATAAGGGTGTTTATATCTAGTATTCTAGTCTAGAAAAATTATTTTTATACGCTTCATTTTGTATAAGTTTTTATGCATGCCCTATTTTGTCCATGTGCACCCACAAAGTATAAGATTTTAAGTGTGTTTACACGCCCCTTTTTGTACTATCCTCCTTATCGCATTAGTTGCAACATTGGAATATATACACTACTCATGTACTTTACTTTGACTACATTTTATTTATTAATGTATGTGAATTATTTTTTTTTGAAAAATATTGTTAAATTCATCTCATTACTAAGTTTTGTAATATGATTTTATTTTATTTTTACTAATAAGGAATTAAATATAATGACGGTCAAAGTTGTATATTGGCAAACGTGAAAAATGGAATGTTGCAACTAAAAAGAGACGGAGGGAGTATAAGTTTATATACACGCCCCTTTTTGTATAAGTTTATATACACGCGGCACGCCCTATCGAAGTATAAGGATTTTAAGTGTTCTTAAATCTTACACACCCCATTTTGTATAAGCTCTTATACATGCCCTATGGAAGTATAAGTTTTTATACCAGGGGTGTAGCTTACCTAGTAGAAAGAGAGTGTCACAAGAGAGAAGTACCGTGTTCAATTTCAAGCAATAACTTGAGATGGAACCCCAGTGTTCCATTTTATTTCCATCATAGTGTGACTAAAGTTCAATTTACATCTTCTTATTTAACTGTCCAGTCAATTCTTAGAGACTCTCAGGGATGGAGCGTCATCCTTTTTTATACACGTCATATTCATAAAGTACAAAAAAATTTGAAAGTTGCATGTCTCCGCTGACAATTTGAGCTTGTAAATGGGCGTTTACACTCTCCAATGTGTAAAGAACTATTGTTATATACTGGGGAAGGTGGGTGTAGTCCAATGGATGACCATCCACCCCCAAGTCTCTCCTTTGTGGGAGGTCTTGGGTTCAATTCCCACCAAGGGGAAATGAGGGAGGTCTTGCTCCCAATGATTCTTCCTACCTTCACGGAGTTGCTCAGCGGCTGAGAAGGGAGAGGATGGTAATGAAGGTAGCGGGTTCGTGTGGTGGGAGGAGCAGCCTGAAAGGTGATGTAAGTCCTTCTGGATTCGTCCTTTGGAGCCAGTACTGACGAGGCTGACTGTGATCAGATCCGGATTTAACTGTCTAGGGGCTTTGGAGGGTAGTTCATAGACTACAGGATTTATGGGAGCGTAAGCCTCGACATCTGGATTATCAAAAAAAAACTATTGTTATATACTTATATCTGATGTGTTACTATTTGCTAAACTGAAAAGTGATGCACTCATGCACTTACTACGTATTAAATATTGTAATTCCAAAAAAGAATAAGGAACAATTTTCTGGAAATTTGCTTTGATTCCTCTTTACTATTATTAAAATTAAAAGACCTTTTGTCCTAATATTACAAAACTAAAGCTAAAAGACAAAAAAATAAATTATTTTTATATTTCCAAAAGTATGACTAAAATGCAGTGATTAGTGTATTTCCAATGACTGCCTCTGGCGAGTGGTTGTCACCCCCGGCCAGTGTATTATCGCCCCACCGGCCAGTGACTGCCCCCTATAAGTGCAATAATATGCTTCAATAGAATGAATTTGTAACCCCTATAACTACTCCCAAGGGGAGTATTTATAGAGAAAATTAGGGTTGGGCTCCCAAGCCTTGGGCTTGGGAGGCCCATTTACAACTGGACCGCTACTGGGCCGAATACAAAGCCTCTAATGGGCTGTACAAATGAGCAAGTATAGAATCCGATTCTGGGAGGTCTTCGTGGCCGACGAGGGCGCGGCCGACGAGGGCACGGGCGACGAGGGCACGGCCGACGAGGGCACCCGGGTTCCTTGGACTCAGGACCACAATCCGAGTTGGCTTCTTCTCGGCCGACGGGGGTGTCTTGGCCGACGAGGGCGCCACTCTGTTGTCTTGTGCTTTCTGTTCTTCCGAGTATGTGGGTCCTGGGGCTCAGACCCATATACTCCATCAGGAGTCCCCCACACTCTAAGCTGAGACGTAGGCGAAGTGAAGGAGAGTAGATTTCTGTGCTTTGTGCTTTTGGCCGACGCGGGCATTTTCAGGCCGTTAGCCGTTGCGGTACTGGCGCTGTTTCCATTTTGGTGATCCTGTTATGGGCTTTGGCCGTTACCTGCTCCTCGCTGTGGGCGGGGAGGCCGTCATTTCCTTGACGTATTCGTTTGAGGACGATGAGTGTCTTGTTCCGATGTCGGCCGTTGAAGGCGCGCTTTCCCTTTCCTGGACGTTGGTGGTTGAAGTTTATGTTTGGGCCGGTGGGGTTGTTCCTTGCTTTGAGGACGATGGCGTCCTTTCCTTTGGGTGGCCGATGAGGGTGCTCGCGCACTCCTTTTGGCCGTTGCTGGTTGGCCTTCGTGTTCTTGGCCGAAGGGCCCGTCAAAATTAATTGTTGGCGGAGGACGATGAGTGTCCTTGCCTCTAGTGGCTTGTTGGCCGTCGCTAATGACGTTTTGGGCCTTTGGCCGATGAGGTTCCGTTGTGCTGTGTGGATGATGTGGTCATGTTTTGTGGTTACCTTGTTTATACTCTTTGTTTTGTTGAGGCCGGTGTAGTCCCCCAGTCCCCCACTGCTTCAGGCCGAGGAGTGCGAGGGGTGAAGGAGTTGCTTGAGTCCCTGGCCGAAGCGGCATCTCCGTAGTCCCCCTGAATCCAACTCTCATGGCGATTTTCTGGCCAAGGTAACCCTGTGGGAGAACCCTTGTGCGCAGATCACTTGTAGAGAGTTATCATCAAGGGTTGTTACGAGGAGCCGAAGGCTGTGGGCTATTTGTCCCCTTTGTTCTGTGGCCGTTACGTACCTGGCCGTTGCCATCTTCTTATTGTTTGGCATTTGTGATCTTGACGAGTAAGTGGGACGTTGTGGGCGCTTGCTGGCAGTTGTAAAGCCGTTGAGCGTGTGTAGGCCGTAGAGTCTGATTTGCCGGTGGGCCGTTGATATGGGTTGGTCCTGGCCCGTTGGTGACGTGGTGGCCGTTGATGTGGCCATTGGGAGAGTGCCACGTGTAGTGACCGTTGGTGGGGGGTCTATAAATACCCCTTCCCCTCCGACGAGGAATCACATTTGCATTCTGAATTTGTCGAAGTGCTGGCCGATTTTCTAGAGAGATAAACTCCCAAGCCTGTTCTTCGTTGTTCTTCGTTGTTCGAGGTTAGTGTTCATCACGATCTTCCTCGCTTTTCATACTTTGCTTCCTAGGTAGTTGATCTAGTGTTAGGCGTTTAAACACCTTTAGATCTTAAGTTGTTCTCCTTAAGCCCGTAGTAGTAGTAATGAAGAGCTTGAACGAGGACTACTACCCCTACGACGACCAGCCCTCCACGAGGTCGCTTGACTACGAGGTGCTCGAGGAGTTTGAAGAGGAGATAGAGCGCTTGAGCCCCTACAAATCCGGAGAGCTGATGGACGAGGAGGGCGAGGACGAGGAGTCCGCCTCCTCTTCAGAGGGTGAGGACGTAGGCGCGTCCCGAGCGGTGGACGGGGCGTCCACTTCTGCTGCCGTTCCGTGCCCGAGGCCGGTGTCTGCCGTGAAGGGAGCAGCTAAGCCGAAGAGGGTGAGGAGGCCGAAGAATGGGCCGGGCCTCTCCTACTTGGACCTCACCAACATATTCCTGATCAAGCCGAAGAGCAGTGCGGCCGACTATCTTGTCGCCCAAATGTACGTGGGGCCGTTCGGGCGGGTTAGGGCACCCAGGCCGACGGACCATGTTCTACTTCCGCCACCGGGATACTTTGGAGTATACCCGATGAGCTTTGCTAAGGGGTTGAGGTTCCCCCTTCACCCTTTCGTCATTGAGTATCTGGACATGGTGGGGCTTCCTCCGGCCTTGCTGACGCCGAACAGTTATTCCTTGATGGTGGGCTTTTTACTTCGGTGTGAGGAGTTGGGCTTCAGGCCGACCACGGCCTTATTCATGAACTTGTACCAGATCGGCCGAGGAAGCCACAAGAACTGTGCGGCCTACGCTACTCTTCAACAGCTGCCGAGGAAGAGGAGCTTCACGGATTTGCCCACGTCCATTCATGGGTGGAAGAGCAAGTTCGTGTTTGTGTCCATTGGTGAAAGTGGCACCGAGTTCCCCTCTCTCGGCCATATCGGGAGGTTCAATCTCCATGACCCGCCGAAGAGCTCTATTTTGGACGCTCAGGTGGAGGCTTTCCTCGAAGGGGGGCCGAGGAGCGTGAAAGATTACGTCACTGAATACAAGATGACCGCCCTCGGCTTCTTCAGATATCACCTGTATGGGGATAAGGAGGATGACCTCCAACTCTGGCCGAGGATGACCACCACCTTTGAGGAGGCCGATGGCCCGGATTTGGGCATTCCTGCTGAGGCCGATGGTAATTTTTTCTTCGGCTTTCTGTCTTTATGTTTTGTCCTTTGCCTTACTAATCTGTTTGTTTTTCCTTTGTAGACTTTGTCATGGACCGACGTTCCATAATGGCTGTTGCCAAGGCCAAGGCGGCCGAGGAGCTGGCTGCCAAGGCGGCCGAGGCGGCCCGACGTGCCGCTGCTGGTGGGAGCGGGGCTACTGCTGATGCGGCCCCAAAGCCTGCCCCATCAAAGAAAAAGAGACCGGCCACTGACGGCCAGGAAAAGTTGACTGAGGCCGGCGTGAGCGTCTCTAAGAAGACGAAGAGGGCTCCTTCCCCTTCTCCGGCTAGTGAGGCCGGTACTCTTACTGTCCCCAGCGTGGGCGATGGTGGTCCCGTCGTGGACCTTACTGTTGCTGACGATGCTGCCCCAGCGCTTCCTCTCGTCCAGGAACCACGGACGCAGAGGGCCGGCAAGGAGGTTGCCGGTGCCACCTATCAGAAGGTGATAGAGTACCCCGTCGGCGGTGGCGTGTTCAATGATCTCGTCCCCGGCCACGTCGTCCTGGCCAAGGCCATGCCGGCCAAAGATCGGGCTCACTTGAAGAAGCTCGAGGACCCGAAGATTTATGAGGGCGGTATGGACCTCCTCGTCCAAGTAAGTGACTGTCCGTATATTTTTGTCTCTCTTCGTCTGTGTAGAGTTTTTTGCCTGACCTTTGTATTTCTTCTGCAGAGTGCCTTCATGCTTATGGAAAGCCATAAGAGGCAGTACTGGGAGATAGCTCGCCTGCAAGCACTGGAACAGAAGGCTGCCTCGGCCGACGAGGCGGTAGCTTGCCTTGACCGGCTCCGGGAGGATGCCAAGGCGCTGCAGGCCAAAGCTGATGAAGCCGCCGCAGCCAGGGGCGATGCCCTGGCCAAGCTCGAGGAGAGCAAAAGGGAGCTCGAGGAGTCCCACAGGGCGCTTGAGGCCGAGAGGCGCAGGAGCGAGGAGGCCGCCAAGGCGAAGGCTGAGGCCGAGGCCGCCGTCGTGAAGGCTGCCGATGAGGCCGTCGAGAAGTTCCTGGCCGAGGGGTGGAAGGCCGATGAGAGGCTCCCCTGGTGCTACGAAGTGGTGGCCGCCAGGCTTGAGAATTGGGGGATGAACTCCCCTGCCGGCCGGGAGTATTTTAGCCGGGAGATGTCCGTTTATTACAACCTGGGCCAGGAGCGGATGCAAAGGCTCCTGTGTCGGCGGCTATCCCGGGCGTTGAAGGCCATGAATTACACGTCTGGGTGGGCTAGACGGAACCTGAAGCTGCCAAAGCTGATGAAGGATCCAGAAGAGCAGGCCAAGCTTCCGCTGTCGGAGCGAGAGTCCCCCATAGAAAGCTCCGGCCTCGGCGAGCCGGACTATACTGAATTCGACTTCTTAGATGATGCCACCAGCGCCGCTGCCGGCCAAGAAGCTGAGGCCGATGAGGCCGACGAGGAGGGAGCCGACGAGGTTGAAGAGCCCGCCGCGGATGAAGGTGCCCCGGAGGCTTGATCGGCTATTCACTACTGTAATTAGCTTTTCATTTGTTGCCAGATTATGTAACGGCCGAAGTGCCCCCCATTGTAATGAATTAATCGAATGAAAGAATTTTTGTCACCCTTCTCGGCTTTGAATCCATTGTATGCTTGTTTGCCTTTGTCATTTCAATTCTGTAAATTGTCAGTGTCAAGTCATAACTTGGGTCACCCGCGAGTGTCCGCTACGTCCGTAAGGTTGGCCTTCCTGTCCAGTAGTCTGGTCGTCCTCTTTGCTTTACTATCATAACACTTAGGATTTTGTATCAAAAATTTCCCAAGTGTTTTTGGGTCCATGTAGCTGCTGTCTTTACGGCCTAGTGGCTTGATCGGCTTGGACGTAGTTTCATAAGACTTAGGAATTTCTTCAAAAAAATTTCTAAGTGTTTTGGGATCCACTTAGGTGCTTTCCTTTCGGCCTGGTGGCCTTGTCGGCTTGACCGGTGTTCCTTTGCTATCATAACACTTAGGATTTTTTCAAAAAAGTTCCTAAGTGTTTTTGATTCCTTTTAGGTGCTTCCCTTTTTAGCCTTGACCGTAGTGTCCGTTCCGTCCAGGCGTTGGCGTCCTTATCGTCCTGGCCTTGGATTCATCCCAGGTGTTTTGGCCAGGGCCGTTGTCGGCTTGTATCCCTGTGTTCTGGCCGATAAGGGCACCTTCACCATAGTCTTGTGGACTTTGAATTTTTCACAAGTACACATGTAGAGGTGTAGGTAGCTAACGGCTTTGTAGTATACTGGTACCCGCTTCGGCTAGAATTCCTTCATTTGAGTACTTAGATAATTTCCTAAGTATAAATGTTAGGCATTTACTTCTTCGCGGTGCCACTGCCGGCCAAGGTCTGGCTTGTGGCCGATGAGGGTGCTGGATAAGGAATAGCTTGTCCAAGGAGATGGTCCTGCCTTCGTCGGCTGGCCATGGTTCCAGTGCCTGCGTCGGCCATCCGAGGTGCTGTGGCAAGTAGAGGTTGTTTCTTGATTACTTGATCCTTTCGCGGGTGTGATAAGTGCCCGCTTCGTCCTGGTCATCCTCAGGATTGCGATGCTTTGTTTCATACCAAACGTTGGTGCCTCAAAGGACTATGGCCGATGAAGGTCACCTCTCGCGTGTCACCCAACCGATGTGGTTAGGGTTTTAAAGGCGTGTGTACCGGCCTTGATTGTTCCCTCGTGGTGTGTGGACGTGTCGTCCTTGTTACCTGTCAGTGGTACTACACTTGTGTTCAACTGATATGTACTTGGCCTAGTTGGGCCTGAGTTGTGGGGATTTTATTTTTTTATTGCTCAAGGCCGGCAAGTGTGCGCGGCCGTCGGCTTCCCTCTTTTTCCCTTGTATATATATATATATATTTTTTGTTTCGGGGGTATCCTTCTTTCAGGCTTCGGCCGAAGGGTGTGCTCTTCCTTCGGCCGGTTCGGACTTCGTTTATAACGTCCGTGATCTCAGGGCGGGTCCCGTCGCCTATTTATGACGCGGGCTAGACTTTTGGTTGGTTTCCAACGGCTGTCGTTGCCCATCCCTGAGTTTTGGGATTTTGTCACCTCGGCCATGATTTCAGGCCTGTCGTCCCGCGATCCGGCGCGTGGACGACGCGGTGAGCTTCCCGTTTCAAGACGTGGGCCGTTTGCGGGCCCCTCGTCCTGGGGACATCGTCGGCCATACCTGAGCGTTTCACTTCTAGGCTTACGGGGCCAGGACGATGTGCTCTCTCAGCTAGGCCTGAGCCCTTTGCTGATACAAAATACAATGGAGTGCCTGAGCTTGTCGCTCGCAGACCGCAAATGCAAGGGGCCATGTCGGCCAGACCTGAGCCTTTCGCTCTAAGGTGGCCGACGAGGGCACCTGCTAATGTTTGACTTTAAATTCCAGAAAGAATCAGAACATGATTTTATTCATAAGTGGCTCGAGGCCGAGGGTGGCGTTCAATCAGTAACCCGTTAAGGGGTGAGGGCTTCGCCGTCTGCACCTCCTTCGGATTACTGATAAAACTTCACCAGATGGTGTACATTCCACGTTCGTGGTACATTGGACCCATTCGGGCGTTTAAGTCTGTAGGTGCCGGGTTTGACCACGACACTGACGATGTAGGGCCCTTCGTACTTCAATGCTAGCTTGCCGCCCTCTGTTGGCTGGCTTGCTTCCCTTCGGCGGAGGACGTAGTCCCCCACCTGAAATTCCCGGGAACGTACCTTGGCGTCATAGTATGATTTTACTTGACGCCGGTAGTTCTCCGCTCGGACGTAAGCTTGTTCATGCCTCTCATCAACCAGGTGTAGGTCAATCTTCATGTTTTCTTCGTTGGTGTCAGGCTCATATTGTTCCACCCGTCGGCTGGGGATGGCAACTTCCGTAGGTGCCTTTGCTTCAAAGCCGTAGCACAGGGCGAAAGGCGTTTCACCTGTCGCCCTCCTCGGCGTGGTTCTATAGCACCACAGGATGTTGGGGAGCTCGTCGACCCAACTACCTCCTGCGGCCTGGAGTTTCTTCTTCAGCCCCTCCATGATTGTTCTGTTGGCGTTCTCGACCTGCCCGTTGCCCTGAGGGTAGGCAACGGAGGAGAAACGATGCTTTACCTCAAACTCCCGGAGGAGCTCTTGGAAAGGGGCTGCCTCGAACTGGGTGCCGTTGTCTGATATGATCTCCTGGGGGACGCCAAAGCGTGTGATGATGTTCTTGTAAACAAATTTTTGGCATCTGGCCCCCGTGATGCTGGCCAAGGGTTCCGCCTCGACCCACTTGGTGAAGTAGTCGACGGCGACGATGATGTAACGGTTATTCCCGGCGGCTCTGGGCAGGGGGCCGACCAGCTCAATCCCCCATCTGGAGAATGGAATTGCGGTGCTGACAGGGGCATAGTTGACAGCTGGCCGACCAGGGACCTTCTGGAGTACCTGGCATGTGGTGCACTTCCTGGCCAGGTCAGCGCAGTCCCGTGCCATCGTCGGCCAGAAGAAGCCCTGGACGACGAGACGCCGGGACATGCTGAAAGGACCCTGGTGCGAGGAGCAGACACCATAGTGAACTTCTTCCATGGCGGTGGCGGCCTCGTCCTGGTGCAGGCATCGGAGGAGAGTGCCATTGTGGGACCGTTTGTAGAGTTTGCCATCTTCTATGGTGTAACTTGGGGCCCTAAGTTTGGCGAGTTTGGCCCTCTCCTCGTCCGGGGGCAGCTCCCCCGTTATGATGAAGGTGACGATGTCGGAGATCCAGTCCTCTGGTCGCTGTTGGACGCACAAGACGGGGCTGGCATGGATGCTGGACATGCTCAATTCCTCGATCTTGGCCAAGTGGGAGATGTGCTCCGGGGTGTCCGAGCTGAGCTTGGAGAGGATGTCGGCTTCAGCGTTCTCGGCCCTTGGGATCTGAGTGATCTCGTGGGTTTCAAATGCTTTCAGCAATTCCTCCGCTGCTTGTTTGTACTGCTTCATCCGGCCTTCCTTTGCCTCGTATGATCCCTCCACCTGGCCCACTACCAGCTTGGAGTCGCACTTGATCTTGAGGTGCTTGGCCTTGAGGCCGGCGGCGAGTCTGAGACCGCTGAGGAGGGCCTCATACTCGGCTTCGTTGTTGGATACCCTGAAGTTGAAGCGGATGGCATAGTAAGCTCTGAACCCTTCAGGGGATATGAGGACGACGCCGCCGCCGCATGATTTTGCGGCCGACGAGCCGTCAGTGAACAGGGTCCACGTGTCGTCCGGCCCCGGTCCGTGGTTGGCGACGACCGTCTCCCTTGCTGTGCATTCGATGACGAAGTCGGCCAAGGCTTGCCCTTTGATGGATGGCCTTGGCTTGATCTCAATTTGAAACTGACTGAGGAAGATCGCCCATTTCACCATCCTCGAGGAGCTTGTGGGGCTCCTCATGAGCGCGCCAAGAGGTTGCTGGGTCAGCACATGGACGGTGTGGGCTTGGAAATAGTGCCCCAGCTTCTTCACGGTGTGGACGATGGCCAGCACCGTCTTCTCAATGGGGGAGTACCTGAGCTCGGCCTCCCTAAGTGTCTTGCTGATGTAGAAGATGGCCTTCTGCACCCCTTCGTCCTCGCGGATGAGCACGGAGCTGATGGCCGACGTGCTCACCCCTAAGTACAAGAAGAGGGTTTCGCCGGCTTTGGGCTTGGAGAGCACGGGTGGGGACGACAAGTACCTTTTCAATTCGTCGAATGCTTCCTGGCACTCCGTCGTCCACTTGAAGCTGTTGGCTTTCCGCATGATCTGGAAGAAAGGGAGTGCCCTCTCGGCTGACCTTGAGAGGAAATGGTTTAAGGCCGCCAGGCGCCCCGTCAGTCGCTGTACCTCCTTGACGTTGCGGGGCGGCTCCATGTTGATGATGGCCTGCGTCTTCTCCGGGTTGATCTCGATGCCTCTCCGGCTGACCATGTAGCCGAGGAACTTGCCGCCCTGGACGCCGAAGGCGCATTTCTTGGGGTTGAGCCGGAGCTTGAACTCCTTCATTATTTCAAAGATTTCCCGGAGGTCGTCGACGTGAGAGGTGTCCTGTCTGCTCTTGACGATCATGTCGTCGACGTATGCCTCCATCGTCCGGCCAAGGACCGCTCTGAAGATCTTGGCCACCATCCTAGTGTAGGTGGCGCCGGAGTTTTTGAGTCCGAAGGCCATGACGAGGTAGCAAAAGATTCCCTCTGGGGTCATGAATGCCGTCTTCTCAGCGTCATCTTCATGCATGGAGATTTGGTGGTACCCTCTGAAAGCGTCGAGGAACGACATCAACTCGCACCCCGCCGTCTCGTCCACCAGCTGATCAATGTTGGGGAGAGGGAACGGGTCCATGGGGCACGCCTTGTTCAGGTCAGTGTAGTCAACACACATTCTGAACGTCGGCGGTTTTTGTGCGAGGACGACGTTGGCCAACCATGTCGGGTACTTCACCTCTTTGATGTGTCTGATTGAGAGGAGCATGGCGACCTCCCCTTTGACGAAGTCCCGCCTGTCGGCGGACAAGTAGCGCCGCTTCTGTTTGACAGGCGCGGAGGCCGGATCGACGGTCAGCCGGTGAGTGATCACCTGGCGGCTGATGCCTGGCATATCGTCCGGGCCCCACGCGAAGACGACGGCGTATGACCGTAGGACGAGGAGGATGGCGTCTCGTTGGTCCTGGGGGAGTTGCTTTCCGACCCTGAGAACCCGCTCCGGCCGGGAGGTATCCAAGGGGATTTCCTCGGTCTCCTCGGCCGGCTCCGCATGTGGCCTCTCCTCGTCCATGGCGACGGCGGCCGTAATGGTGTCTATCCGCTGTCCTTCCCTTTCGGCCGGCCTCGTTAGCTTGAGATAGCAAGCTCTGGCTATCTTCTGATTTCCTCTGGCGTAGCCGATGCCGTCATTGGTGGGGAACTTCAAGCATAGGTGCTTCATGGAGATGATGGCCTCCAAGTCCTCCAGCGCTGGTCGGCCCAAGATCAGGTTGTGGGCGCACTGGAGGTTGACCATCATGAACTCCATGTTGATTTTGGCATGGTGGGGGCCGTCACCGACTTCCACGAGGAGGACTATCGTGCCCTCGGCGTCGATAGAGTCCCCGGTGAAGCCGGATAACGGGGTCTTGATCGGCTTCAGCAGAGCTCTGTCCAGCTTCAGCTGCTTGAAGGTGTCTAGGTACATCACGTTGACGGAGCTCCCCGTATCGATGTAAGTACGGTGGATGATGGAGTCACCGATCTCACATCGGATGACGAGGGCGTCCCGGTGTGACTCCGTACCCGGAGGCAGATCCTTGTCGGTGAAGGTGATCGCCTCCGTTCGCTGCTTCTTCGGCTGGGGGGGAACGTGGGACACCTCTCCAATGTAAAGGGATTGGGCCCATTTCTTTCTCTGAGTGGCGGAGTCCCCCCAGTGTTCCCGCCTACGATGAGGTGGATGTGATTCTTCTTCGACGGAGGCTCCTCGAAGTCCTCGTCGTCGCTGAGCCTACCAATCTCGCGCTTCTTCGCAGAGGGTTCGCCCCCACGTTTGCCGGTGTTTACCCAAATGTTTTTACGTGGGCCACCTTTGACAAACTGGGAGAGTTCCCCCTGGCGAATAAGGAGCTCGATGGCCTTCTTCAATGTGATGCAATCGTCGGTGTTGTGCGACGAGTTCCTGTGGAACCGGCAGTACGTGCCGCCCTGCTGGATGGCCAGGATCTCCTCGGCCGGCCGAGGAGCCTGCTCGATGAGGCCATGCTTCTCGGCATAATCGAGGATGGTGCCGACCGGGTGGGTGAGGGCTACCCCCGGCCGTTCCAGCCTCGGCCGCCAGTGGCGGTCTTTCTTACTTTGTCCACCAGAGCCGTGGCGGCCCTGGGCACCCTGGCCGGCCGGGGACGGACCCGAGGCCGGCGAAGGATTTGTCTTCTTGGGGGGATGGCCCCCCTCTCTCTTGTGATTGTGGAGCTCGTCGGCGTCGGCATACAAGCCTCCGCATTGGAGCGCCTTGGCGTACGACCTCGGGGGGTCAGTGATGAGGCTCCTGGCGTACGGGGAGCTGCGGAGGGATCCCTGGTACAAGGCGAGGAGGGTGCGCTCATCGGCCCCCTCGACCTCCTCGGTCTCCCTCGTCCACCGGTCGATGAATGACCGGAGGGACTCCTCGTGCTGCTGTTTGACGGAGAGGAGGTGGGTGAAATACTTCTTGGCGCGCTTCCTCCCGGCAAAGTGAGTGAGGAAGCGCTGGGCGAGATCTTGCCATGAGTCAATGCTTCCCTCTGGCAGTCCGTTGAACCACTCGTACGCTGGCCCCTCGAGAGTAGAGAGGAACCAACGACAGAGGTATTCGTCGGACGCGTTCACCATCAGCATGTTGTTTTGATAGCGGCTGAAGTGCTCCTGGGGGTCTGATCGGCCATCGTAGGACTTGATGGCGTTCCCCCTGTACTTCTCAGGGATGGGGGCTGAGAGGACCCTGTTGGTGAAAGGGGTCCTAGTCCTGACCTGGATGATGGGGTCACCCCGCCCTTCGGCCAGCTTCCTCTCCAGGGCGCTGACTTTGTTCATGAGCGCGTTGAGGCCGGGGTCGTTGGAGGCGCCGGCCGTAGGGATGTTGGCCGACTGCTTGGCCTCCATCTGAGCCAACCTCCTTTCGAGCTGGGCGATGACCTCGTCCCGGGGGTCTCTGTCGGCCGCGGCGGCACTCGGCTGGTTCCTCAAGCGCTCGTTGTGAGCCGCGTTGATCTGGTGACGCACGTCATCCTCGTGTAACTTCCCCTTGCCCTTGTCCGGGCGGGGCTGGTCCGCTGTCCGGGACACAGACCCCAAACTCTCCCTTGGCGAACCAGGACGTGGATCACCAATCCGTCCCGCCATCCTCTCCGAAACCGGACGACGGCGCGTGTCACCCAGCCTATTGAAGGCAGAGGCTTTTCCACGCGCTGGGGTCTGCCCGGGCCGAAGAGGGGAAGCAGGGTGGGAGTGGGACGATGCCGTGTCCTGGGCCACAACCCCCTCATTGTTGCCTATCTGGACGGCCACCGGTTGGGGATGAGGAGGTGGAGTGACGTTTCCCCCGGTCCTTGGCAGGAGTGCGCTGAGGACGGTGGGATTCTGAGCCAAGCTGGCGATGATAGCCGATAGTGCGGCCTGGACCTGAGGATCTACGGACGGAGAGGCCGCGGCCATAGGCTGGGCCGGGGCGTGGTCTGCTTTCTCAGCTCGTTTCTTTTCCAAGCCGAGGCGGGCGTCGGGGACTCCGCCGTTGAGCTGGTTGCGGAGGTCCGTCGTGAGGTTGAAGGCCTCCTGGAAGAGGTCCCCTCCGCCGACCTGGTCGGCCGTGGCGTCCTCATCGTGCTCCCTGGGCTCTTGGTCCTCCAGGATGACTTTGCTGACGAGGTTGCGGTTTGACTTAGTTCTCCCCATGATCAGTGGTTAGCTGTGCTTGGTAGCGACGAAGGGTGCTAACTTGATTGTTCTAGCTCTCAATGAGAGCACCAAATGATAGAGTATATCTAGAGAGAAGTGAGAGCTAGAGAGAGAAGTGCAATAATATGCTTCAATAGAATGAATTTGTAACCCCTATAACTACTCCCAAGGGGAGTATTTATAGAGAAAATTAGGGTTGGGCTCCCAAGCCTTGGGCTTGGGAGGCCCATTTACAACTGGACCGCTACTGGGCCGAATACAAAGCCTCTAATGGGTTGTACAAATGAGCAAGTATAGAATCCGATTCTGGGAGGTCTTCGTGGCCGACGAGGGCGCGGCCGACGAGGGCACGGCCGACGAGGGCACGGCCGACGAGGGCACCCGGGTTCCTTGGACTCAGGACCACAATCCGAGTTGGCTTCTTCTCGGCCGACGGGGGTGTCTTGGTCGACGAGGGCGCCACTCTGTTGTCTTGTGCTTTCTGTTCTTCCGAGTATGTGGGTCCTGGGGCTCAGACCCATATACTCCATCACTGAATATTACAAAACTAAAGCTAAAAGACAAAAAAATAAATTATTTTTATATTTCCAAAAGTATGACTAAAATGCAGTGATTAGTGTATTTCCAATGACTGTCTCTGGCGAGTGGTTGTCACCCCTGGCCAGTGTATTATCGCCCCACCGGCCAGTGACTGCCCCCTCCCCAACCCCCTACACCTGCACTCTGCCCTGCACACTCGACAACCGCCGTCCAG
This sequence comes from Cuscuta europaea, assembly GCA_945859875.1. Classification (NCBI taxonomy): domain Eukaryota; kingdom Viridiplantae; phylum Streptophyta; class Magnoliopsida; order Solanales; family Convolvulaceae; genus Cuscuta; species Cuscuta europaea. The sequence goes on along the minus strand of CAMAPE010000013.1, from coordinate 17,817,877 downwards.
TGATTACCGCCTCCCCAACTCCCACACCTGCACTCAGCCCCGCACACCGGATGACCGCTGGCCGCCGCCGCCCAAACAGTGACCACATCAGCCCCTCCCTAGTCTACCAGTTCTCTCCCCAGACTATCAGCCCCCTACCCAGCCTCCTCCCTAGCCCTCAGCCCCTCCACAGTTGTTGCCAAACACCACACCCCGCCCCAGCCCTCTGATGGCCGCCCACCACCACGCCACCACTACCTATCACACGAGGCAACCGTAGCCACCCACATCGGATCTCAAACCCTAGCTGAACTGTATGACTGCCGCTTTCACGTAGACCCTTTACATATAAAACGGAATTATTTTCCAAAATCCATTTGAGTGCTTCCCCGGTTGAATTTTTAACTGAATTTTTGTGTGGATAAACTAGACTTAATTAAGAACATGCTCAAAAAAATTCATGAAAAAATTCTACTAGTAACCGCCCCAAGCGGCGGCGGCCGGACGGCGAGTCTTGTCCCTCCGACTGAACATGATCTTTTTTCGTAATTTAAATTACTAGTACTTGCATATGGACATTAATCATATCATATTTCTCTGTTTATGCTCTATTTTTACCTTTTAAAGTGAAGGATTTGTTTGTAGCTTTTGTAGAATTTTTATTACTTGATCCATTTTTTTATTGCATAAGCGCCCTCATTATATCATTCCAATTTTCTTACTTCATTGTAATTTATGCTATATTTTTACATTTTACACTATTTTCCAAAGCTATAATTTAATTTCTAAACTTCATAAAAAGTATAGTGGAGCTTGAATAAATAAACAAAACATATTCAACAGTTTAACATATTAATTGAAATACATTAGATTATTTAATTAAATTAATGTGAGTTTACCAAGTCAACTCTTTCGTACAACTATTGTCCTAACATCGTAACTATTCAAGAGCTGTGTTCAAGAAGACACATATATTGTATTTGAAAAGAGATCCTCAAGATTTTCTGGTTGTCATTTTTTGGGTTTATTTTGTAAAACAACATAACATGTACAATTAGTCAAAATTGTTAGCAATTATTCTATAAAATTGCGCAATATATTAAAATCGTAGGCGACCAGTTAAAATGTTTTTAATTGAATTGAAATTTTCCATTCTCATTCGATTTGTTTCATTTGAGCCTAGTATGATTTAAATTGTTCTGATATGTTATGGTAAAAATTTATTTCATGTTTACTCTACTATTTCGTACATAATAATATTATCTAAATTAAATTTGGCCTGGTATCATCTCACATAAACCAAATCAATTAACATGTCCTCAAACAACGTTCTAGATTTTAAGTGATATAATTATGAACTAATGAAATGCACATAAAAAGAATAGAAATTACTCCAAATAGGACCAAAACTATGTCAAAAACTCAAAATACGACTTACTATATTTTTCTTTTCAAAATAGGACCATATTAGTCTTATTGAAAACATACCTACTTTTCATTCCATTCATACCCTTCCTTTACTTATGAGTTAATTAAATATTTAATTCATAATAAATTTGAAAAAATTCAAAAAATCGTAGAAAAATAATTAAAAAAAATTATAAAATATTTATAAAATAATTTTTTAATAAAATTAATAAAAAAGTAAAACTCCATAAAAAAAATTAAAAACATATGGATGCCTTTCCCACCGCCTGTATTACCATTTTTCCTAAAAACTGCAATTTTTTCTGAAAATGCCAAAAAACATGACACATTTCTCTTTGAGAATGCCAACATTTTCATTGTTTTCTGCCATAAATATGTCATTCGTAATGAACTTGGCATTTTTTCCCTCATGACGGGAGGTGTTGGTGAAGGGGCGACGGTGAATTGCTTTTGAGTTTTTTATTTTTTTTTTATTTTTTTTTATTTTTTTATTGTTTGAAAAAAAGATAAATAAATTATTATTATCGAAATATTTTTATTAATTTTTAGTATTTTTTACGATTTTTGTTATTTTTTATTATTTTATTATGAATTAAAACATTTTAACAGCTATAAGGGTATATTTGTCCAAGACACACATAATTAGTCCTGTGAAAATATCGTTTATTTTTTGGTTCTATTTGTGCAAAGTGAGTGACTTTTAGTCCTATTTTGATAATTAACCCTAAAAAGAATGAAAGAAACGACATGTATATTACTAATAAAAAGTTGACCTTTTTATTCCAATATTACTAAAATGAATGAAAAAGACAAATTTGTGACCTGTTTTAAATTTTTCCAAAAATGTGACTAAAAGTCATATTCTTTGTATTTAATCATTTTAATATTCATTTTATATAGAGTTAATGACCCATACAGGACTAAAATTAGTCTCATGTGCACAAATAGGACTAGAAACGCGAGTGATGTTTCGTGGGACTTAATAGGGTCTTCTTTGCCAATTTTATTCTTGAAGCATAATTAATTGGTTTTTACGCAGACGGGAGTTTTCGAAAAAAACGGCAAACATCATGCGATGACAGAGGCTCGGGAATCAAGTTACAAAGTTCAACCACCGAATTAACTCCTCCCCAGTGCCACCATCCATCGTCACCAAGTGGTGTCGCCCAACCAGCGTTGCAATCTGTCGCCATCACCATCCTGTGCCATCTCTGGCGCACCACCACTCCACCTTCGAGCACCGCGCCGTCATCACAGCTTTGACGCCATACATCTGCCATCACGTTGGAAGATTTAGCTTTTAAGAGTATTTGAAATCTGACATCAGTAAGGTTTTTCATATCTTTCATAAAGTTGACAGATTTATCTTGGAGTTTTACACAAAACTGTCATAAATTGGCAAAAAATGAAGTCAATAACCAAAAAAATCAAAAAAATGAAATAAGAACTATAACACAATCGAAAATTAAATATAAGAGGCGAGTGACAAAAAATTAGCAAAATCGATTTACACAAAAGCGTTTTTGCCATTACACGAGTGTCAGTGTACACATTTCTGCCATAAACATGGCAAAATCTGAAACCATCATCCAAACTTTTGGAAAATTAGAACTTTTGAAAAAACTAAGAAATCAGAAACAAAAAGTCAGAAAATTCAAAACAAAATCTCTAAAATTAGCAAAATCAGTGTCAAATCCCAGGAAAACATAAGAATATGAGGAAAATTAGAAAAATGAATGGCAAATCTCATTAAAATAGAGGAATACGAGAAGGAGGGGAAGGAGAAGGAGATCGGAGAAGAGGAGGATAAGAAGAAGGAAGGAGAAAGAGGAGGAGCAGGAGAAGGAGAAGAAGAAGAAACATGTGACGGCGCGTGGCGAAGTTGGTGGTGACGACGACGGTCTGTGGCGGTAGAGTCGGCTGTGGCTGCGATGAATGAAGAGAAGTTGCAGGGGAGAACTAGAGAAGTCGGTCTATTTCTACGCACAAGGAGAAAGCTAGTTGATCGTGCAAGGAGAGAGAGAATAGGATGGAAAATTAAGGAATTTTAGGAATTATTTAAAAGAAGCGTATTGATGGTATATGATTTTATTATATTTCTACATAGGACTAATATAGTCCTATTTAAGGAATAAAAAACTTATGGTCCTATTAGTGAATTTTCATTATGTTTTAGTCCTACTCAAGATAATTACTATTTTATATATTTGATTAGTAGTCCTATGACCGCTGACCGCCGCAACCATCGTCACCACTGTCACTGCTGCCGCCGGCACCATCGCCACTGCCGCCGCCGCCAGCACCACCGCCACTGCCTGAGGCGTTAAAGTGACTCCGCCAAAGTGACTCTGGCCAAAGTGACCGTCCCACCGGTTAGTCACTCAGGCCACAGTGACTTCCCGCACACCAATCTTAGTGACTGCCCATTGCCACAGTGACTCTGATGACACAGTGACTCCGGCACCACAGTGAGTTCCCCACCGCCTGGAGCGACTGTCCGTGATCACCGCCCAGACCCGGCTACCTGCCCAGCCACCTCCCCAACCTCCTCTGACCCCCCTGCCAGGCTGCCACCACCCCAGCCCAACCGTCAGCTCCCCCACCCTAGATCTAGCCCAAACCGGACACAAACAACCAGATCCCCAACCCCCTCCGACCCCCCTCCCACCTACCTAGCCACAAGCTTGACCGCCAGCTCCCCCACCCCAGATTTAGCCCAAACCGGACCCAAACACCCCAGATCTGCGGATTCCGGACAAAGTAAAGGAGAAGAAGAAGACATCGAAGGTAGCGACCAACGATGGATGTCCGCCTTGATCCGAGCTTCTCGACGCTGGTCGGAGCTCCTCTGCGCCGGTGATCCGCTGTGAGAGCATCGCAAACCTCGCAGATGAAGGAGGACGGCGAGGCAACATCGCGCGAAGGAGGACAACGAGGCAACGTCGTCGCGCGAAGGATTTCCCTTCCCAGCGATGGAGATTAGTGACGCAGGCGGTCAGATTGTCCCTTCCCAGGTTGGAGATGAGAGCTGAGAGGAGAAATGAAGGAGGTTGGATATGCGACAGAGGAGTACGAAAGGTTGGATATGAGAGCTGCGATGGAGGAAGCTGGTCGATGTTGCTTGCGGTTGAGGAGCGATGGAGGATTCTGGGGAGCTGCGATGGAGGAAGCTGCGCAGGCGCGAAGATGGAAGACGCGATGAAGAAGAGCTGGGATAAGAGTAAAGTCATATTTTAGGGAATTGAATAATGAGTCATATTTTTGAAAATGGAAAGCTCATTAGTTATATTGAGGTCATTTTTTCTAAAAAGTTTCTATTTACACAAATATAATTGCTTATATTTTAGATGAAAATATGATTAATCATTGTGTACGAGTTACTGGATAAGAGTAGAGTGATAGGTCATTGTTAGATGATCAATCATCGGGAACTAGTCATTGAATATATGACTTTTTCTGGAAAATTGTAAGGTAGGTCATATTTTTGTTTTTAAGTTTAATTTAGTCCTCACTCCATCCTGAAATTATTGTCTCACTTTCCTTTTTGGGATGTCCTAAAATAATCATCTTTTTTCTTATTTGACAATAATACGCCACTCATATCATTTCATTCATTTTCTAATCAATTTTAACCACAATTTTTACCCTTTGAATTACTTTCTTAAAGTTGTGCTAAATCAAACAAGACAATTATTTTGAAAAGGAGGGAGCAATATTTATAGAAAAGGGCCAAAAAATGAAATGAATAAAAAGCGGGTAAATTCCCGAAATAGGAGTAAAAAAGTTTGAAAATTCCAAAATAGAACTGACATGTTTTTATTTCCAAAATAGGAGTAATTATTGCCAAATTTGAAAAATACTGTCATCTTTAAAGTCTGGTACTGCCAAAACATGTCAGCAATTAGTTCTATTTTAGAAACAAAAACATGATAATCATATTTTAGAATAAACAAACCTTTTTAGTCTTATTTAAATAATTTTTCATAAAAAGCACACATTTTTCAATTTTTATTTTCAATTTTTTTTCAAATGCCACACTAGACGGGCACCTTTACTGCTGCCAAAATCATACCGGAAATGAGATGCTAACTCGTGAAATGCTCACATTCAGACCACTGACTCTTTCCTACTTCAGACCAACCTCATTGCTTAATTCAACATCTGGCGCTGGTGGCCTGAGCTTTACCGGAATATTATCCGGCCAGCCCTTTCCGATGGCCAGCTTGTCTACTGTTTCTACCCAGAATGAGGGAGCCGTTTCGGAGCCAAACTCAAAGTCCGCTCAGCCCCTGCAGGTACAGTATGCTCTTTTTCGGTTCCAATTATGATCTGTTAAATTGATAGGAACGCTGGAATTGCTAATTATATCTTACTTATGGGCTGTTTTCTTCTCGATCTTGTTGCTTTTTATTGTATTACACTCCGTATAATTTTTCCCTAATTCGACCACGGCTACATGTGCACTTTTTTCTTTGTGGAGAGCCCTTCAGATTGGAAATCTCATAGTGAAGTGCCGAAAATGGACTTGGTTGAGTTTGATCTTCCCCTGGATGGTTGAAATGTGATAACTTTAGTTTTAACTAACCAACAAACTTGAAAGAAAAAGCAGGATGGATGATTTTTAAGACCTGCACATCACCAAAATTAAACAATACCAAAGTCAAACAAGAATCTTTTTTTGGTGAAGGTAGTAACTTGCAGTACGACTTTAGATCACTCTATTTTAGTATTTTTATGCAGTTATGCAAAATATTTAGTAGGCTTCTCTAGAAGCACATACGTTATAAAGATGGGAGGTAATTCGAGATTTGATTTGCGTCTTCTTAGTGGTAGCTTAATTATGCTTACTAACTTGGAAGGAGAAACTTTTGGATCCCTGTTGCGGTTATGCTTACACTGCCTTTCTTAGTCAATACCCAGAGTGTGCCCTCTTAGAGAATTTTGGTGATGGCTTGTTCAATTGTTTTATGAAACTATTGGGCTGCAGACTGTAGAAAATGTACCTATAATGATAAAATACTTTGCCTCAATTTTACAAAAACTAGAATTTTCAGCACTGAAGTAGTACATGATTACTAGAGGGCCGGACCGCCGGTACATGATTACTAGAAAATGGCAGTTTGTTACTGCAAAAATAATGCCACTGTACTACTCTGAGAATGGAATGTGTTATAAATCTAATGCGCTAAACCTATGATTTCTATAAACCTATGGTCTCTTATACTTCACTATATGCCCTCAAGCTCAAAGTTTGACACAAAACTTGACCATAAAAGTTGAAATTTTAAGTGATGAAAACATCATTGTGGACAAAGCAAAGTTTACACTGAAATAGAAAACCCTTTTAAAGATTTTCCATTTTCATTCATGGTTCATCAGTCAAGGACTGTTTAAATTGAATGATTACAACAAAAGACTATGAGATCTCTTTAATTAGGGAAAGAAATAAAGATCAAGCAGAGATACATAAAACCTTAATCATGGATTCATGGATACCTCTTGATTTGATTATCCTACAAAGAACAAGACATCTACTAATATATATCTAAGGTTTGTTTTACTATCAGTGATGGCTTTGATCCTAATGGTTAAACATAGACTTTCCTATTTAGCCATTTTATTTATCACTAATAAAATGCCAATATAAAAATTAACGGGCCAAACCTTATGGTTAAATGTAGGGTTTTGTATACTTTTTCCTAAAAAAATGGGTTACCAAATGGGCATATTGTTTACTATTTTCTACTCACCATTTTTCTTATTTTCCAGGTTGCAAAGCGCCTAGAGAAGTTCAAAACCACAATTTTCACCCAAATGAGTATGCTTGCCATCAAGTATGGTGCTATAAATCTTGGCCAAGGATTCCCCAATTTTGACGGGCCCGACTTTGTAAAGGAAGCAGCTATTCAGGCAATCAGAGATGGTAAAAATCAATACGCTCGAGGTCATGGCGTCCCTGACCTAAATGCTGCTGTAGCTGCACGGTTCAAGAAAGATACTGGCCTTGCTATTGACCCTGACAAAGAAGTCACTGTCACCTCTGGTTGCACTGAAGCAATTGCAGCAACCATGTTAGGCTTGATAAACCCTGGTGATGAGGTAATACTCTTTGCTCCTTTCTATGATTCTTATGAAGCTACGTTGGCTATGGCTGGAGCTAAGATAAAGTGTGTTACTCTACGCCCCCCGGATTTTTCGGTCCCCCTTGATGAGCTCAGATCATCTATATCTAAAAATACCCGTGCAATCCTCCTGAACACACCCCACAACCCAACAGGGAAAATGTTTACCCAGGAAGAACTCAATGTGATTGCCTCACTATGCATCGAAAATGATGTGATTGTCTTTGCTGATGAGGTTTATGACAAGTTAGCATTCGAAACAGAACACATTTCAATTGCTTCTCTTCCAGGAATGTATGAAAGGACTGTTACCATGAACTCATTGGGGAAGACATTTTCACTGACAGGCTGGAAAATAGGCTGGGCAATTGCTCCCCCACATTTGACATGGGGAGTGAGGCAAGCTCATTCATTTCTTACTTTTGCTACGTCTACTCCAATGCAATATGCTTCGGCAGCAGCCCTTAAAGCACCTGATTCTTATTATGTGGAGCTTAAGAGGGATTACTTAGTAAAGAAGGCCATACTGGTGGATGGGTTGAAGGCTGCAGGCTTCACCGTGTATCCATCTAGTGGAACATATTTTGTGATGGTGGATCACACACCTTTTGGAATGAAAGATGATATTTCATTTTGTGAGTATCTAATAAAGGAGGTTGGAGTCGTAGCCATACCAACTAGTGTTTTTTATCTAAATCCTGAAGATGGAAAGAATCTTGTAAGATTTGCTTTCTGCAAAGACGAGCAGACACTAAGAAGTGCAGTTGAGAGGATGAAAGAGAAGTTATTGAAGAAATGAAAAGAAAACCCAAAAGTTAATCAGGTATTCTTTACTTCACTACAAAGGAAAATTCGTCGGTATCCACAATTCTCACCCTCTACTAATACATGGCATCTTAACATAAGGAATACAATGTCACTGCTATAAGCCTGTAATACATATAACTCCATGGAACTAAAACAAACTGTTCATTTTATCAAAATAAAGAAGGTCAGTGAGATACAAACGAGTATTTAGTTGTCACTTATCACAAAAACATGTGTGAGACAGGTCACTTATCACAAAAACATGTGTGAGACAGTGAGACTATGTCAGACTGAAACACTAATACTCTTTGGTCAAAAGTAATACTTCCTCTGTCCGAAAGGAGTTCCGTTTCTAATTATGGTTTTAGTATTAAAAAGATTGCTCTTTTCTTGGGATGGATGTAGAACTTTTAAACATATTAAGAGCCTGTTTTGTAACCCTCATTTTTAATCTATTTATCTTATTATCCATTTTTTACCAAATACGTAACTTCTTATTTCACACGTTGAGTTGTGTAATAATCAAAATAGGTAAGGTTGGATTACTTTTTTGGCTGAATTGACTGAAGTAGTGGTAGAAGACCATTTTATCTATTCTTTTTCATCATTTCCAATGGAGCCAAAGACTTACTATTTTTGGCTTGGGATAATAAGATAGGATAAAGTAAAACGGCTCACTAAACTGTCTGCGTTTCTTTGTTATGAAGCAAAGGCCAGTTCATGTAATTTTTGATGCGATTTTCATCATGTGTCATCCGAAAACATTCTCTTTGTGCTTTGGTACAGGTGTTAGTCTGCAAACATCTAACACCCCCTTACTCCACCGTAGAAGGCAGGGTGTTAAGGGAGCCTTTGCGGCACTGGGGAAATATTGTTGTTATTAATAAAATGTACTCCCACTGTTCCTCATTAATAGTCTCCTTAGGATTTTTGTGGGTTTTAAGAAGAAAATAATAGGGGTATTATAGAGGGTGTAGGGTAAATGAAAACGTAGAAAGAGAATATATTGAGAAGAGTAGAGTAATGATAAAGTAGGAAAGAGAAAGTAGTATGTAAAAAGTAAAAAGGGGTAAGGGTGATAAAAGTGGGGGTATAAAAGTATTTTGATTGAAAAAACTTACTAAAAAGGGAAAGAGGGACAAATAATTAAAAACATCCCGAAAATGAATATGAGACATTTATTAGAGAACGGAGGTAGTATTTTATACTACATAGATAAATTTTCCATAATTCACCAGATTTAGCCAATTCAGCCGCTTTAACCAACATTTCATCGATTTGAGCAGATTCATCATTCATCCAATTCAGCCAATATCAGTGTTACCAAACGAGTTCTAAGCAATGTTCTAAAAGGCGTAAGGCATGCCGAGGCGGCACGGCCAAGCCTTAAGCCTTTGATTTTTTTTCCTTTATATTAATATTCGTAAAGCTATTTTTAAATATTTAAATTTAAAAATCAATAAAGTCATTCAGAAACATCAAACATCAGATTCTTCTCATTTTCAACAAAAAGGGTTTGTCGAGTACTGATTCTAACAAATACAGAGCATAAATTTACCAATGACACAAAAACTTGATCTGAAAACGTAATAAATGTAACAGAACATATACTATAAAGTTTTTATAGTTTAGGGTGCTAACAAACTTTTGTATAAATTTTAGGGTATATATATATATATTACATGTGCAAGTTTGGGGTACTCATCTCACACCACTTGAAAGTTTGGGATATTGAAATTATTTTCCCCTAATACTAATAACAATAATAAGCCTTTCCATCATTTGCAATGGAGCCAAAGATTCATTATTTTTTGGCTTGAGATTATGATGGAATAAAGCAAAATGGCTCACTAAACTGTCTGCGCTTCTTTGTAATGAAGCAGCAGTCAGTCCATACAATTTTGGACGCGATTTTCACTATGGGTCATCCGGAAACAGTCTTTCTGTGCTTTAGTATAGGGGTAAGACTGCGTACATCCGACCCCCCCTTACCCCACCGTAGGTGGGAGAGCCTTTGCGGCACTGGGGTAAATGAAAATGAAAATGACTAATAACAATAATAAGCATATTATTTTAACAAACAAGAGTAAAAATAGTAATTTAACAATAATAAACTATTATTACGTACTATTTAGTAGAGATAATACAATAATGTTAATGATTATTATTCAAGAATGAAGTGATTGAACTAAATTTTATAGTTATATAATATAAGCAATATGATAGATGTAAATTTAGAACTAAGAAATAAACAATGTAAGGAGTCTGAATGTAAGCGAGCAGATGGGTGAAACGTAGTACTACTTTAATGTTCCCACACCGGAAAAGAGAAGACAATTCCTCCTCCTGACTGCCTATATATTAAAGTCATCCATCTAAATTGAAAATTGCTAACTAGGGGAATAGCAGTCACGTTGTGCCATGTGCGTATGGGTTTAAATATGGCCTAACACGCCTATTAGTTAATTTATATTCGGGATTTTAAAGGCTTAACTCGTTTTTGTGCACACCTTTTGATGTGTGGGGCATTTGCTATGCGCCTTGCGCATAGGCACGCCTCTGCGCCGCCTAATTAAGCCTTTTAGAACACAGGTTCTAAGTAGTAATATTACTTTTGTTTCAGAAAATAACAAGACTTGTGGTAATAGTACGTATTACTTTATGATCAAATAAACCGCCTTTAAGTTTTGTGTCAAAAGAAGTTTCCGTCTTATGGTACTCAGTACTATATTGCCGGTTTTTCAGTTGCTATTAACTTATGATACTACTTTTTTGAATGATGATATAATAACGGGCAGCAGGTTATTTGGTACTGTATATAACTTTAAATATTGCATTCTTTGTTGGTTAAAGATGTTTTTGTCTCACATTAAACTGATCACAAACTTTCAGCAGGCACTGGCGTTACAAAAAGGGCTACATGTAAAGTTCCACAAAAAGTATAGGTGGCGAACAGCTGCTTGAACCTTCTGATTTTATTTGCAACTTTGCACATTACAAGTGAACAATTTGTTGCATGCCCATTCTCATATTATTTCTTGTGTTAGCAACTTACCTATCTTTTATCTCTGTAGTACCCGTTTCTGTTGTTCGCCTGTTGTGCCTTGTTCATTAGTCTATTTGCTGCTGTCTGTAGTGTTGCTGTTTTTAATCTTATTACTACTCTCTACTGCTGCTGCCGTTCATAAATCTATAAATCCTTCTTTGATGCACATCGAGAGCATCACAAAGTATCAGAATAAGTGGCGTGTATTTGTGTGCCCAAAAAAAGTTCTCATGATGGTCACAGGACGGATCCCCTGGAGGGCCACTGGAGGGTTACTTGGTTTCTAATTTCAGGGTTCACGACTTCACGGAATTATTCGTGCAAAAAATGGTATGGACACCTGCATTATTAATATTTATGGAGGGTCATATTTATGGTCATTGTATTATTGAAAAATCAAATGCAGATAGGAGGGTAGAACCTCGTGCATGTTTTTACTGGAAATTCATGGTGTACTTTAGGTGTCCGAGAGTCTAGTCCGAGTCCTTGAAGGCGGCCTAGGTCTAGACCGCCTCTTTATGGCAGGGGCCTAGGTACTTGACTCCCTCTTAGGTTGCTAGGTACTAGGCGGGCAATCTAGGTACTCACAGAGTCACAGAGTTTTGTGTCTGTAGAAGTTGATGAAGAATTCCTTGAAAAACAATGACTTGAACCTGGCACCACGGACTTACCCAATGTAGATGAAGTGTGTTACTGTGTTACCTTTAAAATTCGTACTTTGTTGCATATGCAGTAAAGATGGACTGGGACCGGGTCGGGCCAGGCTCCGGGCCGGGCTTCGGCGGGTTCCAGGTCCAAAATATTCCGGCCCGGGTTAGTGCCGGGTAGGAGTGGACTCGGGCCGGGCCAACCGGCCCGGAACCGGACCGGCCCGCTACTGTGCGGGCTAAGACCGGCCCGGTGAACCGGTTGGTTGCCCGGTTCAGGCCACCCGGCCTGGTGGGATGGCGGTTCGGGCTCGGGCTCGGGCCCTTCAAAAGGTGAACCAGCTCGGCCGGTTCGGGCCCGGGCCGGGCCAATTTATTATTTTTTTTGAATTTTTTTTTTTAGTTTTTGGGTTGGGCTGGGTATTTTGGGCCATTTGAGGTGGTTAGGGTTGGTTTGGGGGTGAGGGGGAGGGTTGGGGGTTAACTAGGAAAAGCCAAAAAAAAAAAAAAATTAAAACTGAGGCCCGGCCTGGCCCGGACTGGACCCGGATGGCCGGTTCCGGGCTTTAGCCCGGGTTGGGCGGGTCAGGCGGGACGGTTACGAGCCCCCATTTTTGTTGAACCGGACCGGCCGGTTCAGGCCGGTTCCAAGCCTATTTTTTTTTTGTTTTTTCAATTTTTTTTCCTAGGGTAGGGCTGGGTGTTTTGGGGGTAGGGGGGAGGTCGGGGGATAACAAGAAAGCCAAAAAAAAAATTTAAACATTGAACCGGGCTAGGTTCGGCCTGACCCGGTTAGTCCTGAACCCGATATCAACCCGGGCCGGTTCCGGGCCCAAGTAAATGGAAAAAAGCCCGCCCGGGCCCGGCTCGGAACCGGAATCGGACCGGCCTGGGTCCATCCCTACTAATAGGCATGAGGTGATGACAATTATTCACACATAGTAGATAGACATAGAAAAGGTGGTTTGTTTGCGAATTTACTACGTAGTACTTCCTCCGTCTCTTTTTAGTTGCAACAGTCAACATTTCACGTTTGCCAACACACAACTTTGACCGTCATTATATTTAATTCTGTATTAGTAAAAATAAAATAAAAATCAGATTATAAAACTTAGTAATGAGATGAATTTAACAACATTTTTCAAAAAAATAATTCACATACATTAATAAATAAAATGTAGTCAAAGTAAAGTACATGAATAGTGTATATATTCCAATGTTGCAATTAATGCGATAAGGATGATAATATTAATTATTAAAGGCCTGAAGAGTGAAATCTAACAATGAAAATGTGAAAGCTTCCTAGATATTCTGGTTTTTCAAAAACACAAATATTATACTATATTACAGAGTATACTAAATTAACTTTGTAAATATGTTACTTTTGTAATATAATGAAAGCAACAAATTTTTATTTAAAAAGGCAACAAAATATTATTTTGCATTTCTGATTTTTGTGATTCTAAAATTTATTGAAGAAAACCCTTGGAGATCATTATTTTGGTATCATGTCTGTCCCAAGCCAGGATAAAGGAGGAGGGTGGTGTGGTAGGTGTGTGACGGTTAACAATATCACTTAGTCACACCAAATGACATGAATCAAAATATGAATATTGCTACAGCTAGGTCATCACTCGTAAGCGACTCGTCATTCCTCCGCCTGGGGGTGGTGTCAAATGAGCAACGACACAGTACATTTCATAGGCATGAGTGTGGTGATAAGAATGCTAAGGCTGCTAGGTCGTGGGCCGAAAGTGACGTGCCACTCCGATGCCCAGGGATAGTTTCAAATATGCAAGGGCATGGTGGAGGTTGATGTGGTGTGAAGAAGAGAAGGCGTGATGCTAGATTGCGTTTTGGGATATGAAATGTTGGCTCTCTTACGGAAAGATCGTCTGAGATAGCCGAGATTATGAAGAGGAGGAATATCAGCATAATGTGCATGCAAGAAATTAAGTGGGTTAGAGAAAAAGCACATGAGATTAATCTCAGAAGTTTTAAGCTGTGTTACTCGGTGAGCGAGAGGAACAAAATGGAGTATGCATTATGGTGGTAGCCTGATAGTTATATGTATATATCAGCATATGTGTAAATAAATAATATATACACACACGTATATATTATTAACACACATTTAAATTGATTTAAATGTTGTTAATATTAATATTATTACTAGGGGTGCGATAACACAAATACCAAACCAAAGTACTCATATTACCAAATCAAATACTTGGGTAGTTGGGTTAGGTAATTTGGCTGCAAAAGTTGACAATGAAAACTTGGGGTGAGGATTGCTGGAAATGTGGAATGGTGGTCTTTGGTGGATGAATAATGCACCCCTTAACGAGACCATGTATACGTTAGCCGACCACCAAATTTAGTCGTTCACCAATCACCACACTCCCCTCAGACTCATATTTGTAACAAAATATTTACATGTGGGGTACTTTTAGGTTTATAATACAATTTAAGGTAATGAGTGTGTTTCACATTTCACAGTTTCAGGTTGTCAATAGTGGGATTTACTATCGGAGTAAGGTGTCGGGTTGACAAAAGATGTTTGGTAATTTAGCTGTTTGACAACAATAATTAGTAGAAAACCATATATTTCAAAACGTCAATCCAAAACTCTTCTATTTGTAGAGATAGAAGACGTTAGGCCAAACAATTTCTTACTAAACAACGTTTCACTTTCCAAACACATCTAATATGACTCTTTAGAGGACTATGGACAACTCTTAAATACAAAATAACATCATCTACAAAGAATGAATGGGGATATATAGAAATATAAACATATACTCTGTATGTTTGTGATGACGGATAAGATTTAAAAAGTGAGTATCATGTAAAAAATACTCCCTTCGTCCCGTTGAATCTTCACGTTTGCTTATGACACGATGTTTAATGAGCTCAATTAATAGAAGAACAAGTGACTTGAATTCCCTTTGACTTTTGAGGGAAATTAATGCTATCTACTCAAATATAAAAAGTGGATGGATGGTGAAGGGTAGTTAGGAAATTTAATGTAAAATGAGTTGCCTAAAAAAGAAACCTAAGGAATATATGGGACATCCCAAAAAGAAAAGTGTAAAGATTTAAATAGGACGGAGGGAATACTTATCGATAATAAGAGTTTATATAAGTGATTGTTCGAGCAGGTAGAATAAACGCCTGTTTGGCAATACTAGAATCTCCTAAAATTGAGGAAATTCTTAAGGGAGTGATGAATTGACCAATTTGTTTATTTATGAAAAAACTATATTTTATAAATAAAATAAAGATTTTTCATGAAGGGATATGAGATAATTACTCTAAACTTGCACATTATATATATATAGATATATATATACATACATACATATATATATACATATATATATATATATACATATATATATATATACATATATATATATATATACATATATATATATATACATACATATATATATATACATATATATACATACATACATACATATATATATATATATATATATATATATATATATATATATATATATATATATATATATATATATATATATATATATATATATATATAAGGTTCAAGTGAGAAAATGATCTTAGGAGAGAAATGAGAATGAATCTGGACCGTTAGATTATATTTTGTGAAATTGAATGTGCATTAAGTGAAACTGAAATGTGCATTAGGTGAAATCAAAATGTGCAACACAAAAAGTAAGACACAATGATATTATGTGAAGCTGAATTGTGCATTAGAGCAAACCGGAATATGCAATAGGTGAAACTGAAATGTGCTAAATAAAAACTACAATGCGGTGACATTTTTGTGCCTTTTATTCTGCATATTTCAAATTCACATAATGCACATTTGAGTTTAACTTTTCATTCTGCACATTTCAATTTCACTTAATGCGCATTTCAGTTTTACCATATGCACAATTCAATTTTACTATAGTTTCGCATTATATGAAACTATTTATTTTGAAACAATGAAGAAAGATACTCCCTATTTTGCAAGTGGAAGCATTATTTTGTATGTACGTACGTAATTATGTATGTATGTATACACACACACACCCACCCACCCACCCACCCACATGATCTTGTCCAGCACTCCCCCGTCCGAACGTCGTCCGAACACCGTCGTTTGTGGCGGTTTTCAGTGGATTTTTTTGATAAAACTTTTTGAGCATGTTTATTATCATGTCTAGTTTATCCACAAATAATTTCAGCTCAAAATTCGATCGTGAAGGCAGTCAAATCATTTTTTTGAAGTTGACTGCGCCAAAATATACATATAAAAACGCATTCAACCTCAAAAAAGATTTGATTGCATTCCTGATCGAATTTTGAGTTGAAATGTTTTGTAGATATACTAGACTTGATAAAGAACATGCTCAAAAAAAATCATCAAAAAATTGCACTGGAAACCACCCAAACGGCGATGTTCGGACGGGGGACGGGGGAAGGGCTGGACATGATCATTTCTCTCCCTCTCTTTGTGTGCGTCTAATCGCAATACTTTTAATTTATAGTTGTCAATATAGGGTATACAACTTTGACTATTAACATTGAGTAATAGTGAAAATTATAGAGTTTAACAAGTCAATTTTTGTTCTGAAAAAGTCAAACATTAATATTTTATTTGGAACAAATTTTATATTGTTTTATACTACATAAAATAATTGTTTAATACATCAATGAATAAAATAAAAACAGTGTCTCAATAATGTAAAGGTCAATTAAATATGTTAATATGAAATTCGTATGATGACAAACACAAATTAAAAGCGTTGCAATTGTATAGACTATGATAATATTATTCTTTTCGCAATGGAAGTTTATAATGTTAATCGTATCTTGACGAATACTAAAATATTCTAAATTAAGTACTCAACTATAAATTTACATTTGTGAAAGAAAAAATATATGATTTTGATGTTAAGATAACTTTTTTATATAAAGTTGGTGTATATATATTACATATATACAAATTTGAAGTATGAAATTATTTTTATGTAATTTGCATTGGCAAATCTAAATCGATCTAAATTGCATTATTTTAGTATTATGTATTTTTAATAAAAGTTGAAATAGTAATATAGTTATTGGTAAGAAACAAAAAAAGCCGGGGACCTACCCTTCTAGACTTATCGTCAATATGGGGAATTTGAAGGAAAGACGAGTATCCAACGGACAGGAACACACACCAGAATGATCGGACGGTTGCTATCAAATCCAGGAGCCCTACTGGTCAGTCCTCCCACATGACCCGGCCCACTTTCAACCCACTCATTATCATCATCACCTAATTTACTTTTCTCTCTCCTCCTCTCTGTCTTTCTTTCTCTATGTTTTCCTCTTGCTTCAGTTTACTCATTCAAACTCCCAAACCATTTCTTATAAATTAATGATTTTGAATTGAATAATCACAAACTGCTTCTTCTCTCTACTGTACATTTGCCTATATATTGGGGAGCTTGATATGAAGGCCCTGTTTGGTTGCGCGGTTAAGCTTTCGAGATGCATTAATGGCAGCTTTCTGAGATAATAAAGAGAGGAAGAGGGGAGGGTGGAGCGCGCGCGAGAAACAGAGATCCGATTCCAACGGCCGGGATTATTTTCGCTTTAATTTAAAAAGACACGGAGTAGATTTTAATGGAAGGTCAGAAAAGCCAGGTGAAGCTAACGAGGGCCCACTCCTCCTCCCTTCTCCGCTCGTCGCCCACCTTCCGGTTATCGATCCAAAGCTCCGCCGTGAACGATATTCCGCCGTCCGATGGGGGCGACCCCCCTGACCTTGAAGAGCAGAAGCCCCACAGTAAAAAGCCGGGCGGAACCACCCCGGCGCCGTCGCCGGCTCATGGATTTCGCCCATTCCGATCTGGTTCGGCGCGGGAGGCTTCTATCCTCGCCGTCTCCCTCTTCTCTCTGTACATTCTCTCGATTTTCTTCAACTGGGATGACGTCCCCACCTCGGAGAATCTTCTCCTGGCGCTGACCTTTGTTGCGGTGCTTCTGTTCATGGTCCGGAGGAATAAGAAGATGGTTCGGCTGTGCTACGTTTTCCTGAGGCAACTCTGTGAGGAGTACGGGAAGAGAGTGGGTTTCGCGTCTAAGAGTTCATCGAGTCCGGTAGAGTGGTTTATAGGCCGGGAGGCTAATCCGGATTTGGAGAAGGAGAAGGTAATGGCGGTAGTGAAAGAAGGGGTGGAGTTTTACAGCAACGGGGACTTGTACGAAGGTGAGTTCCACAAGGGAAGGTGCAACGGGAGCGGGGTTTACAGTTACATGGGAAGTGGGAGGTATGAAGGGGACTGGGTGGATGGAAAGTATGATGGGTATGGGATAGAGAGTTGGGCCAAAGGGAGCAAGTACAAGGGACAATATAGGCTTGGTCTGAGACATGGCTATGGAGTTTATAGATTCTACACAGGAGACGCATATGCTGGGGAGTGGTGTAATGGGGAGAGCCATGGTTGTGGGGTTCAGACTTGCTCCGATGGAAGCTTCTATGTTGGTGAATTCAAATACGGTGTCAAACACGGCCTTGGCTGCTACCATTTCAGGTAAAAAAAATCGTAAATGAAGCCCCCCCCCTCTAATTCCATTTTGTGATGTTTTTTTTTCATTCAATTTTGATATTCTTTTTTGGTGGGAATGAGGTTTGGATTTAAGATTTAAAGATGACTTTTTTATTCTTGAATCACACTGCGCTTCTCTCCTAGTTGAACAGTAGTGTATTTTGTTCTACCACCAGATGATAGAGATATGAGTCTAAATCCATTTTGCGTGTGGCCTTCGGGCATTTAATATGTAAATGATTGTTAGATTCGGTGATCTATAGTGGTTATTTAGTTGAACCTAATGTGGAAAATAGTCTAATCATTCATTTGAATTTGTGACAGTAGCTAACTTTGATTTTAGTTCACTTCCCCGTGGTTTCTGTGACATTTCCTTTGGTTTTCTCTTTGGGGTAATTTTGTAGTTTGTCTCAGATTTTTGCACACCGTTGCATCAATAATTGGCAATTAATAATCTAATATGCTTATACTTGATGTCTTGATGATATCATATGCATTCATGTATTGAACTATTAACTGACCGTTAGTAGAATTAGTATAATCATATACTTCGTATTATAGTTTACTGTACTGTAATTGTTAGGGTCATCAGTTTGTCCAATGATACCTCTTTGAGACCATCATTAGTTAGGATGATTTTTTAGGAATGACTGAAAGTAAAAAAACGATGACATCCTATCCATGAGGGCCCTAGAACTGGCAGGACAATTGCCAGGAAGGGGTTCGGCCAAGGGACTGGAAGTGAATGATAGAAGGATGTATTTTGTTATATGGGCATGTTTAAAAAGGATTACCAAATTAGAGTTTCATATATTTTGGGAAAATTAGAGTTTTATTAGTATGGCTTTCACGGATTTGAGGGTAGTAGAGTTTTATTACGGCTGGAAATGACTTTTCTACCGGTGAATATTGTACTGGTCAAAAAGTAGTACTCCTTCCTTCCTTTCTTGTAAAGTACACTTCCCTATTGGGATGTCCCAAATGATTCAATAAAGCAGACTTTTTATTTTGCCATTTTCCCCGGGTCAAACTCAAATGTATCTCATGTTTTGGGATGGAGTAATTTTTATTTCATGGTAACAGAGTAAACTGATTAGTTTTTTTTTTGCCTAATAAAGAATGAAAACTTTATCTACAGCCTGTCTTTAAAAACAATACAAAGAGATATAAATAGAAATGGAGGGGAGTAAATATTTTCCATATTTTCATCATGTGCATTCAGCCAATTTGGCCAACTAATTGGAGTCAAAGTACCAATCCGTCATTTTTATGGCTTTGTAGGAATGGAGACAGATATGCTGGAGAGTATTTTGGGGATAAAGTCCATGGTTTTGGGATGTATCACTTTGCAAATGGCCACTGTTATGAAGGATCATGGCATGAGGGGCGCAAACAAGGTTACGGGGCATACATTTTTCGGAATGGGGAGACAAGAAGTGGGGAATGGCAGAATGGCAATCTAAAGTCTTCGTCTCCCTTAGTAAATGAGGCAGTCTTGGAAGCAGCAGTTCAGGTAAATAGTGTGGTCAACACATTTAAATTCTCATTTAATGAACTCAACTTCCTCTTCCTCTTTATCCATGAAGTACACACATGTAATAATAATGACTATACATTGTTTGCTCACTTGCTCTGCAGGCTGCAAGAAGAGCAGCACAAAAGGCTATCAATATTCATCGTGTAGAAGAGCAGGTAAACAAGGCAGTCATAGCAGCAAACCGAGCTGCTACTGCTGCTAGAGTTGCTGCTATTAAAGCAGTTCAGAATAGAATGGATGGAAAATTTTGTGATACCTGTAGTTGAAAGGTTACACGACTACTTGTAATTGTAAATGTATGTTTAAAAAGAAAGGTTTAGTTCAACTTTTGGTCCCTTGACTGAATTCATTCAAGCTTTTGGTCCTCAACTTCCATTTTTCTAACTTTGGTCCTTCTAGCCACATTTCTAGCTACTTTCCATACAAGTTCCGGTCAATTTTCGATTCAAGGACCATAAGTGAGAAAAAGTCTGTAGTTGTAGGTTCAAAAGTTAAAAGGTTCAAGTCGAGAATGAAATTTTCAAGTCAGGGGACCAAAAGTGTAATTGCTTCAAAAAAACTTTGCTGCTGTTGTGATGTTTATAACCCTGGTTAGCAAAAGGCTAACTGGAGGTTGAGGTTTTGAGCTTTGACTAAATTGTAAGCCTGTAACATGTACATAGTGCTTGTTTTCTCAATGAAAACATCCATGTGATTTTTTTCCCAAACAATTTCTTGTTCTGCCATGTCTTTCCTCCTGCTTATTTATCTTCTGAGTTAATTAGCAAAATTGATTAGTATGGTTGATCACTGTTGAATTGTTGATGAATGATGTATATTGGCATGTCTTCTAAGATAGAAATTTTGGGCAAAAATAATCCCCTTGGAAACACATTCACAAAAATAGTGTTTTTATTACCAGATTCACAATAAAGTTCCCCAACAAATTTTAAGGTTTTGCGAGACTATTAACAAATTACTGCGTATAATTCTTTATATAAATGACGTTTGTGTTCAATTGCAATTTGCAAGCTATTTATTTTTATTCTTGGGCACGCAGAGGATTAGAAATCATAGATATAATCTTGAAACGATTTTAAAACTCCGTACCAAATAAGAATTATTTTGGTCTCTAAAGTTTGAATTATACTTCGTATGGTAATAGCCATTTGTTTTTGTAGTGAGGTTAAAGTGGAGTAATTTGAAAATGAAAGGTTATGCTTATAGGATGTATAGGACTTCATAATAGGATTATAGGATGTCATATGATTCTATATTGGAGTTTATAGGACTTCATAATATTTACCGTTAGTGCACCCCACATCTATGATATTATTTGTAACGTCGATTAAAAAATCATCCGATCAGACTGTGTTTAATTGAGGCATATATATGTCATACATTCAATCAATATATATATATATATATATATATATATATATATATATATATATATATATATATATATATATATATAGGAGGAGTGAGATCACATACTAATCATGCTTAATTTACTGACCTACAAACTCAATAATATGCACCACTTTGAACTTCAATATGCAGTACAAATAATGTAAAGATACACTCTTTGAACTTTAATATGCAATACAAATAATGTAAATATGAAATTGCAATTTTATGGCTTGAATAATATGGAATACTTTAAACTTTAATGTGGAATACAAATAATGTAAAGATGATTTGAATGAGATGACTAGTTTGTATGTGATTTCACCCCTGCATCTTTACATTATTTGTACTGCATATTGAAGTTCAAAGTGCTGCATATTATTGAGTTTGTAGGTTAATATTTTAATCATGTTTTGTATGTGATCTCATATATATATATATATATATATTCAAAGATGTATACACACTCAATTATTCCTAGATGTTAAAATTTTAATACAAACATTATAAGAATTCGGTGCACAAAAGGAAGAGAATGAAAAGATTTTGGTTGACAAGATGCATAGTCATTAGAACAACTCCGTACTACGTATAAGTTTGGATAAGGGATCAATCATAACACAACAATATAATTGTTTTTAGATATATTATTTTATTTCATAAAATTAATACGTGTTCTTTACTTTTAGAGGGGAAGATTCGATATAAAACCAATACTCTAACTACTAATAGACTACTAATTAATGAGTAAGGAGTAGTAAACTAAAATAATTAATGAGTAGTCGACCGATCCAGAACTGAGCTCGACACTATTTTGGATTCGCTCGGACGCGATTTTTCAGTCCCAGATCAGGACCGACCCCCTCTTGGTCTTCGTTACTCGGCCCTGGGTGTGATTATTTTGGACTGGACCGGTTGGTCTAGGCCTGGTTCGAGGCCACACAATTCGGGAAAAAAAAGTTGATTGAGTTATGGGCTGGGACCGAACTTGCCAGTTTACCCAATCCAGCTTGGGACCACTATCTAGCGGGCCGGTCCTGGACCTCCCTTTTCTTTGATAATGACCAGCCGGTCTCATTCCAGAATCGAGACCGGACCAGATCGAATCATTTATCTTTTTCTGTATGTTTTAGTAAGATTGTCTCATACTGTTACAGTACAAAATTTGAAAAAGTTTATAATACGGTACTGATCGAGTACTATCGGATTCTACTTTAACAAAATATCGCGGAGAGGCACTGATTTTTGCTATAAAATTAAATAATGGACACTTTTGTGCTACTTTATGTACAATCTGACGTTTATATGCAAACTCCTAAAATCTGTGAGACTTTTAGGCATGATCTTTTCAGGCATATGACATTTGAGGAAGTTTTTTCTCAAATTATTATATACTCCCTCCGTCCCTAATCTTTCTCCCTTTTCGGCTGGGCACATTTATTAAGATAGTGGGATTTGTGTGGTAGAGAGTTGTGCAGAGGAGAGAGAAATGTGTAAGAATGTGTAAGAATGATTGTGAACCACAAATTTTTTGCTAAAAGGAGGAAGAGGAGATAATTTTGGGACGGACGAAAAAGGAAAGTTTGAAGATAATTTAGGGACGGAGGGAGTATGTATTTGATGATATATATTAAGATTGTGAAATGTGAGCGATCCGGCCAGCCAGCCGTCCAGGGGGCCCATTCTCCCCAGGAGGAAGACATTATCATGGCCTCGCCCACTCCTAAGCACTTTCGTGCTAACTTAAAATACCTAAAAGAATAAGTAAGTAATGGCAATGTACCTTTCATGGCATCACAAAGGAGATGAGGATCAGCTCTGCATTCTTTATTCGTGCTTCACGTAACAGGTACCAGAAATATATGTGTGGTCTCCTTCTCATTGCAAATCAAATATAGTTCCAACTCGAGTTTTTAACCCATTAAAAATGGGAAATTTCTCAAGATATAGTACCTTGTGGATCAACATGAATATTACAATTGAACTATTTAGATAGAGAAAAGAGACAAATAAGTCCTCAAACTATTTGTGATTCTGCAATCAGGTTCCTGAACTGAAAGATTTGCATATACATCCTTCAATTCATTGAAAATTAAGCATTTAGATCCCTTTTTAACTGCTACCCTGATGGTGCAGGTAAGGAGATAAGAAATTAGAGATATGATTACTTAATTTTTAACGAGTTGAGTGGCATATCTGCAAGTCTCAATTTTCTCATTTTAATTGTCATCTAACAAATACAAATAATAAAGGGAGAATTCCTCAAAAGGGACCAAATCAAACTTCAATTGCCAAAATAGGACCATAACTTAAAAATTCCCTAAATAGGACTAGCTTTTCAATTTTACCCTTGCTTTGTTTTAATACAATTCATATTTCATTTACAATTAAAATATAAAAGTAATAACCTAATTTTAATTATAATAAAAACGTAAAAAAATCAAAAACACAAAATAAATTTTAAATAAAATTATTAAAAATAAAAAAATAGGAAATTAAAAAATTATAAAAGAAAAATCTTAAAAAATTAAATTAAAATAAATAAAAAATGAAAAAAGTATTAAAAAATATGCAGGCCTATGCTGCCACCTCAGCAACCTCCAGCTCCGATCACCAAAAAATAATGCCAAAACGACATTTTGAAAGAGTAAAAATGCCATCTTAAAGCATTTTAAGAGAAAAATAGCAGTTTTGACACAAAACAACATTTTTAGCCGATCAGATGTAACTTGGCTTGGCAGTTGCCGAGGCAGTGAGATATGCCTCCATATATTGTTTATATTCTTTAAGGTGTTTTATCTATTTTTATTTATTTATAGAGTTTTTTTTTTATTAATTTAATATTTTTAAAAAATATTTTAGATTTTTTTATAATTTTTTGTATGAGTGAAATTATTTTTTATTGTTTTTTGTGTTTATTACAAATTTAAATATGATTATCCTATTAGGTTATGGTATAATAGGTAGATACAATATACTTTAATCTTATTTTGGTAAGATAACCAACATAGTCCTATTTGTGCATTTAGGGATTAGTTTAGTCCTATTTGGAGCTATTAACTCTAATAATAAACTACAAAAGGATACTCGTGATTATGCGCATTTTGAAATAGGGATTTGAGATTCATTTTTTCACAAAGTGGGGCGGACATGACTTTCGATATGGGGGGTCTCCCGTTTAAATGCAGTAAAAAAGAATGTAACGTGGATGTATAAAAAGTGACATGCATGTCACCTTCTTTTTTACGGAATCTAGACGGATGACCAATAATGATTCAAAACACACTGCACCACTTTGTGAGAATAAACCTCCAAGTCTCTATTTGAAAATGTTCACGACCACAATTACCTTATTTATACTTGCCCCAAATAATATAATAACACCTGTTGCGTATTTTGAAGAAAGTAGACCTAGAACTCATTTAAACTAGTTTCAGTCCAAATGCACATAAGTAAGCAGTCGGCCCGGCCATTTATGAAGGGTGATAGATTTCTTCTTATGAAGGACACACATGTAAAGATGTACATGAGTGGTTTGAGGTCATTTTCCTCATCAGTGTGTTCTAGTAGTCAAATTGGAATACTAATTAAAATAGGGAAAATTGTCAATCTTTTTGGGTCCAATTTACCTATGAGATGCATCTGGTCCTGATTCGGATTTTGGGCGATTTCAAGCAGAAATTTTGAGCTACAAGACACCAGGACCAACTTGTTCGATTTTAGCCAAATCGATTTGGTCCATTTTTGAACAAAAAAAATGTACTCCTTCCGTCTCATAACACCTGGCTTATACTTATTCACAAAGTAGAAAACTTATACTTTTTCACAAATATAATAACTAAAACAATTACACAAAGTTTATTATCATTGACATAAAAATATCAATTTGACTAAATTTTGTGGGACATGGTAGTATAGTATTGGTTTGTTTTGGTATGTAAACGTTTTGAAAAGATAAAAAATAATCTACGTACTCTATTACGAGTACCATTTAGCGTTCCATTATGGTGCCATCATAGTAATGAGAGATTTCGTACCTTATGCACAATAGTGATGTTTGTTTATACTGTTGTTTTGAAGAATATATCTAGTCAAAACAATGTTGTTTAATTTAGGTCATTAGGATGTGGGATATTTAAGTTAAGTTTTCTTTCTTCAATCTAGCGATGCATTTTATCAGCGTATCCCTCTCCTAAGACACTTGGACACCACATTATTAAATGAATCGAAAGCGGGCACTACTCAGTAATCCTTCACCTAAAAAATCTAGCTAATACTCCATACTTTGGAAGAAGAGCGTTCTTTCACATGGGTGAGGTGAAGAGCACAAGCATGGTCCTCATATGATTCGACATCTCCTACACACACAATATTGTGCTTCAAAACATTTCTAAGTGTATTTATTTTGAACACAAAATGATTGCCCATAAAGAATATATACTGGTAGCTTTTATTATCATTTTTTGAAAATAAATAACTTAATTATTATTGATAAGAGTATCAAGAAACATAACAATCAAAAGTCGAAGAATTACGGTCATAACATTCAATGCTACACTAGAGTGAGACAAAAAACATAAAAGACTTATAAAGACGTTCATGTTTGCTAACCCTTCAACGATGTAGACTAGTCCCGCAGTGTGACCAACCACCGAAAAGGAACTATTAAACTTCCCGATTTTGCCTGCCACCGGTAAGGTGCCAAGTGCAGAATTTGTTCCGATTTTACCAGCCACCGGAAAGAAAGCAACTCATGCAATTCCATCTTACTCGATCGGCGGTGGTTCAAGAGCGGGACGACCGGCCTCAATATTGATGCAGAAGAAATCCAGATTCATGATTGATGAAGAAGCCGCTATAAATCTATTACTAGCACACAAGAACACCAAACTAATGATGACGGGGAATATACATCTGGCACACGATAATTCGCCGCCGAAAATGACAATCTCTAGACAACACTAGAAAATAAACGTATAGATAGAACTGAAAATAGTCATTAAACCAACCCCTTTTCATGATTAAAGCCAAAAGGATTGAAGGAAGAGACGAAAAGAAGAAGAGGCGGCTAGGGTTTCCCCATCGCCCCTCCTCTTCCGGTCTCTCTAGGTTTCTATTTTTGTTGACAATATAAAACTACTTCTAAGTTCTACAACTACAGCTTTTTTTATTATCATTAAAATTTCAATCTAACTATTTGGAGAGATCATATAAATGACATAATAATGTTCGCACAAGCATGATCAGATTGAATCGCTAATCTCATATTTGAGTAAAGCTCATTCTGAAGGCACCGTTCATACACATTAAGTTTAGCCAAGTCACTAGACAATAACTATATGTGGCATTTGTTCACATGCAACTCGTATTTGTATGAAAATGTTATCTGAAACACTGGTAAATGCTCATAACTAGTGTGTGAACAAACATTATTTTGTCATTCAAGTGTATTGCTTTGTGGGCATGTCTATCTATTTTGGGTAAGTTTTTTTAAAGTTGAGTGCACAAACAGCCATGTACGCAATTGATAGTACCTATCTTAATTGTCTATGGTAAGACTTTTTTGTCTTTGTAATGTAATTTTGTAAACTAAATGTTCAAAAAGTAAACAAGCTACGAAGATTGCTATGTTTGGCTGGTTAGTGGCTTCATGCGTAGCTTTTTCATTTTTACATGGTTTGGGGCACACCGCACACAAAATATGTTAAGGTGACGAGATGATGGATCAAAATCGGTAACAAGTGTGAAGTGAAAAGCACGAAGGACACATATGTGATTTGATATCACATATGGACAGGACATTCTCCATTATAATATTTTCAAGCTATATGTTTCGGGATTCAAATTCATCTCAAGCTAGGGTTGGACTCGGGCCGGGTGGCCCGACCCGGAACCAGCCCAGGACCGGCACTGTTCCGGCCCGGCCCGAACCAGTGGCCCGGTCAGTGACCGGTCCGGGTAGGCCCGACCCGGTGGGTTTCCGGTCCGGGCTCGGGTCACCCATAACAAGGCCCGGCCCGGTTCGGGCCAAATTTATTTTTTTTTTGGTTTTTTTCATTTGTTTGGGCTCCACCGGGTTGGGCTTGATGTTTAGGAGGGGTTTGGGGGGTGAGGGGGGGGGTCAGGGATGGGTAGCTAAGCAAAAAAACAAAAAAAAATTTAACCAAACCCGAGGCCCGGCCCGGCCCGGACCGGTCCCGGGTCCAGCTATATAGGACCGCCGGCCCGACCGGGCCTAGACCCGGCCCGAGTCCAACACTATCTCAAGCACACATAATTTCACAATGGGGATCAAATACACAAGTATAAGGGTTTGAAAGATCAAATGGTTTCCCCCTCCTCCAGGGGCGGACCGTAGCAAAGACCCAGGGGGCTACCGCCCCCCAACAAAATTTTTTTTTAGTGTGTATATATATATACGAAAAATGATTTTTGCTCTTCCAAAAAGTATTTTGAATCCCCCAAAAATATTTTCGCCCCCCCAAATGACTTTCCTGGGTCCGCCCCTACCCTCCTCAATTCTCCAAAACAACCAGGAATCCCAGAGACACCACGCCTCTTCGACTCTCACTGGAAGTAGGGATGGACTGGGACGGGTCAACCCGACATGGGCCCAAAAATGTTTAAGCCCAGCCCGACCCCGGTGGCTAGGTCCGGTCCGGTCCCAGTGGCTATAAGGGGCAGGCTTCGGGCTCGATTTTTTGGGCCCAGCTCAGATCCAATTGCACTTTTTTTTTAATTGAATGCATAGTCCCAGGCTAACCCAGTACCGGTACAAACCCGGGCCGAAAATCCTTAAGCCCAAAGCTCCCTAATCCCGTCCCAAAGCCCGGCTCAATCCCGTCCCAGTCTATCCCTAGCTGGAAGGCATTTCAACATTCCACAGTGTGTTTGATACCTACCTCTTTACCAGCTAGTGTAAGAATTTAATTTGAAAGGCCTCCATAATGGACAAAAGTGTAAAACCATGTTACAGGAGACCCAGTTAGTGCAATCCCACAATTTAACTTTACCTACAAGATGAAGCGATAAAACACCTGACTCTTGAGTTTGGGGTGCAAATACTAAGAAATTAAGAAAAGGGAGTTATGAAACCCTTTTGAAAGGGATTTTTAGATTATGGAAACATCCCTACAACCTATGAAGTCTAATTCAAACAATATATGCATTCAGAAGCTGCAGGTCTGCATCGACAAGGAAGTTTGGAAAAGAAACAAGGACAGGTAAAGTTCAAGTAAATGCAAAAGTCTGCCTTGTTACTGTGCCAAAACTGAAGAAAAATATAGCCTTCCGGATACTAAATTGCAGTAGCTAGTCTAGCTACTACCACATTGTAGTAGTAATAATGAAATATTTTAAGATATTTTATTAATTATTTTATGTAACGAGCTGATCCTGAATATCCCTTATATCTGGGGTAATAGTCTGGTTGAGGACCATCTGGTTCCAGATTTGGTCCCCAATTCAATTCCTTCTGGTTTAAGACACAATCAGAACTGGACTGGAGAATAGGCTATTAGTGGTGCTGGTTCTGGAACCACCCCACGGTTTAGTTTTTGGTTATAGAACTGGACACTCCTTTAATATCAGGACTACTGCGTCTGGCCGTCTGGCCTACCTCACAAATCTATGTGGTTCGCCGTCATAGCTGAGGTCTTCAACAACTAGAGTGCACCACCATTAAAGATGCATGAAGTTGACCAACATAACAAAGAAAGATGACCACACATTCTACAAAACTAAATTATGATCAGTGGACTTTGTCTTCTCTGTCATTCAATCAATGAACTACAAGAGCATGGCATTAATGAATCCCCCCAGACATGATAGTAGATTAAACCAACATGTTTACACAACTCAGCATCATCATCTCAACAGCTTATCATATTGAAATGCCCAAACTCACCATGGTGTTAAGTTAGGAATCAACATATCATAAGCCTTCAATTAGCATTGAGATATCTCAAGAGGGAGATGGGATGAATATATACAAGAGAGATTATACCACCCCTATCTGTAGCATTGTTCTCTCAGTCTTGAATGCTATAAGCTTGCTCAGTACACATGGTCATGCAAGACTCGGGTTTTGATTCTTTTGAAGGAACATTAACAAAACAGTACATAGTAAAACACCTCTTCAGAGATTGGTGGAGTTCTGCTGCTAGCAAAGTGAAAATGAGAAAATACATGTTAAATCAAAATGCGTGTAGTTTGCAAACAAATTAGGGCTGGACGATTCACTTAATCAAACGTGCAGAGTATACCAAGTAAGACGAATGATTAAATTCTAATGCAATTAAAAAGGAAGAAAATTTACCTTAGATTCTAAGATCTTTCTGCTGTCAGTGTAGTATTGGTTTGGATGACTAATCCCAGCATCACAAGGTGAGCCATGAATAGCTTCAAAGGTCAATGTACATGCCACCTAGAAGTATAATGATGGCCACAATATTAGCCCCACACAGAAGAGTTGGAAGTCATCCAAAGCATTTAACGAACGACTTGGGAAACTGTACTGTAGTAGTGTAGACTGACCTGATAATGTCTATTCCGCACTTTGCCCATCACATCCTCCAAAGCAAGGTGTCCAACTCCCATCCTGTTTAGGGCAGCTCGTAAATTCTCTTCACTGTTCACAAAAAATTAGCAAGTTGGAGGTAAGTCAAACCAAATGATAATTATTTATTTATTAAAAAATAAAAATAAAATAAAAACAAAAACAAAATATCTTCAACGATTTGGTGTACATTTATTCCAATCTTGTTCTACATAATTAATTAATATTTGTGGAAAATTGCAGTAAAACTTTGAATGGAATATCAAGGAATGCTCAAATAATTACAACATTTTGTATTTTAAGATTTTAAGGAGCCCCTTGGAAATACAGGGCACTTAATATTTCCAAGGATGGAAAGGGAAAGGGAAACCAGCAATTGTAAATTGTCATATCATGTTGGTTTCATGGTAACTGCAAAGGAATTGAGCATGCTTTTGCTGAACTTGCTATGCTTTTTTAGCTTTGCAATATGGAAGGGAAACCAGAAGAGCTAAGCCAATCACTGGTAAAATAAAATGGTGATTCTTCAATCCAGTGAAGTAATCCATGCGAGATGGATCTGAACCCTAGTCCTCGTGGACACAATATGAGAGGCTGCGCTAGTTGCCTCAAGATGTTGTACCAATAAAACACAAACTATTAGACTATGCATGGATTTAAAAAGACCAGAAAGTCCATTGAATGCCCAAGGCAAACTGATCAAATTTAAACAACCCACTAAATAAATTTAATATTCCCCTATCACATTTGCTTCAGGCTTTTACTGTACCACAGCCATCCAATAGAGACATCATGGTTCATAATGCGTAACCCAAACTACAGACTAGATTAAAAGGAGGGGCATGATGTGCCATATGTTGCAGTTAGCTATAATTCGATGGATCAATAATGATAGCTTAGCCTAGATGATACACACACAGTCACACACATAAAGCTGAAAATGTAATATCAGGATTACAATAGTTCAGTTTTCGGTATGTAGGTGCTGGTTTAGACCACTTCCCATTGCAGCTTAACTATTCCAGAACAACAAAAGCTCTTTGCTAAGAAACTTCAAAGACAATGCTTTTAAAAAAGTAAAAAACCTTTCCTAAAAAAAACTTCAAAGTCAAAATAGCCTGTATATATACAAGGAAAAATGCTTTCTGGTTTTGAAGAAATTACATTCAATGCAAATTCATAAGGTTATAACCTGAAATGGCGATAGGGACATCCGTGATGATCTCCAATACCAGGTGTTAATGATATTAACTTTTGGCAAGAATAAGGTGTGCAATCCTGTAGTCAGGCATAACATTGCTTGAGAAAAATAAAATCAAACACCAAATATGTCACTTTCTAACTTTTAGCTTCCATTAAAGGGGAAAATATGAAGAACTGAAGTTTCCATTAAAGCTAACCATTAACCTGATAGAGAATAAAATAAAGACTTACCATTCGCTTTCCTTCTTTCCCATAATAGTGCCGTACACTATATGCATATTCTTTATCAAACCTTTCAGCACCAACCTACAAAAAGAAAGCTGATGAATTACCAACACTTACTGCTGTCGAGCAGTCACACCACAGCAAATAAAAATATTGATCACAAAGTTACGAGCATCTGGTTTACAACCTCAGGATTACATTTTATTATTTTACCACAAGTTTAGGGTACCTACGCTACTTTTTCTGCCTACATAAGCATGT
Source organism: Cuscuta europaea (assembly GCA_945859875.1). Taxonomy (NCBI): domain Eukaryota; kingdom Viridiplantae; phylum Streptophyta; class Magnoliopsida; order Solanales; family Convolvulaceae; genus Cuscuta; species Cuscuta europaea. The sequence continues at coordinate 17,786,101 of CAMAPE010000013.1, read as the reverse complement.
CATTACGATCTTTGAATTGAAAGATAGACAATTGTAATTCATAATGTCAGCATGGTATCAAGAGCCTTCATTTAAACCATCCAAACTGCCTAGCGTTTAAGATTTTTCTAGGGTCTTTTATTTTCTAAACTGCCCACCAGCTGATTTCTCTTGAAACAGTTCACTGTTCGTTCATGCTATAGTAACTCTACAAATCTGTCCTGAAGTCTTAGATGTTTGTCAGAAATCAGTTAATTACATTAAATGATTAATATCATTGCTCCTTGATGTTGAGAGAGAGGGAGAGAAACAGGTCTTGTAGCTATTTCAGGAAGAAGAGATAGCCAATGAGGAGAGCATAGGCTACCTCGTTTTGGTATATGCATACCATATAGGGGGCACACACAGGAGCAATGTTAGTAACTCCTTGACTAACTAGAGGTGGTTTATGTTGCTCAAATAAGTATACAGTCCAGAAGCTAAAAAAAGAGCTATTCAATACTTCCTAAAGAGCACTTCCCTCATGGTCCAGGCAGTGAGTCCAGCTCAGTTTGGGTCATTGACTTTGGATCTAGTGATCACATTTCTTGTTATCCATCACTTTTGAATCATTACATTACATATTCAAATTCCCTCCAATCACTTACACTTGGTCGAAAGGCATTGCTTAAAGAAAAAGAAAAGCTAATCTTCTCTTCTTGATCAATCTTATGTTTTGCATATTTGTGGATCTCTTTTCAGCCTTACTTGAGTATCTGAATTCTACACATGCTGTCTATAGCATTGTGGAGAACTCCAAATCTGTGAACGCACATGACCAACAAAAGAGGAGACAGTTGGAGCGGCTTATAACATCGCATGCACCAATACAGCAAGTGCGGCTACTGTATCACCGCTAGTGGCTTACTAACGCTCTGGACATTCTAGTCCAACAACTTTGGAGTTCCTTGATTGTGAGATCGTGAATCTCAACAAGTAGTATCTCGAGTTTAATAACCTATTATAGAAGGAAAGAAATATCATTTGACCCAAAATACATACTTTTTTGGAGAACTCGGACTTCCAAAATGCAAGGGCATCATCCAGCTTTATCCCAACACCCTGTGAACAAAGTAATGCACAATCAGAAAATAAAGAGAAAGTATATAGCATGCATGCATGTTTCTTCATAAAAAGAAAATGCCTACAGAAGTATCTGATAACAAAAGATTAGGATGATAGAAATCAGATTTCTAAAATATCTTCTTGTGCTTGATTGGTCCAAATCATTACTTCATAAAAGGATTTCTTGTCTTCTTATCAACTCTTAAAATCCACTTTTCACATTGTTGAAACGCGTTGAGGTACAGGTTTGCTAGAACTTCCTAGAGAGGTCATAGAGAAGACCTCTTCATGCGTAGGTCTCCTAGAAGTGTTAGAACAATTCCTGTCACCCAAAAGAGAAATGTGGATACCTTAGTGTTATTTGCGTTCTGTGTTGTTTTGAACATTCTTAATAGTTGATATTATATCTTCCATCTTCAATACATTATCTGTTTAGTATTGCTACTTTTGGCTTTCAAACACCTAAAGAATTTTTGGCTAAATAATCATGGAAGCACCAAATGTGGCTAATACAAGATTCCACCCTAAGAAACAAGCAACAGTTCAGAAACAAAACATCGTTTTTTTGACATGAAATTACATTTAAAAGAATATACTGAATGATCCAACCTTTAGGAACAGGCCTAACTGCAACCTTCCTCCATGCTTCAGATGATGATCCTCTCGTAGCTGCAGTACATTGGGGAACAGAATAATACCACAAAGTCTATACTTTTTAGTTACTGGTACCTAGCATAAAGATAACTGATGCAATGCAGCCACAATTCCATAAAACAATTCCCACCTTCTCGAAAAGATGACGCATGCACAAAGGAAATGAAGTCTTCACAACTTGATCAATATCCTTCAATGAAATTTCTGTGTTTTCCTGTGGCTGCACCAGATGTTTGACTATTTAATACACTTCAAGGTTTACATCAACACCTCAGAGATATGGACATTGGAGAAAACAGTGGGTTAGATATTTTGAAAATACCTGGTTATAATCTGGACCCAAATAACTAGTTGATAGGGCTTCAACAATCTAAGCAACCCGAAGAAAAACAGGGATCAGGGACAAGGATGAAGAATTTGAAAGTCAAACAAATTCATGACAAAGATTCCATCAAACTTGATACTAACAGGAGTCAATCTATCCTTCTCTTGTTCTCTAATCATTGATGTCCATTTCCTGAAAGAAGTGTGCAACTTATAAGAAAGTGCTGGAATGCAGTATGGTTTTATCCTTGTTAAGAAACCAAGAAAATAATCATGGATAGGCATGAAAAAATCCCAAAGGCACCATTAAATTGGTGATTCCATAAAATTGGAGGTTAAGGAAAAACTTAATTGTTAATTTAAGTGCAGTCCTAGCTTTTTGAATAAAGTAACTACACTATGAGAGTTTGGTAGAGTACAGAACCTGTTTGTGAGAGCAAGCGCTTTTGATAGATTGCTACGGAATTGATTGATAACAAAAGAAACCAACTGCAAGAATAAGCCACATTTGATTAAGTGGTGAGACTACAATGGCTATTTTATAAGAAAATACTGAGACACTATTAACCTGATGTGCAGCAATGTATGCATTCCCTTTATGTATATATACCCTTCGACCAGCCACTAGTTCTGGAACCTCTTCAAATGGCACCTTAATTTACCATATGTATGTACCAAGATAAAATAAAACTTGGTCAGGAACAAAAAGGACCAATGATGCTTGTAAATATGGCAGAATAATGGTAGGTGTGTACACAACAGTGCATATCCACCTACTATTCACGGATAAAAAACTCAGCAAACCATAAGAGTTCATATAGTATCACTAATTATGCCGTAGCACTCCTGAAGAATAAGTAGATAGTTTTGCGAAATTCTTGCCAGATGTGTCTTTCCTTGTTGGATGGGAGAAAAAAATCATACCTTGTAAAATATTGCTTCAGCTGCAAAAGGGTTGATTAAAATGAGAAACAAATCAAGTATAGTAATTCTAAATATGTATCATTGTATCCATAAAGAGTGTCAGCAATTAGAAGTTCTTCACATTGTGTACCTTTTGAAAAAGGTTGGCCGATGGAACGCGCAACTTGGCTCAATTTGTCTTGTATGCCCTGTGTTAAGACAAATATCAAAGTAAGAACATGATGTTGTAGTTTTTCATGCATGATAAATTAAGTGAATCTTTCTCATCAAAGAACCACCAATAAATTATGAAAGTTTAACAAAAGCTACCTCAAATTCAGCATTGCTCAAAGCTTTGTAAGAAAGGTCAAGATCTGCCGCTATAGCCCTCTGCATTAAAAACCTCATGTAGTTACTAGTCTCCACTGACTTACAAGGAAAAGAAACCAAATAACAGCTAATAAATAAATCATACCTGGACAGCTGTAGTTTCATTCTGATAACGGTGACGAAACAAGGTGGTCTCTGCTGAAAGGAACCATCTCCTTAGTTCCTCCCTAGAAGATGATGTAACAAGTAAAAAAACCTATATTCAAACTATAAAAACTGAACACGGAAAGGGGAAAAGAGATATTACGTTCTGCAATAAACAAGCCGTAAAACAAAGTGTGAAATTATGTCTTTTTCTATAACTTCAGATGCATGTGAATGCCTCATATTGTCCTTCCATAGACCTAATACCTGTAATTTGTAACTGAGTTGACAAGGGATAAAACACAAGAAACAAAAAACCTAATTTATAATAATGAGACTCCACCATACCAATTTTGACATTTCTTCTGGTTTCCTTCCCCGGGACAATCCATCAGAAATTGCTCTCAATACTGCATTATAAACATTATAAAATATGAATGTCAATGTACAGAAGACAGGAGTAGAAACTGACGTCACAAAACTTCAGAGTCCGTTTGGTGACTCTGTTTTTAAGGGTATCAGCCTTATGAATAAACTTTTTCACCAAAGTGTAACTTTTGATTTCGCGCAGTGAGTTGTATAATAATAAAGATATATAAGGTTGGAGTTGCTTTTCTGGCTGGATTTTCTGAATTTAATGTAAAGAACTATTTTAGCTATTTTTTCATATAGTCTTTTTTCTTTTATTAATAAACTATATTTTAATATTCCTTAAAACTTTTTAATACAATACAACCATTTCAGCAAGACCTTCGTGAATTTCACAATCAACCAATCTGAAGCACATAAAACATAAGCAATTCTTAAGGAACAGATATCTTCTGAAACCGAATCCGGTGGCTCAAAAAATAGGTTTAAGTAATGGAAAATTTTGAAAGGAGTTTATTTTGAAAGAACTTGCTTAACCTTTAAGGCGATCCACGGCGAACTGCTCGAAGTCTTCGAGTCTGACCTCGAGGGCCGGAGCAGAACGGTAGGTAGGGAGAGTCGAAACGACGCCGCCGGAAACTGAAGGTTTAGATTCAGATCGGACGATTTCCATTGTTGTTTGATACGCTCCAGTGACCGCGTGCGCTGGTGAAGCCAAGATATGCTCAGAGTTGGAATGCTCTGGTTCAGCGTCCAGAAGGAAGGAAACTCCGGTTTGGGGAGGAGATTTGGCGGGAAAGTTCTAAAATGACTCCCGCTATTTGTCTGAGACTGATGTAGGACACTGGGACAGGAGGTGATCAGGTGATGAGTAGGGGCATGAAATTCGGAAATGGCCCAACTCGGATAAAAAACTTTGTGGCCCAGTCCAGACTGTTGGAATATTCAGTTTAATCTAACACAGACTTGTTCGATCCTCCGTAGAGATCAAAAGAATAGACGTGATCCAATCCCAAATATACCCGTCTCATTTAATGTGTCTTGCTTTTGTTTAATACAACTATTAATAAAGTGGTAAATTGTGATTGCGATTTGAGTATATTAAAGAGTGTTGTGAAATGTGAATCATGTATTATTTTCTAAAAAAGGAATTATGACACTTATTTTAAAACAGTCCAGAAAGGAAAACATGAAAGGTAAAATAGGACGAAAAGAGTAATATTTTATAATGTACAATTGTGTAAGTTAAATATGTAAAAAGGTATGGTAAAGATAAATAAATTTGTGGATATGTTAGAGTTTTTTATAGATTATAAGATGACGGTTCTTATGAGAACTCATTTTTAAAATGGGTTAACCTCGTGCCAACAAGTCAAATGCGGCCAAGGAAGGCATACCACCGTTCAAAAACACTTGAATGTGACACCCCTAGTGGGCGGGGAGGACGATGGGTACAAATGTCAAGGTTCGTCGATTCGAGTTCTAATTATGTTTTATTTATTACGACGAACGACATAAAAAACAATGTTGAATCAATTGTTGTTTTTTACCATATATTTATTGAAAATACAGCATTGAGATATTGTGGTCGAGGAACTCTTAATCATCAATTTTGAAATTATCCCATAAAATAGTTTAGCGTGAAGTATTAAAACAATATCAATTTGAAAAGAAAAGTTTAATGGATCTTTTTTCTAATTACATTACTATTTATTGTATTGCATGGGACGATACATATGATCATTCATATTAGTAGACTAGCTGAGTATCAACGTACATAACATTGATGGTGAATGGATAAATAATATTGTCACAATACTTAAACTGAGAGGTATCAGAGGACTACGTGATCATCCATCTACCAATATGATAGAATGCATGAATAATGACACGCCAATGGTCACATTAAAATTATTTGGCCGATGTGTTTAGCAATAGAGGAACGATGTAAAGTTTAATTTGTTTGATATCACAGAAGATGTGTTTCGTTTTATGAAAAAATTTGTAGGTTAATGGTGATGGTTGAAAATGGATTTTGTAGGTTTATGTTTCTACATAATTCGACTCAATATTAATATCCCACGTTTATCGATCTATAAGTAATACTCCAGGTTCAATGCACCAAACCCCCCGTGATATAAAAATTCAGCGCATCAGTCCCGTGATTTGAAAAATGCATCAAACCCTTTGTGTTTTTATTAATCATGCACAAAACCTCTTTAATGAATAGATTTAACGATTTGGAAATCACTTTTCCTAATATTCTGATTGAATATGCAAGTAAATATGTCAAAAACTCTAAATCATACAAAAATGTTAATCGTTTTTCTTTTATTTGACAATTGAATTTGTTCATAGAAGGGATTTTACGCATAATTAATTAAAACACAAGAGAGTTTGATGCATTTTTTAAATCACAGTGGGTTAATACGCCGAATTTCCATATCACAAGGGGTTTGGTGCATTAAACCCGTAATACTCCGTATGATTTTGTAGAATCTTCCAATCTTGTTGTTTTTAAAGATTATATGAGTGTGTTTGGGAGTTGGGTTTTGAAGGAGAGGGAAAGGTTCGTGGGGGATTTATGACCCTCTTTTCATGTTTGAGAGTTTAAGAAATTGAAGAAGATGATTTTGGAGGGCTTTCGTAACACTCCAAAACCTTTTAAATGCTCAAATTTTAAGTTCCCCAATTTGGAGAGTTTCGTAGGGTAATTAATGAAATGACAATTTAAGATGAATTTAAAATGAATATCAATTAAATTATTTGAATTTGTCACATCTCAAGATATTTTAATTATAATTCTTTCAACGACTCTCTTCTTTCAAATTTATTACTCCCAAATAAGAATAAGGATTTTTCCTCACCTTTCCATACCTTCCCCCAACAACATACCTTCAAAGCTTTCTCCTATCCTTCCCTCCAAACTCCCAAACATACCCTAAAAAAATGCAATGCCTTGGATACATTTTTTGCCAACTCGCTCACAAGTACTTGGGTTCAGGGTAGAACGTACAAGTGCTCAACTCTTGTGTGTATATTTATCAAGAAATTTATTGTTCTTTGAAAAAATTAACAAAGATGTAAATTGTATGGTAACTTACCACACACCTTGCAGCTTTACAAACGCAGATTTGTAAAATATTCTAAAAAGTTTAGGAACTCAAATATAACTAGATCTGGACAGTTAAAGTTTGTTTCGGTTCGGTTCCATATCAGTTCTACAAAAAAATTATAAGAACCGATCCCAAACGTAGTGATATGTTTACAAATTAAAAGTTACATCAGGTTTTGCTGCATAGTTTGACTACATATAAGGTTTGCCCTAGGGCTCGTGCGCGCACGCAATATGAATATTTGTTGCCCCGGTTCTAGAGTGAACATATTGAATTCGATTCATTTTTATCATTTTTATTCAATCTGAAACAAATTGAAATTTGAAAGAATGCTTTCTAAATGGTTTCCATAAATTCAGTTTGGTTTGATTTGAATTAGTTAATTTTAAAAATATACTACGTATTAAGCTATTATTATTGTTTATTAGTTCGGTTGTATATGATTTTTCACGATTTTGATTCAGTTCGATTTAAAACGATCTAGAAGAAATAGTACCGACTTGATATTGAATTGCATATGATTCGACACTTCGACTTCATTTCGATTCGATTAGGTTCAATCAGATACAATTCAATTCGATCTAACCGTATCAATGTACTTAATTGTAAGGAAAGTCAAGTAAGCAGGCAAAATATGTGCTAATATTACGTAACATTATTGCAATTGTCTTCCAAAGGCAATGAGGTAAAAATGTAAAACCCCTAAAACCACTATCAATACCGGTAAGATTGTAAGAGTACGAACTTTAAAAGGTTAGAGAAGCTTCACATGTTTGAATTTTATTAGGTCTATGTACAATACATATATTTAACATTCAAAATCTCTTATTTTAATGTTTTAATTTCTTATGCAAATCTATCATAAAAATGTAATGTAAATGCTTGTAGCCTTTCTATATAATGTTGTACTCCTTTAATATACGGGAGTATAGCTTATTAAGTTATTCATATTGTGTTCCTTCAATATTTTTTGTGCAACAATATTTTAAAAAAGGGCTGGCTGCGAGAAACCAGTACCTATGGGCTATGTTGTACACAATATAATTTGAAATGAAAATAGTTATTGAAAAATCAAATTGGATGCACACCATATAATTTGAAATAAAAATGATTATTGAAAAAGTCAAAATATCTCAAAATGGCGAATGAAAAATAATTGATTCTGTGGAATACGCTACAAGGCAAAAGATACCAGAAATAGAATAAAAAAAAAATCGCGTGGCAAAAAGATACCAAAACAACTAGAAGGCAAAACAAAAAATGACCACCTTTAAAAAAATTAATTAATCTTTATAAATTGTATAATTGTATAGAATTGTGATTTCTGTAAGATATTATAAATTGTATAAAGTTGATTAATCTTTTCATAATCCATGATTAACATCTGTATTATATTATAACAACAAATAATGATAGTGAATAATTATGAATACCAGTAGAAAGAACAAATATCGGATTGATGAAACAATACTCCACCCAAACTTATCCCATTGCATATGGGCATATGTAATATTTGTGATGATATCAATCATAAACTATACTTAATTATGAGTGCTAGTCTTCAAATAATAGTAGAGATAGAGTACGTTATTATCAATTTGAAGTGGTAGGGTATTAATAGTCCAAATTGTTAAATTTGGAAATTTTGGAATCCTAATTGTGTAGTGGTAGGTTAAATATACAGGAGTTAAAAGTTGGAAAGGGCTAGACCGCTAGAGGGTGTTAAAAATAGAAGGCGTGTTGACATGGTGGGAGGAAAAAGGGAAGGAACCCGTACGGGTAGCTCAATTGGTCGAGTGGTGGAAAAATTGGATCAAACGATCAAGGTTCGAAACCCGCAACGACCGTGTGGAGGTTATAGAACCTGAAATAAGGTTGGACCTTTGGTGCGCACGTGTATAAGACCTACCGTCGTTTTGCTGAATGAGTCACCATGATTAACCTTCCACCATCATGTCGGGTCGGGGTGGAGGCCTTGGGGTTGGGCATTCAACCTTTTGTACCAAGGAAAAGGGGAAGGAAAAAAACCTGTCAATCGGATGATGTCATGCTGACATCATTAAACCACAATTTTTTTAAACTATTAAAACTCTTTTATTTTGTATCCTAATATTTCAAAAAATACATCAAGTTCATATTTTTTATGATCTTTCATATGATATCAATTACATATATAAAGTGTAAAAAAATTAAAATTTTTACGGTTGGAGTTTTCTTGGGTCCTAAAAACACAAAGCACAAATTTGTAATCCATGAAGGCTCTATAAATAAATGAATATTACTTGAAATCATTTTTTATATTAAAACTGAAAAAAGTAATAAAAAAAAGTAATGTTTTTTTTTAATTTTTAACATCGAAATGTTTATTTTATTTATTTCATAACTATTCTGGGGGAATTAATTTAATTAATGTTCTACAAAATTCAATTTAATTATAATTGAAAGGTTTCAACAAAAAAACGGTTCGGGTAGTTCGTCTTACTCTAGGATAGCGACGGGAAGGGACCAAACGTCGAAAGTCTAAACCTGGAGTCAATGGTCTGAGATGCTTGGGGGAGGGGTGGGGCCCTGGGGGGTATTTTTAAGAATGGAACTGATTGTCTTATTATCATATCATTTGCTCTCCTCTTTGCTCTCCTCTTTGTTTTTAATGGGAACTGTATGCTATCCTTGGAATGCTAAAGCTAGGTTTAATATAATCTCATTTATTTAAGTTTAATCTAATCTGGTCTCATTTGTTTAAATTTGATCTGATTTGAAGTGATGATAGATGTATGTTTATTGATATAGATAATAGATGTATGTTTAGTACTTTAGTGTAATATTTTAGTATTGTTGAAGTGCGGTCTGATTTAATTTGAACCTGATCTGATCTATTAATATCCAGATTTAATATCTAATCAAATCTGGATTGGACTGAATCTGAAACAAGTCCAATAAAAAAACTTCATTAATCACAAAGTAAGAATTCATCATACATAACCTCTTTTTTGTTGTGGGTTAAGGCCCGGAGCCGGCCCGGGATTCTACCGGGCCTGGGCCATCCCATTTACCACCCAAAATATTTGGGAAAAAAAATTGGGCCGGATCAGGACCAGCCCGGTACCATAGAACACCTGACCCGTGACCCGGCCCAAAAACCCCAAGTTCAGGCCGTAGGCCCTGTCCCGGTCCCGGGTAGACCCAGCCCAGTCCACCCCTACTTCTGCCCTTCACAGTAAAAAAGAATGGACAAATACTTCATCTATTTTAAATTTACTTCACAAGCCTTAATTTGTGTTCACATTTTATATGAATGAAATAACTATATGATTGATCGTGAATAAGTCTTAAATCAAAGTGAAAAGAAAATTTTAGGAGGAAAGATGTAAAAAAGTAAAAGAGAAAACAGAGTGAGTAGGAGATGAGAAATAAGAGAGGTCCAACATATCTTTATCTCAGCTTTCTCTACTTTTCATGTACACAAAGCTCTCATCCCAACCACCAGTGTCAATCAATCCCTCTCAACCCATGCTACTCCCAAAATAAAGCAATGTGAATGTATGCATTTTACATCAGTTATCAAACACACACCCAAAAAAGATGAAAAAAGTGGAGTTGAAAACATATTCAACATACCTAAATGCTGTACAATAATACTCAATGTTATTTAATTCAATGCACTTGATCCTTTTTTCTTCTTTTTGTTGGGAATTCTCTTGGGTTTGTCCCCCCACCCCCACCATATATGTTCTTTCAAACCAATTTTCCTTTACCTCCATTTCTTCTCCATGCCAATCTATGTACAGGTAACCTACTTTCCACAACCCTGGCTGGTTGGCAAATTTTGGCAACACATTGGGTACCCCAAAAAGACACTGCCAAGTGCCAACCTATCCAAATGCCACACTCTGGCAGGTATTCTGACCAGCTGCACCAACCAGTAGTGATGCCGGGTGGGGTTAAAGTCATCAATGAAACAGTTATCATTGATTAAACGTGTTCATCTCTTCGACCAGTCACCTGCTGTCTTCAACGAAAATTCTCCCAATGAAATCCCGAAACCGCCTTGAGTACAACTTTGGGTCAACGGCTGATATTGAAGCGGGATCAACCTGAAAGGATTTGTAAACATGCTCCAGCTTCTTGCTGATATCATAGTCTTGTAAGATGTCAATTATCCCAAAGTAAAGGACTACTTCATAGGTTTCGATGTTACGGGAAGGCGGCGGCGGCGGAAGATAAGACCGACCAGGGATGTACTGATCAAAATCACTCCGTCGCGCAACTCGCTCTGCTCTTGCAGGCATGTTTGCGCCTAAATGTATCAATGGCTTCCTGATAAATAACATATAGATGGTTCAATTTTTGAAAACTGAACATAAACCATATGTTGCATTTAACATGGAGAGATTGCAGTTCAGCCAGTAATCACATGTTAGTAGAGCCCAGAAACTCACACACATATACATGCACGTATGTATCACAAACAAACATAAACAAGGTGCATTTCTCTATTGATGTTTGTATATACTACCTCCATCCCACTATGTTTGGGGCATGAGGAAATGTCACACATATTAAAGAAAATGGAATTGTGTGATATTATGTGGTTGATATTGAATTTGTGAAGTAGCAATGAGTTCGAAGTATACAAGTATTACCAAATATCATACGAGACATGAAAATGAAAAATGGGACGGAGATTAGTGGGGCAGAGGGAGTACCACATACATGACATGTATATACCTTAGAGATGGTGAAGTTTGTTAGGAAATGGCTAAAATAAGAAGCTTTTGTCATGTCAATATACTAAGCCATGTGAAAGTCTCGCTCCAGTTCAATGGAAACAAATAATTTGTAAGACAGATCATGAAGAATAAGTAGGACGAATCTAAAATGCAATAATGGAATTTTATTATGATGATACAAAAAAGTGAAAAAAACAAGAGGAAATTCATAATCATGGCTAGATGTCATCCTCAAATAATTAGATCCAAGCACAGACGCACAGTTCATATCTAACTATCCAAGTACAAAATTGTTTTACTTTCAGAAAGACAATCCTATTCAGCAACTTAATTAATTCAATTTATTTGCAATAGGTAGGGGCGACATACCGGCCGGCTATAACTCGATCCATGTCTTGTAGCTCTGCTTCAAGGAATCGGCAGCCACGCATAAACTTTTCATTTTGATACGAATCACCTTTCCCTGATAATCAAACACATGCACTTAACCCCTCTCGTGCGCCACAAGTTTTTTATAAGCTACATATAATAAAACTCACTGTAACAACTTAAAATACTAACCTGTTCGCAAGAGGAAAGGTGACAACCCCATTTTGTCACCAGTATTATCATCACGGAAGTGGAGACCAACCAGAAAACTGTAATCCATGATTCTCTCTGATTCCAAAAACTCGCAATCCAGATCAATTTGTCTGTAAGATGAACCACCAAATTATAAATATGCAAAAAAAGAAGACAGGGATTAGAGACTGTAAGCTGAGAAAGGAATAAGGCTTGTACTGACTTGATCAGTTCAAGGTACCAGTTCCGCTGAAGCCGAAAAACAAAATTAAGGTCAAGGTCTTTTAGCGTAGCGGTTTCATCAATCTCTTCCTCGGGTTTATTTGTTGTGCGGCGGCCATGAGAGGAACCTTTAAGGTCAAAACGCCTGTGAATTCGGTATTCCGAGCAGAACAAATTACCCATCACAATAAACCGCGTCTATAACAAATACATAACAACATAAATTAGACAAAACTACATTTGCAACATAGAGAGAAAGGCATTCAGTTCTATTGACCATATACCTTCATGCCGCCTGCTGGTTTCACACAATGCACACCATAGAATTTTGTCACAAGAGAATTTTCATACCGACAGACATGTTGATAATAACTTGGCAGCATCTTAAGAAGAACCTGATGCAAAGCACTAATATTTTCAGTCCCATTATTTGGCCATTGTTTGATTATTTTTAGAGGAAAAAGAAAGTTCAAATATAAAAAAGAAACATGTCTAGAACACATCTTTGGGAACAAACCTTGACTTCTGATCTCCTCACAGTTTTGATCATGAATCTATCATCCTGTGTCAGGTAAAAACAGCTCCCACTCTTTCCTGGAGAAGAAAGCTCTCTCAGTGCACTATCTCCGCAAACAGACATCACGTAATCTGCGGAGTCTACTTGGAATTGCTCCCGCAAACGCCTATATGTATCCAACAGACCAATCAACATAAAGACTCTATTGGGCGGACAACTCAATTATTTTATGGGATCAAATTATCATCTATTACAATGTTGTAATGTGCAAATAATAATCTTGCTGATAAAGATTTGAGAATTTTAATCAGCAATCAGCATAGGCAAAAAAAATCAACCATTCACACAATAAAAAAATACCTAAAGACAATTGGACAATAGTCCTTCCACCGGAAGTCTACAGATAGATGAGGTGGCGTGACTTTAGACCCTTGTGGTGGAAAACTAGTCCAGAACTTCTCCATTGGATCAAAATCACTCGGCTTGAGGTCTCTCAAAATTTGAGCATGCTTTCCAACAGAATGACTACAAGAATTCAAAACCATTCTCTATGAAAAAAATACCAGAAAAACTAGCTTTTACTATTAACAAAACTCAAAAAAGACCAGCGAAAAGCATACCTAATGCCCAATTGAAGATTGAGCATCAAATCGTAGTCCTTATGGCCCTTTGATATTGTCTGTCCGGGCCTCTTCCCTTCCCCGTTGAAAGAACAAGGATTTCTCCTAAACTGCCTGATCCCATCCTGGTATAAAGTAGAGGGTTCCATTGTGTCAACAATATCACAAATTATATCCCCTGCCTCACCATCAGATTCCCAGATGCAAATCCTGGGGAAACTTCTCCCTTCCAAGCTTTCCCTTCCATCCAGGGATGATTTCATCTCCCCACCTGTCACTGCCAATCCACAGTTCTCATCCTCCTTCAATGGCGAACTCAATAACTTATGCTTGAAGAATGTATCGAATCCTTCATCTTTAAAATTAAACTTGCAAATATCATTTTTAGAATCACTGGAGCTTGTTTTATTTTTTATTCGGGCAGGATAAAGAGTCCCATTCAAGACTTGAGCGTGCTGTTGATTTCTTTCATCTTGAGACCAGTAGCCAATGTAGCAACTGCCGTCAGGCCAAGTGAAAACCCCATTGCCTTTGGGAACACCATCCTCCCAGCTCCCATCAAACCGATTCTGATTGGCCCAAATCAAGACGCCCCTTCCATGAAATGTCCCATTCCTCCACTCCCCGACATACTCATTTCCGTCCTTCCACACATACCTTCCTTGCCCATCCTGAAGGTTCCTCTTCCAATGCCCTTCGTAGTAGTCTCCATTACAGTAACGCTTTTGCCCATACCCGTGTTTACGATCAGCCAGCCACGAGCCTTTGTACATATCACCGTCCGACCCAATGAATGTGCCATTTCCTTCCATCCGACCAGACCTAAACTCGCCCTGGTAGGTAGCTCCGGACGGCCAGGACAGCTTCCCCTTCCCGGAGGCTTTCCCTCGCTTCCACTCCCCTTCATACATGCACCCATCGGCCCACAGGTACTTCCCAGATCCGTGAGGCGCGTTGACGGAGAAGTTCCCGGTGTACAGATCGCCGTTGGAAAGGCGCTTCTCAACCACCGTGGATGCAGTGGTGGGAGTGACTCTGCGACTGGTGCTATGAGATTTGATCCTGGGGATGATAATAACGGACCTCGGCGTCGTGGTGGTGACTTCAAACCCCTTCCCTCCCTCCGTCTCTCGATCGTCCTCTCTTTTCTCTTCCAACTTCTCCTTTTTCGAGATGGGCGTTTCATGAACTCTCAGCATCATCGAGTTGGAAAACAACAAATCGTGAGGCATTTAGTAAAGCGGATGCAGCGGCTGAGCTTGTGGTCTGCCGTCTGCGACGGCGGAAATGGTGGCGGAAATTTCAATCAATCGCCGGAAACTGAGACGGGAATGCGTCGCAGAACCCAATAATTTTCAGGACGAGTAGCATCCCGACAGTGCTTTCCCTTCTTCTTCCTTGCAATATCCGACTGCCAAAGTAAAAGCAGGGAGACAAGGATAGAGAAAAGCCAATATATACGAGAAAAGTGAAATAAATTAGTACAGTATAAACAAAGAAAATGAAAAATATAAAGCAAAAACTTGAAAAGGATGTGGCGAAATTAAGGAGGGGAGCTTTTTATACGCAAAAAAAAAAAAAATCCTCCCATAAATTCACACTTTCATTTTTCCTTTCCGCGTAAATCCAAAATAAACTTCACACTTCTTCTTTCTTTTTTATTTGACAAATTATCTACATCAAAATAGTTCAAAACAAAGCAAAACAGTGTCAAAAAGTACCAAACAATGTCAAACAGTCTCACAATAGTCTACTCTACAGTAAAGTCAAATTTATTTTCTTAATTTGTGTGAAGTCAAAGTGTAAATTTCATTTGGGACCGGAGAGAGTACAAACTTAGGATATTATTAATACATAGTATCAATTATTAGTTCTGTTTGTTTTTGAAAGAAAAACACTTAATTATTATTAATGAGAGTAATAAGAGACAAAGCAATACAATAAAATAAATGAGCACACAAAAATGCGTTTTTAATTTTTTTGATACTCATTTCGTAAGCTATGTATGCTCATTTGGTAGTAATGATATGCTCATTTTAAAATGCCATATCAATAATGCATATTTTAAAATTATTATACAACATTGAATTCGTAGATGCTCAATAAAATAGGTCAGATGCTCATTAAAAGTACATTTTTGCTCATTTAGCGGAATCCGTCCATTTTCGCTTAAATTACAAAAATGTCACCGAATTTTTTTTGACCCCATTCAGTTACTGGGCGGTCTCTCTTAGTTGGGCCGGGTGTACGTACACCCGGATGTACCATATAGGCACTGAAATTAAGCAGGGGAGCTTTTTATACGAAAAAAAAATACAAACTTAGGATATTATTAATACATAGTATCAATTATTACTTCTGTTTTTTTGAAAGAAAAATACTTAATTATTATTAATAATGAGAGTAATAAGAGACAAAACAATACAATAGTTCAAGTCTACACTGAGATGAGACGTAAAATTGACTAGCCTCCGAGGACTTTTCAAATTCGCCAACTCCGCATCATAGTATTATTATCTAACGACACCGTTGAACTTGCTACTAAAATGAGATATAACTAAGAGTTAATTATCAAAATAAGACTAAAAGTCATTCACTTTTCACAAATAAGACCAAAAAATGAACTATGTTTGCATAGGACTAATTATGTGTACCTTGGACAATTATACTCTTATAGTTATTAAAATGTTTTAATTCCTAATAAAATAATAAAAAATAATAAAAATTCGTAAAAAATACTAAAAAATTAAGAAAAACATTTCAATATTAAAAATTTAAATAATTTTTTTTTCAAAAAATTAAAAAAATTAAAAAAAAATTAAAAAAAAATAAAAACTCAAAAAAAAAAATCGTCGCCGCCTCTGCCGCCTCAGCACCACCACCTCCAGTCACCAGGGAAAAAAAATGCCAAGTTCATTACGAATGACATATTTATGGCAGAAAAAATGAAAATGTTGGCATTCGAAAAGAGAAATATGCCATTTTTTTGGCATTTTCAGAAAAAAATGGCATTTTTCTGGGAAAATGGCATTTTTTTCATCGGCTGGAGGTGGTAGTGCTGGGAGGTAGTACAGGCGGTGGGAAAGGCATCTATATTTTTTTAAATTTTTTTTACGGAGTTTTACTATTTTTTATTAATTTTTTTTAAAATAAAATTATTTTAAAAAAAAAGTTTTTGAATTTTTTAGTTTATAAAAATTTTGAGTTAATTATCAAAATAGGACTAAAAGTCATTCACTTTTCACAAATAGGACCAAAAAATGAACTATGTTTGCATAGGACTAATTATGTGTATCTTGGACAATTATACCCCTATAGCTATTAAAATGTTTTAATTCCTAATAAAATAATAAAACATAATAAAATTCGTAAAAAATACTAAAAAATTAAGAAAAACATTTCGATATTAAAAATTTAATTAATTTTTTTTTTCAAAAATTAAAAAAATTAAAAAAAATTAAAAAAAATAAAAACTCAAAAAAAATAATCGCCGCCGCCTCTGCCGCCTCAGCACCACCACCTCCAGTCACCAGGGGAAAAATGCCAAGTTCATTACGAATGCCATATTTATGGCAGAAAAAAATGAAAATGTTGGCATTCGAAAAGAGAAATATGCCACTTTTTTGGCATTTTCAGAAAAAAATGGCATTTTTCTGGGAAAATGGCATTTTTTCATCGGCCAGAGGTGGTGGTGCTGGGAGGTAGTACAGGCGGTGGGAAAGGCATCCATATTTTTTTAAATTTTATTTACGGAGTTTTACTATTTTTTATTAATTTTTTTAAAAACAATTTTTTTTTAAAAAAAAAGTTTTTTATTTTATAAAAATTTTATAAATTTTTTAATTATATTTCTACGAATTTTTTATTTTTTTTCGAATTTATTATGAATTAAACATTTAATTATGACTTTTGACTACTTTTAATTCATATTTAATGGAAGGGTAAGAATGGAATGCAAAAATAGGTATGTTTCCAATAGGACTCATATGGTCCTATTTTGGAATAAAAACATAGCAAGTCCTATTTAAGGTTTTTGCCATAGTTTTAATCCTATTTGAACTTATTTCTAAAAAAATTTATAATTTTTTTAATTATATTTCTACGAATTTTTGATTTTTTTTCGAATTTATTATGAATTAAACATTTAATTATGGCTTTTGACTATTTTTAATTCATATTTAATGGAAGGGTAAGAATGGAATGCAAAAATAGGTATGTTTCCAATAGGACTCATATGGTCCTATTTTGGAATAAAAACATAGCAAGTCCTATTTTAGGTTTTTGCCATATTTTTAGTCCTATTTGAATTAATTTCTATATAACTAAACAATAACTTTTTAAATAAAAATAACAAAATAATTCAATAGTCTCGATTTTACCGGTCATCAGGAAGGGAGAAGAGGTTTGTCCATCCACTTCCAAATGAAGCATCTTGATTTTACCAGCCACCGGGAAGGGATAAAGGTTTGACCAACCATCTCCAAAGGAATCTTTCTATCAGTATTTTAGACGGTGTTGTTCTAGGAGCACCGTCGCCTTGCTGTTTTTTGACTCCTCCAAAGCATCTGACCGAAACACCGGACCATTGCTCTCTTCATCCTCAATTGACATCCTTTATAAGCCTGACTTGAGCTCTCCATTAATGGCAGCAAAATTACCACCAAATTTGAGACAGAGAAAAAGAAACAGCGGAACACACAATCCCAAATCCAAACACGTTCACAGTGCGAACAGATCAAATGCTCGACCAAAGAAAACTCAGTCGAAAAGAACAACACAAGAAAAACTAACAATGAAGAAGAAAAACTCAAGCACGCCTAAATTGTGTACCAAGCGTGCAAAAAATTAGTACTACTTATTAACTATTACACAAGTGTTAGAGAAGAAAAGTGATGTCGAAAGATTTATTATCAAATAAATTTAAGATTTTTTTGAAAAAATCAAGATTCAACGGTTAAAAGTAACAGTTAATGCGAATAAATAAAAAATCGAACAACAAAATGAAATCGACAAAATATTGCTATAATACATTATTCTTGGACAAGGTAAAGTACGAATCAACTGGAATGAATATGATGCATGATGCATTCTTGATCCAGAAAAGAGCCCTCCCTGGATCGTCTCTAATTCACATCCATAATAAGATTATAGAACTATGGAATATAATGACGTGCTTGAAAGATGGTGTTTGAGCGAAACGAATAGCATTCAATCATTTTTAGCGTTTTAATAAGTGAAAACGTTGTTTAATAAATCATTCTTCGCCCTTAGCGTTTTGGGATGGAGCGGCTGAAATAAAAATGCTGCAAATAACATCGTTTTGGTTAACGTTTTCAAATAAGGCATCACACATAGGGCTTGGAGTCCAAGGGGGCCCATGATGGTCAGTCCTACGAAAGTTTGAAAATATAGAGCTCTGAAATATCTTTGATTTGAAAGTTATGTCGTTTGGAAAATCAGCACCACTTAAACTTAAAATGAGTCAAATTTGATGCATAATAGTAATATCAAATTTTAAAATTCTCGTTTAGTTTAATCATTACGTGATATGACTCAAGGACAGAAAAAAGACAACTTATCTTACTACTACGAGTGTCTACTTCATAGCCAATTCTTTTGTGACAAGAAATTTTGATATTAAGCCGGGTGAGAGAAGAAGGCATAGAGCCTCATCTGAGGCAACAACCGGTACAAAAACCTTTTAACTAAACCCGTACAAGACAAGTTTATAGTATGTATATGACATCTATATCTCCGTTAGTCCCATTTAAACTATCATTTAGTTTCTAAACACAATCCACGTACCATTTTCATTCTGTATATAGTTGAGTTTCGACATCACTTGATCATTTTTTCTGACCCATCACTGATCACAAACAGCTAAATTACCGAACTTATTTTTGCAACTCACTATCTTTTTCGCTAATAAAACTAGTTGATTGAAGCCACTATTAACAACTTGTTAATTTACTCGGCTAACCGTTAAAAGTCAAACTCACTTAATACTCCGTATATTCTAAACAAAAAAGAATACAAGCTAGCTAGTAGCTACCGTTGATCCATGACCATCGCGTTTTACCGTTTGAAATTCGCCATTTGGTCTTCCTTGCAATGATCGTTCTGGACAAAGGTCTTGGAGTCACACTTTCAGTTTGGACCATCTGATCCTTGAATAATTATACATAAATCAAGCATAAATGAAGTAAACAAATTTGAAATCCAACACATATATAACTCGGTGACAACTCCGGTACCCATTTAAAAAATGAGGTACTGTACCTACTACTCACTTGATTGGTTCAAATCATTACATCATTCTGATTGGTCCATGTGGACAAAGGTATGATATCTTAAGGGTACCATAGAATCTACCATATAACTTATTCTTCTGTTTTATAAATTGAATGCTTAGCCGACTTGCTCATTCACATAGAGGGAGGGCGTTTGGTAAGATATAAAATACTCTGTAATTACTTTGCTTGCAAAGTGCAGGGACGTAAAAGATTTACACCGTTTGACTTATTATGCACTTTCTAAAAACATTTCGCACTATACCATGTAAAGTATTTTACATGGAAGGGGTGATAAAATACTTTGCAAGTTTTTTATAAAGCATCGCAATACCTTTGTGTGCAACTTAAAAATAAATTACACATCTGACCAAATAATATATTTTACATGCAAAGTGACTGTTTTTATAAACTTTACATGCAATCATTTTGCGTGTAAGGATGTTTTTACTTGGACCGTAATTTGCTGGCCTGGTCTGCTTAAATCTGCTATGATCTAGTCTGATTTTGACTCTTAATTATTATTATTTTGACAGTTACTCTTAATTATTTAAAAAATATATTATTTCATAATCTGAATTGAAAATGCTATTGAATATTTATTTACCATACATTTTCAAAATTTTAAATTCTGATAAGTTATAAGCATAAATTCAAATAATAATGATCGAACACCAACCTAGTTTGACTTCAAGAGTAACATATAAAAACTAGTTTTGCAACAAAGGGATATAAGATTGAAGATATACACACATCAAACAAAAAATGTACATTATGTATCTTTCCCCTCTCCTGTGAGTTAGCCTTTTAGCTACTTTGTATGGAGTATTCACAATGTAATAGATTTAGACATTATGAATACAAAGTAACTAAATCAGCACACTATGCAAAGAAAGAAAGAAAATGCATGAATGACTTTTTATTTCAGAGAACATACTTCACTGATACGGAACTCGCCACCGCTTATTTGAACAAAAAATAATCGAAAATTATACAGCGTCACAAAAATAAATGTAGAGTACGAAAAAGATGATACTCAGGACAAAAATGAAATAGTGTTATTCAAGAAAAGTAAAAGCAAGAATGGGTTTGAGACATTGCATATAAGGTAGCTAAGAGACTAAGATCACAATTAAGCCGACCACAAGCTAAGAAACCGAAGGCTAGGAAAAGTACTGCCAATTATGAGGCAACTATAAAAACTTGGTCCAAAAGGTGGAATCTCCCACTCCAGGAGCTCCCCATACCCCGACCCGACAGGATTTTTGGGAGGATGTTAATCACGGTGACTCAGTCGGCCTAATGATGGTAGACTTTTTTCCCGTGCGCACCAGAGGCCCAACCTTATTTCAGATTTTGTGACCTCCACACGGCCGCTGCGGGTTTCGAACTTTGGTCACTTGATCCAAATTTCCCACCAGTGAACCAACTGAGCTACCCGTGCGGGTGGCAGCTATAAAAACTTATAGCCTGAAGCGTTAAGTTTGAGTTTGCCAATTATATAGCTAGCTAGCTACTCTTAGCCGGCTTTAATTTGTAAACTAATCATGAAGAAGAGATGGATGATTTTGCAAAATAGAAAGAAGTACATGAAGAGAATAGAGATGGAGATCCGTCTAAATTGATTGATATGGAATGATTTCATTAAAGATGCATGATCCTACCATGTGTATGTTTTGTCAAGTGTTGCTTAGCTTGCTACATATTTATATATACCATGGAACCTAACAATTTATGTAAAGTTTTAATTACTTATACAATTTTTTTGGATACTTTGAATCAGATTTCATTATCCGTGCGTCAAAAATACCAATCAATATATTTATTGCTTACATTTGCATTATATATAGATGATTATTTGGGCTCTTCATACTTGGGTTTCAAATGACATGATCACATGGTCATACACCCAATTGTCTATGTAATTGATGATATTTTTTACTCCCTCCGTCCCGGTCATTTCTTCCAATTTTTTTTGGACCGTCCCAATTAATTCTTCCAACTTCCACTTTTGGAAAAAATATGTGATTCACATTCATTCACCTTTTTCTTACACAACTACAACCATACATTTTCACTTTATTCTCACTACCTAAATTTGCGATACCGGTCAAAATTGGAAGAAATGACCGGGACGGAGGGAGTACTATTTTTATTGGTGTGTCATTTTTCTCTATAAATGATTGTTTTCCTTCTTGAATTCATGCTTTTTATCACAAAAGTTACCCGAAATAAGAATAAAAAGGACGTGAAATTAATAAATTATGAGTGTTGTATTTTTTAAAAAAACGCATGCCTTTTTGTTTTGACAAAATTTTTATTTGTTGTTCAGAATCAAACTACTCTCATGTTTTGACATAACCAAAGGCAAGTTAAAAGTATTATTAACCAGAGTAGTGCCTTTTGTCCATTACTTAGTAGCCATTTTCTGTTCGAAAATACGAAAAGGATGGGGTGAATTCATGTGTGACGCCACAGCGTCACCTACACGACAAGTGCTCAGGTGCAATATTTGAACATGTTATGGTGTATAAAGTATATTATGAAATATAATACATGATAAACTAATTCATCACATTAACTTCAAAATTTAAGCAAAAAGAAGAGATGTAACCTGTGTGATTAGCATTTAAAAAGAGCAAAAAGACAAAAAAGGTTAAATAAAAGTACAAATAAATGAAAATGAAGCAAGGAGAAGATGGAAAAATAGTAAGAAAGAAAATGCAAACATGACAGTTTGGACTGCCTCACTGCCATGTTTGAAAATAATAATATCATAGGCGCCATATGAATGTCTAGTCGACGTCTAAGCAATGCCCAATGTAGCTCGGCGACGCTACCAACCATGTCGGGCACTCTCGAGTCTGAACCGTTTGTTCAATGGCAACATGTTTTCAGGTGATCTCAATTCCAATTCTTGACATAGCTATTCTCATTTCTAAATCACAATGTACTTAGAATTCAGTAAAAAAACACGCTGATTTCAACCTCAATTCGGTTTAGAAGTGTAACATTGTTTTCCAGTAGATAGATGCAATCTCAGGTGCAATAAGTTCATTCCAAGTGCAATTATTTAATGGCTTGATGCAACAACAGTCTCAATTGAATGTCATTTAAATGTAGGGATGCCACTGCGCTGTGTTATAACTTTTGGCCTTTAATACATACGAAGTATTAACCATTCATCTAAAAATAAAATAAAAAATAATTGTAAGGATTCGAAAAGGTTGATCAATCAATTATTTAACACATTTTATAATAGGCTTATGGACCATATGTTTGTCTTGTATGCACATTCAATTCATTCCATATAAGCTCAAATAGTCCAAATCCAATTATTATTTAATGCCCTTTTGGTAATAGCCAAATCAACTATATGAGCTCATTCTGCCGAAATTTATGAAGTTCTGGCTGATGTGACTGTATTGGTTGATTCTGCTGATTTGTGAAAAATAATAATTTAAAATACATTTTATTAATAAAATAAAGAAAAAATTATATGAAAAAAATAGTTAAAATGACATTCTACAGTAACTTCAGCTAATACAGTCAGAAAAATAACTTCAACCTTACTTTTTCTCATTATTGTATAATTCAGCCCGTTAAACCAAAAGTTACGTGTTTGATAAAAAAGTTTGCTTATAAACCTAAAAAGCCAAAAATCATGGCTACCAAACTGGGCACGTAATATGCCAATAGCCTCTTTTATATGTAGGGCTGATGTGGGCCTAAACTAAAAACAATTAATAAGTGAAAGGCTAATACTCCGTATTTTATTATATTTTGTTGCATCCCGAGCCATTCATTATAGACTTCTTATACCACAAATTTGACCTTAATTTTTGTCTTTTAAAAAGTGGGTGCAACACTAAAAAATATCTTTTTAACATAATATCTTTTAAAATATCTTTTTAGTCTTTCATTTCATGTTAGTACTAAATTTAACTTCAGATTTAAAAAACATCCAGGCGATATTTGAGACATTGAAATCTTTAGTATCAACCCATTGTGCCAGCACATATAGCCCCTCATCTTGTAACAGGTTTGGCCTCTTCTGATTGGTATGACAAGGTAACATACCTCTTAAAAAGTGTCAAATGTTGTGAGTTTAAGGAGAAGATAATAAATGGAAAAAAAAGTAGCTAGGGAAGAAATGGATTTTTATATTTATAAAGACTGCAGAAGCCCTCTCTATCTAAAGCTTTCCCAAAAATGCTAAACAATACAACCTCGCTCAAGTTTTCCCCACTGTTATTACAAGGGCAGAGATGCATGAACAAGCCCCAAATGGGGGTTGAAGTTAGCAATGTACAAGTGAAAGAAAACCCCTTATTTACTATCTTTGACACTTCACTCCCTGTAATTTGTGCAGATCTAGCAGGGATCATTTATACCCGTTTGGGGAAAAAATGGAGGGAAAAGAAAGAGGCAAAATGGAAAGGCTTGACCTTGCTCAATCCAGTGTCTGGTCAGGCGGAATTTGACCAAAGATATCTGGACAAGAATCCCAATTGCCTTGATCCCTTGCTTCCCAGTAACCACCAATGTAGCGATACGTACCGCTCTCATTCTCCCTAGAAAACCATCGTGGCATCCAGCCGCTTTCTTGCATTCTACGGGCCTGCACACCATATATTCTAAGACTATTCAACATTGTAACTGGCACATTCTGCGCTAATGATTTATCAATACAAATTTGGTGCTCTATTCACTAGCTAGACACTGATTTGCCAAATTATTATTAAGAAATGCAAGAGATTTACTACAATCATAAGGGAGACAGAGAAGTTTGAGAAAATAGAACCATATCTAAATTTCTTATGCTACTCTCCTTTGCAAAACATGTCCTCTATAATAAATTGAGGCTGAAGAAAATTTGAGAACTTGTTTCCTCCTAGAATATGCATATAAGAAACCAAAAACTCTATTTGGGTGGCGGTTTCGGTGGGTTTCAGATAGTACTATACATGGTTTATGGTAATAAAAATGGTTAAAATTAATTATAATTTACTGGTTTCTGTTTTATTCTGCAAATAATTAAGTTAAAGCAATATTTTTAATGAAAAATAACCCTACCATACAATTTCTCCACCAAACAACTCTGAAAATGAACTACCAGACATACCCCAAAAAATCAGAATAAGAAGTCATGTATTACTTATAACATTATAAATGCATGTTCCTTCATATAATAATCTTCAACTAAAATTATAGCAGAGGCGGGAAAAATGAGCATATTCAAGTTTTAGAATCCTTTGGAAATTTTATTGTTTATACAAGCTTTTTAGTATTAGACCACTATTCTCCATGATGAGATTAGTAGAAAACTATTTTTTTTTTTACTCCAGGGGGGTCTAGGGGGCCTGGAGTAATCAGAGTTGAAACTCATTCCATTGAGCTTCAAACCCTTTATGTGCCTAGCGAAATTCCAACTCGAGACCTCCCACTAGGCACGGTAACCTCACAAACAGCTGGGCTGGAATGCTTGGTTAGCAGTAAACTACTATTCATGCATATATGATAAAAATACATATAGGCGCAGCGGCAGACCCAGAGGGGGACTAATGGGGATCCCAATTTTTTCCCCAAGGCATATTTACCCCGAAATTTTAATATATATGTATTTGTATGTATATTTTTACAATGCTGCCCATCCTAGCGGGAATTCCTGCATCCATTCTTTTAGTGCGCCTCTGCGTATATATAAATATAATTATATATTTGCATGAGTTTTTGTTTGTTTGTGTGAAATAGGAGCAATATCTAGATCTAACTATCTAAGTGGAGAAGACTTTGACAAATGCAGTTACTATTCTAAATTAGAGAGAATATATTTCCCGACATTAAACCAAAGGACAGATGAGAGTCATATACACAAAAGCTTAAATAGATGTTAATGAGAGAAGATGACATGTGATAGTAAAATTCAAAAGTAAAAATCAGCTGCTTATGACAGTTAACAGGAATCCTTATCAATGTATACACTCTAATTCATTCACCAGTAAAGTTTTACCTGTCGTTGCTGCTGCTCCAGTCGCTGTTTTTCCAAGTTTGCCTTCTCATACTCTCCATTTTCCAAGCATCTCTGATCAGGCCTCAGTCGAGAGTCTGTTGGTGGCAACTTTTCCTGGCAACCAAAGAACTTGCTTCAGTAATACATATGGGAAGCAACTTTCAAGTTTACGAACATTAAAAATAAGAGACACAAGATAGCGCAATCCATATAGTTAGTGAGCAGTGAGTGGACAGGGCTGAAAAAGTGTTCTACTACTTCAAGTTTTTCAACTCATGTCTAGACGATAAATCCAAAAGTCCGAAAGCTTGAATTACTATAAAGTATCTAGAGAGAAATCACGTCTTGATGATTAAATTTTCAGAAAGATCAAATCCTAGTGCACCAAAAACTGGTCAAAAGTAGTTTTACTGGACCCCAAGGCAGGGAGCTTGATGTATGAGCATAACATGTATTTATACATTTACACAAATTTTTTACAATAGCCTCATAGACGGAACCGAGTATAGCATATCATGGAGGAGTCAATCATATGAAATTGAAAATAATCCTTATGCAGCTAGATAGTGTAAGTGACCTATGAAATGAAACAAAAGAACTCAGCAGAGCAAATATATCACATATATTGGTGGAATTACCACAATAAGAAGTAATAATATACCTTGAGTCCCATTGTTAGCTCATTCATAGTAATGGCAAATCGTGTTAGATTATATCTGGTCGGGTACTGAGGAGGCTTGCTCCGCTTCCAAAGCAAATGAGCCTCTGAAACAGAGTCCTTCGAATATCCTTTAGAGCTATCTCCATTATCATAGAACATACTCTCATCCCATTTACCGAATAAAGTAGCAACTGTCTTCCCGTTCTTATCTTGGACAATACCATGTACCTGCATTCAGTGAAACATATTCAAGCACTCAACTTCATTTTTTACATTCTGATGATCACATAAGTCTCATCTGTCTAAACACATACTAGTTGGAGCATAGATTGCCTTCACAAGCAAAACTAACACAAAAAAATTATTACTTCATTATGCTTCATTCAAGAAGTAAGCATTAGCAACTTTAACATAAAAGTAAGCACCTTAAGCTCAACCATAGACTGATCCTTAAACTTAATTAGGGAGAAATGCAAACAGAGAAAAAGAAAACAAACCTGGTGGGGATTACGATCTACAATAGACTGCTCCTTGAATTTCAATTTACAAGAGTAGTTACGATTTCCATGGATACGCATAGTTCCGTAGTGATCACAATATAGTTTCCCCAGTATCAGATTATATATGGATGTTGTTACCTGTAACGGGGTTGTTCATATGTCACAACATTGAATCCAACAAAAGACTGAAGTTCAAAACCAACCATCTGAAATTACCTTGTTCCACTGGAAAATTTCCCCATCATCAAACTCTAGGGTTAAAACACCTTCAGGATCCAGCTGTATTGAGCGACCCCAAAATTTGCTTTTCAAATTGCTATCACCCCAAAATTTCCACCCTGTACCCTCACAATGGCATGCTATAATCATGGGGTGATGGCTTACCTAAACAAAAAAATCATCACTAAGAGAGAAACAATTACATTGTCCAACTAATAAGTAAAACTGTAAAACATATAAAGGCCAAGTCGAGGATACGCAGTCTGGGCACATTAACGGAGGCCGGACGAGGTCTGCAGGTTCCCATGGATGTGGCCTAGCTACTCAAAGGTTGTTGGTAGTATAAGGCATGTGCCTTGGACAGGATAAAACATATACATAGTACAAGAGATGCACAAGGCGCATGTCTTAGAAGCAGCATAAAGGATGTGATACACATCGTAGGTGTGGTGTGAGGCATGGACACAAAGTGATGTGTGATGCCACAGTGCATGGTCTCATGGTGCCACCCCCCGTCAGGGATAGCCATTTCCAAAGTACCTTCCTGCCGCTCACACGGCCAACATCACAACTCATAAATCAAGGCACAGTAGCCCCATAACTCACATAGTAGATATACCCTTTTGTACAATAGAAACATGTAATCTCAGTTTAGATGGACACACTCCATCATTTGCAATGGAGCCAAAGATTCACTATTTTTGGATTGGGAATATGATGGAATAAAGCAAAATGGCTCACTAAACTGTTTACTCTTCTTTGTTATGAAGCAGCGGTCAGTCCATGCAATTTGCGACGCAATTTTCATCATGGGTCATCCGGAAACAATCTCTTTGTGCTTTAGTACATGGGTAAGGCTGCATACATTCGACCACCCTTACCCCACCGTAGGTGGGAGCCTTTGCGGCTCTCGGGTAATGATGATGAATGAATTAATGAACTCTATTAACCATTAGCCATTCAAGCCTTTATTGCAACAAATGATTATTAGTTCCGCCAGTTACAATGAGCAGTACTGGCTAGAAGACTGCTGTGCGGCAGTGCCGGAGTGAGAAGGATGCCATCATCATCATCATCATTACCCCAGTGCTGCAAAGACTTCCACCTATGGTGTGGTAAGGGGGGTCGGACGTACACAGTCTTCCGGATGACCCAAAGTGAGAAGGATGCCACTTGGATGAAAATTAGATACAGGAAACTAATCAGGCTGGAGAATTGCATAGTTTCAAATGTATGGTGGACTATGGAAAGAGAATAAATAAGCTAAAGCCAAAGAGAAGCATGATGGGTCCACAATTTAATTAAAAAATGAAATCTTGCAAAAATTGTTAGTTATGATGGACTATGGAAAGAGAATTAACAAATACCTACTAATGAGAAATTTAAAAAATCTGGTAAGTTATCCACTTAAGAAAAATAGCTCAAATTTTACAACCTCCATCCCAATGGTAATGTCACACACTCCCACTTTCTCTTTTTCATCTGTCTCATTTACTTTCCATCATTTGCAATGGAGCCAAAGATTCATTATTTTTTGGCTTGAGATTATGATGGAATAAAGCAAAATGTCTCACTAAACTGTCTTCCCTTCTTTGTTATGAAGCAGCTTTCGGTCCATGCAATTTTGGACGGGATTTTCACTATGGGTCATCCGGAAACAGTCTCTCTGTACTTGTACAGAGGTAAGACTGCGTACATCTGACCCCCCTTACCCCACCGTAGGTGGGAGCCTTTGCGGCACTGGGGTAAATGAAAATGAAATGAAAATGAAATCTGTCTCATTTACATTTTCCCATTCTAAAAGTGGAAACAATTTCTCTGCCAAATGCAATTTTTCACCCTCACTTTACTGACACCCCATCGCTAGCACATGGTTACATAAGGAAATGCACAAAAAAGTATATTCCCTCAAGACACCGTTCCGTAAGTAAATGGAACATTATAAGGAGGGAGTCAGGGAGTTAAAAAGTTATGGCTGTTTCTGCCAATGAGCAACTTTTCATAATTTGGGAACACAAGGATGAACTTCAAATGTATAAACTCAGAAGAGTATTAAAAAAAAGTAAAAACCTTCATTACTCAGTCATAAAAGTCTTACCTTCTCTGAGAAAAAACGGACACCTTTGTCTGGATAATCAGCCTCATATGTTTCTCCTAATAATGGATTGAATGGCTTGCAAACTCTTCCTTGTGTAGAAGCATAGGCAGATACAGCAAATGCAGCTACGTTCAAAATTCTCATAAGACTGTTACCCTACCAGAAATCCCAGTGAATAGATCAGATATTTAGGTACTGAAAAGCCCTACCAGAACACAATGACTATTCATAGACATGACTAGAGTTATTCTACTATATATATACATGTATAGGGTTGAGTTGAAATAAAAAGTGCACTTCACATGAAAAGTAAGAATAGATCTGGTGCATCGAATTTATGATCAAATGGCTCTAAATATGTCAACAATGCATTCAATTATTGATAAGAAATGCAGTGGCATATTTGTAATTAAACCAAATTTTCCGTCATTTCTAAAATTGCATTGTTTGAAGCCAAAAGTGCGCCGTGCATGACAATTAGTGCAACCTTTCACACTTTGCATGGGAACAACATTTTTATTGGAAATTTGGAACCGCACCCCAAATATGCTACACTTCTTAATACTCTAAATAGTAGATTTCTAGTGCCTCATGCAGCTTTAAATACCAGAAATTTACTCGAAAAGGACCAGATTAGTGCAAGGAACAATAATCATATACCAAATGTGGTCAAAGTCAAAGACATGGATCTAATGTGGGATTGGTATAATCAATGAATTTTATTCTTTAGTGACCTCTACATAGGACATGTAAGAGGATGTACGCGAAGCCAGGAACAATGTGGACATTAACCTTGGATATTGAGCTGCACAAGGTTGTCCTGGACTCCCGGCTTCATAAAAAAACTTAAAAGCATCTTTTCAAAAGATGAACATCTATTTAATTTCAATAACCTAGCTGAATGCAGAAAACTAAGATCAGTTCACTTATTATCTATGAATGGAGCTAAGCATCTTCCCAAAGTGGCAAACTAGGACCAATTTACATAAACAGTCTGCAATTGGTAGCAACATTTCATAAAGTTAAAGTATATAGGAGCTACAGCCTGCAAATATATATCAAATGAATTTTAAAATAACAATAAATAATGAAAAGAAGAGCGGGAATTCATCTCCTTACTTGCTTGCCCCATTCAAAAGCACGATCAACAAGATATGAATATTCCAAATCTTCAAAACTCTTTTGAAGTGAAGAAAGTGGTTCGTTAAAATAGACAGGCAGGCAAACTTTTGTCAAGTCCTTCCCAATATTGTCTTTAATCATGGACCATAGCTTCACTCCTTTTTCTTTCTCAATAGGATCTGGCAATTTCTTTCGGCGCTTGATATAAGGGAACTTTGGTGATGCAGATCTAATAACAGGATCAACACTCTCATCTGATGCAAAAGCATAGATATCATCTTCTGAAGAGAATGAGGATTGTCGAAAATCAGAAGCATTGCTTTTAAAAGAACTTGATGACAAAAAATCCCTTGTATCAAAGAATGTATTCTCTTCCTCATCTGTGTCTTCCTCTGCAGCATCAACCCTTTCATTATCATCTTCTGAGTCACTCACACTTGCCTCTGAAATTGATATCCGAAAACATAAAGATGGGTTGAGATCTTAAATACAAACATCATAAATATTTCAAATATTAGCAATGTGGATAAGTCACCAAAGTCAAGAAACCCGCATATTTTTATAAAAGAAAAAGGAAAAGGGAGTCTTATTGAATTCATAAGCTAAGATAGAGATTTAGGCATACCGCTGTATTTGTCCTGCCTCAATCTACCAGATAGACCAACATTGTTTATTTGCCTTTGACTCTCGTCAACCACTGTATTCTCTAAGTCAACTTTTTCTGTCTATAGAGCCATGACATAAAACACTACATTAGCCAGCTAAAAGAAATAAATTGAAAAGCAACATACTATCTGAGTTTCTGTAGATGGACAAATTCCAGAAGGTAAATAAAAGTTATTCAAAACTAATAACCTCAAAGGAGCAGAGAAATGAGGCCACACATGAAGCCAAAATGGTACAGATGTCTGTGGGACTAGATAGTAACTTAAAATAAAATAGAGTTCATCTTGAAAAATGGGAAGGTTACTAGAAAATTGAACACTTCTCTACGACACAGTTTCAGCGAAGGGCATAAAAGATGTTATGCACCCTTTGACTTCAATATACAGAAAGAAGTCCCTATAGAATATAAGGTAGAAACTCGAATGTAAAAAACATGACTGTGTCCTCATTCAAACATTCAAAGTTTATCCTACAAGGCTACAACTGTTAGTAGCACACAGCAGCTACCAGCTTATCCTTCTTGAACAAAAGCGGTTGATTTCTTCAATAGTCAAAGAATTATCCTGTGGTAATGTAGGCACATTCAAGCATGCATACATGGAATAAAATCATCACAACCATTTACAAGTACATAATATGTGCATCCCTTGGACAACCTAAAATTTTATCAGTAAGATGTTTGGTACCAGTAGTAATAATAATACTTTAATAGTAATATTAGGTACCTCTAACTGGCGAAGTGTGTCAATGAGAAGCCGATGCTTCTGTCTCAGAAGCAGCATTCGACTATGCAGCGATGCAAATTCATCTCTCATAATCTGCTCACTATCCTGGATGGCAGCTTCACTTAAACACGCTTCCTGCAGGCGCTTCCGTAACTTGTCCGTTGAAACAGAAATGTTCTCTAAAGGAGCCATTAACTCACTGTTAGAAAGTCTTGGGAACATATCCTTTACTGCTTGCAGTGCTTCTACCCAGGCTATTCTATCTTCTCTAGACTCTGCCCTCAGGTGCAGCCTCTTTGTTCCAGTGAAAATTGAAAACCTTTTGTCATCTGATCTGCTCTCACATATTGATGAAACCTATAAGAAACTACTCAGATTTTAAAGAGGCTACACAGTGAATATTTTACACCATGCATGCTGGGTAAAATTGAAATTGCAAAAATCAACTAAAGATAATAACAGAGACATAAAAAACTATAACAAAATAAAAAATAAATAAAAAAAAAGATATAACTAGCATGGCATGCCAAAGAGGCTTGTAGGTGACCAGATGAAAAAGAACCTAGCTTGTCTCGCAAGGAAAATAAAAATTAACCTGCATACCCGCAATCAACTACATTGTCAAAGAGCCACTAATTCAGATATTTCTTGGTCTAATTTGTTAATTACAAGCTGTGATCATTCCCTTCTTTGGGACAATGTACTTTAAACGCTACTAAATCCTGCATCAAAACGCAATCAAGAACAAGAACGCAAAAAAAATAGTTGAACCTTGAGATGAACTTCGCCTGCAGGACTTCTGCGTGCCTGCGAAGAATTAGCATTGGTATGCCTCTTTGAACGGGATATTCTACGAAATGACTCCTGGCCAATGACTTTCGAGCCCTTCTCGGTCTCGGGACTAAGGACGATCTTATCAGGCCCGTGGATCTTATAGTAAGACAAAACTCCGTCCTGCAACACAAACCACCTGGGCCTCCACCCCTTGCCGTAGTTCACCCACTTGTACAGGACTCCAGAAATACCATTCCCCACTATGTCGTTGATCTTCACTTGCTGCTGGCTATCCACCACTCCAGCGCACACAAGCTGCGCAGCCTCCCTCGTGGACGTAGACTCGGTCAAAATCCGATAGTCAGAATTCAAATTGTGTCGATGCGCTAGATTGTTGTTGTAATTTTGACTTCCGTAGAACGTAAACGGTTCGGACGATCCGCCGGAAGACGGTGGTGGCGGAGGAGGAGGCCGGGACATGGGCAAAATCAACGAATCACCGTTGCTGCAGTTAATGGTGGATACGCAGCAAAACGGATGCATAGTGTTGCATATTAACAAGATAATCAAATAATCGAAGGAGCCGATTAACAGAATTGCAGAAGCTCTCTCTATATATAAGCTCCCGCAACAATATTCTCCCGCGTTTTTACTGTTGGTTTCTTCAGTGTAATGTGACGGACAGATGCGGATGATGCGAGGAGGCGGCAGCGGACGCGGAAACCAACTGGCGCCGGAGACGGGCGAATTTTCCGGAGAGTGGAGGTGACGTGGCGGAGGAAGGCAAAGAGTAGAGGTGGAAAGACTTGGTAGGGTGCGTTTGGGGAAAACTGAAAAAATGCGGCAATAAATAAGAGTAAATATTGTAACTTGGAAATCAGGTTGGCGGTTGCGAGTGAGAGCGTGACGGGTGGGAGATCTATGCATGTGCACGTGGCTATACGGTATTGGTGAGACGGGATGGGTAACGCGTTGTGGTAACTTGAAAAATGGAGCGGATTCACGAGGACTCGGTAAAACGATAATTTTCTCACGGGCATAAAAGTTAAGTGTAATCCACCGGTGTGAAAGCATCACAAAGTCACAAAGTACAAAAATCATTTCCCTTAAATTTTTCATTAATTTGAGAAACTTGCCAAAAAAAGGAAAAAACATAATGTGAAATTCCTAAAAATAACTATCATCTGGTTTTCTATATATTAGGGCTGGAACTTGGAACCAAGAACCTAAAAACCGAACTGATCGAATTGTTATGACTTAGTCTGGTTCGGTCTAACATTTATTAGTTATTTATTAATGGTTCAGTTCCTATTTTTATTAAGTGCTCTACTCATCACCCTTGAGATGAGTTTTTTGGTGGCTAATTACGATGCTAATTCAAGATCATAATTATTGATTGTAGTGAATATGTTGTTTTGTTTTATTTATTAAAATATTCAGTTTGGTATGTATTTAATTATGTTTTAAACTCAACTTTTGAGGTTTGAAATGATGGTAAAAATATTTGTAGTTCTTGTAATTTTAAACATTGAATGTTTTTTGGCACACATTGATGGTACAAATTTTTTTTAATAGCTAGAAACCGTTAAAACGACAAGAATCGAACCCTTAACAATGGTTCGATTCCATATTGATCCAATAAAAAATTTATACGAATCGAACCGTTACGAAGATTTGATATTTTTCAAACGGTTCCATATATTTTGTCTAGGAACCGAACCAGGCACAGGCCTACTAAATATGAATAAGTAACTTTCATATATATTTTGATCAACATAATCAGTTATTAGTATAACCCATTCAGAGATGCTTCACACGTTCGGAATCCCTACTATATAAGGTGAAAGAGATGATTTCTTTATTCTCTGAGGCTCGTTTCAGCTAGTCGGGTGAAGCGGGGGTGTTACATACGATGTGATTCGCTATATTAGCTTAATGAGCTAGCTTCTCGAATTTGATCGTAACCCTATTTCATTCTATCAATAACACTCTCTTTTATTTAATTCTTGCAACAGTTTGACTTTCACGTTTGCTAACGCAAAACTTTGACTGTAATTATATTTAATTATGTATTAGTAAACATTATAAAAGATTGATATTTTGGAAACTCACATTGATAGGAATTCAATATCATTTTATACGTGATGATTTGATTATGTATATTAGTAGAAAATCATGGTCAAAGTAAAATATGTGAATAGTGCAAAAATCACAATGTTGCAAGAATTAAAAAACGGAGGAAGTATTATTTTCAAAAATATATTACTATAGTTTCGCATTATATGAAACTATTTATTTTGAAACAAAGAAGAAAGATACCCCCTATTTTGCAAGTGGAAGCATGATTTTGTATGTATGTATGTATGTATGTATGTATGTATGTATGTATGTATGTATGTATGTATGTGTGCATTAGGAAAACTTGTGCTTTGTATACATGCTTATGTCTACTTTAAATCTCCATACACACATATTTATATATAATTTGTAATAATATATTGATTAGATTAATCACTTTAAATGTCATATTGATTTTGTAGTTAATGATCCAGGCAGCTGTGTCAGAAACAAATAGAATGGGTGACAAAGCGAAAACGGGTAATTTTTCATACCTATTACCCAATTCATACGATTTCCTTATTTTATCCGCTCGGCATAGTAAATGTCAATATATTTGACAGAGAATATGAGAAAACTGATTGTATGTTAAATTATGGTAGGACCTAGTACACTTTAGGAAGGTTCATTTGTGTTACCTTATCTTCTAGGAAAAAACAATACATTACTTTTTTGACCAATTTTACAAGATTGACTAATTTTGTCATCATATGTTTTACAATTTGGTATAAACCTTCTAATTATTAAAAGTCTTCCCAATGGAACACTCTCACTACAATTTACTCACGAAAACAACATTTTTTTCATCGTACCTTATTTTTTATTTGATAAACGTGGGCGTAGTCTTCATGTCTCTTAGTGTCTACTTTATAAGAGCGGAAATGAAAGTATATTTGGTTCTAGCATTTAGAATGTTGTTTAGAGCTAGTGTGTAAAAATTAATATTAAACTTGAGCATAATGTAAAGAGTTCAATCCTTACACACTCATTCCATCTTTATTTCTATCATCTATCATCATGTTCGATCAACAACATAATCCGTTTCCCAAAAGTATTACGTTGGTTTTGAGTTGACGTAATTAACCTCAACAGTATGTATATATATGACTGGATGGGTAAATCAAAACTGACCTACCCGATCTCGGTACCAACCCCTCCATATACAAGCAAGGGCTGGCTTCTAATTGACTTGATTCACGCCTATACACAAGCAAAGCTAGCAATCTCAGAAAGGCAGTGGATTTACCAGTTACATATATTCAGAAAACATTTACTATAATGACATGGAGTCGTCAATGAGAAATGAAAAGAGATACGATCATAGTAAGTTTAAACTAGGAGCAAATAATAAAAATATTTATAGGAAATAACATATTAGATGAGGGGATGTTGAGAATATTACATGATGAAAAAACAATACTTCTAACGAAGTTACTTGACCTACTTGATAAACAAAAAGCATAAGACACACGCCTACATATGTGTATCACCACCATTTATAGTATGATTACCCTCTTTTTAAATTAAAGCACACACAAAAAACCTGTAATAGTTTTGAATCCACCACCTTCATGATGTTAGATGAGTTCAGGACAGGCACAATAGTGTAAACCACAACCACAAAGCCCTGTCACTACAAGATAATAAGATTTTGGGGGACCGGGATGACAATTAGTACTTGTAAACATCAACAAACACACAAGCAGCTTATGAAGTTATGATAATCACAAGTTCATCACCATCACCACCACCACCACCATCATCATCTTCGTCGTCGTTGTCATCATCATCATCATCTTCTTCATCTTCATCATCATTATCATTATCATTATCAACATCACCATCGCTAATATTATTACAAGTATAAGTTAATTACTTCCTCTACATGTCCCAAATTGAATTGCAATTCGCGGTTGGTAAATTATCAGGAACTCAACCTACATAATAAAAATTATCTTATTTATTTATTTAACTATTTATTTATTTATGCATTTATTTATTAATGTTCATTTATTTCAATATTTTAAATTTTAATGGATAGTAAAATAGGGATTAAAAATGTCAGTGAAGGAGAGAGGAACTAAAAAATAACAAATATAACATACACATATTATGTACTCCGTATTATATATTTATTTGAAAATAGAAATTATATTTTTAGCTCGAATTCGAGCTATGGCCACAAGTTCGAGCATATTTTTTGAGCTCAAACTTGCAAAAAATATTTAGTAAAACTTGATCGAGCTTGGTTCGAGCTCAAGTTGAGCTTGAGTAGAGCTCAACTCGAGCTCGATACACAATTATCAAATTCAATCATAACTACATTCTAACTCGGCTCTCGCTTCGGCTCTCGCTTCGGCTCATTTGCAACTTAAATAGAACGTGTCTTCGCCGTTTGGCATTTCCACATACTTGCTACTTTTCCTTCAACGTAGCATGCTATTTTACATGCATAGTATGGATTGATTATACCACATGTCAGAAATCGCGCATGAAAAGGAGAAAATTAAATGAGCGCCAATTGTTGCACTATGCGAATTGCGGAAAGGATTTAACAATTAATTTGACTTTGTAAAACTCAAAATCCGATTTTAGGATCTTAGGCAAATGATATAGGGTGATAAACGAATTATTATGACATATAAAAAGAAGTATTGTGGATTATATTAGTTCGGGGAATGTGATGTAAATTGTCATTTTAATTCTAACATGAACAATGTCATCATCACTAATTATATTGAATCATCATCATTATCAAAACTCGCTCCACCAAAAGCAACCGCTCGATTTAGCACCCGACATGATAAAAAATCACAGCTATCCGACCGTCATGCACGGATCCTTGCATATGCTCAGCAGCTCAGACATGGCAATGCCAATCGATCACCCGAAAGGAACATAAAATCAAGACCCAGACTACATAAGGTAATTAATCACTTTTGATTTCAGATTTTAGATGGAGAAATAAAGATTTGAGAATTGATTTGCTTTTTGTTAGCAATTATGGAATAAAATAGATCAATTGGCTAAAGACATTAACATCTTGTTGGTTCTACCGCTCCAATGTCTCAAGGAGTTATTTCCGGTGTACGGAGATTTCTTTCGTGATATAACAAGATCTTCAATTATAAAAGGCGTATATACAGTACACTTATGTACTTGCCAATTGTGATTGACTTATCGTTGTGTCATGAATGTAATTTATTGTAGGTATGGTTTAGAAAATAAATAAAACTCATCAATGATCATAAAAAAGATTTAAGACTGCTCATAATTGTAACCTCTGGAAGGTGAAGCCATCACTTGGAGTAAACATACTTCCAGATTTAAATGCCACAATAAAGTCTCAAAATAGATGTTCACGTATAAGTCAATATCTAAAACTCCAAAGTTAATTTAGTTTGTTTTGTGTATGAAATAGTGTGAGAGGAAAAATCAATAAATAAATAAACTAATAACAAGATAAAATAACAA
Source organism: Cuscuta europaea (assembly GCA_945859875.1). Classification (NCBI taxonomy): domain Eukaryota; kingdom Viridiplantae; phylum Streptophyta; class Magnoliopsida; order Solanales; family Convolvulaceae; genus Cuscuta; species Cuscuta europaea. The sequence continues at coordinate 17,747,868 of CAMAPE010000013.1, read as the reverse complement.
CCGGATAAGTAAGATTTATTTATTTGAAATGCTCACAATTTTTCCAACACATTTAATTAAATAAAGGCACATAACTTTTATCAAAATGTAGGTAAAGTTGAGTTTGTATTGTCTGATAATTTTGGCTATAGTTTCAAACTATGCCATTGGAGAGGCAATTATGTGGTATACCAATTCCAACGACGACGTACTATATGCATTTTACCATAAAAATGTAAATTGTGTTGGAAAAATATGTTAAAATTGCATTAAATGGTGATTTTGGGGCATTATTTGAGTGGGGTCCACTTCTTATTTGGGTCAAGTCAAAGTGGTTTCGGATTGTCCTTGTTAAGGGCTACAATTCGATATATGGTACGCTCAAAACGGATAACGGGTGAATGAGAAATTGATTCTCGAAGTTCACTCGTTGAAATGGAAAAACTGGGAAAATGATGGGTTTCTAGTTTGTTTTATCCCACACCGGAAAACTCAAGGGATTTTCACCCCCTTATAAAGGGAAGCCTCTTTTAAGGAGTTAAGATTCCTAAAGGTAAAGGCTCTCTCTTACGCGCAGGGGGGGTGCCGATCAAATCCCGAAACGGAGAAGAAAAACCGTGACTCGTGTGCGCGGGCGACACTCCTAGCACCGTGGGAGGCGACGAATACGTTTTAAAGACATCGTGCGTTGCACGAGCTCTGGCTAAAATCTGCTCCATCTTATTTTCTTTTAGCTATTTTATTTATTAATTAATTTTATTTAATTAATATTTCTTTGTTTTTCCGGAACACACCCAACAATCTTAAAACGTATTCCGTGATTGTGTTACTGTGGTAAACAATCTTAAAACGTATTCGGTGATTGTTCTGCTCCGGTAAACAATCCTAAAACGTATTTTCCTTGGTTGTTGTACTGCGGTAAACAATCTAAAACGTAGTTTGTCACTTCGGTGAACGAACTTATTTTTTGTGTTTTCGGAAAACGTTGAAAACGTTAAAATGGCTTCACAAGAAATTGGAAATGTTGGTGGGCAGAACGTGCCAAACGATAATCAATCTGAAAGTGGAGCACCGGTGAACAATGGTTCACAACGTGGTGCATCTACTTTGGGCAACCAAGGGGAAATCCCTATGGTTACCGTGCCGAGCAATTCTGTGGAGAAATCCGAAAAATTTAACGGGTTAAACTTCAAGAGGTGGCAGCAAAAGATGCTCTTTTATCTCACTACTCTCGGTCTTGCGCGGTTCTTGATCGAGGATGCGCCGGTACCAACCGGGGGTGAGGTGGATGCGCAATCTTTCAACGCGGTTGAATCTTGGAAGCATTCTGACTTCCTTTGCCGAAACTATGTGTTGAACGGGCTGCATGATGCTTTGTACGACGTGTATAGCAAATTAGCTACGGCTAAGGAGCTATGGAATACTTTGGACCACAAATATAAAAGCGAGGATGCCGGAGCAAAGAAATATGTTGTTGGTCGATTCCTTGATTTTAAAATGGTGGATTCGAAGACGGTCTTGAGTCAAGTTGAGGAAATGCAAATGATCTTCAACGAAATTCGAGATGAAGGAATGACAATTAGTGAGTCTTTCCAAGTGGCGTCAATTATTCATTTATTGCCGCCGGCTTGGAAGGATTTCAAGAACTACCTTAAGCATAAGCGAAAGGAAATGAACTTGGAGCAATTGATCCTCCGTCTGCGGATTGAAGAGGATAACCGGAAGAACGATGGGAAACTCCCAATCGTTAACGGCGCCAAGGCCAACGTGGTGGAGCATGCAAAAGGCTCCAAAAATAAAAATAATGGGAAGAGCAAGCTCGGTCCCAAGGAAGGCGTTTCCAAGACAAAGTTCAACGGAAAATACTTCAATTGCAACAAGAATGGACACAAGTCCTCGGATTGCAAGGCACCAAGGAAGAAGAAAGATTCTCACGTGAACTTGGTGCAAGCTGGGCAAAAGGATGAAGACATCATCCTTGCGGACGTGGTGACCGAGGTCAACCTCGTTGGATCCAATTTCAAGGAGTGGTTCGTGGACACCAATGCAACCCGACATATTTGCTCAAACCGGGAGTTATTCACTACTTTTGAGCCATCAAATGGTGAGAAGGTGTGGATGGGAAAATCGGCTCATTCCGCGGTTGAAGGCGTGAGGAAAGTGATCCTAAAGATGACTTCGGGCAAGGAGCTGACTCTCAACCAAGTGTTGTTCGTTCCGGAAATACGCAAAAACCTGTTTTCCGGCTCGTTGTTGAACAAGCATGGCTTCCGCATGGTTTTTGAGTCGGAAAAATTAGTTTTGTCTGAATCGGAATGTATATGGGCAAGGGATATGCAGTTGATGGGCTGTTTAAGCTCAATGTAATGACTAATAATAATAATAATAATAAAATACCTTCTGCTTACTTGCTTGAGTCTTCCAATGTGTGGCATGATAGACTATGATATGTTAACTTTAATTCTATACGTAGATTAATTAACATGGAACACATTCCTAAATTCACAATTGATGTGAAGCACAAATGTGAAGTTTGTGTAGAGGCAAAACTAATGAAAACGTCTTTCAAATCGGTTGAAAGAAAAACGGAACCACTTGAATTAATTCATAGTGACGTTTGTGATTTTAAATCAATACAAACACGTGGCGGTAATAAATATTTTATTACTTTTATCGATGATAGCACTCGCTATAGCTATGTTTATTTATTAAAAAATAAACACGAAGCAATCGATAAATTCATTCTTTATAAGAATGAAGTGGAAAACCAACTTAATCGACGGATTAAAGCGGTTAGAAGTGATCGAGGTGGTGAGTATGAAGCACTAATTGGTGACTTTTGCGCGAGCGTGGGTATAGTACATGAACGTACTGCACCCTATTCACCTCAATCAAACGGTGTTGCCGAACGAAAGAATCGCACATTGAAAGATATGATGAATGCAATGCTAGTAAGTTCGGGCCTGCCACAAAATATGTGGGGCGAAGCAGTCTTGTCAAGCAATTACCTTTTTAAATAAGGTTCCCCGGAAAATATATGATAAAACTCCATACGAGTTGTGGAAAGGCAGACGGCCTTCCTATCAATATTTAAAAGTGTGGGGGTGTCTGGCAAAGGTGCTTGTACCAACACCTAAGAAAATAAAAATAGGTCCAAAAACGGAGGATTGTATATTTATTGGATATGCACAAAATAGTAGTGCCTATCGGTTTTTAGTGTATGATTCGAATAATCCGGATGTACATAAAAACACAATAATTGAATCAAGGAATGCTTCATTCTTTGAAGACGTATTTCCATGCAAGTCCAACGAAGGACCAAGCACGTCAAAACGAACAATTGACGTAGCTATGGAAAATACTAGTGAGGGCTCCGGAGAAGAACCCGAACCCAGACGTAGCAAACGTGCTAGAATTGAAAAATCCTTCGGACCGGATTTTCTCACGCGCTAAAGGTAAAGGCCCTCTCTTACGCGCAAGGGGGGGGGGGGGGGGGGGTGCCGATCAAATCCCGAAACGGAAAAGAAAAACCGCGACTCGTGTGCGCGGGTGACCTACGGACACGAATGCCGTCCAAAAATCTATCTCTCAAGAGATACGGTTAATTTTTATTTTCTTCCCGAAACGTTTATTTTTTCCCAGAAGTGCTCCGGACAAAAGGCCTCGACCAGAACACCTCGGTATGGTGTTCTGGTGGCGTCGGGCAGAACCCCTCGAAGGGGTGTTCTGTTGGCTTCGGACAGAACCCCTCGAAGGGGTGTTCTGTTGGCCGGACAGAACCCTCGAAGGGGTGTTCTGTTGGCTTCGGGCAGAACCCCTCGAAGGGGTGTTCTGTTGGGGGTCTTCTGTCGTGCAATTCTACCGTTACGAAAGTTAATGCCCAACGTTCTTATCTTTTAATGCTGCGTTAAATGGACAGTTTATGGATGATTCAATGCCCAACGGACTGGTCATTGATGTCCAATGTTCAGGTCCATTAACACTACATTTAACACACAACAAATCCTCCTATAAATAGCTGGCAGGTGGTTTGCAACAAGACACAACGCACAATACATTCCTCACGTTTTCTTGAGCTAAAAACACTTCCAGCTACTCCGAAATTTCTAAGTGTTCATACTGTGTTCCAGTTCGCCGAGACTTTCGTTTGTGTGCTCAAACGATCGTTCGTTAGCCACCGTATCCTGGGAAACGGTCGTTGCAACACTCCTAGCACCGTGGGAGGCGACGAACACGTTTTAAGGACATCGTGCGTTGCACGAGCTCTGGCTAAAATCTGCTTCATCTTATTTTCTGTTTTCTTTTAGCTATTTTATTTATTAATTAATTTTATTTAATTAATATTTCTTCGTTTTTTGGAAACACACCCAACAAATTGTTGCTTTTAATTAGCTTTATTTCTAGCTTTTAAGGACAAATTTTATAGAAGGAAGTGTTAATCAAAGTAAAATGTTATCAAATTAAAGGGAAATTGCCATAAACAAGAGTAATCGGGTTTTGGAATTTCAAAATAAGACTGCTATGTTTTTCTTCCCGAACTAGGACTCATTACGGTGATTATTGAAAAATGGGAATATCGCACTTTTAGTCCCTGAAATAGTGACCATATTGAAAAGTCAGACCCGTATTTCTGAAATTGCAAATATCACCCCCTAATTGTCCAAATTGCTGTAAATCTTGTCCTTTGAGGGGTGAAATGTACTCATCACCCACATTGTACATTTCTCCCCTCAAAGGACCACATTCACAACAATTTGGACAATTGAGGTGTGACATTTACAAGTTGGGAAATATGAATCTGACATTTCAATATGATGACTATTTTATGGACTAAATGTGTGATTTTCCCTTGAAAAATACTGTCATAATTAAAAACTAGGGAATTTGTTGTAGACAGGACTCAAAAAGACGGAATATGCATAAGTAGGACTCCATATACTTTTTAACCTAAATAGGACTAAATTTATATACTTTTCCTATTCTACCCTCAATGACTTGTCCACACTAGCCAATTCCTCAAACTCCTAATAACTTGTCCGCATCAGCCCTCTCTCATGCTCAGTCGACGGTGGTATGTGAACGATGAGTAGGCAACGACCAACAGTGAACGGCCATCGGCGAACGACGAGCTTGGAGGTGCATAGTCACAAACCTTTGCTCATCTTTCTCCTCCTCTCCTTGATTCTTTCTTCTCTGGTGCAGGTGCTATTTGAAAGCATTGAGATGCTCTATTTCTGTTTGTTTGTTCAAAATGCCAAGTTAGATCTGAAAATGTCATCCAAATGGCATTCGTACTCTTCCAAATTTTCGTATTTTCCATTCAAAATGCCATTAAGATGACATTCCCAATCCGTGTTTGGCATTCTAACTAAAATGTTGGCATTAGCGGCGGCGAAGGCTGGATCTACAGCGGCAGAGGACGGATTTGCGGTGACAGCGGTCAGATCAACAGGGCTGGCTGCCGGTGAGTCGGCGACGGCTAGATCTACGTCGGAGGTGGCCAGATCTGTACCGGCGGTGGTCAGATCTATAACGGCTGTTTCTGAATCTACTATGAGGATCAGTTTTGAGGCAGTGGCGGCGGCCGGTGGCTGCCGGCGGTGATAGGAGACCAGCGGCGGGGCGGCGAGCCGACGACCGGTGAGGTGTCCAATTATCACTTGCAAGCATCAAGGGCGTTTTTGTCCAATTACAGATTATTACTCCTGTTTAGGAAATTTTTAGACTTTAGTCCTATTTTGGCAATTAAAAATTGTTTTACTCCTATTTAGTTAAACACCTCTTAAAAACTATCGTCGTTAATTGTAATAAACACTGTCAAGTTTAAGACCTACTACTACAACTATTTGGTACTAATGACTACTAAAGACTACAAGATATATTAAATATTGTCATGTTACGCCTATTATATTTCGGGAAGAAAAACTTCTACCTAATTAAATACTCCGTAATTATTAGAGCATTTGCAATGGTTCCTTTTGAGGTGCTACTTGCAATTTTAAAGCTAATAGCTTACAAATGAGTATTGTTTTCCTTTTTTTTTTGAGAAAACTAATCAGCCAAAATAAGCTACTAGTTTGAGCAAAGAGAATTACTAAATATAACCTTATTATTAAATAATGAAGAGGAAGATGTTATAGCTAATCAGTGGAGTACATTTCAATTTTATTGCAAATGCTTATGTGGCCACCCAAACTATGAGAGTAATTAACTAACCGCTGGAAATGCTCTTAGTGAGCAAGAGTGATTGATATATAATTTGATATATACTTTAATTACCTTGTTTGAGCCACAAACGGAGATGGCTTGCAAAGATAAAATCTTCATTTGATCAGATATTTCAACGAAACAATGTGCAAAGGGGCTACGAACGTATTCTTACCGAAGAATATAGCGACGACAGTGAGTATACACCCGGTGAAACAGTCAACAAATCCAAACACATAATTTCTCCCTTTTGTGTAAGGAAAAGTTTTATGAACATAAACAGAATTTGTGTGCATAGTTTTGAATACTACCCAGATTTGACTTGCTCGATCTTCTAATTTGATATTTTATCGCTAATATGCAAGATTATAGACGTTTACATTTTAAGATTATCTTAGGAATATGTCAAATAGGTCCTCTTACTATAATGAACAACTCAATTAGGTCATCGTATAATTGAATCATTCAATCAAGCCCTCATATTATAAAAAATCATCCAATTATCCTTTATAGGCAGTTAGTTATGGGTTGTCCGGTGAGCGAGTGCCGTAGGCAATTAGGTGACGTTATTGTTTTAGAAATTGTCCTAAATAAGAGTAAAAACGTTTTGAAATTCCAAAATAGGGATTTCATGCTTTTATTCCCTAAACAAGAGCAGTTGTGTCAAATTTGGAAAAAAATGTCATGTTTAAAGCCTAATAATGCCAAACTTGACAGAAATTTACTCCTACTTAGAGCATTTCCAATGCAAAACGTGAATGGTGCATATGTGGCATGAGAGATAGCCAATTAAAAAACAATAAATAGAATATCTCTCTCCTTATTTGAACGGTGTTATATATTTTTGGTAAGTTTTTCTCCACAATGTCAAGCACAATGTCTATATGTAGACATTGTGGTTGAATTGTTGAGAAAAACTTAGCAAAAACACATACGACCGTGGAAAGAAGGAGAGAAAAATGTCATAAATTTAAACTTTTGTGTGTGTCTTTCTCATGCCACATATGCACATTATAACATTGGAGATGCTTTTAGGGAATAAAAACATAATCGTTCTATTTTGGAATTTCAAATTTTTTACTCGTATTTACGGAAAAGCAGATGACACGTTGGCGGTGGTCTTCTACATTCTTCTTTTAACCATTCCTTCCCGTTCCATGACACGTTGTCCGCTCTCACATTGTAAGTAAGCAGGGATGAGTGTGGGTGGAACAACAGCGAAGAAGAAGAAAGCAGATTGGATGGGGGCAGAAAAAGATAGAAACAGGGAGAGAGAAGAAGAAAATGAAAATGAAATAAAAATGTTAAATTAGCCATGTGGATTTGACACATGTATAAATTAACCTACTAAACTCTTTGTTCACCAGGTAAAAAGATGAATTGGGTGTTTTTTTCATAGGTTGAGGGCTTGAGTGAGTGATTTAATTGTACGAGGATTTAATTGACTTTTTCATTATAGTAAAATGACTTATTTGACAATTTTCTCATTATCTTATGTACATTGTATATACATAGTTCACTAATTTTCTGTCATTTATAAAAGTGCATCGTTTGAAGCTAATAATGTATTGTTGTACTGTGCATGAAAATAAGTGCAACTTGTTCGCACTTTCTACTGGAACATACATCACTTTTAGTTTGAATCACACTACACACACATATGCAAAATTAATTTAAAAAATGCAAACTGAATTTTCTCATGTTTCTACTTTCTAGTACTTCTTGTAAGTTTAACCATGCATATACATACTTGACTAGATATGATCATATTGATATTGAATATATTCTATATTATCTCGTAACAATGCAGGTGAGATTCAAGGCATTTCTCAAAGAGGCTTCTTGTGTTGGGAGATTCAAGCAGCGGCGGACACAGGAATTCCCAGCAGAGGAGTGACAGTGTAAAAAATCAATACAAATACATATTTATTAAAATATTGGGGTAAAAATAACTAGAAGGAAAAAAATAGAGGGGCGGGATCGTCCATTCGCCCCCCTTTGAGTCCGTCGCAAGATTCAAGTGATAAACAAAGATCAGGCATCTTAGATCATTTTCAATGGATTGTAGTTTAGCTATAGCACGGAAACTCTTGGGAAAGAGTACGTTTCCCGTTTCGGAAACTCTCGGAAACTCTTTGAAAACTCTCCAAATAAGCATTTTTTGAGCAAAAGTTGACGTTTTCCGTTTCCCGTTTCCTTATGATTTTCACGTTTCCGCGCAACATAGTAGTTTAGTCTAGTTAAAGTGTGTCACCTCATTTAATTAGAGTTGGACTATTTATTATATCCTCTAACGTTTGTAGTTTGTGGTGACTTGGCAACAGAAAAATTAAACACTGTCAAGAAAGATGTTTGTGTGTAGAAAGGCATGTACATAGTGACTCAGATAAAAATGACGCCACTTTTCAGAAAAAAGCAGACCGAAATGGGAAAAATTGACATAGTGGAGACATGAACGGAAACGATAGAAAATAAAAGTGCACCACATGTACAGGTTTAAAAAAATGACAATTGGTAAATTTTGTAAGTAAGTCATACTCCTTATAATATTTAAGAATGTAAAAAATAAATACGTAGTATAAAACTAGAAAAATGTCAAAGTAGGTAAATAGCTTACTTTGTAAAAAAAGTATATATAAAATTTAAATCTAAGTATTATTAAAATTAAAGTGTGTAATAATTTTTTAAAATGTTAAATATTAACATAATTTCAATACACAAAAGAGTATATCTTTTCATTTTTAGTTTAACACTTTTTTTTGTTGTTTTTCAAATTTATCAAGTTTTTTCAATAATTATTAAAACAACTATTATAGCATGTTAACAACCGGTAAAATGACCATACTGATTATATTTTAGAACTAAATGTGCTTATATGTACTCTCTTCATATTCAAATATTGAAAACGTTAACTCTTTTGAAAAAATAATAGTGAAATAGAAGGGGAAATAATAGTAGAAACACTACTAGAATAATGGACATTTGCTGCTATGTATTTGCTGCGGTTCTCATCCATGCACAACAAATAAGAATTAATTTCTATTTTAAAATTAATTTTAATTCTTAAATGCTAACGAGACTGATGATTTGCTGATTGTATTATATTCTTGCTGATTTGCACATTCAGTCTTCTTTACCTATGACAATTTATACTGATAATAAATCTGCATATCATTTGGCTTATAATAATCCTGTTCAGCACCAAAGAACTAAACATATTGAACTTGATTGTCATCTAATTAGAGAAAAATAGCTGCTGGTTTGATTTGTTTGATTCATATTAAAAATCAGTTTCAACTTGCAGATATTTATACAAAGCCACTTGGGAATCCATTGTTTAGCCAATTTGCAGTCAAGATGAACATGCTAGACATCCATGCTCATCTTGAGGGGGCGTAACAAGACTGATGATTTGCTGATTTAGATATTTTTACTTATTTTGGGCCTTTGTTTATTGGGCCTCTTTTATTAGCTTATACATAGTATATATAGCGTAGACCTATTGTATTTTAGATAGAAGATCGATTTCAGTTGTAAACAAACCCTATTCCGCAAACTCTCTCTGCGTTCTTCTTCTTTTGACATTCTCTCAGATTTTGGATTTCAATCACAGATTCATCAGAATTCTTGAATTCAATTGTTAATAAATGCTGCGGTCGTTCCCTAAACCGCAACGAATAACCTCAATGTTTCAAGTTATTGATGCGGGTGCGAATGGAACCGCATCAACTCTTTTCTTTTCTAATAGTTGGACGCCCAAAAACATGCCCTCATAGCTTCTTCCTATCACAGTTCCATTAAACAGTTCGGAGCTACATCTTGTTATTATAGTAATGATTTATAATAAAGTTACTATATCTTTATTAATTTAATGTTTATTTGTTAAAAGTAAGTGAGCATGCACTAATTGGATTTGAAAAATATTTCAGGTTTATAAGAGATCCCTAAGAGATGAAATGTTTCTGATGAATGGATGATATTGCTGAAGTTCAGGAGAATATGTATTTTGATAATTTATTGTACTCTTTTATACATAAAGATTGTATTATGAGATTACAATTTTTATTGTATTGGACCATGTTTTTGAAATATTTGATAAGTGATATTATATTGGTAGTGATCCATTATATACCTTGGAATATGGGGATTATTACTCCGTATTTTTATGTAAAAATTTGATTTATGGTCAATTTATGCTAATGCTCCGTTTGGAGCAATAATAAGTAAGTCGGTGATCCAATTTGGAGCAAATAAGTAACTTATTTGTTGCGGTTGTCCAAGAACCGCCGCAATAAGTGAAAAAAAAAAAAATTGAAATGCCTATTTGCTGTGGTTGTTGACCGCCACAATAACTAAATCCGCATTTTGCTGCGCCTTCAATTGTTGCGGTTGTGAACCGCAACAAATAACTAAAAATAACCGTAGCAATTAGACTTTTTTCTAGTAGTGAAAAAGGGTGAAACCAAGAAAGGATGGTGAAAAGTATGAAAAGTAATCTGTGAAAAAGTACTTTCTTTTATTTTTACTTTTATTAAGGAAAATTTCCTTTTGATAAAATAATTCAATCTACGTGCAAAAAGTGAAATTTTATTAAATATTTGAGTTACAAAAAAATATTTTTTAAATGAGTTGTATATTATACGTAATGTGTTAAGATGATGATGAATATAGAGTGCTAATAAGGGCAAAAATGGGTACTGAACGTCATATATTATAAAATGAGTTAAATAACAGTAAAATATAGATAAATAAAATGAGTGAAATATATTATTATATTAGATAACTATGGGAATTGGTAAAGATGTTTTAACTGGGATTATTTTCAATTTAAGACCAGACCAAATCAGAGTTCAATAATTATAAAATACATAAAGAGCATACATTTATCAGACCAAATCAAACAAGAAAATTTCAGTCCAATTAAAAAACATCATCAAATGATACATACAAACTTTGTAGACATATAGTGCATGTATCCTGAAGATATTTATTTTTCTAATAGAATGAACAAGTTCGTGAGCCACTCGGTCAGTTAAAGCTTGATTTGAGTTCGACCAAACCCGAACTCAAACTTGCTCGTTAAGCAAACACGTCGAGCTCTATCACAACTCCCTTGATACCAGCTCGCGAGCCATACCATATACATATATACATATAATTAGATTTATACATATTTATTTATTTATCTATTTATTTATTTATTAATGTTTATTTATTTCTATATTTTAAAATTTAATTGATAAATAATAGGGAGTAAAAATGTCATTGAAGGAGAGAGGAACTACAAAATGAGAATGATAACATACAAATATTATATATGGAGTATTATTTATTGTTTTGAAAATATAAATTTTACTTTTAGCTCGAATTCGGGCTCGATCGCTTGAGGCCTCGAGTTCAGGCATCTTTTTTGAGCTCAAACTTAGAATAATTAGTTAGTAAAAGTCGATCCAAGCTAGAACCGAGCTTGAGTCGAGCTTGGCTCGAGTTCGATACAAAAATATTTAGCTCGTTCGAGCTCGTGCATTCTTATCAAGTTGAAGTATAACCACATTCGAACTCGGCTCGGCTCGGCTCATTTGCAACCTTAATCAAATGTATCTTTCCCATATGGCATTTGCTCATACTTCCTACTTTTCTTTTGTCATAGCGTAGTAGTATTTTACATGCCACTACAAAAAAAATACGGGATTGGCACGAAATTTGGCACGGACTTACCGATTTTTCATGCCAAATAGCTTGTGCCCAAATGTTTTTGGCACGGATTTGACATTTCCCAGCCAAAATCCCTGCCAAAATCTCTGTCAATCTCATGATTTTTTTGTAGTGTGCATAGTGTGGGGCAATTTACCAAATTGGTAAAAAAGATGGTCTACCAAATGGATAAAATAAAACCTCTGGGGACAAATTGGTAAAAAAAGGGAGATGTTTCTTTTTGTACACATTGAGTGTATATACTCTCCCCATTTGTGTGTACAAGACAGTTTCTTAACAAATTGTCTGTGTACATGCAAGACAGTTTTTTAACGAATTGTCTATGTAGACAAACAACTAGGAGAGTGTACACACAAATTAAACAGTGTACCTACAACTTTTTTTCAATAAATAAAGCTTTGGTGACAAATAAGTCAATATTTGTGAGTGATATAATTTTACTCCTGGACTTTTGAATTTCCGACATTTAGTCCTCTAAGTATTGTGAATAACAACAATTTTACTACTACCTCCATCCCATTTAAAGGTTCCTATTAGAAAATGCTATGGTTATTTAGACAATATTTAAATAAGGTAATTCGATTTTTTTTTTATGAAATAGTTTGGATTGATATAGAATATAATGGGGTCATTGATGATAATTTTAACATTTAAAATTAAAAGAAACAAAGTAAAGTTAAATATATATATATATATATATATATATATATATATAGGTTTTGGTTCAAATAAGAACATGATCTTAGGAGAGAAATGAGAACGAATCTGGACCGTTAGATTTTCTTTAAGTGAAATTGAATGTGCATTTAATGAAACTGTAATGTGCATTAGGTGAAATTGAAATGTGCAACACAAAGCGTATGATACAATGTCATTAAGTGAAGCTGAATTGTGCATTAGGTGAAATTGAAATGTGCACTAGGTGAAACTGATATGTGCAGAATAAAAGGTACAATGTGATGTTATTTTTGTACATTTTATTCCACACATTTCAGTTTCACCTAATGCACAATTGAGTTTAAATTTTTATTTTGCACATTTCAGTATCATGTAATACACATTTCAGTTTCATCAAATGCACATTTCTGTTCCACATAATACAATCCAACGGTCCAGATTCGTTCTTATTTCTCTCCTGGGAGTCCGTTCTTACTGGAACCGCTCCATATATATATATATATATATATATATATATATATATATATATATATATATATATATATATATATATATATATATATATATATATATATATATATATATATATATATATATATGTGTGTGTGTGTGTGTGTGTGTGTGTGTGTGTGTGTGTGTGTGTGTGTTATACTTTTAAATTCATATTCTTAATAGTCATTTTACGTCTTAGCAATTAATCACAAACATCTAAGTTACTAAGGATTTTATTTCAAATCGATAATGAAAGTGGTTGGTTAAAACAACTGACACAATACGTTAGTATCAATCTGCTAGCTAGCAACCGCTAATTATCAAACACCTTCGTTGACATTTTTAGTCATCCATTTTTCATGATAAAATCATAGTAGATGAACGAGAAATGTCAATTTCACTATATTTAGAGAACTAAATATCTAGAATTCTAAAGACAGGGATTAAAATTGTTTCACTCATAAAAAATTGACCAACAATATATTTTAGTTGAAAGTTATTTAAAATGTAAAGCTGATATGAAAATGTTCTATGTTAATCCCATTAATATTACTCTTTGAAATTGAAATGTTATGAAAAAATATTAGTTAGTAACTATTAGTTATTATAATTGTGCTCTAATTTACGTAGTAGTAAACTAATAATTACATGTAAGTTATTACGATGTAACTTTGAACACAATTATAGTAACTAATAGTTACTAAGTAATATTATTGTTGATGACTATTTTATTAGTAATACTTAAGGAAAACACTTCATAATATTATACTAATCAAAATCATGGTCTAAATTTTATGAGATTGTTTTCCTTCTTTGTCATGATTTTTTATGAAATTAAAATTAGAATCTCTTTACATTTCCTTCAATATGTGTGATACTTTTTTATTTTGTGGCGCAATATATCACTAACAATGCATTACATTTTGCTTTGCTAATATACTCTTTTATTTCGAAGTATGTGCGTATATTTCAGAGTATGTGCTAATATATTACGGAGTAGCACATTATTAAATGTGAAATACATAGTCGATCTAACACATTGTTAGAAGTGAATTGCGCGTACTACGAACTGAAATTATGAAAAGAGAACCACATATATTATGTTGATATGAGAAAATCTCATGAAAGTTAATAAGTCCATAGAGGAGGCTCATTTTCATAAAAATAACACCAAAAAGAAAATGGAAATACAAATTTCTGAAATGTCAATTAATCGAAAATACTAGTGCCTCATTTATAAATAATGGTAATTAATGAACTTAAATAAAAAACAAAATTTTGAGTGTGTGAAGCAACGATAAAGATTTTTGAACATGATTTACAGTTTTACATTTTATGAATAAGATTTTTTGTTCAAGTATATAGTTTGATTTGCAAAATGACCTTGAAGTACAAAAGTAGTATGGACAGTTGGACACAAACGTTATTATTTATTACGTATTCCGTATTACTTAAAAGGACAAAGGGATATTGTTACGTTGGTAATAAAACATCATTCTGACCTGGCCTCCTACGAATGGACAATCTTCGGAGGAAAAATACGGGAATGCCGCATAAGGGAATCATAACTCCCAATTCCGACTCCGGTTCCGTCCTGGGTTTGGCCGGGTCGTCAGTTATTTTCGGTTTTAAGCAATTAGCGGGTTCGCATCAGGCCGGACTGGTTTCAAGGCCGGGTGGCCGGTTTCCGGGTCGAACTGGACGGTCCGAGTTCATAGCACACAAAATATTCTAATTTAAAAAATATGTATTTTACGCTATTTTCGTCCACAAAATACTGCACTTTATAATGCATTTATTGCACAACATTACTGCACACATTATTGCACATTCAGTAAGAATCACTGCATTTCCGCCAACACTAATTCTCTTCTCATTCACGTTAGGAATTTCTTTTTTTTTTTTGGAAGAATTAGGCTTATATTGATATCTCAACATTAAGATAAAGGGCAGTCCGACAAACAGAATCCTGATAACCACCGTCCCGCGAACCAGACTCAGAGTTAATCACCTCAACAGAAGCAATATAACTCGCTGATCCATTAACGGGCACAAATGAGCCAAAGACGGTTACCCCAATTCTCTTATCCCCCATATCCAAATCAATCGTCTTACAGAAAAGAAACACAAAAACAAAACAAAACCCAAAACAAACAGAATAGTCTGGAAATAAGAAAATAAAACTGAAAAGCTTGATCTGTCGCCCGAACTGGTTAACCTGCACAAGCACCCAAATCTTTAACCTTTGAAACTGAATCCACTCAGGCGTTGTACTCCAGGGCGGCGGCTCCAGAGGGGGACGCGCCAACCGCTCATCCGCCATACCCTCAACATCAGCTTCATCTAGATCCAGTTCTTCCTTTGTCCCAATCGTCAGTCCTCTACAATTCCACGATAAAATACTCATGTCGCTACCATGCGAGAGTTCTCATTGTGCCCTCCACGCCTGCTGCCAATAACAGAGGATCTGTGCGCCGTGCTCGCCTGAACGAAGCACCACCGGACAAATACGGCTAGGCGTTGCCTAAACGGCAACCCTGTAGACCCCTGCTGCGATCGAGGGAAGGAAAATCCCGTGAAAGTTCCCCTGCAGCGGACTAAAAAACAGCTCCCTGAAATCTCCTGCCCTTAGTCGAAAACCTGGCCTCATACCCTAGCCTGGTAGTACACCCTCCGCTGGTGTCTCTATAGTCCGCCGATATTGCTACCTACTAGCGGCCGCCGCCATAGGGTTTCTCCTAACTTCTCCTGAAATCTCCTGCCCTCGTAATTGTTTATGCACTTTGTTAGGAATTTCTTTATAGTTCCTTTTTATTTATTTTAAGGTGTAATTACTATAAATTAGTAATTTACGTCTAATTAAATATATTACATCTCGTGCTGTCGTTATTGCTCTATTACATTCAATTCACTGCACAAGACATTTCATCAACGCATTCATTTATTACCTATAGACAACACTATCTAATTAATGTCTTGCTCAATGTCCATATTACCACTATCTATTACCATTTTCACTGCCCATATTTATTGCACATGTTCATTGTCCATGTTCACAAACTCTAAATTCACAAACCCTAATTTCGTAAAAAAAATTAAGTAGGGAGTGTTGGGGGAGTAGGGGATGGGGCTGGGGGAGCAAGGGAGGGACAGAATGTGCAAATGGTAGGGATGAATATTAAATAATACTAGTACGTATTAAGCGATCCGACTTCGAATTTGAAGAATCTTAGAATGAAATTTTGAACATAAGTATCCGCATAAAAAATCTATTTTTATCACTCCCTCCGTCCCATTAGAAGGTTCCGACTATCCTTTTCTGGACACCCCATATAAAGGTTCCCATTTCAATTTTCGGAAACAATTAACAATCTTAAGTGACAAATTAATCAATAAATATTAGGGTGAATTCCCTAAATAGGAGTAAAAAAGTTTTGAAATTCCAAAATAGGAGTATCATGTTTTTTATTCCTTAAATATGAGTAAATTTCTGCCAAGTTTGGCATTACTAGGCTTTAAAACATGATTTTTTTTCAAACTTGGCAGATTACTCCTATTCAGGGAATAAAAAACATGATACTCCTATTTTGGAATTTCAAAACGTTTTTGCTCCTATTTAGAACAATTTCTATAAATATTAATAATATACATTTATAACATCACAGTTATCAATACTAACTACATTATAATATATACCTATTAAAATTATTTCTCAAAATATACTCGAAGTACTTTATTTAATTATTGACTAAATAACCGTGCCGTTTTGCTATGGGAACCTTCCAACGGGAAGGAGGTATATAGTATGAAACTATTTCCTCGAGGCCATCTTTCATAGTCATCTAATCTTCATCTTTGCTAATACAAAGTTGTTTTGATTAATATCTGGTTGATTCTATCTTTCTTAATTAGCTATAAATTCTTATTATAGATAGTTTGAATCTACCACTTGAATTTTACGTGTGCATACTCACGGTAAAATCAACTATTGGATTCGAGAACAATTAGGTTACTAATTAATAATTTATTCGATTCGGGATGACCTCATCAAAGATTAAAGTTGTAAATTATTTAATCGCACTTCGTTTTACGAAGATGCACTCATGCATGCATGTACGGTTCAAGCACTATTGCTGCTGGTGGCCGGAAATTCACCGCCGTTCACCATCACCAAACTATCCTGGTTATATATGGTGGATAACTACGGGGCAATTATATTTATCTTTTATTTGCCGCCAACATAAATGAAAATCTTTGTTTAAATTAAATAATGATTTAATGGTCAATGATTCTGTGATAAAATGTTAGAATCTCACACCAGAAAAGTTTGAATCAACAAAGTGCTATATTAAAACATGGACTACTCCTCCTATCAAGTTTACCTTTTAGGATGGAACCCCAAGTCTTAACATGGTATCAGAGCCAAACCGATCCATAACCATGGTGTGGGTCCCCTTATGAAAAATGATGATATGATTAAAAAAATGACAATGACGAACCGAAGAAAAAATGACTGACGACACGATCCAGACGAAAGTGTCTGGTCGTGAGAAGGGGTGTTAGAATAATATTAGAATTATTATTAGATATACTAATAATGGATACAAATTAGACTTTATATACTCTAGTAACTATAATAGTGATTTTAATGAGTATGACTGTGCTCAAATTTGTATTATAGTGATCATGATGGTATATTAATAATAACTTTGGTTACATTTTCATTTATATGTAAGGAAAGCTTTCAAATTTCAATCATGTATTTATTATGTAGTGGTTGGCCCAAAAGGGATAAAATGACACTCATGCAATAAACAATTATTAATAGCATAACAAAATCAATTTTATAATGTTGTAATATTTGTTTGTGTAGGCACATGCATTCCGCATGCTATTTATGCCACCATGACTGCACAAGCACGGATCTTAGCCGCCCGGGCAAATAGACAAGCGCCTCTAGACCTATCATTGCAACATCTTTTGGATATATATTACGATCTAGACCGACCAAAGAGGACATCATTTCATGTGTTGCACTACATCCTCTACCACGGTATAGTAGCAGCACAAGATTACATCAACCATGCTTTTCATCTAGGGGTATAAGTTTTCTCATTTATTAATTTGTGTTTGTTATTTATTTAGTAAATTATTGTATTAATATCGGTTGATTATAAATGTTTTTTTATTAGGTATGAAAGTATTATGTGGACTTTAAGAGGGGATTTGAAGGTGCTGATGATGGGTTTATCCCAACCATAGAAAGAAATCTTACAGTCGCACCTTTGGTCGCTGAATTTCCGATCATGGAAGGTGATGAAGAAATTGGACACTCAATGTGTCTCACTGGCTATGGAAACCGAATTGAGGAAGATGGAACAAAAGTGGGGGTATGAGAGTTCTTAAACTCCCATGGTTCGGAGGTTGGAGATCATGGGTATGAGACGATCGCCAAGGATGGATTGCTCTTTGTGTACGCAATGACAATTCATATGACACTAATATTATATATGTACAATTTTGAAAAAATATATATATGTAGAACTAGAGTCATATTTATGTTCGCATATTTAGTGAACTAGAGTCAGAAAAAATATATATATGTAGAAAAAATATATATATGTAGAACTAGATCATTAGTGACAGACCCAGAAAACTAGAGTCATTGAGCCTCTATCTTAACATATTTATAATTTATAAAATGTTAGAACTCTTTCATTTGTGTTCGCATTTTCACAAAAAAATATCAAATTATGAAAATTCATATGACACTAATATTATATATGTACAATTTTGAAAAAATATATATTTTTATTTTGGTATTGTCTATTTAAGAGTGATTCACTTAACGTCTCATAGGTGTATATTTTATTATTGTCTAAACCTGACCTGGATTAATCTAATCTGTTAAAGTCTAAACTGATCTGATCTACTTTATTTATGTTTTCTTTGGCTATTAACTGAAATCAATCTAATTAAAAATATTCTAAACGCTTTCTACATTTGTATATGTATGAATATGTGGGCTTAATGCGAAATCAACATCATGTCAAAGAAAAATAAAAGTTGAAAACAATTAGTTTACTAACACTATATTAGAGATTTACTTATTCAAATAAATAACCAAATCTGAAAAGTCACACAAAGTAAAAAAAAACTTTAATGTTTTATATTATATAAGCTATAAATGTATCAACCAATAAAATTGACATAACTTTTTCTGTATTGTTTGAAGCGTTCAACTATATAAACGGGCCAAACAAACCCTTAACAAGTTATCCTTAATCATGAGTGCTAAACAAGCTGTCAAACTACAAATAACTGGAATTGGCTCTGATACCATGTTAAGACTTGAGATTCCATCCTTGTAGATTATTAGAGATGGTTCTAATCACTCACTTGATTGTGCATTTATGAGGAGATATCTTAGAGATCTCAGAATATCTAAATGTCCCCAATTATCTTTTCTTTATTAGGGAATCTTAATTAGGAGAATTCCTTCCTTATTTCATTTTATCTCTAGGTATTTATATCATGTATTCTTCTCCTTGTAACATACAAAACATAATAAACATACGTAACTAACGCGTTCATGTTCACTTCGCCAAACAGAATACAATTTACTTTCTCGAGTTATTTCTACATGGTATCAGAGCATGTTTATTCTCTAAAATGATCAAGTTTGGATCCTATGGGATGACCATCGAGAGAGATGGATCTATCTCAGTCACCTCTGAACATTCAGAGGGTGTCCCAACTGGAGATGGCAGCAACCAGAATATCAATGGAAGCACAGTCACCACTCCTAATCAATCAGATTCGATCATTACTTGCCATAAACTCAATGGTAGTAATTTTCTACAATGGTTTTAGTCAGTTATGATGTATGTGTGTGGAAAAGACAAGGAGGACTATTTGACAGGCGATGCACCTGCTCCGAATCAAGGAGATCCAGGCTACAAGAAGTGGAAAAAGGAGAACTATATTGTGATGTCATGGCTTATCAATTCCATGACAACCAGTATAGGGGAAAACTTCCTACTACAAAAAACAGCTCAAGAGATTTGGGAGGCTGTGAAAGAAACATACTCAACTTCAGATAACACTTCTGAATTATTTGAGGTTGAATCAATGCTACATAACCTTCAGCAGGGAGAATTGAGTGTAACTCAATACTTCAACAACCTTGTGAGACTCTGGCAGCATCTTGATGTGTTTGAGACATACAGTTGGTCATGTTCTAAGGATAAGAAGCTATATCAGGAGATCCGTGAAAGGATGAGAGTCTTCAAATTCCTATCAGGTTTGGACAAGAGTCTAGATGAGGTTAGGGGCAGAATATTGGGAAAGAAACTCACCCTTAGAGAAGCCTTCTCATAAGTCAGAAGAGAAAAAAGCAGAAGGAAAGTAATGATGGGTCTAAAATCTCAAGGCCAGCAACAAAACATTGAAGGATCAACGCTTTATACCTCTTCCAAACAGAATGAAAACAAGAAAAAGGGAGGCCATGGTGTGATCACTGTAAGAAACCAGGCCGTACCAAAGAAACATGCTTGAATTTGCATGGTAAACCTAAAGATTTCAAACCCAGCAAAGGGAGAGGAGCATATGTAGCTACTGGAGATAAAGAAGACATGTGCACTTCAAACTCTGTTGCATTTACCAATGAGCAGATTGAGGTTCTTCAACACCTAATAAGTCAGAGAAAAGGGCCTACACCATCAACTAGCCTTACTGCTCAGACAAGTAATGTCTTAACAACCCTAGTTGCACACAGTCAGCCCTATTAGATTGTTGATTCAGGGACATCAGATCATATGACTGGAGACAGTAAGTTTTTTGTTGAATTGATCCCTATGAAGAATAAGGTAACTGTGAAGATTGCTGATGGAACTACTTCAGCAATAAAAGGGACTGGATGAGTCAAAATTTCTGACAAGACACTGCTTAAAAATGTGTTATATGTTCCAGATTTAAAGTTCAACCTCTTATCAGTCAGTAAACTGAACAATGATACACATTGCTTAACTAAATTCTCTTCTCAATTGTGTGAATTTCAGGATTTGGATTCAGGGAGGATGATTGGCAGTGCTAAGCAAAGTGGTGGACTCTATCTTCTGGAACATTCTCCACATTCACCAAACTCGACCAATAAGACAACTTCCAGTGAGAGTCAATTCAACCACAAGTTCTTAGGGAGTCTTAGTAGGACTCAATTTGATACTCAAATTCAGTTATGGCATTATCGTCTTGCTCATCCTAATGTCTCGTACTTAGAAAAAATATTTCCTTCATTATTCATAAATAAAAGTTCTGCCTTTGATTGTGAATTTTGTCAACTTGCTAAACATACTAGAAGTCACTATCCCAGTCTACCTTACAAACCATCTAAGCCTTTTTCTCTCATCCACAATGATGTTTGGGGCCCATCCAAGGTCAAAAACCTCACTAGTTCAAGGTGGTTTGTTCTGTTTATTGATGATCATACACGCCTAACTTGGTTTTTCCTCATGAAAGAGAAGTCAGAAGTCAATATTATCTTTCAAAGATTCTATTCTATGATCAAAATTCAGTTTTAAACCAAGATTCAAGTTTTTAAAACTAATAATGCCAAAGAATATTTTTCATCCAACTTAGGAGAGTTTCTGTCCAAAAAGGGAATTATACACATTAGCTCATATGTTGACACCCCACAACAGAATGGGGTGGCAAAAAGGAAGAATAGACACTTACTGGAAGTTGCTAGATCCCTTATGTTCACCACTCACACTCCTAAACACTATTGGGGAGAGGTTGTCTTAACTGCAGCTTACCTAATAAATAGGATGCCCTCCAAAGTTCACCAATTTAAAACCCCATACCAAATCCTATCTTATTTACATCCTCACATCCCTCTCACCAATCTTCCACCCAAAGTCTTTGGTTGCAAAGCATTTGTTCACAACAATTCCCCACTTAGGTCAAAACTGGATCCCAAATCCTTACCTTGTATATTCATAGGATATGCTGCCAAACAGAAAGGATATAAATGTTACTCTCTTACCACCAAAAAGGTCTACATCACAATGGATGTAACCTTCTTTGAAAATCAGCCTTTCTATTCAAAAACTGAATTTCAGGGGGAGAACCACAATGAAATCCAGTCTTTGAACCTTAATTCACCTATTTCAGGCACTAGTCCAGACCTCCAAGAATCTGAATCTAACCACACTGAACCCATACTCCCAGACAGCTCTGAATCAAGCCCTCCAGACAATACAATCTCTCCATCAACCTCACCATTTCAGCCACCAACTTCATCACCCCAAAATCCTACACTGGATCAAAATTCCCCATTCTACAAGAATACCTATAAGCAGAAACCTAGAACTAGAGTTCCAGAAAAAGAGCACATCATTCCAATTAACACCACCCAATCATCTGACTCAAATTTGAATATAGATGACAAAGAGGTTGAGGCTATAGAAGGAGATGAGGAGGAACAAGACTTGCCTATTGCTATCAGAAAGGGAGTGAGAGAGCGTACCAAGCATCCTATCTATAATTTTGTTTGTTATAGGAAACTTTCAGCAAACTATCCAGCTTTTATTTCAAAGATTGATAGTATTCAGGTTCCTAGCAACATCAAGGAAGCCCTTGAACATCCAGGGTGGAGGAAGGTTGTCCATGATGAATTAGCATCATTGAAAAAGAATGGAACTTGGGTGCTTACAGATTTGCCAGCAGGGAAGAGAACTATTGGCTGCAAGTGGGTATTTACAGTCAAATATCATGCTGATGGACAGATTGAAAGGCTGAAGGCAAGACTGGTTGCTAAGAGGTTCACCCAAGCTTATGGCATTGATTATTAAGAGACCTTTGCACCAGTGGCAAAGTTGAACACCATTAGAGTATTGTTATCACTCGCAGTGAACCTAGACTGGCCATTACATCACCTAGATGTTAAGAATGCCTTTCTTAATGGAGACCTGGAAGAGGAAGTATTCATGGATGTACCACAAGGATTGGAAGACTTGGTGAAGTCTGGCCAGGTTTGTAGACTGAAAAAGTTCTTGTATGGACTAAAGCAGTCTCCTAGAGCATGGTTTGATAGGTTACAAGATCAGTTATTAAACAAGGGTTCATGCAATGTCGGGCAGACCATACACTATTTGTAAAGAGAGAAAACTCCGGTAAAATGGCTATTCTTATAGTATATGTTGATGATATTATTATGACTGGGGATTATAAGGCTGAATTGGACAGATTGAAGGCTCATCTAGCAAGAGAGTTTGAGATCAAGGAGCTCAGTGAGTTAAAGTACTTCCTGGGAATGGAAGTGGCAAGATCTAAGAAATGCATTTTCATTTCACAAAGGAAATATGTCCTAGACTTGCTGAGTGAAACTGGAATGCTTGGGTGCAAGCCTATGGACACTCCCATGGATATATCAAAGAAGTTAGGCAGTGAGACTGAAAGTCCACCAGTTGATAAGGGTAGATACCAAAGGCTGGTAAGGAAGCTAATCTACCTATCTCACACACGGACAAACATTGCTTTCTCAGTAAGTGTGGTAAGTTAATTCATGAATGACCCAACTGAGGAACACCTAATTGTCGTCTACAGAATTCCGAGGTACCTGAAAATGACTCCTGGAAAAGGGTTGTTGTTTCAGAAACAAGGGACAAGGAAGATTGAAGTGTTTACCGATGCTGCCTGGGCTGGAAGCCTCTTAGACAGAAGGTCAACTATTGGTTACTGTACTTATGTATGGGGTAACTTAGTCACCCGGAGGAGCAAGAAACAATCAGTGGTTTCGAGAAGTATTGCAGAGTCTGAGCTTAGGGCTTTAGCACAAGGAATCTGTGAAGGATTATGGTTAAGAAGATTGATGAATGAGCTCAAACTTCCATTGGAAAGCTCCATCCATATCTCATGTGACAACCGGTCTACTATCAGTATTGCTAAGAATCCTGTCCATCATGACAGGACCAAACACATTGAGATAGATAGAAGATTCTTATTAGAGAAGATTGCAGCAAAGGATATCCAGCTTAGCTATGTTCCTACCAGGCAGCAAATAGCTGATATACTCACCAAGACACTTCCTAGAATTCAGTTTGAAGACTTATCTAGCAAGATGTGCATGGATGATATCCATCACCCAACTTGAGGGGGAGTGTAGATTATTATAGATGGTTTTAATCACTCATTCGATTGTGCATTTATGAGGAATATCCTAGAGATCTCAGAATCTCTAAATATCCCCAATTATCTTTTCTTTATTAGGGAACCTTAATTAGGAGGATTCCTTCCTTATTTCATTTTTTTCTAGCTATTTATATCATGTATTCTTCTCCTTGTAACATACAGAACATAATAAATAGAATACAGTTTACTTTCTCGAGTTATTTCTAAAATCCTAAAAGGTCAACTTGATAGGAGGAGTAGCCCATGTCTTAATATAGCACTTTGTTGATTCAAACTTTTCCGGTGTGTGATTCTTACATAAAAACTTGCGGGTGCACTTGAGGAGAAAATAGTATGGACGCACGTTGCTCACCGCCTTACAAAAGAACAAACGCACTCTATCACACTCCGTCCTCAAGCTCCGGCACGGCCAATATTCCTCATTCCTTTTCCGTGTTCTCAAGCTCCTGCACGGCCAAGGCAGCCCAGCGTATGTATTCCTTTTCCATATTCTTATCCAAACCCCTTTTCTCTCCCTCAGGCCGCATATACGTCTGTCTTCTCTTCCATCCCTCTTCCTATTCTTTGGTTTCCTCTTTCTCAAATCAGGGTTGCCTCCTAGTTGATCGAAGAAATGAGTAGACATTTTTTGATGTTGTACTTATTTAATCTATACCTTGAAGATTAATTTTCCCCATATAAAAATACTAGACAAGAGTTTTTTAAGTTACTGTATTAGTTTTAGTTGCTAAACGGCTGAAACCAAATTAAAGTTGAATAAAACATAAGAGAGAGTCAGCACCACGAAGGATTGTGAGGCTCCTAAAGAAATGGGCTGTTGTTCAAAGACCACGCAGCAGGACGCTCACTGCTGTCCATGAGGACATATTGGAGGATGTTGTGTTCCCTGCTGAAATTGTTGGCAAGCGTGTGAGATATCGAATTGATGGATTCAAGATAATGAAGGTCCTCTTGGACCCGAAGCTGAAGAATGACATGGAATACAAGCTGGAAACATTTTCTGCTGAATACTGAAAGCTTTCAGGCAAAGATGTTGTCTTTGAGTACCACATTGCTGAGGCTTAGATCTGTTTTACCATATTTTTGGCACTGTTAGTTGTTACTGATGTGCAGTGGCGGAACCAGGACACATGACTCGCAGGGGCACAATTAACAAAGAAATGATATAGTAGTCTAGAAAAAAAATCATAGGCATCACGAATATAGCAATAAACAAAACTATAAAATTAAAATAAAACAACTACTTAAAGAGTACCTTAATTTTGATTAGACCCTGACGCGGCAAATGAAGGACAATCATTGAGAGGCGGCAATCTTTGTCTTCGAGGTGCCATACTCTGAAATCGCCTCATTATGACTTCATTCTCAATTTTAACAAATACATCTTTCTCAAAGTAACACACCAAGCAATTTGTCAAGTATTCTTCTCCAATCTTGTTGCGCAAATCATTCTTGATAAACTTCATCGTCGAGAAAGATCTTTCAACTGTGGCGGTTGTAACGGGTAAAACCAATGCCAATTGGATGAGTCGGTATACTAACTTATAAGTTGTGTGCCACTCTGTTTCAACCAATGTTTTTGCCAAATCTCCAATACTTTGTAGGCCTGAAAATCGTGGAGATGATTTGACAAATGTAATGAACATCCTAAGTTGTTCATTTAGTTCAAATTTTTCTCTTGAACTAAAATCATCTGGGTCTAGATTAGCAAGACGAAGTAGT
Source organism: Cuscuta europaea (assembly GCA_945859875.1). Lineage (NCBI taxonomy): Eukaryota > Viridiplantae > Streptophyta > Magnoliopsida > Solanales > Convolvulaceae > Cuscuta > Cuscuta europaea. Next base: position 17,721,885 of record CAMAPE010000013.1, on the reverse strand, counting down.
CGCTTCACATCAAAATTGGAGAATGAGTCTTTGGGACCTAACATTATATTAAAAAACGTAATTAATTACAATAACAAAATAAATAAATTTAAATACAATTACGTAAGGAATAAAACTTTTAAAAGTACCTCGAGAAAAATGTCAACATGAAAATAGTGATAATAAGTTTTCGGACTACCATCAATTGTCTTCTGCCTTTTCACTCGTCCTGGCTTTACATCCATCATATTAGGTACATCAATATCATGCTTTGAACAAAATGTAGCCACTTCTTCAATCAACAAATCCCAACCATAATCATTCCTATATTTCTCCAAATCGGTTTTAACGGTCTTGACAAGATCCACAACATTGCCTATGTTTTGATTTTTTTTGTTGCAATTCCTTTGATAGCACATTAGTTTTTCCCAATAATTGCAACATGAAATGCGCAATGAACACAAAATCATAGGATGCCATTTTTTCAATCAAACTAGAAGAAGTGGACTTACTTTTGAGATCAACACCATCATCAAATATAGCTTCAAGCACCTCAATGACCGCATCCCACATATCAACAACTCTAATGATTGTTTTATAATGGGAACCCCAACGAGTATCACCCGGTCGTGCTAGACTTTTTTCTTGATTTTTCCCCTTCCCCGTGCTAACCTCACCACGTTCTATACGGACTACAAGATCCTCATAATGATTTTGTAAAAGATCATCTTTTCTCTTACATGATGCACCAACCACATTTACAATCATGATGAGATGATCAAAAAAACTACCAACTATTCCATTGCTCTTCAAAGAGGACACAATCACTAAAAAATAATGGAAATAATCTAATAAAATTTACCAGAATGCGTAGCTGATTCATCATGACCTCGAAAAGCTAAACCACCCTCTAAATTGAATCGAACTACATCAACAATAGTTGTTAATCTTGCACGGTACTCAAGCTCATCTTTTATGGTTTGTTGTGAATATACATAATCCACATTTTGCTTTTGGTTTTGAAACCCGGACCATTTAATTTTTGCATAATGATGCATGCTTTCTAGACTTCCTTCGTGGTCACGGAATTTTTCCTTAGCTTTCTTCCAGTTATTAAACCCAACTTCAGTAAAAGCATCATCTCCATTTTTATGATGTCTACCAAACAAATAACACAAATGGCAAAATGCTACATCTTTAGCAACACTATACTCCAACCAATTAAATTCATCAAACTACTGTTTTTGGAATGATCTGTTGCGCCCATTAAAATCATCACTTTGTGGAAATTTAAAGTCACGCGGTTGGCAAGGACCTTTTGTCAAATAACGTCTCCTCAACTCATCTCTAATATTAACATCATAAGTCTCAATCGGCTTACGCAATCCAGGATCACCAACAATGTCATCATCCGACAATTCAATCTCTATTCGAGCTTTTTTAACATTAGTCTCATTGTTAGGAATGACATTTTCCGATGAAGAAATTAAATTATTCGATGAAGAACCACCAATGATAGGCTGTTTCGGTTTCGGCGGAATTGCCGAAAAATATCGTAACATAGCCATTGTTTGTAACACAACCCAGACCAACTACACTTGAAATTTGAAATAATATGAGTATAATTTTTCAAAATTGAACTATTCAAGTATTCAACATTTAAACCATAAGTGATAAGTCACACAACATATACGAATCAATGATTCAATGAAGCATAAATCATTCATGATTCATCCACTACACAACAAATCAACAATTAAAAAAAATTAAAACATACCTTCAGCCTTCGGGCTTCGGCAATCGGCACTAGCCGCACTGCGTGACTCACGGGCGGACCGGGCGGTGGAATTCCTGGCGTGGCCGCGTGGCGGACTGGCGGCGTGGGCGGTGGGCCGGCCGCACTGCGCGAGTGCGTGGATGGAGGAAGTTTCTGGCGTAGGCCGCGTGGCCGCGTGACCGCCGGTGGGCGCAACCTGAGTCGCCGGGTCGGGAAAGGCCAAAAGGGGGGATTGGCCGATTGGGGGAAGCGGGGAAGTGGGAAGACTGGGAACTGCTGAACGATTTGGGAAAGGGGGGAACGGGAATGGGAAAGGGTCGGGGAACGGGAAAAGGGGGATTTGGGCCGCAGGAAAAGGGGAAGGGGAATTGGGATTGGGCTTGGGCTGCAGCCTGCAGGGGCCCAAGTTAAAAAATATATATATATATTAAAAAAAAATTCACTGGGGAGGCCCGGGCACCCCCCAGCCCTAGGGTGGGTCCGCCCCTGCTGATGTGGACTGGATGCTACAAAGTTCTTTTAACAATATTGGAGTTTGTAGTTTTTTTGTTTAGAAAGGAAGGCTGCATCGGATTAAAATGTCATCTACATTAAGGTGTTTCTTTGTCCAAAGATTTTCATTAAGAGAGAGAGAGAGAGAGAGTCAGCGCCCGTGGCCTACTTTGAATTAGGGGTGGGAAATTCGGGTTACGATCTGGTTTCCTTGAGTTTAGATTTCATTTTGGTTTATTCGGTTTTGGGAGATATTATATCCATGTGAATGCACTTATAGCATAGGCATGTTCCGTTTTGTTATCAAAAGATTTACTTGAGTGAAACCTAATCAATGTACCAATTTTCGGTTTGGTTGATTCAATTAAAGCAAACTGTTTTGCCTGGCCTACACAATATCAACTGAAATGCATGTTCCCTTTAGAGCGTGGAATCTTTTATTTAAGGAATGCACTTTCAAAAAATTTTCAAACGCTCGAATCATGAAGAAAAATAGGGTGCTTGCATAATCCCTTTCGGTCTGGATCCTTTTAATATCATGTATACTCGATCCGTATATAATCTATTTTTTGTACTTATTTATTAAAGTATTTAAAAAAATAGACTTCCTTTATTTTTTCATAATCTTCAGATGATGCTTGAATCAACTCTCTCGTGGATGTTCCCTTCTCATATGAACGATGATGTCTCCTCGGAGGATGTCGGTGATGTGCTCCACCGACGTTAGACCAAGGAATCTTTGGTACGTAGTATCTAAAACCATCTACATTTCTAATTCAAATGACGAAAATTATCGTATTATTATTAGGTTTAAGACACATATGAATGAAACCAAATCTGATCCTAACAATTTTAGGCCTTTAGTCGAAAATTAATTTAACGGTCTCTTATTGTATAGACATAATGTCACGAGTAACGGTTTCAGTAGAGCTGGGAAAATAACCAATAAAACCAACAACAACAACAACCAAATCTTATTAGTCCTCATTGATTATCACAAATTAAAAGAAATCAATTATTCAGTTATTCGGTTAGTGGTTTCTTATTTAATCCATTACCGGTCGATTAATCGAAAACAAAAGTATAGTTTACTCCATTTAAAAGTTTGTATGTACTCCATGTATGATATGATGTTTCACTTAATAAAATATTAGAATTACTCTATGAAATAATATTAGATATATGAGCTATATGAATATAATTGATACAAATGAGACTTTATATACTCTAGTAACTATAATAGGGATTTTAATGAGTATGGTTGTGCTCAAATTTGTATTATAGTGATCATGATGGTATATTAATAATAACTTTGGTTACATTTTCATTTATATGTAAGGAAAGCTTTCAAATTTCAATCATGTATTTATTATGTAGTGGTTGGCCCAAAAGGGATAAAATGACACTCATGCAATACACAATTATCAATAGCATAACAAAATCAATTTTATAATGTTGTAATATTTGTTTGTGTAGGCACATGCATTCCGCATTCTATTTATGCCACCATGACTGCACAAGCACAGATCTTAGCCGCCCGAGCAAATAGACAAGCGCCTCCAGACCTATCATTCGAGCATCTTTTGGATATATATTATGATCTAGACCGACCAAAGAGGACATCATTTCATGTGTTGCACTATATCCACTACCACGGTATAGTAGCAACACAAGATTACATCAACCATGCTTTTCATCGAGGGGTATAAGTTTTCTCATTTATTATTAGTGTTGTTATTTACTTAGTATATTATTTTATTAATATCAGTTGATTATAAATGTTTTTCTATTAGGTTAGAAAGTATTATGTGGACTTTAAGAGGGGATTTGAAGGTGCTGTTGATGGGTTTATCCCAACCATAGAAGGAAATCTTACAGTCACACCTTTGGTCGCTGAATTTCCAATCATGGAAGGTGATGAAGAAATTGGACACGCATTGTGTCTCACTGGCTATGGAAACCGAATTGAGGAAGATGAACAAGAGTGGGGGTATGGGAGTTCTTAAACTCCCATGGTCTGGAGGTTGGAGATCATGGGTATGAGAGGATCGCCAAGGATGGATTGCTCTTTGTGTATGCAACGACAATTCGCCAATGATGGTAGTCAATTGCACACCCAGAAAACTAGAGTCATTGAGCCTCTATCTTAACATATTTATAATTTATAAAATGTTAGAACTCTTTCATTTGTGTTCGCATTTTCACAAAAAATATCGAATAATGAAAATTCATATGACACTAATATTATATATGTACAATTTTGAATTTTTTTTTTTTTTTTTTTTGGTATTGTCTACTTAAGCCTGATTCACTTAACGTCTCATAGGTGTATATTTTACTATTGTCTAAACCTGATCTCGATTAACCTAATCTGTTAAAGTCTAAACTGATTTGATCTACTTTATTTATGTTTTCTTTGGCTATTCACTGAAATCAATCTAATTAAAAATATTCTAAACGCTTTCTACATTTGTATAGGTATGAATATGTGGGCTTAATGCGAAATCAACATTGTGTCAAAGAAAAATAAAAGTTGAAAACAATTAGTTTACTAGCACTATATTAGAGATTTACTTATTCAGATAAATAACCAAATCTGAAAAGTCACACAAAGTAAAAAAAAACTTTAATATTTTATATTATATAAGCTATAAATGTATCAACCAATAAAATTGACATAACTTTTTCTGTATTGTTTAAACTGTTCAATTCGATGAAAAAGTATAAACTAATTTTATAATTTATAGAAAAAAATAAATTTAATTGAGGCTAGTTAATTTTTGGTGTGTAGGGGCTGAGGATTGGTGGCTTGGGGCAAGGGTTTTGGTGTTGGGTCTAGGGAATAGGGGGTTGAGGGTAGGGTAGGTTGACGGGGCAAAGGGTTGGGGTAATTTGGTTAGGAAAGGGGAGGGAGAGGGCTGGTGGGGGCAGGGTAGAGGGCAATGTGGAAGGCGATGAATTACCCGAACAAAATAGGACAATAATGTGCGCGACGTTGAGTCTAGGGATGGACTCGGGTCGGGTCAACCGACACGACCCGGTACTGTTTCGGCCCGGCCCAGTAGCACGTGGGGTGGCGGTGGGGCTACAAATTGTTGTGCAGCGACGGGGCGGGAAGGTCCCGCCTGCTGTGCTAGAGGCACAACATTCAGAGGTGCACTAGTAGCAACCTGGCGTATCGGGGGGGGGGGGGGGGGGGGGGGGGGGGAGTTAGTCCCCGGAGTAGCCCATTGGCGTGGGGGAGACTGGTAGACCTCCCCTAGATATGGTATTTGTGTTTTAAAGTCCATTTTCTTTCTCTTGTACATCTCCTTAATATATTTTCTTTATGCATGAAGAATATTACACAAAGGCCTACATATGTATCTCTAAATACACTAACGAAACAATACAATATAATGGTTACAATAATTTTCCAAATTTCATTAAGTAATGGTTTAGATCATTAGGAGAAGTTGAGGGTGTGTTTACTAATAGAGATATTTTCCAGTTTTCTATTTCTGTTTTTCGTTCTCCAATAGTTTGTTTTCATTTTCTGGTTTTTCTATCTCCAATTTTTTGTTTTCTTTTTTAGTTTTCTATTTTCAAATCTGAAAACATGTTCATACAATTTTTTCACCCGATTCTGTGACCGACCAAAAGACTAAAAGTACAATCCCAGTCCGGAACCGAACCTAGTACAACCCAAGTAGGATACTGGGTCCCATGTATAGGAAAGTCGATACTGAAACCGGCCGGTCCCGGTCGATCTCAACAGTAAGTTTGATGAATTATTTTCCCATTTCTCTATTGATTGACAACTCATTGGCTCTTCTAAAACTCTTCACTTTAAAAAATGATTTTGAAAAACCGAGACTGAACCGTCGGATCATTGACCGTCCAAGAAAAGGACCGCCGGGTCATCTACGTGCTGGCCCGGGACCGCCCAGTTGTCGATCGGACCAAACACTGATCGTCGGGTCATTTGCCAGACAGGGTGGGGAATGTCGGGTCATTGACCGGACATGACGGGATCTGCCGGGTGGTTAATCGGACAGGATGGCGAGCGTCGGGTCCTTGACCGGATAGGATGGGGAATGTCGGGTCATTGACCGGATCGGATGGGGACTTCTGACTCGTTGACCAGATCGGATCAGACTGGGACTCCTCGACCGTCGATCGAACCGAACAAGTACCGCTTGGTCGTGTATCTGACCAAACATGGACCATCGGGTCATCGACCGTACCTGACAGGGACCGCCGAATCGTCGTCTGCATCGGACAGGGGCCGTCAGGTCATGGAACGAACCAGATAGAGACCGCCGGTTCAAGGATTAGACCAGCCAGGGATGTCAGATCATCGACCGGAGCTGGACTGTCAGGTCGTCAACCAGACTAGACCGAGATTGCTCGGTCGTCGACTGTACTGATCATGGACCACTGGTTTAAAGACCGGACTGGTGTAACACCCCTAAATTTCCCGCCCAAAACATTGATATATTTAAAAGAAGTACTTTATTCATTCATCAAAGAGTTAAAGAAATACAGCGGAAGTCTAAAATAGGGAAATGGGTGTTACCGCCACATTCGGTCATCTCTTAACCGAATGCACAGGCAACTCAAAGTAAAACAATAAAAACTAAGGTAATAATAAGTAAATGTTTATTTCAGACTAGATTTAACTAAGGCATCTTCTAATTCGCACTCAAGCTCGAGTAATCCATCAATCCACATAGACATCCAACTCATCACCTGATAAAATTTAAGGGAGAAGAGAGAGACAAGAGAAATAACAAAAATTAGCTTTAGAGCTAAGTAAGTACTACCCAACCCCGTAAAATAATCAGGATTGACAAAAATAGATTTTTATATAATATCATATAAAAATGACGCACTCCACCAAAATACTTTTCTCTTTGATTTTTCTTAAAATTACTTCTTTACTAAAATCCTCAACTTCTCTTCGAAAATCTCTTAGTATCTTTCTCTTTAAACTTCTTAAGAAAATCACTTCTTCTCTAACTTCCTAGTAATTTAGAAGGGCGATACTCAACCTTTCGACTGAGCCCGGTGGACCGTGGTTACGGACGGCCACCCCGAACAAGGGCCGGTACCACAACTGCTCTTGCGGAAACGAAACAACTACCTTAAGTGTGCACACCCCCTAAAAGGGATTCCAAGCCCTCCGAGTAGTAAGTCATCCCGAGTGGTCGGAACCCAACCACCCCATCTCTAAAATTCTTGAATGATTAGGGACTACTACTATAACTTCTTCTTAAAAGGGATCATAGATCCAAATCTCACTTAAAAGGGATCATAGATCCAAATCTCACTTGAAACTTAAACTGTACTTCTTAGTAGTAGTAGCTCTAATCACCCTCCACATTTATCCGGATGTGGAAAAACCGACACCTCGGATTACTCCCAAGATGCTCACTTCTTATAAAAATGTAAATTTTATCTTCAATTAAATAATACTTCAAAAATACTTCTCAATCTCTCTAAATAATCTCAAAGGTATTTAAAAATATTTAATACCCCAAAAGTACTCTTAATTTATATTTATCAACTACCATATACTATCGTATATAATATCTCCTCAAAATCACATACACAAAATTCACAATTCACACTTAATCACATAATGCATAATAAGCATATAATACGAGGAAACAATTTTGGATTGACAGAGAAACTTACCTTAAGTTCTGATGCTCCTAACTCTCTTCCTCAATTCCAGTCTCTAAATATTCACCTTTTTAATTAAGATGATATAATTAGTCACTTATTTTATTTGTAATTATTTTACCCGATTTTTCTCCTTTTTTATTCTTTTATTCGAATTTATTAATAGTATTAATTAATAATTCGAATATATTTTATTAATCACCTTTTTAATTCAGCCATTTACTTAAACTATCCAAATTCACCATTAATTTACTCTACCTATAAAACACCCAATTAATTTACTATATTTTACTATTGTTAAGAACTTAAGATATACAGATTATGAACATATTCAATTTACTTCAATTATAGCTTATTACAAATATATTCGTTTATCAGTTTTTTTATTAATTAAACCATCAATTCCCTTATTATTATGTATTTATGTTAAATAACAATTAACAAATTTATCCAAGTGATAACTATCAATTAATCAAGCCAATTTCACCATTAATATTTCTTAACTCAAATTTATCTATTTTGCAGATTATTATTATTATTGTTATTATTATTATTATTATTATTATTATTATTATTATTTAGCCCAACTATTAACATCCGAGTAGTCCAAAGAGTCTTAATTCAGTCCAAAGGTAAATCCACTTAACGTATCCAAGAAAAGAAAGGCGTACTGGGTGTCATCTTCTTCGTCGTCCGTAGCAATGAGCAGCGTAGTACACCTCTCGTCGACGAACGGTGCTTCAACGGTGGTCCTTCCTTCTGGTGGCGATGGCGGCGCGGCCAGAGGATCCCTCACTCAACGAAGGTGGCGTCGCTCAACAGCAATGGCTTCCTCCGGTGCGAACCAGTCCGGCGGCGATTCCGCTTCTCCTCCAGTGACGAACAACAGGCTCCATTCTAAGATATGACAGCACCGATGGCCTCCTTCGTTTCATGTGTACGATGGTGGGATTCTTCTTCTCCGGCGATTCCCGTATCGGCCCACTAGCCTCCTCCGACGTAAAATCAGTCCGGCAACTATGCGGCGACGATGATCTTCCTCTCCTCCGCTCGTGCAGATTCAGGCGTTGGATCTTTTGGGTTTTTTTTTTTATTTCCAGCGTTGGATGAAGCTTATGGAACTTGGCCGTCCTTTGCACGAAGATCGATGGTTTAAGTACGGATGATGAACGCGGCGCTGGTTGGTTTTCCGCAGGTAGAGTTAGACGGTGTATATATGCTCAGTCCAGACTCTACGTTACATACGTTGGTTAAATTAAGGATCCAATTTTCGCTGGTTGAATTAGATCAATTCTACTCCTATGTAGTGTTGGGTTTAACTATGGACTCTTAACTTAAATGCAACTACGGCCACATACAAAGTCCTAGTTGCACTTTGTGCAATTCTTGTATGCAACGTAATATAGTAGTGTGTATTCATAATATTACTCCTTCCGTTTGTATCCCACGTAAGTAGTACTTAACTTAAGTTTGACTCCTAATTTTTAGCTTGTAATCTATTATTGTTATTAAATTTTAAAAGTATAATAATAGCATTTAGGAAAAATCAAGTTGTATTTGTAAATCTCATACACAATTTAAAATAGTTAAAATAACTTTTATAATTTATGCCATGCGTATGACATCACTTTCATAATTATTATAAAACAGGACTTCTATTATCGGACCATTTTTATCAGACTAAAACATGTCACAAATGTTAAAAAATTTGTATGACTCACTTAATAATTAAAATGTCATTTTCGTAACATTTTCTCTGACTAATACAAATAATTTTTATTTGTATTTAATTTTTTTTTTGAGTGTCACATTCTACCCTCCTTAAAAGATGTTTCGTCCCGAAACATTAACTAAGACCCTATGTCATTTTTTTTTGGAGTATTACATTTTACCTCCCTTAAAAGAATTTTTCGTCCCCGAAGCATAACTCTAAACTTTTCTATGGAGTATTCATATTCAATTTTCTCCTCAATCACATACATAAGAGCAAATATGCACATATGCCCTAGAGTTCTTCTCACTAGAACTAATCAAGTCTTTTGAGCAACATAACACCAATCTGCCTATCTTAATTAGGGAACAATCAAAGTTCACATGATTTCACATAATTCTTATGACATCAAAATTAATCCAACATAAATAATAACAAATAAAGCATCCCACCATATCACCGCGATCCTAAGCCTTAAACTTTATTCCTAATCAGGTTCTTTAATCCTAATTAATAAAATAATTATGCCAATAAAAAAATATAGAAAACCTTTAAATGATTTTGAAAACATTTAAAAGATTTTGTAAAACAAAGGCTCTGATACCAATTTGTAACACCCCTAAATTTCCCGCCCAAAACATTGATATATTTAAAAGAAGTACTTTATTCATTCATCAAAGAGTTAAAGAAATACAGCGGAAGTCTAAAATAGGGAAATGGGTGTTACCGCCACAACTGGACCGTCGGGTTGCTCACCGGACTAGATAAGGACCGTCGGGTCGTTGACCGGACTAGATAGGGACCGTCGAGTCGTTGACCGGACCAGATAGAAACTGTCAAGTCGTTGACCGGACCGGACTGGAACTAACATCGAAGCGTGATCAGATCCAACACTAGGCGTAAGTATGCAAATTCATTGCAGCAGCACTGCAGCATCCGCATTTTCCAAATTTGGAAACTAGTAGAAGTCACTTCTCCAATTCATTAAGGAAATCTAAGACATTTCATTTTTTTTGTTTTGGAAAATGATTTGGTAAATGCAATTTTCTAATTTTCTTTTCTCCAATTTTCCAGCAATTTTTTTTTGCTAAACACGTTTTCTGTTTTCCTTTTTCCAGTTTTCTGAAAAACTGGAAAATATCTCTGTTAGTAAACAAGCCCTCAACATCTCTATATTTGGTTTAACTCATAGCAATTGCAGATTCAAGATTTTATTGTCATTATAATTCTATATTTGGTTTAACTCATAGCAATTGCAGATTCAAGATTTTATTGTCATTATAATTCAGCTCATAGTTTATTTTGAAATCCAAGAACCGTTGGAAAAATGTGTTAAAAATTGCATAAAATGGTCATTTTGGGGCAATTATTTCAGTGGGGTCCACTTCCGATTTGGGTCAGGTCAAAGTGGTTTCGGATTGTCCTTGTTAAGGCTACAATTCGATATATGGTACACTCAAAACGGATAACGGGTAAATGAGAAATTGATTCTCGAAGTTCACTCGTTGAAATGGAAAAATTGGGAAAATGATGAGTTCCTAGTGTGTTTTATACCACACCGGAAAACTCAAGGGATTTTCACCCCCTAATTAAAAACATTTTGCTAATAAACAAACATACTTATGTACTACATAATTCATTTAAGCATATACTGATATATTAATGTCTAGTACTTCAATTATTTTGGTAGTAATTAATAGTGTAGAATTAATTGTTATTAATTATTAGGCAGTATCCTAATTGTATTTGGAAACTTATTTCATTATATATATTCTGTCAGGGCTACCAGTCTGGTCAAGCCTGTTCATTATTCTCACATGGTATCAAGAGCCTAGATTTTACGCAACTTTTTTTTCTTATGACGTCGACTTCCGCCACAGCCGCTCAAACTACTGCGCCGTCCACGACGGCAGCGGCTCCAGGAATGGCAGCGCCCGTCACCACCATGGCTGCGCCTTCTCCCGTCACTATGCCGACCACATACTCTCCGACATCGGCTTCGACTTCCCTGACGTTCGGTTCCACCTCCAACCTGGTGCCGCCCTCATTTTCAGCACCGTTTCCGGTGAGTCACCCAGATATTAATGAGACTGCATGGATCCCACCAACGTTTGACTGGTCCTCTCCAGCCATGGCACGGCGTCCTCTTCGTTCGGCGTCTGAGGTACCGCCGGTTCAGCAGCCTCAATTTGGAGGCCCCACATTCATCGGTGCCCAAGGGTTGGCTCCGCATCCTATTTTTCGGCCAATAGGCAGGTCGACTGCAACCCAACAGAGTTCTTTGGAGGCAATTGCACAGTTTATGGGATTTTCAACACCGAATGTCACCAATATTGTTACTACAAAGCTTGATGCTGTCGAAGATTATCTGCCCTGGCGTACTCAATTCGAGTCCTTTCTGGTGTACCATGGACTCCTAGGGTTTCTAGATGGTACCATTCCTATCCCTCCTCAATTTACTTTTGATGCTTTACGTAGAGAAGTTGTGAATAATGAGTACTATCATTGGCTAAAGTTAGATCAAACAGTTCATTCTTGGTTGTTTGCTACTTTATCTCGTGATATACTTGTTGAAGTTCACACTCTACGTACTTCTGCTACCATTTGGGAATGTCTAGGATCTCGCTTTATGGCAGTCAGTATGGCTCGTTCTATGGAATTAAAACGCTTGTTAACCACTACTAAAAAGAAAGAAAATCAATCCATGGAACACTACATGCATGAAATTCAGAAAATAGTTGATGCTTTGACCACAATTAATTCCCCTGTCTCCATGAAAGATCTTCTTGAGCAAACTTTACTAGGTTTGGGTCCGGATTATGAGTCCATTATCACTACCTTGACTACTTTTCCCGAGGGGCTTACTTTTGACAAACTACGGACCGAACTAGTCGAACAGGAGCAGCGCCTCATCTATCTTCGTTCTCAAGAGGTTCCCTCATCACCTACGGCGTTTGCTGCTCAACCCAATGCTCCAATTCAAACTGGTTCGGGCCAAGACGCACGTGGTGGAGCTCAGTTTGCTCGTGGTCGCGGCAGGAGGGGCCGCGGCCGGCGGTCACGTGGCAGAGGCAGAGGGTACGGCCAGCAGGGTTACGGCCACCCGCAGTTCGGTCCTCCTGGGTACGGTCAGCAGCCGTATGGACCACCTGGTTACGGACAGCAGGGCTACAGTTCACAGCAGCGTCCGGGACAGCAGGCACCGGTCGGCTACTACCCGCAGGGCCACTATTCGGCCTCCACATCTCATGGATGTCCAGGTTCAGTTTTATGTAATTCGGTATTTTCATCGTTAAAAACGCATCCCTATTTTGTTTATTGTACTAACCATGGTTATGCAGGCTCACCTTTAGTTGATGGACAGTTTGTTTCAATTCCCCCGCCAGTTGTCTGTCAAATTTGCTATTCTCCAGGTCACTCCGCTGTTTCATGTCCGTCTCGTTTTAATCAGCCCTCCGCTCCAGCTCTTGCTGCCCCCATGAGTGATCCTAATGACGTTGTCTGGTTTCCAGACTCCAGTGCGTCTACACATATGACTCCTCAGGAAGGTACTTTAGCAAATAAATCTATTTATTCTGGACCACTTACCGTTACTGTTGCTAATGGAACTAATTTACCCATTAAAAATATTGGTGATATTTCTTTTAATTCACTCTCCAGGCCTCTTCATTTAAAATATGTCTATTATGTTCCACAGATTAAATATAATTTATTATCCATTCAAAAATTGTGTTCTGACAATAATTGCATGGTGATTTTTGATAAAAATTCTGTTTTTCTAAAGGACAAAACCACGGGGGCAATCCTTCTCCAAGCTTCCAGTAGCGACAGTCTCTATCCCATTCACTTGTCTTCTTCTCCAGTTGTGGCGTTTGTTTCTAGCACGACGAGTGGACCTTTGTGGTATCGTCGTCTGGGACATTGTGGTAGCAGAGTTTTAGATGGTCTTAGAAAGTCTGGTCAATTATGTAGTGCGTCATTCTTTAATCATGATTGTTCTTCATGTCGATTGGGCAAATCTCAACGGTTACCCTTTCAAGATGTTTTTCATTATGCTAGTAAACCATTATTTTTAATACATTCCGATGTGTGGCAATCTCCTGTTTTATCTTCTTCTAGCTACAAGTACTATGTTTCATTTATTGATGATTTTTCTCGTTTTTACCTGGATTTATCCCATGCGACGTAAAAGTGAAGTCTTTCATCATTTTCAATCTTTTAAATGTCTGGTGGAAAATTTATTAGATCATAAAATTAAAAAATTTCAAAGTGATGGAGGGGTGAATTTGATAATTTAAGTATGCGGTCATTTTTTAATTCTAATGGAATTCTTTTTTGCAAATCATGTCCTGATACACCTCAACAGAATGGTTTGGCTGAACGAAAGCATCGTCATCTGCTTGAGTTAGCTAGAACCATGCTTATTGATGCTAGTCTGCCAGCTCAATTTTGGGTAGAAGCTATTTTGACTGATGCTTATATTATAAATCGCTTACCTTCAACTAAATTTACTGGTTTTTCTCTATATCAAAAATTATTTCACCGGACACCTGACTTCTCTTTTATGCGTGTGTTTGGATGTGCGTGCTATCCAAATTTTCATGCCGCCTCTTCTAATAAATTGTCTCCTAGGTCTGTCCAATGTGTTTTTCTAGGTTATGCGTCTGAATATAAAGGCTATCGCTGTCTTGATCCACAAGCTGGTCGAATTTATGTCAATCGTCATGTTCGTTTTCATGAAAATATTTTTCCTTACTCTCAGTTAGTGTCTCGTAGTGTTTCCCATTCATCTACTGTCCAGACGCAGTCTATGTCCTTATTTCGCTTCTCCTCTGAGTCGACCGCTGCTACTAAACCACCACGCACCCCGATGGATTTTTCTTTAAATAATCGCCTACCAGTTTAATCGCTTCCCTTCATGCCGGCTCATACTACGGCGCATTCCAGTCCGGTCAGTTCCTCTGGGACTGCTACACCGGTACCTGCTTCGCCAAACAGTCTGAGCTCGACGGAAACATCAGCCGCGGCTGAGGGGGAGGTGGACGATGTTCAAATTGTTGATGCTTCTTTGCCCAAAAATATACATCCCATGCAAACACGCTCCAAATCAGGAATCTTTAAACCAAAAACTATTTTAAATTTAAATACTGATGTATTGGTTCCTGATCCAACATGTTTTTCTGTGGCTAATAAAGATTTTATATGGAGAGCTGCAATGGCTGAGGAATTTAATGCACTTATCACTAATAAAACATGGGACTTAGTACCGTTTGACTTTAGCAAAAATGTGGTCGGGTCTAAATGGATTTATAAAACTAAATATCGGTCTGATGGCTCTATTGAACGACATAAAGCACGTCTGGATGCTCAAGGGTTTAAACAGCAAGCTGGGGTTGATTTTTCTGAAACTTTTAGTCCTGTTGTTAAACCCACCACTGTTCACATTGTTCTTACTTTAGCTATTTCTTTTAATTGGCTTATTCGTCAGTTAGATGTTAAAAATGAATTTCTTCATGGTCATCTCACAGAAGAGGTTTACATGCGTCAACCACTCGGGTTTATTCATCCACAATTTCCTAATCATATTTGTCGCTTGCGCAAGGTCATTTATGGACTTAAACAAGCTCCCCGGGCATGGTTTCACCGTTTCAGTAGTTTTCTTCTTACACATGGTTTTATCTGTAGTCGTGCTGATAATTCTTTGTTTATTTTTCGTTACTCTACACGTATAATTTATTTACTCTTGTATGTGGATGACATCATTGTTACTGGAAATTCCTCTACTCTTATTCGTAACTTTATTTCTCTATTAGGGAAATATTTTGCGATGAAAGATTTAGGGGATATACATTTTTTCTTGGGGGTTCAGGCTCTGCGAAATTCCTCTGGTTTATTTTTATCTCAGGCCAAATATGTGTGAGATCTTCTCACGCGTTTCCATCTTCATACTCTTAAATCAGTTCGCACGCCATTAGCCACTAGAACCAAGCTTTCTCTCACTGATGGTGAGTTAATTGTTGATCCTACAGAGTATCGTAGCGCGCATGGTAGGTGCATTGCAGTATTTAACTATGACTAGACCTGATATTACATATGTTGTTCACTTGGTGTCTCAATTTATGCATGCTCCTCGTATCTGACATATGTTGGCTGTTAAGAGAATTTTCAAGTATTTACAGGGTACTATATCTCACGGCCTACATCTACAGGCGTCGACACACCCACACTCAGTTCTGGCATATTCTGATGCTGATTGGGCTGGTTGTCCTGATACTAGTCGCTCCACGTCTGGATTTGATGTTTTTCTTGATCCTATTCTGATCTCCTGGCGGTCCAAGAAACAACCTATTGTCTCCCAATTATAGAGCCATTGCATACACTGTTCAGGATACATTACACATCTGGTCCATCTTGTTCGAGTTTGGCTTCCCTATTTTTCGCCCTGTTCGTTTGTTATGTGATAATGTATCTGCTTCATATTTATCTGCCAATCCCATCCAGCATGCCCGCAGTAAGCATATTGATATTGATTATCATTTTGTTCGAGAACGTGTGGCTCATGGTGATCTCCTAGTGCAGTATGTTCCTACGAAGTTTCAGTTGGCTGACATCTTCACTAAGAGTTTGGCTCCTCAGCAATTTTTGTTTTTACGAGACAATCTACGCGTAGTTTCTCCTGCATAGATTGAGGGGGTGTAATAGTGTAGAATTAATTGTTATTAATTATTAGGCAGTATCCTAATTGTATTTGGAAACTTATTTCATTACATATATTCAGTCAGGACTACCAGTCTGATCATGCCTGTTCATTATTCTCACAGTAATAACCTGAAGGTGATAATAAATATTGTCATGTTACTTCTATTTTAAAAAGAAAAACACATTTGTTCTATTTTGGAATTCCAAAATCTGTTTACTCGTATTTCAGAAACTTTCCCTTTAATTTAACATTTTGAATTAACACATGAGTGTATCAACCCGCTAATTTAAAAATGTAAAAAAAAATGTTTTCTTTTTTAAGATTAAATTAAATTGGCCTAATTTGCCCGAAAATGAATCTTTAATTAATGAATATTATTTTACACACACACACACACACACACACACACACACACACACACACACACACACACACACACATATATATATATATATATATATATATATATAACGCTAAAATCTATTGATCTATCTGACTAGACTAGATACTCTAACTCAAGAAGATTTTCAATGTATGAAGTTTACCTCGAATTTATATACCTAATGCAAATATGATAACTAAATACTTCGTTTTTTTTACTCCAGAGGAGCTGGGGGCTGGGGGCCTGGAGTAATCAGGGGTGAAACTCACTCCATTAAGTTTCAAACCCTTATGTGTCTAGCGAGTTTCGAACTCGAGACCTCACAAACTAAATACTCCATATGTGTTAGTATACTCATTTTAAAATCACGTGAATTGAACCTATAAGCATTAATTTTTACGTTAGTATAAGGTTACGGGAAATTGTTGCATTAGGCTACCCGATGCTATTAACGCTAAAAATGCAACAAAATGTCATGTAAATGGGATGATTTAAATGTCAAAAAAACATGTTTATCAAAGATCTACCTAATACCATAAAATTCATTTTGAATCTATTGACTTCGATCTAATCAATTTATCATTACTACCTACGTACACATTTCCATACCGACTAAATGATGAAATGATGATTTCAATCAACCAAATAATGTATTGTAAGTACTTCAATTCCCTAATCATAAGAATATCATGTTAATCATGAAACAATACCAAAATTATAATAATCGCCACTAGACACGTACCCTAATTTAGTTCATCATTTTGTGGTCTTGTACCATATTTAATTCAACGAGGCTGATGCACAAAATCAGAACAAGTAAGGCTACTACTTGTGGTTATGAGAGTGTGAGGGCATCATATGATCATGCATGTTCAAGATTTAATTTCAAAAGAAATCTTGTTTATGCACACTACACTAAAAAACGGGTTAAAGATAGCTAGCTAGAGCCTAGAGGAGGCATGTAGACCATCTCGAACATCTTAAAGAATGCATTTTTTGTGACATTTTAAAATAAAGTCAATTATGTCACTATTCCTGTAAACCGTATGAATAAGTAAATTTGTAATTTAAATTCTGTAAGTTTCAACTGCTTTCATTGTTAGTCTTAAGATTTTTTCACCCGAAAATACACTTTTCTACCGAAAAAATACCACCAATATAGGATTTTCGGTCCGGTAGGAAAGGTCCCGTCCGTTATTTGTCTCTTTCCCCCAATCGGTGGTACATATCCTTTTCCAGCCAAAGTTGGGGTCTCCCGACAACACATTGTATTGTGTCTATGTACCGGTTGGACAGAAACGCTCCATCGGCCGGTGGAACTAGAGAAACATCACGAACTTCATTTCCGGCCAATGTCGCGTCATTATTTCCCGTATAAAATTGAGAAATTGTCTTGTTTAATGTCTTCCCCTTCAATTAGAAAGATCTTAAACGACAAAACTTTATTAGTGACAAAATCAAATTTACAAACATGAAACGAGCATGTACTTCAATTCACAACCGCGGTGTCTACAACCTCTAGCTACTCCCAGTGGAGGACCTAGGGAGTCCTAGAGGGGCAAGTGCCCCCGTTTCCGACCCCGAAGTTTAAGATTAGTACTTAAAAATAAAAACTAGAGATTATTTCATAAATATTACCTAAGTAGAACTAATGGACATAAATATTACTATATTATCCTCCGTATCGCATTAATTGCAACATTGGAATATATGCATTATTCATGTACTTTACTTTGACTACATTTTATTTATTAATGTATGTGAATTATTTTTTTGAAAAATATTGTTAAATTCGTCTCATTACTAAGTTTTATAATCTGATTTTTATTTTATTTTTACTAATGCAGAATTAAATATAATGACGGTCAAAGTTGTGTGTTGGCAAACGTGAAATGTTAACTGTTGCAACTAAAAAGAGACGGAGGAAGTAATTACTATGCATAGCATAAATTATAAATAACCATGAAATTGTGATGGAGCAAATCCTTATAGTTAGACATTGATTAATACACTTTGTTTGAAAAATGACATTGATAATTTTCTTATTTGATGTAAACAATGGTTGTCCAATGTTAAAAGTCAAAGATATGACAAGTGTTCTAATATCTAGGATGAGCTTAATAGATGCAAGACTTTTATCTTGAATAGAAGTCTATACATGAAAAAATGTGTCAATTCGCGATAAATTAGTTTCAAACCAACAGACTCTTTGAATTTTGTTTATCTATAATATAATGAATGTTAGATATATAGAATCATATTATTTAATAAATTGTATTAAAGAATGAAATCATGAACATGATCTATACTTCATTTTTAACACAATAGTATTATATTCCAGATAAGTACCAAAAAAATTTGTGACACAATGTGTAACATTCAACATGATTCTAGTTCAGATATGAAATCTTGATCATTCTATAGTATGAAAAGTAACGAAAATTCTAATGTAAAACCAGAAACAGTGCAAAGGTGAATCATTTCTGATCCAAATTATATCTTTCTTTCAAAAAGCCATATATATTGTTTAGAATTGTCTTAGAGCCCGTATGGTAACACTAAAAGTGGCTGAATTTGCTGATTTTGCTGAAATTTATGAAATTCAGACTAAAGTGGCTGTTTTGGCTGATTCTACTGATTCATGAAAAAATTATATTTAAAATATTTGTTGTTAATAAATTAAATAAAAAATTATAGAGAAATTTTACAAAATAGGACTATTACTTATCAAAATTTCAAAAATAGGACATCCACTTTTCCCCCGACTCGCATAGGACCAAATATGCGCTGAATTGCCAAAAATGACCTCATTAAAGGATACACACGTACTCTTCCCTTATTTGACGGTTACTTCTTTCCCCCGGCTATTCCCGGTTTCCAAGCATGATCATGGCCGCCGAAAAAGAGATTCAAAATTAAATGAACATGTATTGGAACAGTTGAGAGCTGCGATTGAAGAGACCAGTCATTCTACGAGTATCAAACGTGCACTTCGATTCAAAACTTCAAAGCATAGAGGTAGTAAACTTTCGTCTTAGACGACCCTCAAATTTGAGGAGAGTAGAATCGTTGAGCAGAGTTGATGGACAGAGCTATGGATTTGTCAAACAAAGTTTCCGTCAGAATCAATTCCGAAATAGTAAGTACTAATTTCGTTGAGTAGAGGAATGTCTGAAATTGACAAAAGTTTGACAGTTAAAGGAGTTTAGAAAGTTTAAATCGTTTGAATGTAAAAACATTTCATTGCATCATGTTCTTATATGGTGGCATTTTAAGTGTGTATGAAGTATATGGTGGCATTCTGTATGAAAAGTGACATTCCAATAATATGTGGTTATGTAGTGGGGTTGTAAGTATGTATCATTACTGTGATGACAGTTTGCTTGAAATAGTGACATTTTATGAATATGTCTTAGATTGAACAGAAATTAACACAACATTGAATTGGCAATTGAAAGTCTGACACATAAATGACATTTTAGTCTGAATTTAGCAGATCATTTGTAGTTTGTGATGTTGTTATACAAAAAAATAGTGCAAAATAAAGAAGTATATGGTGGCATTTTGTATGAAAAGTGACATTCCACTAATATGTGGTTATGTAGTGGGGTTGTAAGTATGTATCATTACTGTGATGACAGTTTGCTTGAAATAGTGACATTTTATGAATATGTCTTAGATTGAACAGAAATTAACACAACATTGAAATGGCAATTGAAAGTCTGACACATAAATGACATTTTAGTGAGAATTTAGCAGATCATTTGTAGTTTGTGATGTTGTTATACAACAAAACAGTGCAAAATAAAGAAGTATATGGTGGCATTTTGTATGAAAAGTGACATTCCACTAATATGTGGTTATGTAGTGGGGTTGTAAGTATGTATCATTACTGTGATGACAGTTTGCTTGAAATAGTGACATTTTAGTGAGAATTTAGCAGATCATCGGTAGTTTGTGATGTTGTTATAAAACAACATAATGCAAAATAGAGAAGAATATGGTGGCATTCTGAATGAAAAGTGAAATTGCAAGAATTATCACAATTTATGGGAAAGTATGAAACTGGCAAACTAATGACTTAAGTAGTTAATATTACCATGTTATTTATGAATATCTTGACTTGAATGACAAAATATTTTACAAATTGATTATAATGCCTATATTTGTGTGAACTTGACAGACAATAACAAGAGCTTTCAAGAAGTCAGTGTTAGTGGACTTGGAAAACTTGCGTGTCAATTCTTACTGCAATGTTGCTGAAGTTCTTAAAAGAATAAGGACATGTCTTAGCACTGAGGAACTGACTGATTTCAGTAACACCATATTTGGTTGGATGTTAAAAATTGAAGATATGTCTTGGAATAGTGGACAACTACTGTTAGGATTTGTTGGAAACTATGTCACTGAAGTTAATGAAAATGCAGATGACAGTGTCATCAGATTTCATATTCAAAACAGTGTAATCAGTTTTCAAAAGGCTGATATGGCAACAATGTGTGGTTTAAAATTTGGGAGTCTGAAGCCAAATATTTCAGAGGAGCCTGAGGGAGATATATGGAGAAGATATTTTGGGAACAAGGCTACAGTGTCCCGTGCAGATATCCAAAATGCATTGAAGAGTTATGAGAGCACTGATGAAGGAACAATGACAAAGGATGGAGTGAAGCTGGCTCTACTACACATATTGTCCCATTGTTTGTTTGGGAATCAAACTGCCAGGCCTATGAAAGCATACTACATAAACCTGGTAAACGATTTGGATGCATTCAATGCTTACCCATGGGGTGATGATGTTTGGAACGAGTTGGTTGACAAAATAAAACAAAGTTGTGAGGCATTAGATAAAGGCAAAGGGGACAGAGTTACATTCCCTGGGTACATGGTGGCTTTACAATGGTGGGCATTTGAGACATTCCCAGGACTTGCAAAAGGTGGTTTGTGCAAGCTAATAAAGGGCTGAGAAAACATCTTACCAAGGACACTGAAGTGGAAATTCAAGAAGAAACCTACACTGGAGGTGCTTTCCCAAATAATATTCAAGAATGACAAGGTATTAGTTTTAATAGTCTAAATATATCTAGATTATAATATTACAATTTTTTTACTAACAAAGTGTACTTGTTTAGTTTGAGTGGACACAGATCGTACCAACAGAAGAAGAGATTGCCATGATTGGAGGAAACAATGACAGAGGTGGACATGGAATGGACATTGTTATTCCAAATGTGGGGAGGCTAGATGCTGAAAAGATGAAAGCTATTGCAGAAAAAGGCAAAAAAAAGGCAATACAGACCAGAAGCATGAAAAGGAAAACAAGAAAATTAATGAAGGGAAAAGGTAAATCTGGCGAGGGAACTTCTAAAAGAAGAAAGAAGATTGAGATGGAATTTGAAAGTGATGAGGAAACACAGAGTGATGAAGACACTGAGAGTGAGGATGAAGAAGATGATTCAAGTGATAGTGGAAGAAAAGCAGAGAAATATATTATGTTCATGAGCAAACATAGTAACGGTATGCAAAAAAGCATGAGGAAACAAGCTAAGGAGACTGCCAGACTAGTGGCAGAAATGAAAAACATTAAGAAAACTCAAAAAAAGCAGGAAGATCTTTTAAAAGAAGTTCTACTTATTGTCAAACAGATGTCACAAGGCAGTGATAAAGGTGAAGATGAGGACACAAGAGAAAGAACAGAGAAAGTTGAAAAGAATGAAAGTCCAGAAAAAGAAGAAAATGTTAATAAAAAAGAAGATGATGACATGACTGGGCAAGATTACGAGAATGATGAGGAACCTAGGCTAAAGGATGATGATACTGCTGACATTCATGTGCAAGAGGAGACTGAGTACATTGCTGCACAGACTGAGGATGATATTTTACATATTGGGGATGGTGGTGCAAAAAATGAGGATGCTGTTCTAGATAAAGATGTTGTAGAGACCGAGCACAATGAAGATGTAGTTTGTGACATGCCTACGTTTAACATATTGAGTCAGTCTCAAGAGATGGACAAAACTGCTGAATCTTGTTGGGGGATGGGGTCACAGGACAATAGTCAATTTGTCAAAGAGATTTGCAAAACTGCAGATGAAGTGGCGAAAAAGGCTTTTGAGAGCTATTCTTCCAATCCATGTACAGCAATCATAGTGAAGCCTAATCAGGTAACTAAAAAAAATAAAATGACATTCAAGTAGCATTTGGAAGGTATGAAACTGACATAAAAGTGACATTCGTAGTATTAATGACAAATTAGTAAAGTTATGTGATATACAGTTTATGTGAAGTTATGAAACTGACAAATTGGTGACTTCTGTAGTACATATCACCATTGTATATATGATTTTTATGAATCTCAAAACATTTTATGTAATATTGTCTTGACTTGAATGACAAAATATTTTACAAATTGATTATAATGCTTATATTTTTATGATTATTTTTTAGTATGACATTGAGTGTATTTATACATTTTCAATAAATATAAAAAAGTATAATAAATAATATATATTATGGAAATGCCACAGGAACAAGAGGATCTTCCCAAACAAAAGCGTTTTGCTAGGTCACCAGTGAAGTACACTCCATCTGAGCATTCGCCAAAGAGGAGGAAGAGAGAAAAGGGTAAGAAAAGAGCTGACAATGAATTTTTGCCTCCACTGAAGGAAATAGTTGGACCTTTCACAGAAGATCCAACAGAGAGCCCACCAGATCATGAAATAGAGAGGGTGAGAGCATACCTCCAAGTTGGATTGTTGAAGAATTTTCAAAAAAACAAAAATGGCAGAAGGTACAAAGTGGAAGAAGAAAAAATGGTTCACAAACCGTTCTTGCTAGACACTATGAAAGTTGAATCAAAAACATGGTTATATGACATGTTTACGAATCATGAATGGATCACTGACAAGGTAAATTCAAAAATGTTATAGTTTTGTCAGTCTAACTCCCAAGTGTACATTTATATGTATGTTTGTTTGTATAGAATGCCATTCAAAGTCAGTTGAATTAGTTTGTAATTGTTAAATGTGTGTTTTATTTTTTACAGCATGTTGAGGTAGTAATGTACTATTTGGGCATGAAACGGGTGCATTACAAACTGCCACAAAACTACACCACAACTGGGCCTTTTTTCTTGCAAATACTGAAGCGGGAGCTTGACACTATATCAAAGGGGCACTATACATACCACAAGTCAGCACAAGAAGAAAATATTGTTCGTGACATAATAGGTGCGAACAACTATAGCCTACACTGGAGCAAAGCAGACTTCGTGTACTTCCCTCTGAATACTGGCAACCATTGGGTTTTGGTAGTACTAGATATCAAGCAAAGAAAGGTAAGAGTGTACAACTCCAATGCTAGAAGAGGTGATTCACTAAGGGATATCAGGTCCTATGTTGCATGCATAACAGTCCTCCTGCCCAAAATAATGGACTATCACAAAGTGTACGAACAGATGGGTGAGGATCCTATGGGTGAAAGGTTTTTGGAAGTTGAGCCCGTAGAAGGATGTCCACAGCAAGATGATGGGTAAGAGGATATAAATTTGCTTAATCAGATTGTATAATAGTGTACTTTTTTATTTTAAAAAATATTTCTTTTAATTTTTGGTGTTATGCATCAGGGGAAATTGTGGAATGTTCATGCTCAAGATGGCTGAATTTCTAATGGTGGGGATGGACATGGATGGCATATATCCTGAAGCAATACCTTTATTTAGGGAAAAAATGGCAACTGAACTGGTCCTATATAGCAAGAGGAGGCAGGGTGAGAGAGAATGAAATGAAGCTATAAAGAAATGGGATTGTAGGATGAAACAATTATGTTTGTTTTGGAAGACTGTTATATTTACTAGTACTTTTAATATCATGTCAGGACATCTAGACATCTAGTACATTCTTTTTGAAAATCTTGGTTAAAGCAACTTTCATTGTGTTTTGAATGTATGAAATATGCTTTATGACAATGCATTGTGACAATGCATTTTATTGAATTATGTTCAAAAAATCTGTTTGATTTTTACATTAAAGATGACTTTGTGTTAATGCATTACACAGGGTACTTATATTTATGTAAGCAAAGATTTTTACATGAAGAAAATCCGTGATAAATGACATTTGGATGACAGTTTTTAGAAAACAAAATGACATCAACTTTGAAATTTATCTGTTAGAGGGACGTACGTCCCCTTGCCCAGTTTATCTAGAGCATTTTTTATAGTAACATGTAGATGAATACTAGGATTGAATGTCATTTACATGTAGTAAATAAATGACAACAAATTGACAAGTAACATGACATTTTGTGGAATACAAAATGCCATAAAATGTCACGTATGTCATTTATACATAAACAAAATGACATTACATTAGTGAGATGACATTTGGGATAAAACATTTGGATAAAGCACAAGTCATAAACACTTAAATGCCAAGAATGGCTAAAGCGTATGAAATATGTTTTATGACAATGCATTGTGACAATGCATTTTATTAAATTACGTTCAAAAAATCTATCTGTTAAAGGGACGTACGTCCCCTTGGCAAGTTTATCTAGAGCATTTTTTATAGTAACATGTAGATGGATACTAGGATTGAATGTCATTTACATGTAGTAAATAAATGACAACAAATTGCCAAGTAACATGACATTTTGTGGAATACAAAATGCCATAAAATGTCACATATGTCATTTATACATAAACAAAATGACATTACATTAGTGAGATGACATTTGGGATAAAACATTTGGATAAAGCACAAGTCATAAACACTTAAATGCCAAGAATGGCTAAAGCACAAAACCTTAAACGTTCAACGAAATGATAACCAAGTCCAAACCACATAGTAGAATTGTTAAAAGTACAAAAAAAACAGAAGACAACATAAAATGAGTGGACAAATCTACATCACTGGGTATTAATTGGAATTGGATTTCTACAAGTTTTCTTATTATGCCCAAACACATGGCATCTAGAACATTTTTGACGTTTAGAACCTCTATATTCTCCAATGGATGGAATCCTGCATTTCTTAGGGCGACCAGGAGGACGCTTCAAACAACTTGGTGGCTTGCATCTCTGGTTTTGAATAGTAGCAGGAATTGACCAACTGTCAGGATCAGCAATAGGATGCATGATACCAGACCATGTAGCAAGCCAAGCATCTGTTGTGTAATATGGAGATATGTACGTATAACATGAAAGGTGTGGGCGTATACCGATTGCAGCCACAGCATGAACACACACAAATTGATCTAATTGAAAGTGGCCGCATGTACAACTTCTAGAGTTGAGGTTTACCACAAAGGACTTGCATCTACTGTCAACAACTTCAAATTCATATGCACATGATGGTTTAACCTGTGAAATAAAAAAAAATAAGAATATGAAAGTAGATAAAAAAGAGAATTAGCAAAAGAATATAGCAGTAATATGTGGTTATGAAGTATGTAAAATGTCAACTTATATATGAATATTAAGTAGAAGAGAAATGATAAATAAAAACGCTAATAAGACTATTTGAATATGAAGTACAAAAAATGACAAAATTATAAAGACAAAATGACATATTAACAAACAAAGTGGAATTATAAAAGGAGATGAAAAAATGAAAACGGGCTAATGGTATTCAAAGTCAAAAAATAAGCTTTGACATACCTTCATACGTGTGGATTCAGCTTGCAAAGCTACCAGGCGTTTCTCACATTTCTTTGTGAGTATAGTACTTGTTTTCTCAGCTTTATCTTTCCTCTCTGTGAACCATTGCTGCATCCTTTCACGCAAGAAATCAACAAGTTTAGACACAGAATACTCTCTAGCACAGACATTGACTTTGTTCATAGACTCAGCACAATTTGATGTCATAATATTATATCTCTTTGGGCCAGACATTACTTTTGACCATGTGTTAGCACCTAATTTGTCTAGCCAAGTCCTTATCCTGGGGTCTTCAGAATCCAACATGGATAAGTAGTCATCATATTCTTTCATAGTTGCTGCCATATAGGCAGCTTTGAACTTCCATCCCAAACCAGCTGCAGATCCTCTGAATTTTGATGTTATGTTACGACCAAGATGAGCAACACAAAAACCGTGGCTAGCATGTGGCAAGAGTTCAGAAACGGCCTTGATAAGCCCTTTATGCCTATCAGATACTACGTACAGGTCATGTCTGTACTTTATTGATTGACAAACTTTGGATAAGAACCATTTCCAAGAAGCTTTAGTTTCAGAACCACAAATACCAAATGCAATAGGAACTATGTGATCATTGGCATCTTGGCAACAAGCTGTAAGGAGAGTGCCTTTATAGTAAGCCTTCATGAAAGAACCATCCAATATAAGAACAGGTCTGCAGTAGGGCCAAGCTTCTATCCATGGTTTGAATGACATAAAAAAGGTAGAAAATGCATCATCCTTCCCTGTGACTAGATTAAACATAGAGCCAGGATTTGTTTTCTCAAGCACATAAGCCATTGAAGGCAAAAGCTGATAGGATTCAAGATCAGAACCAAATTGCAGCTGCATTGCTTTCTTCTGTGCTTTCCAAGCTTTGTTGTAAGACATGGAAATTCCATACTGCATACTCATGTCCTCACAAATTTGCTTTGGGGGGTATGGTTTATTGGAAGCATCAAGGTATTTGTGTGCAATAATATTTGCTATCACACTAGCAGATGCCTGTCTATGTTTGCCTTGTCTGTAATCAATAGAGCATGTGTGAACTGGCCGGAATCTGAAAAGAAAAATGACATTAGTATACAAATACATAATATGAAGTTGACAGTCCTGTATAAGAATGGCAACACAACATGACATTCTTATAAACCAGAATTTACAATGAAGTGAATTAAAGAAGGAAAATTGAAGTTACCTTCTGATTTGAAACATTGTTACGCCATGTAGTTTTACAGCTCGAACACTCCAACAACATTTTGGATCTAAGCAAATAACATGCAAACATATTTTCTTGGATGTCTTAGTTCTGTATTGGAAGTGGTTTGTGATAGCATACATCTTCAGATGGTGGATAAGTTCTTTTTTATTTTTGTAAATAGCATGGAGAAGAAGACAAGTAGGATGGGACTGTGTGATGATTTCAAAATTTTGGAGAAATGAGAATGAGTCAGATGATTTAGTTAAAAGGCCATCTGACATATCATCTGACATGTCATCACTGTCTTCAGATGATTCATTTTCTACAGTTGCAGACACAGTGTTACCACAAGAAACAATATCTTCGGATTGGCCACAACTTACCCCAGATAGCATAACATTTTCATATTGACCAAATGGTGGGCCATCATCAAAAGAAAGTGTAGGTGAGGAGGAATGTTGTTGGGCAGAAGAAACAACAACATTCTCATAAGTGGTATGTTGTTGTGAAGCATGGGAAGAAGAAACAACAACATTCTCATCATAAGGGGTATGTTGTTGTGAAGAAATGACAACATTTTCAGATCAAGGAGAAGCAGATGGTCCAACATCAATAGAAAATGCAGGAGAAGATGAAACAGGATAAAACTCAACACAAAGTGGATACAATGAAAAATCTGGTTGAAGAGACTTGATATAAAGATAAAATGTTAAGGTAGATTGATCATTTATAGTAACAGGAGGAGGAAATCCATCTCGCATATAAGAAAGTCTGAAATTATGATTAGCTTTGTACTGAGAAAGGATGTCACTCAAAGAGTTAATAAAAGAAGCATATTGAACATTATAGTTAACATGAAGGCCACATGTGTGGACATTGTTGAACACATTGTTAGAATCCCAAAAACCGTCAACCTTGACCATAACAAGTAAAATAGGATCCATTGTGGTAAAAAGGTTCCTAAAAAAATGCAGCAAAAGAAATATTTCAGTATGAAAAAAGACACTTCGGACAAAATAATGACAGTTTTGTTAACAATATGACAGTTTATAAGGATGTGTACCATTGAATGACAGAACATAAAAAGGCGAAATCAAAAAATGCATATACAGGTAGGAACGTAGCACAAACTAAATGACAGTTTGGACAAAATTATGACAGTTGCGTTAACAATATGACAGTTTATAAGAATGTGTACCAATTATATACAATTACAGAACATAAAAAGGAGTAATCAAAAAATGCATATACATGACAGTTCGAACAAACAAAATGACAGTTCGAAGGGCATAATTTAGGTAGACGAATAGAGAATTTAACAAAAACAAAATAAATTGTAGAAACAAACTGATATCTAAACTAGCGGATGAAATTTAATGAAATAAAACAGAGTACAACGACATACGAAATAAATTGTTGATTATAACGAATTTGAAAGCGATCATATGATGAAAGGATCGATAATATGAAATTGAAGAAAAAAACAGAGCTGGAAGGATTGACGAATGCAGAAAAAGAATGCTCAATTGACGAACGGAAACAGAATCACGGCCAGTATTATGAAAGCTTTAAATTTGAAGTGAACATACCCTGAAAAGAACGAAACACAGGCAGCTATGAACTCGTACTCAGAATGGACGAATGCAGGAAAAAGATGGAGAATTGACGAACAAGGAAACTACTTGGATAAGGAAACTAACAAGAAAACGGAAACTCTTAACCGCTTCATCAAACTGGATAACCGAAAAAGGCCGGTAAATTTTAGGTGCCTGTAAACGATCTCAGCCAACTTCGAACAGGGGTATTTAGGATATTTCCTAAACTAGTAAAACGTAAGATAGGACCGTATAAGTCCTATCAACGAGAGAAAACTTGGTAAGTCCTAATATGAGTTTTTTAGCATGTTTAAGTCCTATTATGGCTAATTTCTTAAAATTATATGAAAAAATAGTTAAAATGATCCTCTACAGTAACTTCAGCCAATACAACCACAAAAGTAACTCCAACCTTACTTTTTTTACTTATTACAAAATTCAGCGTGCGAAATCAAAAGTTACGTGTTTGGTGAAAAAGTTGGCTGATAAGTCTGATAAGCCGAAAAAAGGGGTCACCAAACGGGCTCTTAATAAGTTCAAAATTAGACTTATAATCCATATATGTTCATTGCTTGAAGCCATCATTGAATAATCTATTTCCAGTTAAAAATAAAAAATTTGAACGCACTTGACAAAAAGACTAATGATACACCACCGATTTGACCCGACCCGATCTATTTCCATATAGGCGGGAGTGCCCCCGCTTCAAAAAAGTTCTGGGTCCGTCACTATGTGCTATACGTATTTAACTTAGGTAGATTCTATGGTATCCATAAGGTACCATACCTTTGTCCACATGCACCAATGACAGTGTTGCAGTTGAATTATTTAAATCTAAATTAAAAATGATATAATAATGTGGACCACTCAAGTGAATGATAGGTACGGTACCCCATTATATATATATATATATATAGCAAGAAAAAAAATCTGCGGTACCTATGTCGGCTATATAACACTCCACTTTTATGGAAATATATTGAAAAATGTATTCATAAAGACGAGGACCCCTCTTAACACGAAAATTTAGTTTAAAATGAAAATATACAATCTCTATCTTTCTTTTTATAATGAATGCGTAATATTTGTTAAAAAAATGAATGCCTAATATATATTTTTTGAAAGTTGAATAATGCCTAATATATATTGACATTGTAGCATTTTTTGTAATTATTTATGAATAATTTCAAAAATTCTCATTTAAATTTAGAATAATTGCGATGTCAATATTAATTTATGATTGCAATAAATGATAAGTTGAGATAAAAAGTTCACATTTCAATAAGATCTCATTTTAAGAGGGTCTCACTAAGATCTGAGGGTCTCACTAGAACCTTCTTCTATATGTCATTATCAAATAAACATAATGCGGAGTATCTTAGAGTTATTTTATACAAAAATTAAAAACATATATTTTTAACTTTTGATATTGTTGTTTTTGCTCATCTTGAAAAACTAAATAAATAATATTAGTAATGAGGCATACAGAATTGATGAGGAGCAATATAATTTGTCTCCTTGAAGACAAATTTTCCCAAACAGAGGGATTTTTCATCCCCGAATAACATCGACGCACACTGTGGAATGTTGGACGGAGAAGGAAATTATGGTTTTTTTTGAGACTATAAGTTGTGTGAAAAACGCAGGCAGCCTTTTGGAATTTAAAAGAGAGAATTTCTTAAATAGGAGATTATGAGTAAAAAAGTTATGAAATTCCGAAAATAGGACTATCATGTTTTTTATTCTCTAAATAGAAGTAAATTTCTGCCAACTTTGGCATTAATACTAGGCTTTAAACATGACATTTTCTTTCAAACTTGACAGATTACTCCTGTTCAGAGAATAAAAAATATGATACTTTTATTTTGGAATTTGAAAACGGTTTTGCTCCTATTTAGGACAATTTCTAAACGGTTTTGGGGATTTAAAGGGCTGGTCATGTGACACCATCCCAAAATGCACATGTTAAGGAAATGTGTTAAGGTAGCCACCCTTCTCTCAATATTCACCTTTATCTGAAAATAATTGTTCAAAAAATAAGTTTATGCCTTAAAGCAACACGGGCGGGTATGCACCCGCACACGACCCGGTGGAATGGCAAGGCACGCATGAGGAGTATTCTATGCTTTAACGTAGGTCTTCCCTCCTTGCAAAACATGAATGTCCATTAGGGCCTAACAAATGTCAATATTGGACATATAAAAAGCATTCAATATTGTTTAAGATTTTCGGTGTGGGGCATGTCCTACGCAAACCTTACTTCGGAGAGAACTTTTAGAAATAATTTTTCATTCATTTCAAAATGATTTTTTTACAAATAATGCATTGACATGTTCATGTCACGGAGTACAACATGTTCGAACTTATTAGTCCCATTAAAAATTAGATGAGGATAATCCTTCTTTATTTTAGCTTCAAAGTGACCAAAATATTAATTTGTAAAAACCATTTCTCCAGCAAATATTAGATTTTAATAATATTAGATTTTGACAAGATGTCATCTTAATTATGAAATACATTAGAAACATTCTCCAACCGTCCAACGACATTATATATATATATAACATGCACAGTTACTTGATATAGTATTATTAATTATGTCGCTTTTTCGTTTTTGAATGTTTTAAACAATCTTGGTATCAAGTATGTTGCTTATCAATGTTATCAATCTTTTACACTTTTCAATTCATATTGGGAGTACTCAACGATATTTCTGGATTTATAATAGCCTACATGTAGGCTGTAGTAGCTGTTTTTTTTTTAATTTATACAACGTATGAATTAAAATTTGACGAACATATGAGTATATTCATTAATTTACAATGGAGACTAAAAATGAAAAACCCATGATTAGTATCCGTTGTTTCTATGATCCTTGATTCGGAGCATGTGTAGGAAATTTTCATTATCCATGACATACGGATGCTTAAATTTCTAAATACCTTTCCATAAAAATATCCGAAAAAAGATTGGGAAAATAATAAAAACGCCCCAAACTTTGAAGGGGTGTGAGATGAGCATTCCAAACTTGCATGTGTAATATAAATACCCTAAATTTTATACAAAAAGTTATTTTAGCACTATAGTCAAATATTATTTCTTTCAAAAATGTAAATTTATGGTGTTAATTGCATAATTTAAAATAGCAAATTAAAGGAGTTGCAATTATATAGATTGGGTGTAATATTATTTATTTCGCAATGGAAGTTTAGAATGTTTATTGTGTCTTCATGAATTCTAAAATATTTTAAATTATCCAATTAACACCATAAATTTACATTTTTGAAATAAATAAAACTTGACTATGGTGCTAAAATAACTTTTTATATAAAGTTTAGGGTATTTAAATTACATATGTAAGTTTGAGGTGTTCATCTCACATCCCTTCAAAGTTTGGGATATTTTATTTATTTTTCCCAAAAAGATTCATACAATTCTTTTAGCATTGAAATATTAGAATTAAAATATAGTACTCCGTATTAGATATAGTGACAACTTAAAGTAAGTGCATATACATTAATTGGGTACGTATTAATTTGCATGATCTTCAAGCATTTAAGGCTACGTACATTGGCACACGCTGAAAGAATACTTATGTATACTTTTTATAACTTATTATAACAACATTGAAAACATCTTAAAAGAAAAAAGTTATAAATATTTGATAAAAGTTGATTGTTTAATTTTGATTTTTTTGTATAACAAACTGTTGTGATTAGTTAGAAATTACATAATTTTTCTCTAAAGTAGCTTCTCAAAAAATGATCTTTTTATTTTTTCAGAGACTCTTAATTATTATCATGTCAAACATACAATGACCGATGTCTATAAAAAATGCACTTAATTTTAAGCGATTGACTTATTTTGGCTTTTGATCAAGAAAAATAAAAGGAAATTTTGTAAAAAGCAGTAGATATTAAAGAGAAAAAGTGGTAGCTATGGGTATGTTTGACACAACTAGTTAAAAAGATACTTTTGTAAGCTTATTAATAACTGTTAGCTTTTGCTTTTGATCAAGAAAAATAAAAGGAAATTTTGTAAAAAGCAGTAGATATTAAAGAGAAAAAGTGGTAGCTATGGATATGTTTGACACAACTAGTTAAAAAGATACTTTTGTAAGCTTATTAATAACTGTTAACTTTTAGTGACTGAAAAGATCTTAAAGAGAAAATGTGGTAGTTGTTTGATAAAAAGTTGGCTGTTTGATTTAGTTCAGTTTGGTATACAAGTTGTTAGGACTAAGTAATACTAAAAGTCACGGACTTTTTTCAGATGCTACTCCTGTAGCATCTCAAAAAAGATCTTTTAATTTTTGGAAAGCTCTTTAAAATTATCATGTCAAACATAAAACTAGAAGCTTTTTGAGACTTTTTGAATAATACAAAAACTAGAGGCTTATGCTTGCCAAAGTAGTAAAAAGTTAATACAAGGAGACTAAACACCAACGCTGGTTTCCAAGCCAACGTTTCTATAACAAATCATCAATATATGTCCCCCTATTTTACTAGTTAAGGGAGAGTTACAGAAAGTGCATAGTAAGCTGCAATTCCACATATAGTTTCACTCAAAGACTGTTCCTATTCCTCAATGTCATCCTCCGCTAGAAGATGATTTAAAGGAACTTTAGCTTTCTTAGTTTCCTTCAAAATTTCATCGTCAACTGCTTTTCTCTTGAAAGATTCGTCATCTTTCACACACCCTTCTTCACCAGCTTTGACGTCAGAGACTTCTTCATTTTCTTCTGCCGAGGGCTGTAGGTTAGTTCCATTATCGTTTTCTCTACTCTTAAGAGCCTCTCCAATAGAAGTGGTTTCACATTCACGCAGAAATGATTGGATGTCCTCATTGGTGGCAAGATCCAAGGGAGTCTTGCCTGCTTTGTTTTTAACACTAATATTTGTGCATTTCTTCACTAAATACTTGACAAGTTCCAGATTAGACCCTTGAGCGGCGTAGTGAAGGGCAGTCATACCCTTGCGATTGACCGATTTTACTGATACTCCGGATGTAAGAAGTATACGTACAACCTCTAGATGGCCTTTCTGGGCGGCAAAGTGAATAGCACCCTTGTCATCCATGGCAGCAGCACCCACATCAGCCTTGTTCTTGCATAGATAGTTCACTACTTGTGCATGTCCAGACCACGCTGCTAGATGGAGTCTGGAGTTCAGTTCAAGATTGATCGGTTAGCGGAGGCAAGGGAGTAATTAGGCTAATATAATGAATGGAAATAATACGACAATAACACACATTGCAATTATTTCCATCATTTGCAATGGAGCCAAAGATTCATTATTTTTTGGCTTGAGATTATGATGGAATAAAGCAAAATGGCTCACTAAACTGTCTGCGCTTCTTTGTTATGGAGCAGCAGTCAGTTCATGCAATTTTGGACGCGATTTTCACTATGGGTCATCCGGAAACAGTCTCTCTGTTCTTTAGTACAGGGGTAAGATTGCGTACATCCGACCCCCCCTTACCCCACCGTAGGTTGGAGCCTTTGCGGCACTGGGGTAAATGAAAATGAAAAATGAACACACATTGCAATTAATCCAGTGGAAATAGAATAAGACATTTTGAATGGTAAGATCAAAGCAAAATTTGTGGTGATATATTTTTTACCTTGCCAAATGGTCCCTGTGTCCTATTTCCTATTTAGTCTGTCCTAAAGTAATGTCTACTTTCCCAATTTGAGCACCACTATAACTTTTCATTTCCTAATTCACCCTTCCTCTCTCAAGAGAAAATTTTGGTGAATACGCTACATTTTACTTGTTTAATTACAAAACATGTTAAAAGCATCTTACATTTTGGGATATGTTAAATTGCTATAGTGTTTAGGTGGCCCCAAAATTAAATTTTTTATGCCTTAACGGCTAAACACCCAGTAAACATGACTTTGAAGCCACCCAAACACGCACCAAGTAATAATTAGTATGAATCGAACATCCTCTTTCATTGCTTCGACTAACTGAAGTCATAGACAGTTAGACAACCATACAAGCCAAAAAGTGAGTTTAGCCCGACAAACATATTGAGACACCCAATACAAGCCAAAAAGTGAGTTTAGCCCGACAAACACATTGAGACACCCCATTTGATGGGTTAAGCATAATAATTGCATAAAAGCAAGGAGTCTGAAATTAAATTAGTATTCCATCATAGTGCAGTGAATAAACATGCTATATGTCATTTACTGGACAAAACCTTGAAAACCGCTCATTTCTAAAAAGTCAAACCAATATTTTTACCACTGGATAGGGTTGGCCACATAGAGTAAGAGACACCGTTCATTCGGTTAACATTTATCTCTTTTGTAAGCCACATATCGCCCAACTGTCTCTGATGAAGTTGACTCTGATCTTACTCTACATTTGGCTTCAAACCAGTGTTCTTAAAGTCTACATTTAGCTTCAGCTATGCCTGCCTAGGCACTGCGCCACTGGTTTTTTGTCTTATTTTCAGTAACTCCTAACTCACAAGTCTACCACCTAGTTCTCTACCACTCTTAAGAACATTCTTTCCAAGAGTGCATCTATTGAAGCCTCCAAAATTGACAGACCATCGCAATGGTTCTCTCTCAGCTTGTCTTCAGCTGGGGTTACTCTTACAGTCTTACTTCCTTTTATCACATAGTTTCTAATATTAGCCTTCCTAATGTGTCACATCTATCTCAACATTCTCATCTTCACTACGAAATAGTCAGAACAGGTTGATATTTCGCAGCCCAATACTCCAAGCCACTAGGCTATGCCTACTAGGATTAGTGCGATACTATTTTCTTTTCTGTTAGATTAGAACTCTGTCTCTCCCTCCTCCCTCCCCCTGTCTCGTGAGTAGCAGAACCAATACACGATGATTGGTTCAAATTTCCTTTGATCAACCTCTCTTTCGTTCTCTAGATATCATCCTTTGTTGAGACTGCGCGCAATGCAAAAGTCGCTTAAACAGAGTCATAATGGCATACAGTGACCATCATGGGGAGGGGGCAGTGTCATGGCGATGGCATATTTATGGCTTCGTCACAGTACCCTAAAAATAACAAGTAAAAATAAGACCTATATTTGACAATGCACAATACACCAACAAAAGAGTTAAATAACCAAATCCAAATAAAACACCTAAGCAAGTCATAATAGTACCAAAAACAATCTAATTAAACACACTTAGCCACCTTAATAAACATAACAAGATCATGTCTAGTAAAAAAAGTGAATCTATAGTTTAATCATTATCATGTACTATGTATATTTTAGGGGTGAGCATAAAACCCGCATCGAACTAGTACCGAATCGAATAACGTGTTCTTAAAAGCTTCCATATATTTCTATCCCAAGCCAAAATCGTACCGCATTAAATGCACTGATCTAGATTAATATTCATTTGTAATTTTTTGTACTTTAACCACCCAAATAGAGCTCCTATTCAACCCAACATCTTTAATTTTTTATAGCCCAACATTATTTCATTCTGATATTAACTAAAGGAGAGAACATTTCTATTTTAATGATAACACTATGTCAAATGTATAATAAGAATTTTTCATAAGTTATCTTATGATTAAATCTAAAATGATGTGCCAATACATATATTTGTTAGCGTGGTCCTTTACAATACTTTGTTCTTTTGGTGACATGATATTAAGATAATGAAAAGAGAATCTCCATTCAAATATTGAAAGCAGACATTGTATTGATAAGAACAAGCACTTCTTCAAAGACCATTAACATGTATGGTTGAAAGTTTTATTCCAAACTTATTAGTATTGGTATTATACCATATCGAAAGAGTATGGTATGGATCATACTCATCTACTATTCGCTATTAGTAATCCCACTCCTCACTCTCGTCTAACTCAATTAAAAATGACACTTCATCCACATTCATTTCACCGTCAAAAGATCCTGAATCGTATCTCTCATTTTCAGCACGTAATTGATGAAGTGTTGTGAGTTGCTTCGTTGACGTCAATTGCTTCATCTCAACATCACAATTTTCAATTCAATTTCAGCCTCATGAATCCATTTATTGCAATCAATAATATCATCCAAACACATTTTGAATTTCTTAAAGGTGGGTATTGAAGATATTGGTTCTGCCGAATCAATATTAGATAATACATTCCTTTTCTTGCTTCGGAACTAATATTTAGACATAACTAACTACTTAAGCACTTTTCCTAATTGAATTTAAAAGAAGGTCGAGAATTTACAACTTTAAAGGCACTCTAATTTCTTTCACATCCAGAAGTACCAGTTAAACTAAGGATGTGCATGGCAAGATATTGCACAGTGGGAGAAGAAGATTCTTTCGAAAGACAACAACAAAGTTTACCAAATTTCAATAAACAAATCGGATTCCATTATGCTTTTGAAAACAAGGGCTTGTTTGTCTCGATTGTTGATTGTCTATCTTAGTTTGAATACAGTCTCTTGTACATTTGTAGTTTGAATACACTTTCACCAATATTCAAGGAAAGCATTGATTGTCATCTTCACCACACTTTATAAATCCATCACATACTTCTTGTGAACTGGGATAGAAGAATTGTGGATTAAGATAATATATTGTGGCATCTAGTGGATTGTGAAGGTTCTCATCCCAACTCCCAACGTTTATGGATGACTATATATAGAGGCTTATATTTTTGTTCTCCTATTGTAGTTGTTTTTACTACTCGTCGTTTTTGTGTAGACATTTTTTAAACACAATGTTACTTTACACTGCTTACAGGGGTGGAGAACGGAAGCAGCCTCTCCATTCTTAGAGGTCGGGATAAGTTTTCTGTACATCACACTCCCAAGAAGGAGGATATATTATTGGGTATGCTTGGTTACTCTTTGACACACAATTTTCAAATTTTCAAATTCTCAGTCAAGTAATTAGACATATGCAAATAAAGCTGCCAAGTACAAACATGTAATACAGTTTAATAGAGCAAGCTAAATGATTAATCCATAGGGCGAACTGGCGAAGCTTGGGGTGTTCGCCCAATTCACAGATGCAATACGTGTTTCCTAGCATTCTCAACACATTCTAATACACACATCACCACAACCAAACCCAAATGAGAGTGCGGAAATTAGGAATGGAGTAGAAGAGATATGGAGAATCAAAACATACGGAGTTCGAGAGTGCTTGTCTCTGAAGTTGACTGCCAGAGGGTTGGTGCTGCATATTCTCTGCACGGCGGTTAGGTCACCGGCACGAGCCGCCGCGTGTAGTTCCTCGTTTGATTGCTTATATTGGTTACCCATTTTTATCTTTTCCTGATCGTTTGAGCTCAAGTGCAATTCAATATGTATGCTCTTGCTCTAAAATGGTGGCGTGAATGTGTGATCTGGGAATTGAAAACTGATGAATACTTCAAAAACTCAACAAAGTATAGGTTCGGATTTTATACATCATAAAATAATTGGAATTTTAAAAATATACTGCCCATTAGTTAAATAAATAAAATGGGAAATTATTATTAGACCCCTGAGGTCCTATCAAAATTATTAATGCAATCTAGCATTTTCAAAAATCAATTAGTTTCCCCTAAGTTTTGATCATTCTCACTATATACTCCCTCACGTTAATATTTGTTAAATTAAATTTTATATACCTTTTAAGTTCAATGAAAGTTGTATTTAAAATTAATTTTTAAAATATAAAACAATTTATCATCATAATTATAAGTCATTGTTGATGATCATTTGCTTTCTACTTAACTACTCGATCGTGGAGTAACAATTAATGAGAGTAGTTAAGTGGAAGATTCACGAGTCATATTTATGAGATACATAAAAAGAATTGTTTATAAAATGTGATATCAAAATTCTAGCCATTTCTTCATTATGAATATACAAATCTTATTTGTAATTCATTCGGTTGAATTAATCGCAATGACATTTCTTTCGTGTGTAGAAAAGAAGAAATACTAAGATTTTGTTATCATTCCATGACCTAAAATATAGGTTTAATATCAACAAGGGACCTAAAAGACAAAATGTGTGATGATTATTCCAATTATTCCATGATCTGAATAATTTAAAGCAGTCAATCTAAGACCTAATTTGAGTTTTAAATTTTTTATTAACTACGATCAACAACAATGACTTATAATTATGATACTAATTTGTGTTTTACATTAAAAAATAATTTTATAGACATTTTAAATTGAATTTAAGAATTATATTAAATTTAAATTTAACAAATATTAACGTGAGAGGGCAAAGAACGAGAATGATCCAAACTAAGGGAGTAAGTAATTGATTTTTTAAAATGCAAAGTTACATTAATAATTATGATATAACCTCAGGGGGTTAATAGTTAATTTCCCTAAATAAAATTTAGTTTTACAAATAGAGCACGACTTGGTGTACCCATTTTGGATACCCATTTATACACCAGCATTTGTATGATTCACAAAAGCCAAACATTAAATTAAGTGTCCTACTCTAATGAATTGCCTTTTGTGAACCACACAAATGGGAGACCAAATGAGGTACCCAAAATGCGGTACCTATATTGCTTTTCATACAAATGTGACTAATAATTACTACACTATAATGTCAGTGTTGCTTAAGTTAAAAAATTAAACATGAATAACTATAATCAAACTACTACTATAATCATTAATCACATTGTCTTAATCATTTTTTATTTTAATCATAAATATGTAATTATTTCTAAAATAAAATGAGATTTCATCAACCCTTGGATCAACTATCACCTGAATTGAACAAACTATCCCGGTCAAAGTTGACCATAATATTCATCTTGCCGGGTTGCTTAACCAAACTCCTCCCAGTCTCTACCATAAACGCAAAAATAAAAAGGAGTTTATTACTCATCTGGTACTAAAACATGACCCGTGTGCTAAGTTTCATGACTAATACATGATAGCATATCATACTAAAACGCAACATGATCACGTAAAAATGGTCCTGCCTAGCCTAGTTTTAATCATACGCCTCTTTAACTCAATGGTAGATTAACAGCATGGTAAAGCGTAAGTCATCGGTCAAATCCGCTAAAGGACTATGTAAAAGAATTTAAGTTTGTTTTTATGTAATAAGAATAAATAAATGGATAACATCTTATCCCTATCATGAATATTATTGCATTTTTTAGATTTAAAATAAAATTGTAACTTTTGTTTATATTCAACTATTTGAATTATACTTTATGCCAAAATTATACTAAAATACTAAAGATGTGCCAACCATCCTATCTGGGATTGAGAGGTTCTAACAGCATGACTCACAACACCACCCCTTCCCGTAGTAATTTGTATGTTGTCTCATTTAGCGCATGAGGTAAATCAAGGGGTTTTTTAGAATATTGTTCAAATATATCTTATATTCTTATGGATCAAAATAGGATTATGTGGTCTTATACTCATCTTTACAGTAGGGGTGTTCATGAGTTCTTTTTTTGTTTTGTCCATTTGATTCAGGTCGATTTGGTTTAAGTCAATTTATTTTAATTAAAAAGTCATACCCCAAGTATTGGCTCATTTAATCCAGAAAATTTTAGTTGTTTCTAATTAGTCATGAAACTTTACCAAATTGCATATTTGTTCAAATAAGTAATAAAGTTATTTACATTAACAACATTTCAGTATGACAAAAAAAGACAAGATAAGTATTGCTCGCATCAAATTTTCTGCCGAAAATATCAAAATAATACATTACAAATTCAGATGGAAAAGACTCTAATGTGTGCAAATTATTGGTAACATGACTTAATTTGCAAATCAATAGAACTATAGGAACAATGATATGCACAACTTATGCGACTAAATCATCTGCTATAGAATATAACTTTTTAAATAATGCTATTATTATGAGCCCGTTTGGCAACACAAAAATCGACTGTTTTGGCTGATTCTGCTGAAATTTATGAAGTTCTGACTGAAGTGGCTGCATTGGCTGATTCTGCTGATACAAGAAAAAAATATTTTTAAAATATATTTTATTAATAAAATAAAGAAAAAATTATATGTGAAAATAGCTAAAATGATCATCTACAGTAACTTCAGCCAATACAGCCAGAAAAGTAACTTCAGCCTTACTTTTTCGGCTTATTACACAATTCAGCGCGTGAAAGCAAAATTTACGTGTTTGGTAAAAAAGTTGGCTGATAAGCCTGATAAGCCGAAAATGAGGGTTGCCAAACGGCCTCTATATAAGCTCTTGTCTTTACCAAAGAGAACTAGCACCAATTTGGAGCTTAAAATAAACAATAAGCCCTGAACAAGCTCTACGCATATAGACTCATCTCCTCAGATTGTGCATAGTTTAGAATCCACCCATAAACAAATCAAAAGCACTCTTTATCAGCATGCATTGGGTGAAGTTCTAGTTAACTGGCTTCATACAAAATCCATATATTAATAGTTGCTTATAGCAACTACGGCCTACGGGTAACCAAGAAGAAAATATGTGAAAACATGGTAAGTGAGGTGTTGGAAGAAAACTCGATTAACTCCCAAGAATATAAAGTTATTCAAACAGATTCGGTGGGGATGGAGGTTTCTTGCCCAGGGTTGCCTCCCAAACCATAGACACGAATGGTCCTTTCTTTGTCAAGTGCTCCTTAACAGATTTCGCATCAAGGTAAAATCCCCTCTGCTTCAGTGTTT
Organism: Cuscuta europaea; assembly: GCA_945859875.1. Classification (NCBI taxonomy): domain Eukaryota; kingdom Viridiplantae; phylum Streptophyta; class Magnoliopsida; order Solanales; family Convolvulaceae; genus Cuscuta; species Cuscuta europaea. The sequence continues at coordinate 17,680,077 of CAMAPE010000013.1, read as the reverse complement.
GAATCATGTTCTTGGCATCTTCCAGCCCCTTTTCCTTACAATACACATCAACCAAACCAATGAAGGTTGCTAAGTTGGGGGAATGGCCTCCCTCCAACATTTCCAAACACACTCCAAACGCATCTTCCAATTTCATCCCTTTACAGAGTCCCTGAACCAAGACACTAAAAGTGAAAGCATTAGGAGTTATGCCATTGCTTTGCATTTTACGGAAAACCCTCATAGCATCATCGTATTTATTTGCCTGGCAGAAACCCTCAATGACAGCAGTGTATATAACCACTTCTGGAAGAGTGCCCTTTTCACGCATAAGCCCGAAGAGCTTCATGGCCTCTTGGACCAGCCCATCCTTGCAGAGTCCATCAAGCATTGCTACAGCATTTGGAATCAAGCCATTTTCTTTCATTTTCTTGAATAACTCGTCTGCAGTTTGTGGTGGAGGGAGTGCCTCTGCAGTAGAAGTGTCGGCACTATTCTCTTCAGGCGGATTAGTAAGACTTGAGCTGATTTTTTCATTATAATCAAGCTGAAATCTTTTGAGAAAATCTTCAGCAAAACTATTCTGTTGACTCTGGTTTCTATTTTGATCACCAGAGCGGTTGAAATTAGCAGAAGGGCGAGGTTGGAATTTTCTCTGGGGAACATAGGATGGTCTTCTAGAATCATCTCTCAAGGCCCTATTGGGAATAGGTTCTGGAGGAGAATTGTAAGAGGTAGTGTCGTCATCGTCAAATTTGGCAGAACTACACATTGGGCGTACCTTGAAGAGTTGACCACTGCAAAGTGACTCATTCAGATTCAAATTCAGGAAGGAAAGGTCGTGCCTATGTTTATGGTAAGCACTAATGCCTCTCATTCTCAGCAAAGCTGCCATGTCTATTACCTGCAAAGTGTTGGCCACGTTATGAACTCTTTGAACATCAAACAGGAAGATTAAGTTACTTGCACGCCAAATTCCAGCCCAATCAGGAGGCAAAAATTTCTATTGCTTTCACCAAAATTTTTAAAATATTAAAGTTCTCCTCAAAGTCAGACAAATTGCAATTTTTTTCTAAGTCTGCAAGTTCTTCTTCTAAACATAGAAGAAAAAGTATTTTGGGGAAAAGGGCCAGTCCGGAGAATATGGGGGCACTGTGCAACCAAAATATTGGGCATTTCTTTCCAACACAAGCAGATATAAAACATAAATAAAAATGATAATAAATTATTGAAATCATCCACTAATCCCGCACATGTTTACAAATTTTAAATTTTAAGTTTATTTAAATTTTTGGTTAAGGACTATTAAAGCATAAATTATAAATTAACCCAAAAAACTAATAACATATTTATGCGGTAATACCAATTTGTTAAATATAAATATACAATTAACAATTAGTTGAATCAGTTACTATCTTCATCAAATAAATAAAAACCTAACTTGTAATTAAAAAAGAAAATTCAAAATTCAGAAAACCTTGAGGCTGGAGGCAACGAACTGTGCGACGCTGGAGGTTGCGAGCGCGAAGGCAGGAGCGGCGGGACCTATTCAGCGGACGAGATCATGAAGGCGTGGCGCGGTGGCGGATTAGCGCGGTGTCGGACTGGCGCGGTGGCGATGGCAGTCAGTTGCCGGTTGGGTGTCTTGAACACCTTGAAGTCGTGGAGACTGGAGAGCAGCCGGGCAAGAGCCGATCGGCCTTCAGTCCTTTACTCCAGCCTCTTCTTAATTCTTACGGAGTATCTTCTATTTTTGGACATGGGCTGGCAGTCTACCTAATTTTTTATTTTGTTTGGGCCTTTAATTTTGCTTGGGCCTTATAATATTTGGGCACCCGAAGTACAACATTTACATTTTGTTTGGGCCTTTAATTTTTAGAGAGGCCTGTGCTATTGGGCTGGTGGCCCCTGATCTAAGCCGGCCGGGGAACATAGAATTGAATTGATCTCACCCTACATTTTTTTAAGTTTATTTTATATATCCGTATTGATGTAGAATTTTATTTATCATGAAATAATAAAAAAAAATTAGAATTTAGTTTTCAAACCTTGCAAGGCGAGATCATCATGTTACTTATCTTACGACTCGGTACTAGTTCATGACCGATTAACCAGTTTGTAATCTCAGGTAAATAATTAGTCAAATCTAATTTAGTTCTGCAAAAGGATTCATGTGTACTTGTAATGAGTAAAGACAAAAGAAAAAGTTCACAAAAAATATTTGATGAGAAGAAAAGACAATTGCATAGAATTATTGTACTAAAAATGTTAAAAGTTTATGAGAATCCGTATTTTTTAAAAAGTCCACAAAAATGAAGAAAAGTTTGAATACGCCTAGACTTTTTTTTTTGGAAAATACGCCTAGAATTTTTAAAAATCTACACTAAATACATCTATACTTTTAATACTTTAAAAATTCTATAGTAATTACACCTAAACTTTTGCAATCGAGACTTTTAAGATTATGTCACTAATTCCATATACAATACACATGCATGGCTCTTAAGCAAATTTTACGGATTATAACTTTTGCAATCGAGACTTTTAAGATTATGTCACTAATTCCATATACAATACACATGCATGGCTCTTAAGCAAATTTTACGGATTATATTTTTCTTACACTGGGAGACATTTTTTCTTTAATCAAACTACAAGGGCATCAAGACAATATCTGAAGACAAAATAAAACTTGGTATAAACCGATCGTGATATATAACCAAATACTCAGTCAAATTCCACCATAATCCAGCAAAGGTGAAAATTAATCGAGCTCATTTGAAGAAGTGAAGAAGGTAAAAGGTAAGACGCACCGTCCATGGTAATCCTTTCATGTTTCATATAGCCATAAGAGCATCTTTAATGGGCATGTCTATTCTAACAAATGCATAGCCACATAAGTAAAAAATTGAGGGGAAGCAAAAACAATCTCCAACGAAACCATCTATATGCTGCGTCCTGCTGAGCCATAAGGGCATCTTTAAAGGCCTCTTGAGTCTTGATGCTCTGACTAGGCAAACAATAATTTCTTGGGAATAAAACTCGTTTGGAGGAGTTTCACGCAGATGCGAATTCATATTTCCTCCAAAGTCTTTGAAGTATTTTTCAATTCTTGTTCGTTTAATTGAATTCTACTACGTATTATGTAGTGAATTATTTTTGTAATCTTGTTCTTTTGATCTTGTTAATTGGATGGTTTAGATGAAAAAGAGATTTAACCTCCACCTGTTCCATTTTCATAAGTTAGGTAGGGTCATGCTCCTTGCATTACTTATAATTTTGTTATTTTTTTGTTGTCACTAAAACTCCATTACCTTTTCTTTTTAATAATGAATTTGTAATTCCTATTAGTTTTTTAGAGCAATGCTTGGTGTACACATACTTTGTACATATTTGGTGTATGTCCCTGCTAGTTGTCTGTCTATAAGGTAGTTTCTGAATGGACTGTCTGTGTAAACAGACAACTAGGGAGTTGTACATCATATGTGTATAAAAAGTGTGTTCCCACAACATTTTGTTTTACTCTTTTATCTCTCATACCGATCAAATTTGGCAAAATTTTGAGAGACTGAGAGTACAAAAATTGTAGTCCATATAATAATTCACACAAGATAAGTTCTACATTCAAACCTACTGACAAATACTACCTTCGTCCCTTAAACATGTGTTTTTCCTCTTTTGATTGTCTCATTAGTTTTGTTACTTTCCCTTTTATGTAAATAATTTGTAGTTCCAGTTAATTCTCTCTCCTTTGCACAAATCTCAATCACACAGTTTTACTTTATTAATCCCGGTGCTGGTAAAACTTGACAAAGTTTTAAGAGATAAAGGGAGTATAAGGCACATAATTAGGTGGTTGTTTGAATTTACTTCTTAAATGTGCTTCTGATCATTCAGGAGACAAAGTAGATATCTTAGTATTGAATGAAAGTGAAAAAGTACTTTTGATTACTCCAAATTGCTTCTAAAAGACGTTTTTAAATGATGGGGGAAACCAACTTTTACAAAACAGATTACAATTACTTCGAAAATGGAGGCGGAGTTGTGATGGCGGCGGTGCTCAGATGTGAAGTGATGGCCCTGAAGTTGACACCAGTGGTAGTCAGAGGATGGTGGTGACGGCGGCGGAGGATGACGATACCGGCGTGGGAGGCATCGACAGGCGGCGAGGGTGGAGGCATAGAACACCAGTGAGGGAGGCAGCAAACGGCGGCTAGGGAAGTGGCATGCGGCGGCGGGTGGCAACATTATCGAGGGTGGTTGAACTGCTCGTATGAAATTTAGGGTTTCATTAAATTGTAATTGTACATTTTTAATTTTAAATTCCAAAAAAAAATGAATGAGGGGCATTTTTGTACAAACAAGTGGTTTTAAGTCCTACGTAATATAAATTTGTTTTTTGGTCCTACTTGTGCACTTTAAACTTCTTTTAATCTTAAACGGGGCATTAACTAAAAAATAAAACGCCATTTACCCTACCCAGCGTTTAGAATTTAGTCATTCCTTATATTTCCTTTACTACCCATGTCTTTTCCGTTCTCCTCCTACTTGAAGAAAACATTTCCGGCAAAGAGCAAAATAAAATTTTGCCAACCTAGATCTGCGTCCACCGAAGAGCAAAAAACCAACGTAGAAAGCAAGGGGCCTTCTCCTATAATTAGCTATCTCATTCCGCTCCTTTAAGATTTTTCCAATATACTACTTCATCTCAATTTCTTTTTGTGCTTTGGATATTTGTGTGGAGAGTAATTTCGAATGGGGCTACTTCCTCTCTGTCGTGTTTCTCATAAAAACGATTATCTCATAAAAAATCTGAGGAATGAATTACTCGTATTATTAATTAAAGAAATGAGATTTCAACTCGGGTTGCTTGCTCCTTCGTGAAATCTCATAAAAATGTCGTTTTCATCTCATAAAAAGTATGGGGAATGGATTATGAATTAAATTAAAAAGCAGAGATTTAAATTAATTATTGTTTGTGTTAATACATTTAACGTTTTAATCTTAAAAAGGATATAAAAAGGATTTATGTAGTTTACTAATATCATTAATAAAACATTAATTGATGTCCTAAAAGGTCATTTAATACGCTATCGGTCGAATATAAACAGTCATTTAACCAAACACCGATTTACAAACTGTTAATACTATCAGCTAATTAAAACAACCAATAGAATCTGCTGTCATCAATCAGCTAAAACAATAGGTCAACAGCCAACAATCGATTGCCAAACACCCCCAATGTATTTTCAAAATTATTTTAATTTTTATATATCGAATATTGATGTCTTATGAAAGATAATAAAAATTTATAAATTTTGATATAACTTTTATGAAAAAAATTTATAAATTTTTATATAACTTTTATGAAAATCAGATTATGAATATAAAAGTTACAACAATTTAAAAAAAAAAGAGGGATTTTTTTATTTTGGATGAGTTCCTATTGGCTACCCAATAATCTTCATACTCTTGGTCCAAAAGGTGGAATCTCCCACCCCAAGAGCCCCCCATACCTCGACCCGACAGGATTTTTGGGAGAATGTTAATCACGGTGACTCAGTCGGTATAATCTTCATACTCTGTATATACGGAGCAGCATTGTTTTTTCCACCGAAGATCTGCTTCCATCGAAGAGCAAAAAACCAGCGTAGAAAGCAAGAGGCCTTCTCCTATAATTAGCTATCTCATTCAGCTCCGTTAAGATTTTTCCAATATACTACTTAATCTCAATTTCTTTTTGTGCTTTGGATATGTGTCTGGAGAGTAATTTCAAGTGGGGCTACTTCGTCTCTGTCGTGTTTCTCCTAAAAACGATATATCTCATAAAAAAATCTAAGGAATGAATTACTCGTATTATTAATTAAAGAAATGAGATTTCAAACCGGGTTTCTTGCTCCTTCGTGAAATCTCATAAAAATGTCGTTTTCATCTCATAAAAAAGTATGGGGAATGGAATATGAATTAAATTAAAAAAACAGAGATTTAAATTAATTATTGTTTGTGTTAATACATTTAACGTTTTAATCTCAAAAGGGATATAAAAAGGATTTATCTAGTTTACTAATACGAGTATTAACCCTTAATAAGTCTAAAATTAGCCCAAAATTCAACAATAGGACCACAATCTCTTTATTGCCAAATTAGGACTAATATATGTTCCTTCTTTTCATTCTACCCCCTTCCTATAATTTGCAATAGATTTATTTTATTAATAAGAAAATCATAGTTTTATTTATAATAAAAATATAAAAAATAATAAAATATTTATAAAATAATAATAAAAACGTGAAAAAATAAAATAAAAATAGAAAAATATAAGATAAATAAATAAATATTTAAAAAACTTTAAAAAGTCTAAAAAATAAAATAAAATACCTAAAAAAATATTTAAAAAATATGCTGGTCACTGTCAACGCCTCCTCTACCTCCCAGCACCAATAGCTCTGGTCTCCGGGAAAAAATGTCATCTGGTGTAAAAAATGCCACATTTCTTTGAAAATGGCATGAAGATGGCATTTTTACTCTTTGAAAATATCCATCTTTCTCTTCAAAATTGCCATCATGATGACATTTTCCCCCAACTTGGCAATCTTTTCCGGTGATTGGAGTTGGCGGTGCTGGAAGGTGGCTGAGGTGGTGGTTGAGGTCTGTATATTTTTTATTTATTTTTTATGATTTTTATTTTTTATTTTATTTTTTTATATTTTATAATGATTGGTTAAAAAATACTATTAGGAAGGACAAAGGAAAGGGTAGAATAGGAAGAGATGATCCTATTTTTGAAATTTAAACTTCAAACTCTTATTGTTGCAATTATCTTTTTATTTAGTCCTATTTAAATAAATCTCCCTTACTAATATCATTAATAAAAAATTAATTGATGTCCTAAAAGGTCATTTAATAAGCTATCGGCCGAATATAAACATTCATTTAACCAAACGCCGATTTACAAACTGTTAATACTATCGGCTAATTAAAACAGCCAATAGAATCTGTTGTCATCAATCAGCTAAAACAATCGGTCAACGACCAACATCTATTGCCAAACACCCCCTACGTACAAGTGGGTCTCGTTCTCTACTTCACTGTATTCTTTTACTTCCGTTTTCAATAAGATACCTTCGTTTTTTTCTAAATGTATGTCATGTCGACATAATTTCTTTTTCATTATCAAATTTTTGTATATAATACTTATTATATTAAAATTTACTTTTTATATTTCAATAATGTTTCTTTAGACTCTTTCTATCATTTTCAATGGAGCCAAAGATTCATTATTTTTTGGCTTGAGATTATGATGGAATAAAGCAAAATGGCTCACTAAACTGTTTGCGCTTCTTTGTCATGAAGCAACAGTCAGTCCATGCAATTTTGGACGGGATTTTTACTATGGGTCATCCGGAAACAGTCTCTCTGTGCTTTAGTACATGGGTAACACTGTTTACATCCGACCCTCCCTTACCCCACCGTAGATGGGAGCCTTTGCAGCACTGGGGTAAATGAAAATGAAATGTTTCTTTAGACTAGTTTTTATGTGTTTCTTTGTTAGATGTTTTATAAAACTCTTATACATTTTTTTGTCTAAACATAATTGGCATATCATTATTTTGCCATGTTTGGCTTCTACCCAACAAGAAATTACATGAAAATAATGTATGTGCCTTTTGTAGTCATGTAATCTCTGACTGAGATTACATAATAACAAAACCATAAAAAACTATGTGAAATATCTAACTATCCCATATTATATCATTCTTTCACTTGTTATAAAGTCTCAAATATACAAGACCAACAAGATTCACACATTTAATCCTCCAAATTAAAGCCTTCCCCTCCAAAAACAAGAAGCTGCGCGCATTCATACCGATGAAGCAGTAGTGTCTTGGCGTGCTACTGAAGTATGATGAATATCAGGAAGGTCCACATTAGTTGAGAACTTCAACCAATTCATCTTCTTTTTCTCAATATGCTTCAAACAAGGTTCCATTACTAGCCCAATCCCCACCGCGACAAGGCTAATAACCGCAACTTTAAGAGAAGAAAACGCCAACACAACGCCTATGAGCACCGTGGGCGGCACGCACAGCAGGACAGCTCCAACCGTACCGACCGGTATCTTGTACGGACGTGGTGAAACACTGTCGGGCCGCTTTATCCTCAGCCGAATGAACGCAGCGAACTCTAAAACCATTCCAAAGCAGTACAGGAAGTTCTCTGCTGCAATGATCTCTTGAAAGCTGAGCCACGAAAGTAAGACGACGCCCGTTGCCGAGAAGAGGATCCCGATCAGCGGGGTCCCGTGCGGGGATTTCCTCGCGAAAAACGCGGGAATCATTCCTCTCTCTGCCATCCCGAGGAGTTGGAACGAGTCACTACTCATCTCCGTGACAAACATCCCGAGGTTTGACACAGCAGCAGCCCCTTCAATCCAATACCTTAGCCAGACCCCTCCCAGAATCTTAGCTACGTCGGAGAAGTACCCGTCGCTCCACTTGTCGCGCTGGAGCGGGATCGCTCCAGTGGCGGTTAAGATAGGGAGGAAGTAGGAGAGGACAACCAAAACCAACGCGTAAAGAAGAGCGCGTGGTAGGGTTTTCTTAGGGTTTTCCACTTCTCCCGCCAACGTGCTTATCGAGTCCCAATAGTTGAGGTTCCAAAAGAGCGTGTTGAGATACAAGTTCCAGTCCACATTATGGATATCTGCTACTAACCATCTCTTAGGCTGCACTTTCGGGATCGAAATCAGTCCCATTACTAGAAATGGAAGGACGGAGAAGATTCCGAGTAGAACCGCGAAGAATCCGACAATGGTTAGACCGCGATACGTAACGTAAGTGAGGATGGAAGTCAAAACCAAGACCGCTACAATTCTGGGTAAACCGGAACCAAGTGCAGGGATATCGGATTTTAGATAATCAAGGAACAAGACAGGATAAAGCGCGTTATCAATGACTCCACTTAGCCATTTCATCCATCCTTGCTGGAAACCCCAGTATGGGCCGAATGCAGATGAAACCCAAACCACATAACCACCGTTTTCGGGGAACATTGTGCCCATCTCGGCGGTGATCAATGCTTCAGGAACACTCCATATAATTGGGAACACTAATAAACCAATGAGGGCAAGAAGGGGACCAGCTGCACCCACACTATCCTCAACACCAAATGGTCCACCTGATACTTCATAGAAAATGATGAAAACAAGGGGCAAGATAGAAATTTTCCTTCTTTCCTTGTTCTGTCTAGGGCGTGTTTGGACTTCGTTAGGCATCACTGATAAACACTCTGCACCATTCTCTTCTCCTCCTGTTACTGGATATGATGTGGTCTCTCTGTTAGGAGGAGTACCAATCAGCTTCTGCATTTAAAACCATTGCAACAACACAAGTATTAAGAAGTAGTATGAGCAGTGGCACATCTGCACTTAAATTTTGAACTATAGCATTATGTCAATTGATCCACCAATCTAAATATGTACCTATTTCACCTACAAAAAGAAACAGAATTAAAAGTAAAAAGTACTATAGATCAAAGTACACCAATTCAACATGACTGCTTTCTCAAAACTGTGGTTGTTCAAGTTATTATTCTTGTATCAAGATGAGCTCCACGCACGGTATAGTGTTTTTCCACCAAAATTTTTATTCAGATTTTTCTCTTCATTTAAACTCAAGGTGTTACTGGTTTGGAAGGATATGGGGCTAGTGGGAGTGAGGGGGTGATTCCGGGTTTTCAAACATGTTTTTAATTGGATTGGTTTCAATACCAAATCAGATCAAACAATATTGGACTTAAACAAACCAAACCAAATCAGACTCGACCGGATCGAATTTCGACTGTTATAAAATTCATGTAGAGCATGACAATACCGTACCAAACCACTTCAAACCAGACTAGAAAATTACAGTATAATTAAAAAGATCTAACTAACAAAATATAAGGTTATGGATGGAGCAATAGGATTTTTTTTCATAAAAACATGATAGGTAGCTAGCCTATCTCTTTCAAGCTGAGTAAGAATTGATAAAATATTTGAACAATGAAATGCCAATGCTAACTGATCCACATACAGCATGTATCCAGCCCACATAAAAAATATAGTATTCTTACACTGATACTTGATGCATGGTAATTTTCGAAATTCTTTTTTTTGTGTGTTGTTTTTGTAAATTAACCTCAACTTTTTATTATCCATAAATTTTCTCAATCATACCCGTATCCTATGTTTTTCAAACTTGTTGTTGTAGTGTAGTACCCGTGTCGGCGCAGTGAGGTATCCACGAATCTGTATCCGTGCAACATATGTTAGAACTTAGAACTATATCCAAAAATACAGATGCTCTGATTATAATTTTTTTACCATACTCCATTTGTTATTGAAAAAGTTGTATATCACAATTCACAGTCTCTGTGTGCTTTAGTACAGGGGTAAGACTGCGTACATCCGACCTCCCTACCCCACCCCACCATAGGTGGGAGCCTTTGCGGCTCCGGGGTAAATGAAAATGAAACGACTCCATTTGTTATTGAAAAAGTTGTATATCACAATTCACTTATCTTTGTTGCTTTGTGTGTATACACCCACCTTACACTAAAATATATCGAATGCAATGTTTCTCCAAACATTGTCACCATCATACAGGGTATTACTTTTGTATACATGGCATTATCATTATTTTAATAAAGATGTTATTCATTTATTGTCAAACAGAAAATTTTATAAAAAATGTACTCCGTAGTAGTTATATCTGAACAAATTCAATTTGTTATGTTTTCATTTTATTTTGAAAAATATTTTATCAAGGAAGCGTCAAATAATGCAAGCATTTTATTAGATAGTACTCCTTTGTGCCGCTAAGTTTGTCTCATTTTACCTTTTCGGAAAATCACACTAAATTGTCTCATACCAAATTTGGTAAAGTTTGTGTGCTTCTAAATCATTTTTACATTATTCTTACTTTATCAATTTAATATCAACCACATAAACTCATTTTTGTTAATATAAGTGACACTTTCTAAAACTTTGAATATCACTATATCTTTTCTATCTTTTTACGTATCTAATTTATGTATGTATTTAGTCGAAACGTAAGTCTTCATTCTTCACCAAAAGCTTGCGCAAAAGACGATGAAGAAAAACCAATTTTCTTGATAAATCAAATGGTCCCTAAAATGACTTCCTTAATTTGTGGCTGCAATCTGATCATTAACTAGTTGGGATCTTCTTCTCCGGATCGCGCAGCTCTCTCGTTTTTTTTTTATTCTTTAATTTCCATCTCTCGTACAATGACCCTTTCAAAAAAAGCTCTCCTATTTTGACGACAGACGAGGAGGGTGTAACAATCAAGTACTCCCTTCGTTCCATAGAAATGTTCCAGATTCCGTTTATAATGTTTGGCACTTTGATGCTTGTTCACACTTTGATTATTTTTAGTAAATAAAATTTATATATTCAGAAATTACATTAAAAATTTTACAAAGTTTGATCAAGAAAATTTAAATTTGATAAAAAATTGATATATAAAGTGAAAGATTAAGAATGATTTAAATTTACCATGTGAATAGCGGTTTGGAACCTTTGAATGAGACAGAGGTACTAGTATTTTTTATTCCGTAATACTCCATCCGTCCCGAATTGAATTGCAAACTTTGACCGGCACAAGGATTAAGAAATGACAATAAATGATACTTGCGTTTTACACTTTTGCCCATCTTTCTAAAAGTAGATGTCTTTAAGTTAATGGGGAAAAAGTAAAAGTAAGGGTAAATTTGTCACTTTATTCTTATTTACATACCTAAAATAGAAAGTGGAAAATCATTTTGGGACGATCAAAAAAGAATATTTTGCAAATCAAATTGGGACGGAGGGAGTATGTATCTGCGCACAAATTTAGTTATTAATATAATTATGTCATTATTAGTTTAAAAATACATATTGAGCAATACTTTTCAAAAATTAAATTTCAAGTATATATTAATCAACAATGGTGCTCATAAGAACACCAATGGTGCAGAACATGAAAATAATGTAAAACTAAAATAGTGTAATTATTTAAGAACAGATACACCACTTAAAAAGGAATCTCGTTGTACTCATAAATTAACATCTACTCCCTCCGTCCCGCTAGAAGGTTCTCGTAACGGTTTATGATGCTTGACCGACGATAAAGCAACTTAATCCTTATTCACACTCTGATTATTTCTAGTAAATAAAATTTACATATTCTAAAACTACATTAAAACCGCTACAAAGCTTGATAAAAAATAGAGTTAATTATCAAAATAGGACTAAAAGTCATTCACTTTTCACAAATAGGACCAAAAAATAAACTATGTTTGCATAGGACTAATTATGTGTACCTTGGACAATTATACCCTTATAGCTATTAAAATGTTTTAATTCCTAATAAAATAATAAAAAATAATAAAAATTCGTAAAAAATACTAAAAAATTAAGAAAAACATTTCGATATTAAAAGTTTAATTGATTTTTTTTTTCAAAAAATAAAAAAAATTAAAAAAAAAATAAAAAATAAAAAAACTCAAAAAAAAAAATCACCGCCGCCTCTGCCGCCTCAGCACCACCACCTCCAGTCACCAGGGGAAAAAAATGCCAAGTTCATTACGAATGCCATATTTATGGCAGAAAAAATGAAAATGTTGGCATTCGAAAAGAGAAATATGCCACTTTTTTGGCATTTTCAGAAAAAAAAATGGCATTTTTCTGGGAAAATGGCATTTTTTCATCGGCCGGAGGTGGTGGTGCTGGGAGGTAGTACAGGCGGTGGGAAAGGCATCCATATTTTTTAAATTTTTTTTACGGAGTTTTACTATTTTTTATTAATTTTTTTAAAAATAAAATTATTTAAAAAAAAGTTTTTGAATTTTTTATTTTATAAAAATTTTATAAATTTTTTAATTATATTTCTACTAATTTTTTATTTTTTTCGAATTTATTATGAATTAAACATTTAATTATGGCTTTTGACTATTTTTAATTCATATTTAATGGAAGGGTAAGAATGGAATGCAAAAATAGGTATGTTTCCAATAGGACTCATATGGTCCTATTTTGGAATAAAAACATAGCAAGTCCTATTTTAGGTTTTTGCCATAGTTTTAGTCCTATTTGAACTAATTTCTATAAAAAATATGTAAATGTGATAAAAATTTAATATATAAAGAAAAATTAAAAATGATTTAAGCTGACCATATGAATAGTGGACAGGAACCTTAAGTTGACCTCCATATGCATCACACAGGTGAAATACTAGTTTGTACAACACTGGTGCTTTCATTTCGATTGAAATTTTCATGTGTGGTCTGATTTGAATTAGTCTAATTTGATACTGAGTACTAATCTATTTGTATATGATGTGAACTAATATGTTTAAGTTTGATTTTGTGTGTATGTTGTATATTCCACGAAGACATGTTATTTTATTTCATTAGGTGTGTTTAAGCCTAATAAAACATTTTTTTTTTGAAAATAAGCCTGATAAAACTTGATGTAGTCTTTATGCATGATATATATGGTGTCAGGGTAATCAAATGAATTTGGAGGCTCCAATTCAAAATGTAAAATTGAGGTCCCAATTACTATAAAAAAATTTAAAAGAATCTCAATCCAAATACTTATACTCAAATCAATGGAATACTCATTAAAGGAATACTCATTAAAGGAGAACTAAAAGAGGGAATGGACCGAAGAAAAAATAATTAATATTTATTTTTCTTCCTTACTAATTGTATTGTACTGATTAGTATTAATATTTAATATTACTATACGGAGTATAATACTAATAATTTTTTAAAAACATGGGGCCCCGTAAATTCGAGGGCCATGTTCTGGATAATCTATTGAACCTCCTAAAAAATGGCCATGTATGGTGTATTATAAGAATGTAAGGTTGGATGTAGACCAAGGTTCGAATCTCGCAGCGACCAAAAGAGGGTTTACAGAACCTGAAATAAGGCTGGCCCTCTGGTGCGCACGGGTAAAGGTTTACTGCTGCTTTGCTGACTGAATCACCGTGATTAACCTCCCCACCATCATGTCGGGTCGGGGTGGTGGGTCTTGGGGTTGGGCATTCAACCTTTTGGACGTAAGAATATAAGGTTGAAATTAAATCAAGTTGCCCGGAATGCCCGCATACATTTGCATGAAGTCTAGCAAAGATCGACCCAAATCAAGCTAGTATATTCCATCCCACACGACTTATTGAACGTATTTCAACCAGTGGGCGTAGCTCAACTGGTAGCAAGGGAGTCCCACAAGGGTTAGGTTCCCGGTTCGAATCCTGGCAACTGCGATGAAAGATTACTGTGCTAAAAATGCATATATAGGTCCTCTGCAAGTACTGGGGACAGCGTCCCACTCTCTATCTGTCAGATTGGGATTATAGTTCAATTTACATCCTCCCAACGTACTGTCTGATCGGGGTTGGGAGGCCCTAAGGGATGGGGTGTCATCCTTTTTTTATTTTTTTTATCGAAAGTATTTCAAGTAGAACCTTGAAAATTTGGTACTCCGTATTAATCACACTAAAATAGGTATATGCACTTGGTCTCATTAGTTTATTTATGTTAAGTCTGGTCTATTTTTGTATTGAATAAATTGGGTAAAATAATCCATTTAAGGTTATTATTGTGAGTTTCAGTCCTGATTACTCCAGGCCCCCTAGCCCCCTCCCCCAGATGCCCCTAGAGTAATATATATATATATATATATATATATATATATATATATATATATATATATATATATATATATATATATATATATATATATATATATATATATATATATATATATATATATATATATATATATATATATATATATATATATATATTACTCTAGGGGCATCTGGGGGAGGGGGCTAGGGGGCCTGGAGTAATCAGGACTGAAACTCACTATATTGAGTTTCAAACCCTTATGTGCCTAGCGGATTTCGAACTCGAGATCTCTCACTAGGCACATTAACCTCACAACCAGCTGGGTTGGAATGCTTGGTTTATTTATTATTGTGTTATATTGTTAATGTCTAAAGATGTTTTTAGTCTCTGCAATTGTAGTACATTTTGTTTTACATTCTTTCAAATTTGATCCTTTATGCAAATCTATTTTCAATGTACCTTTTTTTATTACACATATATCTAAATATTTTATTTTCACAGTTTAATATCTGGGTTAATTATCAAAATAGGATTAAAACTCACTCACTTCTCACAAATAGGACCAAAAAATAAACTATGTTTTCATAGGACTAATTATGTGTGTCTTGGACAAATATACCCTTATAGCTATTGAAATGTTTTAATTCATAATAAAATAATAAAAAATAATAAAAAATCGTAAAAAATACTAAAAATTAATAAAAAAAATTTGAATAATAATCTATTTTTTTATTTTTTTCAAAAAATAAAAAAATATTTTTTTTAAACAAAAAACTCAAAAAAATAAAATAAAATTCACCGCCGCCTCTGCCGCCTCTGCACCACCACCTCCAATCACCAGGGGAAAAATATGCCAAGTTCATTATGAATGTCATATTTATGATAGAAAACACTGAAAATGTTGGCATTCTCAAAGAGAAATATGCCATGTTTTTGGCATTTTCAGAAAAAATGACAGCTTTTAAGAAAAATGGCATTTTTTTCCCGGCCGGAGATGGTGGTGCGGGAGGTAGTACAAGCGGTGGGAAAGGCATCTACATTTTTTTAATTTTTTATGGAGTTTTACTATTTTTTATTAATTTTTTAAAAAAATAAAAAATTAAAAAAAAATAATTTTTTATTTTATAAATATTTTATAATTTTTTTAATTATTTTTCAATTTTTGTTTTTTTTTCGAATTTATTATGAATTAAACATTTAATTAACTCATATTTAAAGGAAGGGTAAGAATGGAATGAAAAAACATGTATGTTTCCAATAGGACTAATATGGTTCTATTTTGAAAATAAAAACATAATAAGTCCTATTTTGAGTTGTTGCCATAGTCTTAGTCTTATTTGGAGTAATTTCTGTTAATATCTAACACATTCAGTCCCCATATAAGCTTAATTCATTCATTTTTAATAGATTCAACCCATTTTAACTTTACCAGACCAATTACTCTTATTTTATCTTGTTCAATTCGATTTATTCACATCATATTCAGTCTCCCTCGTGTTTAAATTTCCTTTCGTCGTAGCACAATTTTATTTATAAGAAGTCAAAATGATTGACATTCGTCTAGGGACAAAAAAATGTGTCTATCAATCATACTCCGTAGCACTTTAATAAAGGTAGAGCAAAAAATATTGTCTTTAGAGATCATCTCCTGTGCATCATTGCCGCATCATTTTCATATAATAAATTTTCTAACAATCTCAATGATAATCACTATCAACAAAATATCCAAATAATTAAATTTTCTAAAACATTAAATACTCCGTATATTTTAACAATAATCCAAGAAAATACACATTTAAATTTTGATATCAGGTTTTCTTTTTTAATAATCTCCCGCAAACACATTACATGTCATCTAATTAATCTTCAAATAACCTAATGTCACTTGGTTAGTGGTTACATTCTTGACAAGTATACTATTTTTTTTCTCTCAAGTATTATTCGAATATGTTACATACGGAGTAATAATATTTGTACTTCAATGTACTTATTCATAAGAGTAAATTAATTCATAATTACTTGATGAGACAATTTATAGCGATTAGCTAGCACTGGGACTCTGGAATAAATAAGAACCAACAAATTGAATTGGACTAAACCGTTATAATCCTTCGATTTCAACATAAATTAATTAGTTATTTATTAATGATTTGTAGTTGTATTTTATTTAACGGTTCTCTCTCGGTTCCTAAAAAGAATGTGCATGTAGTATAATAATTAAGTTTTTATATGTTACTTATTATTATTAGTATTGATGGAGTATTGTTCCAACTGCAGGAACTAATTAAAAAGGATGTTTTCTTTTGGACTGTTTCCAGTATCAGAACAGATCAGACCAGATCAGACTTGGGTGGTTATAAAATACACAGAGACCAGACTTTTACCAAACCAGACCAGATCAGACCTAAACAGACCAGATCAGACCAGACCTGACCAGCAAATTTTAGTCTAAAACAATCCATCAATTATATACTATGTACATTTTAATAAATTCACTAGAATTCACTAATCGCTAGCACTAGAATTCCCTATTATCGCTAGCACTAGAATTCGCTATTAGGACTTATATCATGTTGAAGCGTTCAGCCATGGTTTTGATGAGAAGTACTTGATATTTCTTTCCATTAGCGGGTGTTTGGATCTCATTCTTAAAACTGCTTCTGCTCATTCAGGGAGCAGAAGCAGAAGTTGAAGTGTTTGGGTGAAAGTGCAGATGTGATTCTGGTACTCTAATTTTACTCCTAGAATCAGTTTTTTTAGAAGTTGGGGGTGACTAGCTTCTGAAAACTGATTCTGATTCTGATTCTACTTTAAAAAAGTAGTAGAAGCAGAATCAGTTTCAAACGGCCCCTTACTTATGTCAGTAACATTTGTACTCTTTTTTAATGTATTGGTGTCTTTTTTAAAAAAAGATATTACATCCCTCCCTAAAACTCTATAAGAAACAAGTGGTTAATATTTTGTGGTCAACTCAAACACTATTTAATGTTTTACTTTATACGAAGTATATAATTAACTTTTATCAAATTTGAATTTTTATGACTTTATAAAATATTTAATGTACTTCCTAAATACGAGTATGTAAATTGTATTTGCTAAATATAATCTTGGTCATCACATGAATTAGTAAACTTTATTGTTAATCAAATTTCATATACCAAAATGGATTCTTAAAGGACGGAGGGAGTATGTATTTTATTTAATCAACTTTTCGATTGAATTTTAAATGAAATTCGATGCACATAATATACACATTATGCTCATAAAATTTTATCAAAAAATTAAATCAAAACATCTCAAAATGAGGTGATCCGACAGTGGTCCGCACAAAAATATTTGTGCACATAAGATAACAATGGATAACGATGCACATTGTGAACGAATATATACAATATCCAAATTAAGATAACAACTACAAGTATTTGGGATCATACAATTTGATTGTAATATTAATTATCATACAATGCGACTCTTCTAATTTATGAAGAGCTAGTTTGATAATACCCTGATCAACTGCATTGATCGATTCTGTTGAAATTTATAAAGTTCTGGCTAAAGTGGATTGGTTCATTGATTCAATTGATTTATGAAAAATATTATATTTAAAATATGTTTTATTATTTAAATGAAAAAATTTATATGAAAAATAGGTAAAATAATCATCTGC
This sequence comes from Cuscuta europaea, assembly GCA_945859875.1. Lineage (NCBI taxonomy): Eukaryota > Viridiplantae > Streptophyta > Magnoliopsida > Solanales > Convolvulaceae > Cuscuta > Cuscuta europaea. Next base: position 17,661,749 of record CAMAPE010000013.1, on the reverse strand, counting down.
AATAACTTCAGCCAATACAGTCAAAAGTAACTTCAATCTTACTTTTTCTTACTATTACACAATTCAACGCACTAAATCATAATTTATGTGTTTGGTGAAAGAATAGATTGATAAGCTCATAAGCCTGCTAAGCCTAATCATCTCCAAGTGAGCTCGAAGTCTTAATATTTAGGAAGTATTACGTTTTCTTTCAATGCATTTTCACATTGCATTGCATTTGTTTCAAAAGTATGATGTATCATTATTGTAAGCTAATAATAACACGTAATTTCTTACTAAATTTTCCCGTGCGATGCACGGGTGATAATTCATTGTAACGGGTGATAACACCTAGTTACAATGAATTTGGTGTGCACGGAAACAAATATGTTGCAGTTGGAACAATACTCCATCAGCTGCCTACTATGTGCATTTTAATATTTAATACCAGTACTACTTATTTTTCATACGGAGTATGTTACGGAGTATAATCAAATTGCACCAATTTTAACGAGTCAACAACTTCTCAGACTAGTATTTATTTTACCAAACAGTGTTTCTTATGGGCTCTAAATTTTGAGATATTCATTCATTGATGACAATTCTCTTATGTCCATATAAAAACAAAAGATAACAAAACAAGATAAGGCTAAACTATTTACCTCATTACTTGCAGAGCAAATATCCGAAACAGGAACCCTAGCAGAGATCCCCTGCTTCTGGGCATCGGAAAGTTCAATGGAAGATCCCGACGGCAGAATCTCATCCGGCCGGACCGCCGGCACCATAATAATTTGACTCCGCCGCGCGGTACACTATTTGGGAATGAATGTCAGGAAAGCCGCCAGATGATATACGGAGATGCAGAGTGTGAAAGCAAAGTATGTGACGGAGATGGGGAATAAGAAGAAAGTTTTGGCATACTTTGTCTTCGATCAATTGTGCTCTGAAGACTGGCGGGTGGAGGGATACGACTTTATAAAATGCTACGGAATATGTAATGTGATATTCACACACTGCACACAATGGCTCACTCTTGGTGCGATAGGAAAAGTCCAAATAATTAAAGTATGTCTATATTTTTATACATTTTGAGTCTCTTTGGTGATTAATATTTTTGGTGATTAATATTTTTGCCATATCAGGCATATTACTCAACCTCTTTATTGGATAAGGGTTAGGGTCGATTCTAACAATTTTCTGTCGTCAAACTTTATAAAAGGGTCTTTAGATACCATTAAAAATAAATATTACAGAATAAAACAGAAACATTTAATTTCGTAGTGTAATAAAGTAAATGTCAAATTGTCTAAATAAAAACACATATCTATCTCACAGTTTGTTACTATGTACTACGTATATTACCTCCGATATGAGGTAAAGGTCTTCGTTCATATTCCCCGGCCCATGTAAATTATTCTCGATTTTTTATTTTATATATTCAACTTTTATCGATCACTTTACAAATTAGACAAAAAAATTACATAAGTGAGATGGGTCACTTAGGCGGTGCCGCGGTGGCGGCTACACTGGCTCTGGGACTTAGTTTCGATATATATGTCATCTAGGTTATTACCTATTTGGCTTAAATAAGAAAATCAATAACTAAAAGACCTACTATTTGGCATATGGAATTATGGACACACGGCTCACTACTTGAAGTTCTTACACATAGAAGTTGTTCTCTTCGTCTGATCTGAATGTTTCTGATCTGAATTTTTTAAGATCTGATCTGATCTGAATTTTTTTGATTTGATCTGAAATGAATCTTTCTGATCTGATTTGATCTGAATCTTTTTGATCTGATCTGAATCTTTTTTATCTGATCTATTATTATTATTATTATTATTATTATTATTATTATTATTATTTGCAGAGCATGGCAGCACGTCAATTGTAGAAGAGTCCTGACCGTGGGGCGGCGGTGAAGAGTCCGCAAAAGCCATAGCCGCAGTTGGAGATTGAGGAGGCGGTGGGAAATTGAGGTGAGAGAAGGAGCCGAAAAAAAATTAAACCTAAGCTCTCGATACCATGTGCGAATTTGGGAAAAGGGTACTCCATTAGGAGTCCTGACAGATATATTTATATAGAAGAGTTTGAGATATACAAGGAAACAAGTATCCTAAATATTCTATTAACATGATCGGAACATACAACGACGGAACCAGACAATAATTTGAGGGGGGTGCTCTTATATTTTTATTTGAAAAACAATTTTTTATTAGGATAAAATAAAAACGAGTGAAAAATAATTATTAGATACATATAGAGTGAGGTTCTAATAAAAAGAGTTATTCCCGTGAAAAATGAGAACATACACACTTTTTACTCATTTTGGTACACTAGTAGATATTTATTTTACACTTTTTCACAATGAGAGAAAATTTTGATTTATTTATCAAATTGTCACTGAGTTTTTGATAAAATATAGTGCATTGTTGACTGATTTTGACTCATCGGATTTCAAGTTAAATACACAAGATTTATTCTCGATCAATTTTCATGATAAGAAAATCTTTTTATTTGATCTGAAACTTATGTATATGTATATGTAGTGTGTTTCAAATAAAAATGCTATTATACTAAACAAAAGGTAAATAGTTATATTAACTTAAAATAGTTTTAGAATTATTCTTGACATTAAATGACAACGTCCGTATATGTCATTATTAGAAGAAGAAATGATTAAAAATAATTTGAATTGAAGAAATGAGAATTTAAAATAAAAGATATAGAAATTCAAAAAGTGTGATTTAAACAACATTACATCCTAGAGTGATTTAATTGAACATAAATAATTACCAAATGGGCTAAAGTCTAAAGAAGCAATAATGGAGTCATACCAGTATACGTAAAAAGAAAGGTGCAAGGCAAAGCAAATGAGAAAGCAAAAAAATATTGTTGCTCCCGAGAATTAAACCCAGGCCATTTAGGTACATAGAACTCTTCCAATCTCTACCTATCATTTGAACTATCACAACTCATACGTTCAAATAACGACTGCACTTTAATATATGAATACTTTCTGAACCGGGACTGAGATATATACATATATATACATACAGAACCACCGCCGGAGAAGGGGGAGCGCCGGCACCGGCTCGCCCCCTAGTTCCGCCACCGGGAACATACAAGGTTATTCGTCTACCTCCGTCCCGTCATTCCATTTGTTATTGTGTTGCTTAGTATTTAATTAAAAATTAACTATTTGTAATGCAACTTCAATTAAAAAAATAAAACCTAACATAATACTTACTAACGTAACTTACGTAAGTTCCATGCAAGTAAATCACATTATTTCATTGTTTATTTATTTTAAATTTTAGTTTCAATTTTTTCTAAATTTAATTAAAACCAAATAGCTTTTAAAAAATAATTCAAATAGATATGAAAAATCCAAAGGCGAAGGTGGTTTGGAGGTCATCTTGACGAGGCGCACCTTTCGGTATTTTTCTTTTAATTTTTCGGGCACTTTTGAAAATCAGAATTACTTTTAACGGTATTTTTCAGACATTTTTAACGGCGTGACCCTCTTGTGATAACGGAATTGAAACATATGAACCACTTTGATAAAGAATGAAACACATGACCCTATCTGAAAACGGGCTCAACCACAAGTACATTTTCCATACTTTTCTCAATTTTAAATTAGTGTTAATTTTTTTATACTCCGTACATGATACCGCAGAAATGCTAATATATTATAATTACAAATGGTGGGTTTTTATTTAATTATTTTTGTTAGTTGGTGACGTCCCAAACCGCCCCAAACTGTTATTACTAATCGTGGGAAAAGAGGCAAATAAGCACTCGAACCAACCGAAAAAGTGCAAATCACCCCTTATATAGGAGGCTTTGTCCGGACGTCGCCATTTGGGGCGGTTCCCAATGAAATGTTTTGATGATTTTTTTTATCATCTTATTCATTAAGTCTAGTTTACCTATACCTAATTGCATCTAAAAATTCAACCGGGAAGACAGTTAAAAGATTTTCTGAAATATACTCCGCTGTTTAACTGCGCAGTTATATTCAAACATTTATTTGACTACCTTCCCAATTGAACTTTTAGCTGAAATTTGGTATTGGTAAACTAGGCTTAATGAAGAAGATGCTCAAAAAAATTCATCAAAAAATACCACCGAGAACTGCTCCAAATGGTGACGGTCGGACAGAGGCTCCTATAAAAGGTGTGATTTGCACTTTTTCGTTTAGTATCGAGGGCTTAATTGCTCCTTTTCCCTTACTCATCGGCTTGGGACCTAGATAAGGCCTATCCTTACGGCCATGTACATCCCTATTGTTTGGTTGTTTTTCGGATAAATGTGTTATGGTGTTATTTAGATATGTATGACAAAATCTTTCTAAAGCAAATAAAAAATACTACTGAAATGCAAAATTTCACCTTGAAAAATTAAAACGGATTTCTTGATATTTTTTTTTTAAGTTTTGTCCAGAAAAAAAATACTACGTAGTAAATTTACGATCTATAAATGACTTAACTTACGTTTTTATTATCGGTTTCATTTTCGCACAAGTAAGTTATGCCGTGTCTTTATTATATACGAACTACTCAAAATAGAAAGTGATACTCCTTTACGAAAATACACCATATCTTTGTGTATTTTGCATACCTGTCAAATGCAAAATAACGAATGAGAAATAGATTATTTGTGTTCAGTAAAAATGAACAAATCTAAAAATAGAAAGTTCTTTACATAGGAGTAAAACATAATAAAGTTTTTCAAAATATGATCATCATCATTTTTGTTACTCAAATAAAGGTTGATCACTCCTGTTGAAGGTAAGTCCCGTAGATCCGAAAGCCCAACACGAACTTTGGATATATCAGGAATGACCCAGAATCAAAGCGTAAATGAAAATATAAGATCTGTACTAACTAAAACTCGAAAGCTCACTTGTATTAACTAACCAATCTGATTACAAGGGATTTCCCGATCGGCTAGTCGGAAACTATGCTTTAGTACAAGAAATAAGAGCAAGTGATGCTATTCTAGAGCTTGAGTATCGAAAATCTAAACCTTACAATGACTTGAAACCTTCTATTTATACTAATGGAGAGCATGGGCTGCCTCTTGCTGATTGACCGTTGTTCCACCGACTTAGTCATCCATGCTTCCACTTGCTGATGTCATAGTCTGGCATTAACTGCACCTGGCCACTTGCTGGTTGGCCGTTGCTCGAACGGGATGTTGGGCTGTACTGAAGATGCTGTCAAATTGGCCCAAGTATGATATATAGCCCGAACCTCGTTCGGTATGTCTTCTTATTGGGGCAACCATTATTTGGGCCGAACCCCGTTCGGTATGTCTCCTTACTGGACCTTTTCATCATAGAGTGATGGGCCTGTTATTTGGGCCGGATACCTTGGGCCTTCCCGATCTGGGTATTGGGCCTCTAGGTCAATATCCCAACACAAGTCCCCCACTTCCGATGTCTCGAACGAAGTGAGTGCATCAGGAAGTATACCAATGTCATAATACCCCGAATGGTGATCGGGATATAGAAGTAATCAGTTCCCCATGCTGCGATTTGACGGCTGTCGCTTCATTTCCCCATATTCATCATGATAACCGTCGTTTAGTCTTTCCATTAGACGCGTGTCTAGCTTAAATGCCCCTAGTGATGTGTCGCTCTCTGATTGGTTCTCGACACGGCGGTTTCAAGGCTATAAATTAGCCCTTAACTCCTCAATTCCGGGTTTCGACTCTGCAATTCCTTGGCCTTCGTTGTTTCCTCTGCAAACCTCCCTTTGCTTCCCTTGCTCAGGTAACTTCCCAACCTTGGATTCCCCATCTTCATTTCTGGCTTCGATCGAGATGAGCCCCACAGAGCATTCTTCTGATTCGGAGATGGCCTCTTATGGAGATGACCGTGACACCGCCATGGTAGATGCCATCCAAGTTCCGTTTGCCGGTGTTTCTACCGAGACGGCGACGAATACCAGGGCTGAGGCGGAGGACCTCCCTAGCACTTCTTCCTCCTCTAGTGAGGATTCTGACGACACCAAGTCTGAGGATGAATTGGCCTCCATGGCGGCCGGACGTCCCAACGATGTTCCTCGCCATACTCTTGACCTAAAATTGATTAGGGAGAGGAGGCAAAAATTGACCTCTCACAATAGGGCCGAAATCCCGGCCCTTATCCCTGACCCGGTGGATTTCCGTTTGCAAGCCGGGCTTCATCCAATGCGTCATAGGCCCGGAATGACCATAGTCCACTTTGACTCAATTAGGGCCGGCCTTAGATTTCCGCTACACCCTTTCTTTATTTCTTTCTTCAATTTCTACGAAATTGTACCGGCCCAGATTATGCCGAACTCTTATCGAGCAATGGCGGGTTTCATTTGTCGTTGCAAAGATGCCGGCGCCCGACCAACCTTAGAACTCTTCCACCAGTTCTTCAAAGTAGCCCCCCCAACAAACTCATGGCTATCTGGCCACTAGTGCCCGAACGGGACACATCCTGTTCAAAGGAAACCCAACGTCGATCAAAGGGTGGAAAGACCGGTTTTTCTTCGTGTCCATCCCGGACGGTCTGATTCCCCGCAAGTGGAATGCTTTTCCCCGCAAGACCCCTGATCCTGTCCTGACTGAAGAAATCTACAAGGACGTGCTCGCTGTGGAGAAGGATAAATGCATGGACATCATGAATTATCTGACCCCCAAACGTCTTATAACAGCCGGGATAGGTACTGCCCGTTCCCTTGGGTTTACTTGTTTTGATAAACCAAGTGCCTTGGTCCGGGCGGTCCTTCCCGTGCGAGAAACGTTCCTTTATTCTTTTTTCTAGTTTCTCACACGCTAGGGCCGCTCGATACTAACATTGTTCTTTGCCCTTTTTTCAGCACCCAACCCAGATCTTCCCATGGATGATAGCAGAGTCATCGCAGCCGGTGGGGGTGGAAAACGGAAAAAATCCCGGAAGAACCCCCAACCTACTCCCACCATTGTTCCCGCTCAGGAGGCTGCCCCTTCTCAACCGCTCCCAGAACCTCAGCCGATTCAGCAGGTCCACCAGGATCAACTAGAGGCCATGCTGCTCGATGACCGGTTCGGTTCTGACCAACTGCACCAATTTTCCCAGCATTTCGACTCCGTTCGGGGGGAATCCTCGAATGCTGGTGAGACCCATACCGACCATATCACGGGTCAGGTCTAGCGGATCTCACTATCTGACCCCGTCCATGAGGTATTAGAGAGGGCCGGCTCTACCGCGAGCCAGATCTGGTCGACCTCTTCTTGGTTCAACAACTTTTCCCTTCCTCAATTGCCGGTCGAGCAATCTGAGGAATGTTTGGCTCTGACTGCTCTGAAGGTACGTTGTCTTTTGCGCTTTGTCCTCATTTTATTCTCTGTAACCAGTACTAATTCTTGAACGGTATTCTGTAGATGGGCTTGTACACCCTTCAGATGCGGGAGGCCCGCCTGGCCAAAGAGCGGGAACTGATTGTTGCCCAGTCTTCTGCTGAGCAACATGCTGCTGCCGCCATCGCCTCTCTGGAGGCCGAACGGAAAGCCTTTGCGGAGGAAAAGCAGAGGCTGGACGCTGAACTTGGTACCCTTCGGGTCCAGCTTGCAGCTTCCCAGGCGAAGGTCCTTGCCGCTGAGGCTGCCCAGGTCAAATTTGAAGAAATGCCATCCAGCATCCCGGACGGTCCTTATGAAGTGAGCGTGGATCTGTCCGCCGTTCGGGATACGTTTAAATCCTCTGATGAATTCTCCATCATCAAGGATGAATACGCAAGGGCCCAAATCCCGTTCGCCTTTGGGGCGTATTTAAAGGGTTTTCCCAAGGGCGCCGGCCGGCTATCGGCAGGGGTGGCCCTCTTGGATAAGGACCCGGAGGCCAAAAAATGGAATGATTCCATTGTCTCCGACCTTTATGGCAAAATTGGCCAGGTCCTGCTGCGTCCCTTCATCACTCAGCTTCAAACTCAATTGGGGAGGCCGGTTCAGGCTTCTGATCTCCCCACAGATGATATTATCCAGGCGCAGTTTGAGAAATTTCTACGAGCCCAGCAACGGGAAGCTGATCGAGCTGCGGGAAAAGAGCCTGAATCCCCGTCTGATGATGATGAGGATGAGGATGAAGAGGGAGATGAAATGGCCCCCGATCAATAATTCATATGTATTGTAATTTGTAATTTCCTTTTTTCCAATTAGCCTGTATTTCCCGGTCAGTAGCATCGATGAATATCTATCCCTTTTTGCCTGAAACTTGGCGTACTGTCTTTTCTGTTTTTCAATGCATGATTTACTCGCCATTCGGGATTCGGCCCATTTTGAAGGACTTAACCAATTTCCTAACTTTTTTCTTGCTCAAATAATCCTAACGCCGTTGATCGCCGTTCGGGCATTAGAAAGTTCTGATGAGTTACTTAAGAAAAACCCCCTTCCCCCTGGTACTCAGCCGTTCGGGCTTCATACCAAATTTTTGGACTTGCACATTCTTGCTTCAGATAATCTCTTACAACTTGATAGTCGGTCGGGCTTTAGTTCAATCCTTAGGCTATCTTTTTATGACGTTGATAGCCGGTCGGGCTTCAGGTCAACTTTTAGGACTTAGCATTTTCTTCCAGATAACCTTTTTCAATACTGTTGGCCGGTCGGGCTTCAGGCTGACATTTAGGACTTAGCATTTTCTTCCAGATAACCTTTTTCAATACTGTTGGCCGGTCGGGCTTCAGGCTGACATTTAGGACTTAGCATTTTCTTCCAGATAACCTTTTTCAATACTGTTGGCCGGTCGGGCCTCAGGCTGACATTTAGGACTTAGCATTTTTCTAAACAGTAAGCCCCTGTGATCTTTGCTAATCCTCTATAAGCCCGTCCGGGGTACGTGCATAAAAAGTGAATCATAAATGCCCCAAATTAGTCGTAACCACCCAATGCCACGTGTTTCTTATGGATTAGGGATTTGTGCGGCACTTTCCCTATTTATAGAGAGGTGCTTCCCCTAATTTTCTCCTGCTGTTTTCTCAATTTTCTTTCGAGCTTTCTCTCTCTAGAATTCCTTCGCATACTCTCAAGCCTTCTCTCTCTAGAGTTCCCAAATTTCCTCCAGCGTTTTTATGTACTACTCCTCTAGCTCAGAATCTGAAGAGATGCCTTTGATCCGTAAGAGCAAAACATCCGCTGGTAACCAGGCCGAAGGTTCTTCGTCCCAAACACCCAAACCTGCCAATACTCAGGTCAGCAAACATGCCGAACAGTCACAGGATGACGGATGTCTGTCCGGAGATGACCTCCAAGTTTATAACAAGGGGATGCCCGAGCGACCACCCCGCATTGCCCTACACTTCACTCGCATACGCAAACACAAACAACGTCTCCCAGAAGATGTTGAACGGCAACTTAGCCAGTTGTTGCCCCCACCAAGAGAATATTATGCCGGATTCATTCGGCATCCTATGAGGCACAGACCGGGGCACGTGCTAGTGCACCTCGATGCCCTGACTGCTGGACTTCGGTTCCCTCTCCACTCATTCATAGTGGAGTTCTTACGCCGGGTTGCTGTACTGCCCGCTCAGTTCGTGCCCAGCACCTATCGTATTCTGACAAGGCTTCATTATCCGGTGCCACGAGTTGAGGATCACCCCGAGCGTCGATCTATTTCTTTACCATTACTGCTATCAGCCCTACTGGACGACCGGGTACTTGAAGCTGGTAGCCCGTTCTGACCGTCAGCTGTTCACAGAGAACGCTACCCCGCAGGCTGACTGGGAAGAGCGGTTTTTGTTCTTTCGGGTAGGTGATTCTTTGCCATTCCCGGACCGGTGGAATGCATATCCCGTCCGGGATTCCCTGCCCAGGGTGGATGCCGTTCTACGCTCCCAGGCTGAGTCTCTGCGAATGGGAGGGACCAGAAGTCTTCGCAGCTTTGTCACTGCCTCGAGCATGTTATCTGCTGGAATTGGTAAGCATAGTAGGGTTTTAACCCGATCATCCTTCGCTCTCGCAATTCAACTTTCTTATTTTTTCTCTCTTTCTTGTAGGCGTGATCTCTCCCATACCCGTCCGGCGTTCCATCTCCTCTGCTAAAGGGAAAGAGAAGATGATAGCCGATCGTGATTCGGCGGAGCAAACCCGAAAAAAGCACAAAGGAAATGATGGCGATCATCTGATCCCGATCGACCATCTGGTTGACTTGACCGGGCCGGAGGTTGAGCCCAAACGATCAGTACCTGCCAACAAACCAACTCCGGTTCTTACCGCCACACCGATCGATGATCGGATGTTTGTTGAGTTCTCAAATATGGGGCCCAGATCGGAAGGGAGGTATCTGTTCGGGTTGATGCCATCTTCTATGTGGTGTCATACCGCGATCAAAGTTCCCCCGAGCTTCACTAACTTGACTCACTGGTCGGACCTTTTCGAAGCAGGTCACCAGGAAGCACTCAAGGTATACTTCAGTCCGACCCATACCTTTCTATTACTCATGCTTTACTTTTCCTGACTTTCATTGTAACCTTGTTTTCAGGCTGGCGTGTACTATCACAAAGCTTTTCTCGCTGCTGAGAAGGAGATGAAAGCCCTGGCCAGTGATCAGGATGACGGCCAGGTCCTTCTTTCCGCCGCTCGGAAGTTAGCGACCGACCTCCAGGAGCAGGCCAAAGAGGGTGAGAAAGCAAAAGCTGCCCTGGCCGAGATGCAGGAGATGTCCCGTCGTCGCGACCGGGAGCTCAAAGAACTCCGGGCCAAAGTGCGGGCTGCTGAATCTGTTGGTATTAAATTTGACAAGGCTGTCGGAGATCATCTGCCCGAACCCTACACGGTTAATACCTCTCAGATTGCTCAGCGATCGGTAGTGGATTTCCAACGGGGCAAGGCACTGAATCTCGCTCTGGAGAATACGGCCCGGCAATTCCTAGGTCCTCACTTTGGCCAGTTTTTGCGTGAGAGCTCAGATCCCATCAAGGCAGGGATCGACCTCCTGGACAGCACGCCGGAAGGGAAATCTTTCTTGGATGTCCTGACCGAGAAAACTGTTAAGCAAAGTCAGGACCTGCTTCTGGATAGGAATCTTGAACTGATCTTAGATCGTTTCCCCAAGCCGTTCGATCCTGATGAACTAGGCTTCGATGATCTGTTCGGGAATACGTATGATCGCGTTATGGAGAAAAGATCCAAAGCAGCGCCTGACGATGCAGTGCAGGCAGGGAGCTCTCAGCCCACATCCTCCCCGAACGGCGATCATCCCTTAGTGTAGCCTTTTCTTATCTGTAGTCTTCTTTCTTGTATATTTGTTTTTGTATATTCCGGCTAGTAACGCCGAAGAATAAACTAGACTTTTTTCCTTTGTCTGATGCACTTTTTCTATTCCTTTGATTTTTTGTCCACAATCTTTTCCACATGGCCGAACCTCACTCGGCTTATGTATTTTTATATCTGACCTTTTCCGGGCCCGTTTTGATCCCTTTTCCTGTTCGTGATGCACGGGTTCAAAACTCTTAGCTGAGGTGAATTCCTCCAAGCCGTTTTGATCGTGACCACAGGGTCAAACTCTCGGTCGGGATAGGGGCTCCCTCCAAACTGTTAACACGTTCGGCATTCGGTCATCCGGAATGACTTCACGTGTTAACAAGCTGAGGTGAGACTCTCTTCATAATTGTTCTGGCACCTTCCCGAACCCGTTTTGATCCCTTTTCCTGTTCGTGACGCACGGGTTCAAAACTCTTAGCTGAGGTGAATTCCTCCAAGCCGTTTTGATCGTGACCACAGGGTCAAACTCTCGGCTGAGATAGGGGCTCCCTCCAAACTGTTAACACGTTCGGCATTCGGTCATCCGGAATGACTTCACGTGTTAACAAGCTGAGGTGAGACTCTCTTCATAATTGTTCTGGCACCTTCCCGAACCCGTTTTGATCCCTTTTCCTGTTCATGACGCACGGGTTCAAAACTCTTAGCTGAGGTGAATTCCTCCAAGCCGTTTTGATCGTGACCACAGGGTCAAACTCTCGGCTGAGATAGGGGCTCCCTCCAAACTGTTAACCCGTTCGTCATTCGGTCCTCCAGAATGATTTCATGCGTTAACAAGCTGAGGTGAGGCTCTCTCCTTCCAAACCCATAATTCCGATGCATTCCGAACTGTTTTCTCTGGCTCGTATCATCCATATTAGGGGTCTGAGGTAACCCTTTTTCGAACTGTAAGCAAGATCACCGAAGTTGGGTCATTTCTTACTTATAGCTAAAAGGGCGACTAGCTTCCAAGTCAGGTTTTATGACTGAGGCGAGATTTTTCAAAACCATAGTTCCGATTCCCCGGACGACAATCCGTACCTTATCCGAACGTCGCTCGGTTAATCCATATCTTACAGTCTTGACACCATCTCCAAGCCGTTTTGATCCCTTTGCCCGTACGTAATTACAGGGTCGACTTTGGCTAAGTTGACGACTCAACTCCCTCCAAGCTGTTAACCCGTTCGTCATTCGGTAATCCATAATGATTCTACGTGTTAACAAGCTGAGGTGAGAATCACTGTCCTTCGAACTCCAGGCCATTTTGATCCCTTCATCAATGCGTAATTACAGGGTCAAAACTCTTGCTGAAATGTATGGCTCCCTCCAAACTGCTAATATGTTTGTCATTCGGTTTTCCAGAATCGATTCTCATATTAACCGCTGAGGTGAGACTATCTGAGCGTCAAACTCCCAGTCGTTTGGCAGAGAATGACCTTCCTTCCATGGAATTAACCCGTTCGTCATTCGGTCATCCGGAATGATTGAGTTAACCATGGGCACCGATTTTCTGAGCCTCAATTCTTCAAGCCATTTTTGATCCCTTTATTCTTACATAATTGTAGGGTCAAAAACTCTCTAAACTGAGAATTGATTTTCCTTCCATGGAATTAACCCGTTCATCATTCGGTCATCCGGAATGATCGAGTTAACCATGGGCACCGATTTTCTGAGCCTCAATTCTTCAAGCCATTTTTGATCCCTTTATTCTTACATAATTGTAGGGTCAAAAACTCTCTAAACTGAGAATTGATTTTCCTTCCATGTTGTTAACCCGTTCGTCATCCGGTTATCCGGAATGATCGAGTTAACCATGGGCTGAGTTTGTGGAAGTTATGTCTCCCTCTCCTTTTTTTTAGAGGTGGCAACAGCCGTTTTTACTGATAAAATCTCCTCAGATGCTTTACATTCCAGGTTCCTGCCGGTCGGCCTTCGGTATTCTGTAGGCCAAACGTTCCTGAAGCATACTTTTTACATACTTGGTAAGGGCCTTCCCAATTTTGTGTCATTTTGCCCCCTTCGAGCGGTTTGCTTTTCTCTCTCTTTCTTAGTACCAGGTCCCCTATCTCGATTGAACGAACTCTAACCTGCTTATCGAAGTATCTTCTTGTGGCTCTGTGATACTCTTCCATTCGTGCCGCTGCCAGATCCCTCCTTTCTTCTACGAAATGCAATTCGGCCCGTAAGTTATCTTCATTTTGTTCTGGGTTGTAATGCACCGTTCGGTGTGTGGGAACTAGGATCTCTGTTGGTACTTTGGCTTGAAAACCATAGGTAAGGGCAAATGGAGTCTCTCCCGTGGCCGTTCGGGGTGTGGTCCTGTAAGTCCATAGAATGTAATTCAACTGATCAGGCCACGACGAGGAGTATTCTTCCAGCTTCTTCTTAATGCCATCCATGATGGTTCGGTTCATATTTTCTACCCGGCCATTTGCCTGAGGGTATGCGACGGATGCTCTGGAATGCTTGATCCCCCATTTGACCAGATAGTTCTCAAAATTCCGGCTCACGAACTGCCTTCCGTTGTCAGTTATAATCTGTTCAGGGATTCTGAACCGGCAAATGATATTTTTCCAGACAAACTTCTGGCATTTTACATCTGTGATGCTGGCCAGTGGCTCGGCCTCTACCCATTTAGTGAAATAATCTATCCCCACAATGATGTACTTGTTGTTTCCGGGTGCAGTAGGTAGAGGACCTAACAGGTCTATTCCCCATCTTGCAAATGGAAGGGCCACCGTCATTGGAGTGTAGAAAGTGGCAGGCCGTCCGGGAACCGGTGCGTATAATTGGCATACCTTACATTTCCTGGTATGCGCGAAGCAGTCCTGTTGGATAGTTGGCCAATAATATCCTTGCAAGATGATTTTTCTGGCCAGCGTCTTGGGCCCTTGGTGACTGGAACAAATACCTTCATGAATCTCTTCCATTACAGTTGCCGCCAGACCGGGTGGGAGGCATTTCAGATATGGTCCCCCAAACGTCTTTTTGTACAGCTGCCCATCTATCAACTCGAACATGGAAGCCCTCCTCTGGATGCATTTTATTTGATAAGCAGGATTTTTATCTTGCGGGAGGGTTTCGTCTTTTAGGTAGTTGGTCATATCCACGACCCAGCTCGGGATGGCATAAGATACGGCCTCGATCTGGAGAACCATTATTGCTGGGGTTGCCAATGTTTCCCGATGGGCAAAATGTTGGATATGAGCCGGGATCTCCTGTGCCCGATCGTCGAACGCTGCATGTTCTAATTTGGACATGATATCTGCTTCAGTATTTTCGATTCTGGATATCTGGTCGAGCACCACCTGTTCAAATTTATGTATCTGCTCCTCGACCATTTCCTTGTATGCCTTCATCCTTTCTTCTTTGGCCTCGGCCGTGCCGTTCACTTGATGTACCACCAGTTGACTGTTCGATCTCACTTTTAACCGATCGGCGCCCAGGGCCCTTGCATACTTTAAACTAGCAATGAGAGCCTCATATTCAGCCTCATTGTTGGTCACCTTGAAATCAAAATGAATGGAATAATACGCTTTGAACCCCTCGGGCGATGTGATCACAGCCCCAGCTCCACAACCTTTGGCACTGGATGCTCCATCCACGTACATTTCCCACCAGTTATCCAGCCCGTTGTTCTCTGAATCTTTTTCTGAGGGCCGGGCGGTACATTCTGCAATGAAATCTGCCAGGGCCTGCCCTTTGATAGTAGGTCGGGGTTTGAAATCTACCTCGTACTGCCCGATCAGGAGACTCCACTTGGTAATGCGCCCACTTGCCATAGGATTTCTCAAGATGGTGGATAATGGTTGGGTAGTATATACAGTTACCGGGTGGGTTTGGAAATACGGGGCCAGGCGTTTAATGGCAGCTATCAGGGCCAGTATATTCTTTTCTAGCAAGGTGTACCTGGTTTCCGGGTCGTTCAACGCCTTGCTCACAAAATAGATTGGCCGTTGAACGCCATCTTCTTCTTTCAGCAGGACTGTGCTTACGGCCAAGTCGGCTACAGCCAGGTACATATACAGATGTTCCCCTGGTTCGGGCTTTGTCAAGACCAGGGGGGAAGACAGATATGTCTTGAAATCCTCAAAGGCCATTTGGCATTCGGCCGTCCACTCGAAAGGGTTGGCTTTCTTCATGATTTGGAAAAACGGGATAGCTCGATCGGCCAGTTTTGACAGGAATCTGCTCAGGGCTGCTAGCCGACCGGTCAATCTCTGTACTTCCTTGAGATTCCTCGGGGGCTCCATGTCTACAATGGCCTTTACCTTTTCTGGATTGGGCTCAATCCCCTTCTCGCTCATCATATACCCCAAAAATTTGCCTCCTCTTACAGCAAACGCGCATTTCTTGGGATTGAGCCTCATATTCGCCCTTTGCATTATCCCGAACACCTTTTCTATGTCCAGGACATGGTTTTCCTTCTTTTTGCTCTTGATCAGGATGTCATCAACGTAGGCTTCCATTGTGACACCCAGTACATCTTTAAACAGCATCCCGATCATCCTCTGGAAAGTTGCCATCGCGTTTTTTAATCCGAATGGCATGACGATGTAGCAGAACACGCCATCCGAAGTAACAAACGTCGTTTTCTCTGCATCGGCCGGATGCATGAATATCTGATGATAACCCCGGAAAGCATCCATGAAGCTCAGTAACTCGCACCCAGCGGTCTCATCCACTAACAGATCGATCCTCGGCACTGGGTAGGGATCCATGGGGCATGCTTTATTGAGATCGGAGTAATCCACGCACATTCTCCAGGTAGATTGCTTTGGGGCTAGAACCACATTGGATAGCCATTCTACGTGGATTACCGGACGGATATGCTTTATCCTTAGCAAAGTGGCCACTTCCTTCTTGGTGAATTCCCGCCGTTCGGTCGCTTGGTATCGTTTCTTCTGTTGGACCGGTTTTGCATCAGACCGAACGGCAAGTTTGTGGCATATTATTTCTGGATCAATGCCGGGCATATCTTCTGGCCCCCGGGCAAATAGCACCTGAAACTTTTTGAGGATGGCAATCACGCCATCCCGGATATCTGCCTCCAGATCTACCCCGATAGCGACCTTACGGTTCGGGGGAAAGTCGAGGTCGATTTGTTCAAGAAGGGTGGCGGGCTCCGGATGTGCCTCGAACTCTGTTCGGTGGGTTTCCACCTCAATTGTATTCACCCGCATCCCACGAGTGTTCATCTGTTTCAGGGCCTCCCGATAACATGTCCGGGTTGTTGTTGGGTCAGTTCTGGCCACCCCTACCCCAGTGTCTGTGGGGAATTTGATGCATGAGTGGCGGACAGAGGCTATTGCCTCCAGATCTTCCAATCCTGGTCGGCCCAAAATGGCATTATGGGCGCACCTTATGTCTACCACCACGAACGTCATTCGGAGTGACGCTCTGTGGGTTTCATCTCCAATTTCAACCATCAATTGGATGGTCCCTTCCGCCTCGATGCAGTTACCGGTAAAAATCGCCAGTGGAGTCCGCAGGTGGGTCAGGTTGCTCCTTTGCAGACCCATTTTCTCGAATGATTGTAGATACAATACATTCACACTGCTCCCAGTATCGACCAGCACTCGGCGGATTAAAGCATTGTCAATACACATGCTTACTACCAGTTCATCCCTGTGGGGCTTGGAGAGTTGGGTAGATCAGCTGGCCCGAACGTGATCGGGTCTGTCCTTCCTTTCTTCGGGGGGGGGGGGGGGAGCGGAGACGGACCCCACATAAAGACTTCGCTCGAACCTTTTCCGTTCGGCGTTCGAATCTCCGGTCTCTCCGCCCCCAAATATGACCTTGACCTCCATTCGAGGCTTCTTTCCGGGGCCTCCCGAGCCCTCTGTCTCATCTCTGGGAGGAACATACACATCATTCTTAGGCTGGGCGTCACGTTGAGCATCCCGACGCCAGCTGTTAGGTTTCCTAGCCGGTCTTAATGTGCCCATTGCATTCGGATCTTTGTTCACATATTTGCCCAGATGGCCCCTTCGGATCAGATCCTCAATTGCTGTTTGCAGGGCCCTGCAAGCATTGGTGGCATGACCCTTTCTGTTATGATATTTACAGAAAGCATTGTCATCCGTTCCCATGAACTGTCCAGAATCAGTCGGGATGGGAATGTTGTCCCTCTCGTTCTGATAGATGGCCGCTATTGATAGGACCAGAGGTGTGAATCTCCCTTGTTTGGGAGGTAAAGTGGCCGCTGGGCTAGGACCCAGCCGATCAGCCAGTCTGATCGGGGCAGCAGGCGTAATGACCTTATCCCTGATCATTATTTCTTCTTCCAGGGCGGCATGCTTGCGCGCCCTATCTAATACTTCGGCGTATGCCGTGCCTGGATTCTTCTTCAATTCTTTGTACAACTCCCCCGTTCGGAGAGCATTCGTGAACAGGGTGATGGCGGTATCATCCGTCATGCTTCCTACTGTTAAAGTTTCATCCCTCCACCTTTTCAGGAACTGGTTGAGGGTCTCCTTGGCGTTTTGCTTCACGCTGGTCAGATAGCTGAAGTGCCGTTTGGGATTGGCGCTGGAAGCAAATTGAGCCAAGAATAACGTTGATAACTGGGTAAAGCTATTGATTGACCCGGGCTGTAATGTCCCGAACCATTCCTGGGCAGGCCCCCTGAGCGTGCTGAAAAACAAACGGCAAATGGCAGCCTCGGGTGCTCCCAGCAGCATAAGTCCGCCTTGGTAACTCCTCAGATGTACGTGGGGATCTCCCACCCCATCATATATTTGGCCGGTCGGGGGCTTGGCACCCCCTTGGATATCGGCGTGCATGAGCTCCCTTGAAAACGGGGAAGTAATCCCCAGTTGGACTGGTGCAGGTTGTGCAGGTACCCTGTTCATGTGGTCCCGCATTTCATTCATTTGTCTCCTCATCTCGGCCATCTCTTCCTCCTGGGCCGTTAGAGGGGGTGGTGGTGGAACCCTCATATTCGCACAGTCCCGGTCCCAATGCCGCTGAGGGGCCCTAGTATTTTCCCGCTCGGCAGATTGGAAATGATGACCGACGGGAGTTGGTCCTCTAGCTTGCGACCCGACCGGGGTTCGGTCACTGGGACTGGGATGCGCTGCTGGTGGGGCGATACGTCGATTATCCCGATGGGTATGTGAGCGGGATGACGATGTGGTCGTTTCCGCGCGTGGAGTTTCTCCTGTAAAGCTGGAACCTCCTTCTTCTTCGTTTGCCATGTGCTGCATGAATTGGGCCATGTCACGCATGGCCTGGGGATTTCTCCTCAGAGATTCGGGGATCACGAAATCCCCATTAACGCGAGGATAGGATCCTCGACTAGATTGTCCCTGGGAGTTTTGACTCCCCGGGGTGTGACTCCTCCCGTGACTGTGTGAACCGTCGTTTGTATGATAGGAATTGATTCTGACCATTTTTAGAAATAGAGGTTTTTTGGATGTTTAGAAAGTGAAACTTTTTGCAAGTTTCCCACAGACGGCGCCAATGTTGAAGGTAAGTCCCGTAGATCCGAAAGCCCAACACGAACTTTGGATATATCAGGAATGGCCCAGAATCAAAGCGTAAAAGAAAATATAAGATCTGTACTAACTAAAACTCGAAAGCTCACTTGTATTAACTAACCAATCTGATTACAAGGGATTTCCCGATCGGCTAGTCGGAAACTATGCTTTAGTACAAGAAATAAGAGCAAATGATGCTATTCTAGAGCTTGAGTATCGAAAATCTAAACCTTACAATGACTTGAAACCTTCTATTTATACTAATGGAGAGCATGGGCAGCCTCTTGCTGATTGGCCGTTGTTCCACCGACTTAGTCATCCATGCTTCCACTTGCTGATGTCATAGTCTGGCATTAACTGCACCTGGCCACTTGCTGGTTGGCCGTTGCTCGAACGGGATGTTGGGCTGTACTGAAGATGCTGTCAAATTGGCCCAAGTATGATATATAGCCCGAACCTCGTTCGGTATGTCTTCTTATTGGGGCAACCTTTATTTGGGCCGAACCCCGTTCGGTATGTCTCCTTACTGGACCTTTTCATCATAGAGTGATGGGCCTGTTATTTGGGCCGGATACCTTGGGCCTTCCCGATCTGGGTATTGGGCCTCTAGGTCAATATCCCAACAACTCCTAAGAGCATCTCCAATTCTACAATTTGCACGGTGCACATGTAGCATGAGAGATAGCCACATAAATATTACATTGCAGTTGACATTGCAGAGGAAAACTTACCAAAATTGTATAAAATCAATCAAATAAGGAGAGATATAATTTATTTGCTAATATTTATGTGATTATCTTTCATGCCACATGTGCACCGTGCACACTATAACATTGGAGATGCTCTAAAAGGTAATTTGAATTGGTTTCCTTATTTTTTCAATGCGAAGTAGCTCCTATTTTAGGAGCAAAAGCTTTGTTAGTATTATATAGACATACAGTTCGTTAACAATATAATAATACATATGTTCGTGTATGATATGATATGATTATATAAAATACGGCTAAATACACATTTTATAGTATGTATCTTATATACTAATTTAATGATAGAAATATTGAGTAATTTAAGATGTAGCTTTTTCAAGTAAAATCATAAGTAAACCAATGCTAAAACTCATTTGAAATCGTAAAATTGATGCCAAAAATTAAAGAAGAAGTATAGATTCATTAGATTTAGTAAATTGACAAAGTCAACCTGGATGAAAGAGTTCATAACTGTTAAGACTTGAGTTCCATTCTAAAAGGTCAACCTGATATATATGAGAAGTAGCCCAAATATTTATATAGTGTTTTATTGTTTGATAGCTTTGCGGTATAGGACAAATACTGTAACACGCCCTCTCAATCCGAACTGGGCTATTTGAGTAGAATTAGAAGGAAAATATTGGAGAATAATTGTTATTAACATGACCTTGATCAAGATAGCAAACAAAGACCATGATCAAGATTGATTCCCCGCCGTGATACTCTCTTGCCTTCAAGTATGCATGCATAACAAGAGTGACACACTTGTAATATCGAAAGTATTACTACCTCCGTCCCACTAAGATTGAGACAAGAAAAGGTGCCACGATTATTAAGAAAAGTGGTTTTGTGTGGTTGATATAAAATTGATAAAGTAAAAATAAAGTAAGAATGAATTAGAGCCACACAAACTTTACCAAATTTGGTATGAGACAATCTTAGTGGGACTTTCCGAAAAGGTAAAATGGGACAATCATAGCGGGACGGAGGGAGTAACAAACAAGTACTAGTATGACATAATAGTTTTCTACGCACTACAAATAGTATTGAGCAGTTATACACTTTGTTTCAAAATACATACTACAAATATGTGTATTATTCATTTTGAATTTGGATCCTCTCCATTAACTAGAGAGTTCCATTATGAGAGAGATAGAGAGGAGAAAATGAAGGGTAGGGTATGTCGGTGAATATGACAGAGAAAAGGGTTGAGATATATATGAAGTAAAAAGGAAATGGAGGGAAAATGGAGAGAAAGAAATGGAGAGGAGCTGAACTCATTCATTTAACCAAATCATGAATATTTCTGATTAAAAAAAAATCATAAACATGAATACTGTGTATGAATTAGGATTATATGAGAATAAACTAACTAAAGGCAAAATATACTCACTCCTGCTTAAGAACTTTGTCTATTACTACCATTCAGGCAATTTTTTACTACCTCCGTCCCATAGTTTACTTCCAAAATAAAGTGGCACGCGGATTAAGAAAGTGAGAATTGTGTGGTGGAGAGTTGTGCAGAGGAGAGAGAAATGTTGTGAATCACAAATTTTTTGCCAAAAAAGGAAAGGGAAATTCTTTTTGGGACGGACGAAAAGGGAAAGTTGGAAGTATTTTCAGGGACGGAGGGAATATATAACAACAAAATTGATTTTTTTTCCTCGCTTCTACGTAGTATTATATACAGAAATTGACGGCATTTAATTCGGTCGCTGTATCTAATGTTGTATGTTATGTTTTTGTATCTAATGTTGTATATTATGTTTTCAAGTTATCATTACATAAATATTAAACAATTGTTTAAAGAAAAATAATAAGCGTGAAACAAGTTTATATTATCATAATGGGCCGGTCATTTCATCCGTGCATTACAATGATAACCAATGGAATTAATCAATGATGTATATATACGTACAAATTGTATAAACAATGCAAACACGATGTGACATTTATTAGGAGTGCATATATAATCCCAACTATTTTGGTAGGTAGAAAAAGTGTGGACTTTTGGTAAACATTTTTCAATCGTCATTTCAAGTTATTCGCTTTTTTACATTGCTAGAAATTTCAAACACTAAAATGGAATAAGTAAATATTTAGATTTTAAGATTAAGCTAGAATAAAGATCTAAATTGAAAAAAAAAATCACAATTGACCTTTTAAAAATAGAAAATTTAAATTTGAATAAAAGAAAATAATACTAAATCATAAATTGGTAACATAATTGTGACAAACAAATTGGAAAAAGGACAAAATGAAATTTTAGAGAAAATAAATAAAAAATGACTGATTTTTTTTATCTAATTTCGGTACATTTGTAGAGTATTCGTAATTAATATTTCGTGCTTAAAAATATTTAGTTTGGAAATTTTTAAAAATATTTTTACATCTTCAAAAAATTGAGAGTTGATAGTTGGGATTAATAAGAAAAGGACAACTATAGTTGAGATTATTTAAAGCTTACACATAGTTCACATTTAAAAATGACCTGCTATACCAGGTTGTAACAGGTTAGGGACCATTTTTGGAAAATGGTCCCTATAATTGGGATCACCCAGGAATAATCGATAGGTGGGATTAGAATTTTCAATTTTTCCATTAGAGTACACAATACATTTTACATGATTCATTTGAATAAAATTGTGAATTATACAATATTTTTACCGCCAACTCATTTAGTTTTGTTTGAATATTTTATTTGATATTATAAATGTTAATCAACTATAAATTTATTTTTTGTGAGAGTTGAATCTTTTTTCTAGTAATTGAATACAATACTAGAAAAACAGCTTACACTGACACTTGTTCAGTGACACTATGATGTCACTAATACGCTAATGACACTTGTATATCAGTGACTAGTGATATTATTACATTAACAAATAACAGTGACACTTTAACTTAAATTATTATTTAATTTTAGCTTTTAAAAAAATTATAAACCTAATATTTCTTTCTATGAGTACATCTTCCTCCTACGCTCCCCACTTCTCTCATTCACTTCACGAAATCCCAAGAGCGAGCAATACACGCCGATTGCTACCGACGGTGAAAATGGTGGTTTCTGCGGAGTAAGGGTAGGCCACGGAGGAGGTTAGCCTTCGATGGGCAACTGGCTGAGTTTTGAGATACACCTCTCCTGAGCTCCAAGTCGCCATTAATGGTGAAAATCAAGGAAGTCTCACTCGGTGGATCCTTCAGGTCGCGTCGGAAGAGAGATGAAGTCCTGAGCAGAGATGGGTACGACGGTGAGTGAGTTCTGTGGCAGCGGTGAGTGCTCTCGAGCCGGCGGGAGCAATGTTGGGTCCTAAGCAAGGGCCGCAGGGCAATAGTACCTTGAACACTATGGGGAGCTTCATCGGGTGAAGTGGGCTTTAACAGGTGGTCCAGATTTGGGCAATTTCAAATTTGAATGCCTAGATCCCTTTCTTCCTCCCCTTTTTCGAGTATTAGTTTATTGCGCTTTTAGGATGTTTTTACTTGGACTGTAATTTGCTGGTGTGGTCCGTACTGGTCTGGTTTGTTTTCTTTGTATTTTTATAACTATCGAAGTCTGGTCTGATCTGGTCTGGTCTGGAACGAATTACAGTCCAAGTAAAAGCATCCTTATTATATATTCTTAGAGAGCTAGACATTCTTTTCTTGTTATTGGTTTATCAAGTTGTAACTTCCCTTTCAGGTAATAATCGTTGTCGTACATTTTGTTTCATTTTTATGTACAACATTGCTGAAATTTTATCACATCTTTGAACTTTATACACAACATGATTTTTTTGAAGACAATGTATTTTGAGGTTAGATTTTGTTTCATTGATTTCAGGTTACAAGTTATGACAATTTGTTTCAGAAGAAACAAAAGTCTAGGCACAATTATTTTTAGCATGCAAGCTGGATTATTACTTTTTTATAGTTAATTTAGTTATTTTAGTTAGATGCGTTAAGAATTGTATAACTTTGATAAGTTATTGATGTTGTAATTTTAGAATATTTTTTATGACAATTTGATTTAATATGAATATTTATATTTAATATTTTAATTATTATGGAGTGATTTATTAATATCAGTATTTGCATTTATTATTATGAGATGGTAGATTGTGATCTTATTACTAATGAATCAACGTTGTATGGCGCGAACACACTGTATAGGTGTATATTGATGTATCATACACTTTTATGATACCATGGTGTCAAAAAGTTTAAGGATACTATTTTATCATCAATCTTTGTGTTAACTTATTGTCGTTAAGTTTTATGATATGAAAGTGTCATTATTTAGTGACACTTTTTCTATGACACTAAATTTAGTGTCAAAATTCCCGACCTTCTATGACACTTATCAAGTGCGAGTAAAACTTTCTTTGACACTAATTTTGTATCACTATAGACTGTTTTTCTAGTAGTGATAGATGCTAGACGTTTTCATGTCATCACTCTTAATAAGATAAATCAGCTGTTAATTTATGATATTTTATTATTTTCTTTTCTATCTTTTATTTTACTTTAATTTACATTTTATTTAAATAGTAAATACAAGAATATGTGATGGCCTACTATTTTCATTTCCTAATTCTAAAATATAGAGTTTGATCAAATAAAATATAAAACATATGAAACTAAATCAAATTGAACTAAATTGAACACATTATATTTCACTTTGGTAAACCGAAGCGAAATCAAACCGAACCGAAATCGAACCAAAAGCAAACCGAAATGGAAATGGTTTTAGTTTGGTACAATATCTCCCAAATCGAATAAATTGAAACCGGACCAAAACTGATGAAAACTGAAATCGTAAATCGAATTACCCACCCCCACGAGCATACAAGTATTGTTTCAGAACCACGGGGTAATTTTCCATCATTAATTACTCTGCAATTAGATGACCCAATTAAAAAAATGCACTTGTATACGTCGCAATTTATACCGTGGGATCGGCCCACCATGAGCATGGTGTGCCGATCCCAATACTACGCCGTTTTATTAATTAAAAAGGGAGCGCAGATGAACTCCGGCGGCCGTCACCTGCTCAAATCGCAATCGCCTCCCTTTGGTTGTCGACGCCTTGCGCTGCTCGTCACTAGCCATGGACAGACCATCGCTCATCACCGATAGAGATCTGCTGCCCTGTACTTGTCGCTCGCCACCTCCATCGCCAAGCAGAAGAAGGAAGGATCTTTCTTGGGGTGGAGATAGCGTTTGGCTTAGGCAGTTAGGTGGTCTCTTGTGTCGGGTCACCTCGGTTGATGGGAGGAACGAAGCTTTTTGAAGGGATAATAGAGTATGGGGGCTGTTTAAGAGAGTTACATTTCAATAGACTAAAGTTGCATTTTTCCAAGTTACATCTGATATGTTTTCCAAGTTACATTTCAATTTAAACAGTTTACATTTTAACGAGTTACATTCGAATATGTGTAATTTACATCTTGATTAACCTGAAGTTACATGTTGATTCACGCGATTTACATCTCATATAACTCTGGGAGCATGATGCTCACCCTGCACCGCTCCCACGGTATAACGCCTGGTATACGTCGGTTTACACGCCAAGTATATTTTGTTTGTGTTCAGATAATTTATTTTCATTTTAGTAAAGAAAACTATGCGTCTGTGACCTCGAACTGTTAGTGCACATACAATTAACTTTTTCGGAGTTATAGACATACAATTCCCTTTATTAAAATGAAAATCAATTATTAGATTTTGCTTGTAACAGTTTTTATTAAAAAATTGATTTCGTTGGCAGGTTGGTAATTTGTTATGGATGGTCACACAGATCACCACCTTAAAAGAAATTATGTGCTATCGCGTACCTAAGTTGGTCCCTGCGTCGATATTATCTATGCACTTATTCAATAAAATAATGTTATTATGTAACACAAATATGCAAATAAAATAAAAAATAATAAATTGGACGTTTATAGTTGTAGTATATATAACCCCACCCAAACCTGCTAGTTTCCCTCATCTTTAGCGTGGCGTCTGTGTTATCAGAAAAACAGATCAAACATTTTCAAAGCTCTCAAGAAGCTCCAAAAATATGACTTTAAAGGTGATTTTATGTTTCCTGTAATGAGCCAATTCATATATCATACCATCTGCAATATAAATTCGATGTTAATGTTTTGTTCTCTCTTCTTGCATTGATTTAATAGGATTTCACTTTTCAAATTGATGGTAGATCTTGGTTAGATGATGAGGACAATGGCTTTTTTCATAGTCTCAATGTTGGATAATGTTCCAATGTTTTGACTTTTTTACAATTTGTCGCTGACTTTGCTGAATTTCGCTATTTTGGGTTGTTTTCTTTTGGTTGTGATGGTAATAATTTCAGAGATAAATACAAATAATTGATAAAAGAAAGATTTGCTAAACCCTCATAAAACTCGAGGGTTAAAAAACGAAATAATCTGTTGCTGCTGCTATATCTTTTCCTTTCATGATTGATTACTGTGCATTTGTTCATGCATACCTATGACCTATGTAGTACGGAAACTCTAGGGAAAGAGTATGTTTTCATTAGGGAAACTCTACAAATTCTTATGAAACTCTCCAAACAAGCGTTTTTTGAGCAAAAATTGACATTTCTTGTTTCCCTTTTCCTCATTATTTTCGCGTTTTTTTTTGAAAGTATTTTTAATTATAGACAGTTTAATTCCATTTGCTTTTTTGGCATCTTAATTAGAACCAGGTTCCATAATCTATGATGTGTCAATGTGCAAAAGCAAACCCTTTAATAGTAGCAATAATTTAGGCATCTCACAGAAAATGCTGGCTTCTGCCAGATTGAATCACTTTGCAGAAAAAGCTTGTCTTTCCAAGTCACCCTTAGTATCTTTTCTTTGGAGCTAAGGCGTGGGATATTCTACTACCTTCGTGCCCTTAAGATTGGGACATTAAGACTTGGACATAGGAGAGTGCTGGATTTATTAAGGAAAATGGAGTTTTATGAATGTTATAGAATTGGTAAAGTGTCAATAAAGTAAGAATGAATTGCAACAACTCAAATATTACTACCTCTCTAACATTCACATCTTCCCACTTTGAAAGTGAAAGGAGATATAAATTATTGATGGTATGACAAAGATAGGGAGATAGATGGAATATTAATCTAGTGTAGCATTAAGCTCACAAACTTTCACCCTAACCCCTGGCACACCACCAATCGACGGTATCATGTGCTAGACTAGAATTTGCACTACAGATAGCGGCATACAGGACCCCAAAATTTCTGAATTAGGGGTTAGCCAGAATAAAAATCATTCATAGAAATTTTCAGAGGAAAAATTGCATACATGAAAATGTTTTTACTGAACATGGGGTATGTCCGAACGGCCCAGACTACTGATATGGACACGATTAGAACTGCCAGGCCCAGTTTATCTTATGGTGGCTTAGTATTATTCTGGTGGTAGATTCTTAATTAATTATAGGCTCCTTAGATTTGGAACCACTTCTTGTTTGATTGGTCCTTGTTTACACTTTTTGATGGACTGTCATGATGTCTAAAATGCGTGTGTGATTTCATAAGTGCGGAAAATATTTACCAAAGTCATTATCTTAAGGAGTGTTTGAAAGTTCCTTTTTAACCTGTAATGATCTTTTTGTAACACTTTTTTAAAGTTCTAAATGAATACCCTGCTAGCTTTTAAAGCCTCTTTGGATTGTGGCTTTAGAACTGTTAAACTTTCAAACATTCAGTGAATCTTTGATAGCAATCTCTCTGAGTTCTTTTAAAGTCCACACTGGTTGTGAGATTTAACACACACAATCAATTAAAGCACTATAAAGGGCTGTTTGAAGTTCAAATATGTTTCCTGCTTGATGTTAAATTCCACTATACTAAACTTGAGCTTCAAACTATGTTCTTCAGGAAGAATTTGAAAAGCATGCTGCGAAAGCTAAGACCTTGCCTGATAATATTTCCAATGAAGACAAGCTCACTCTCTATGGACATTATAAACAGGCAACGGTTGGAAAAGTGAACACTGGTGATAACTTTGTGTCAACAACTTTTTTGTGCGTTTGAGGGGTTTGACTGTTTGGAACTACTTTATGATCCTTAACTGTCATTTTCCCTTTCACTTTATTTTAATTAACAGATCGTCCGGGTATATTCAATATGAGGGAAAGAGCAAAGTGGGATGCATGGAAGGCTGTTGAAGGTACAGTATATGTAGTCATGGATGTGAAGTTTCCCTTAGTCAACAAATTAAGAGTTTTTAACACGTTTAGTCCTATGACAACTTGTTAAGATTCAAAGATCACAATAGTCAAAGTTATTGATACGAAATTACAAAGTACTCTCTCCATCCCAATATGGCGGTCTAGTAATTCCCAATTGGGCTGTCCCAGAATGATAGTCATGTTACCGTTTTTTGTAAAGAAACTAAAGTAGATTGCCATTTATGTACTCCATTTTTTAATAAAGAGTAAGGATTAAACAGTAAAATAAAGCAAGAGTATATGGGCCATTGTAACACACTTTCTTGATATTTGAACCCAAAAAGTATAGGACAATGTATAACTTTTAAAGAGAGAATAAGTTTTTTAAGGAGAAAGCCATTAATTTTGTATAACTTTTACTTTTTATGCAGCAAAATCCCAGGAGGATGCTATGAAGGATTATATCGAAAAGGTGGCACAGCTAGTGGAGGAAACAACAAAATCATCTTGATGACATGAATTGTGTCTACTCAATAAGTGAAACCTCTTCGTCAAATGTTGTTAGACAATGTACTCCTTTAGCATGCTCCAGTTTCCGTACTTGTTGCCTTGTCTAAAATTTCAATGTAATAATGGTAAAACGTATATATGCATAAACATGTCATCAAACTGGTTTGGTATTTTTTATGGGCAGAATTGAGTGGATTATTACTTCGGTTTATATATCTGATTGAACTATGTGGTTGAGGATTTTAATGTGGCAAGATTAAAATGCATCTGATAGTGTTTATTGATGGGAAAATTTTACAAATAGGACCTAAACATACTAAATTTCCCAAATTAGGATTACATCTCAGCATAAGACTTAACTGCACTTGCTTTGACCATAATGCTCTTAAATTTTAAGTGTCTCGCTAATTGAGAACGGAGCAATACTGGCAAGTGTCGCCCTACTTTTTCTTATCTTCTTTTTAATAGACTTAATACTTGGTTCAACCCCTCAATCATACTATTACTCGTTCTGATCTTCCTTTTTATTGGAATATTCTTCACTATGAAAAGAGGTGGATAATTCATGTGCTTATGAAAAGTGTTTGAAGAAAAAAATTGAAAATAAGAAAAATCATATCAATATGTTACATAACTTTCCACAAGAAGATGATAGCTATGTGATCATATTGGATTGATATTTAATATAAATCACAAATCCTAAAAGATAGTACATTGGAAACTTGCAAATACTAGACAATGCATAGATAATAAGTACTAATTAAACAGACAATAAGTTCTGATAATAGCTCAATAACAAATAATACATAGACAATAAGTAGTCATTATACAGACAATAAGTTTTGATAATAGCCCAAGTAACGTAAAACTGGGAGGATATTGAACTCAATTTCAGGGGACCAAGGGGAATAGGGGAGGAGTCACTGAAATCTTGCCATATTGCGATTTTGTCATATTCAATACCAGTTTAAACAAAAGCAATTTTGCCATATTGCGTTTGAGATTGTACATGATTTTGCCATTAACTTGGCAGAATCTAAGCCATCCTCCAAAAAAGTGGAGAATCTGAATTTGTTTAAGAACATGGAAATCAAAATCGAAAATATGAAATAGAAGTTCGAAATTGGTAAAATCAATGTCCAAACTCAGAAAAGAAGAAGAAAAAGAAGAAGATGAGAAGGAGGAAGACGAAGAGGAGGAGGAGGAGGAGGAAGAAGAAGAAATCTCTATGGCAGTGGCGTTTGGTGAAGTCGGCAGCAGCGTGAAGTCGAAACCAAAAGATCTGGTGCGTCGGCGACGGAGACGTCGATCGATCTGAATTGTGGGAAGAGGAGTCGCCGCTGATATCAACGCTAAAATCAAGATGCGATGACACTAGACAGATAGAGGAGTCACTGAAATCTACTACGAGTAATATAAAGGGAAGGGTAAAAATGGAAGACAAGAATAAAGTTTCCTTAAACGGTGCTAAATAGATCCTACGCATGGGAAAAACATACCTCAATCCTACTTTTGTAAAGTTTCTTTGATTTGATCCTATGGAGAGCAATTTTCTCTTTATGGATTGATCCAAGGGAAAAACATACAATGCGCGCCATGTGATAACAGTGTCGTGATATTCCCAGAACATGTACGTACATATACATGTGATACAAATGTGATTATCCCTCCAAGACTGAGAGATGAAACATATCACTGATATCAAACGTCATGATATCAATAATACATATCACGACTTTGAGTCAAAGATAAAGAAAAAAAAATGACCAAAAGTGAAACGGTCAACCCTTAAACCAACAAACAAATAACACTAGTGCCTAATATATATAGGAGCTTGTATTTTTTTATATATAGGAGCTTGTATTTGATATTTATACGCTTACATTCAGTTTTTTGCTTTAACATTTTCCCTCACTTCTAATATTGTATTCTATGATTTAGCCCATGTGTATGTTAAACATAGTTGGTCAAATTCTTGTAACCAAAAGTCATAAAGAAATTAATTTTGTGTTGGGATTCTATTACGTGTGGCCCCACTAATAAATAGATTTAAAATGAAAAATTATACTTTTAATCCACAAATGTTAGTTTATTGCAAAGTTGATTTTTTAACAAATCCACATCTTCATTGTGTAGTTTTTCCAACTGAAGTCTAATGATAGAATTGGAATTCAACATTCCTAAAGAGTTCGATCCTCTTGTTCCTTTATGATGGAGGATGTTGGTCGTGAAAAAATCTCCATAGATGAGTGTAGTTGCAAATCAATACTCCATTGTGCGTCAATTGGTCATTGGCCATAGTTTGCTCCAGGTTGCAAAAATGCAAACACAATATCTTTCTATGTGAAGTGTTCCTCAAATGTGGAAGGTGACTTTGAGATATTGGACCTTGCTTGTCCTAGAAATATAAGCCATAGGACAAATAGATGCATAAGTGGGTGTAAAAATCCCTCCTAAGGTTGAGATTTGAGAACTTGGTTTCATCTCCCTACAGCATCGCCATAAAAGAACTTTGCGCACGAAGTAGCTGTCGTTTGATTTTGATCTAAGAAGCAATAAAAGATATTGATGGCTTTATTCATAGCTTGGGGCTTTATTCACTTTGTTCATAGCTTGTTTATGGCTTTATGACATAGAATGATAGAAGATGCCATACTCCTTGTCCCTCTGGACCTATTCACCTCACTAACCCCCTGTTGTTGGATATTTAGAGTCAGTTGGATATTTAGTCAGCCATAGGCCATAGGCACTCGGTTCCAGGCCTCACTTCCCCCAAAAAAGCCCGCTCAAGCCTGGCCCGGTACCCGGCCCGGAACCGGTCCAACCCTAGGTGGAAGAAGCTTCGCTAATAAAGTATTCCCTACTCATTGAGTTTTGTAGTGCTTCAATGCTTGCAAATGGGCCTTTCATTTATAAGAAGCTAAATGGTGTTCGGCTCAAGTCAAATAGATGATGTGCAGGTTAGGGAGCATTTGTAAAGGGAGATGCAGATAGCGGGAACGGACTCTATGTGTTGTCTTCAGGAACAAGGGAAAATGTGACTGGAGAGCTATCATGGTGAGAAGTGAGAACCACATATGGGTGTGGCTTATGTGCTCTGCCTGAATCGGACGAGCACAGCTAATACAGTGAGTCAAATTGGACCTAAAACTCATTTGTAGCACAGCTAAGTGAACCGCTTTCAAGTTTCCCATTGGTGATTAGAGTAAGCTTCAACCATTTCAATACAAAACCTAATGAATGCTACCATCTTAGTCTTAGCTTAACAACATTATAGTATAGGACAACAGATGACCTTCTGTGGTACTACCACTGTACCAGTCGTCAGTCAACATGAAAACCATAAATGCCACGAACAAAAGCATCATTTGTACGGTTCCATCTCTTGTATTACTAGTTTTGGTCACCAATTGGGATGGAACATAGACATTCTCTCCAAAAGCCTATTGGTTAATTTAAGCTAGCTATTTACCACTTGATCACCGCTTGAGAGAACTTAGCAAAAGTGGCAACTGGAAACGCTATATAATTTAGTGAAACCAGTGATTCTAGATAGAATGAGGCTAATTTACATATCATCATCACTATTGCACAAAAGGGTACCTAGACAGGTAATAGTCACGCGCATGCGAAGCACCATCTCTTGCTAGGATGCCTTCAAGATCCCCGATAATTCTTGCAAGCCATATTTCTAGATTTCTTTGAATTTCCCTGAAGTTATTTCTAATCGAGTCAAAGGTTCGCTTTGTAGCTAATTTAGGTTGGTCCTCAAGTTTATCCCCGCAACAACCCTTTGCTATTTCTGTTTGTAGCACCAACAGCTTCTGGCCTGTTTCAGATGCCCGCTGCTGAAGCCTGAACGCTTCAAGCAAATACTCTGTTTGTCTCTGTGTTCGAAACTCGGAAGCCAGTGTTGGATCGCTGGGATCACTAGCCTGCTGTCAGAAAGATCCATACTGCCTCAGAAACATCTTAGCATAGTAGCACACATGCATACAAATATTGTGGTATGGAGCAGGAAACAGTGAACAACAAAAACAATTCATTCTATTTCTTATTTCCTACTCCTAATATGCATTTCATTATTTTACAACAAAAACATAACTACAATGACATATACTAGTTTTCTTTATTTCCAAAAAACATCAATGCATAAAATATTAAGACTCAATATTAAATCCAAAATGGGATCTAACATTTCTATAAGATGGCTCATTAAAGCATACTAATCGTGAAGTACATGAGCATTTTGACATATTGTTGAGGTTACTAAAATCGAATTAATTGTTGGAGCTCAGAACTGGCCTGTGTTTTCACGGTTTAGGAGCAATGCTATATATTGGGCTTACTGTATTAAAAAACATACAGCTTAGTTTTTAATGTTTAAACTAAAGTATAATGCATGGATGGCCAAAGACAAGGCATGTAATAATTATAAAATTTAAGACAACACTTTTAGGGCTCTACTTAACTTCTTTCACTATTCTCTTATTCATTACTCACATTTCTTTCCAATCATTTCTTTTGCTCATGATGCTCTTCTTAATGAAAAAACAAAGTCTACTAAAAGTCAAGGTCTCAAAGATAGCAAAATTGGCCCTAGAAGCCCTTATTATATTTCAAATTTAGGGCTATTGCCTTGCTTGATCGACTCCCATATGCCCAGCTGTGTTGGAGATATAAGGCTTTGATACCATATTATCTTTTGGAGTTCATCTGATTAAAATGTAAAAAATAGATACATATTTGTATTTGGGTGAAGTGGGTTGACTTAACACTCAATACCCCTTACTCTAGTGGCCTAGCATTTTTAGAGCCATTGTCATTTGAATCCAATTCTCTAGCAGCAAAGGATTATTGTGCTACATATTTGGGTTATGGAGTAATGATGTTCAAAAAATGTAGACTTAGCATACATATCATTAGGCATACCATTCTTCTACAGAGGTCGTCAATTTTTTCAGAAAGTGCTTGATATCTCTTAGTCTGCTTTCGCATGAACAACGGTACCTTCGATACATCTGTCTTTCCAACTCTTTCCACAATGACCAGTTCTTGTTCAATTAGTTTTAATTTTGAAGAAACACCAGTTGATTCCCCGTCTACTTTCCAAGGTGCCTCTCTTCTGCATATGAAATATTAGTCACCCATGCATAAACTTTTTTTGTTTGGCACATAGTCATTGGCGTAGCTAGGGGGTCAGCAATAAGGCCCCCCCCGCCCACCCCCAAATGTGGCATACTAATTTGCTCTATTGTTAGAGTCTCACATCATGCAGATAAAAAGAGAAAGATGGGTTGATAAGATATTAGGCTGAACTGCTGAACTAGCAAACCAATTAAATTCAATCTTTTAGTGTGGTTTGATTCAAGTATCTTAAGACCTAATTGTGCTGACTCTGACCAAACCATGAATTCTATCATCAACCTAGTAGTCTGGATCTCAACACCTCCACCATAAAAAAACTGACTAGCCAATAGGTTTAGTGTGATTTAGACAATTGCCTTGTTTACTATAAAAAGTTAAATGAATGAGTTATTTTTACTACACAGTAAATTCATATTTAGGGGAGTTTAACCCACACAACTTTATGTAGATTGTTAACAAGAGGTGTAGTTTACCTTGCCACAAAATGCTTTAAGTGATACAATGATTCGTTAGTATCATGCTTCATATCCTGCAACAAGCCAAATAACTATATTTCAGAAAACAACTTTAGCAAAGTGGCAACAACTCAGAGCCTTAATCACATATCAGTGGGGCCAGATTGATAAATCAGGGGAACGGGAAATATTTTTTATAGTGCCTTGATCCGTGAAAGCTCTGATTTGTATTATCAACACCTTATACTCCCCTAACTACTGTGTGAACCGTGTGTTAGTCCTCTGTCTTGCTTGACCACATCAATGAAGGAGGCTAACACAAAAGCACAAGGACCGCTAAAACACGGCAGGTATGATAAATACACATCGACTAAAGAGTGATTACTCTGATATAGGAACAGTGTAAATGGACAGTCATCAAGTTGACCAAATTTAAGGGATAGTTATCACTGCACCTAGCAAGAGGGAAATCAGCCTTTAATCGACATTGAAGGAAAGATGATCACGTAAATAAATACAGACCATTTTGTATGAGTGAATTTGACTGAAATGGACTAACTTTCTAACTCAGCGTAAAACTAATTGATACTCCCTCCGTTCCTAAAAATTCTTCCCGGTTTGACTTGGCACGCTTATTAAGAAAGTGGAATAAAGTGGAAATGTATGGTTGTGGTTGTGTAAGAAAAAGGTAAAATGAATGTGAGCCACACAAATTGTCCAAAATGGGAAAGTGGGAAGTATTTTTGGGAACAGCTCAAAAAGGAAAGTGGGAAGTATTTTTGGGAACGGAGGGAGTATATATTTTCCTAATAATTCAGAACTATGTAAAATTGACATTTTCATTCAATTCCCCGACTTCAGAAAAGAAAATACATATGCACAATTTTTTTCATCATTAACCAATTCAACCTATGCAATTGTCGACGCGATTTTCACTATGGGTCATTCGGAAACTGTACTTTAGTACATGGGTAAGACTGCGTACATCCGACCCCCCCTTATCCAACCGTAGGCGGGAGCCTTTGCGGCACTGGAGTGATGATGATGATGATGATTAACCAATTCAACCTATGCAGTTAACCAAATTAGTGTTTGGTAAAAACTAAAAACAAAACCCGATAAGCTCAACCATGGAGTCCCCGAACAGTCAATAAGTATACTAGTATCCCTCATGACTTTTCCTGGTGAGAATCACCTTATTAGAGTAACTATTGGAAGGACAACAAGGTACCATGGAGGTTGAAAATGGTGCAGGAAGAAATTTGCCTAACAAACATTTGGTTAGAGAGTTAGACTGTTAGAGTGGTCCAGGCAACTCTACAGTAGTAAAATGTACTCCCTCCGGTTCTCAAACAACTTTCCACTTTCCTTTTCGGGAAGTCCCGAAATTAACTTCACACTTCTTATTTCCTTATTTGGCAAATTATCTACACCAAAACAGTGCAAAACAGTGTCAAACAGTGCCAAACAGTGCCAAACAGTGCACTCCAAATAAATCTGTGTGAAGTCAAACTGTGAAGCTCTTTGAGAACCGGAGGGAGTATATACTTAAAACTATGGCTTGAACTTGAAAAACACTACACGTCTACACCCAAACCCTCTACCTAGTACCGAAATACGGATGAACACAAACAAACCAATCAAAACCGAACCAACATAAATCGAAACTGGCGAATCCATAAGCTGTTCGGTTCACGGTTTGAGGACTATACATAAAAACCCAATTGAACCAACCGAAACATGCCAAACCAGCCAAAGCTGACACGAGCCCGGTGAAAAACCGAAACAGATCAGAGTCCAGAGTATTCCCTTAGTTTCTGGGTTTTACAATTCTCAAAACTGAACTGACCAAAACCATACAGACAAAACTGAAAACCAATAAAACCAAAGTCACAAACGCCCCTACCCATCAAAAGAAAAAAATAAAAAAAGAGACCCTCAAAAACGGAAATCAGAGAATCTGATAGAGGAAGCAAGAACAACTGAAATAAGGAGATAACTTCAACGCACAAGCTCAGCAGTGTTCTGTTTTTTTTTTCAGTTAAGTGTGAATACCAGTTTAGTGGAACTTCCACTACAAGTCTACAACAAGCTTCATATTAGAAAACAAAAAAATCATCTTTTTTGAAAGGAAATTTAAAAAAAATACAAACAAGGACATTTACCTGCCAAGGACTAGCTCTTTCAGGCAAAAACTTGGAAGTAGAAGTGAAGAACTCAGGATGGAAGCCATAAGCACCGTTGACTTCCTCCATACTATTGTTGACTCCATCGCCACTCCTTAACAAAAACTCTTCCACCCCCGTCCCTAAATCCATCCCTTCTGCAAACCCACCATCTTTCTCAAACCCTAACCCCCGCAAATCAGAGATTGAATCTACCCCGCCATTCTCACTCCCCATCTCACAAGGAGAACACATGGGAGGACCCCTCTCAGAACGTCTACTACTACTCATGAAGTTCAACATCTCATCTCGCTCACTGATCTCCTTCTTCATATCCTCCAAACTCTCTTTCAGCTCAACCCCAGATTTCTCCAGCTCCTGCACTCTCCCTCTCAGCCTCGCGATCTCCTTCCCCCCTTCTTCGATTTCCTGCAACAGCTTCCTCTCCTCCTGCCGCCAAGCATGGCGGTGGCTCGCGAAGATCTCCACAACCCTCGCATTGGCCTTCGAGTCCTCTTTTCTTCTCGAAATGAGCTGTTTGAGCTGCTCCTCTGTGTCTATGAGCTGGAAAGTCAGCTCTTTGTTGCGAGTTTGGAGTCTTGAAACCAGAGAGAATGCTTGTCTGGGTAAGTGGCCAAGAAAGAGTGCGAAACTTAGGCCTAAGTAAGAAGAGAAGAGCTTCTCGAAGACATTTTGAGTTTGTGCATAGGGCTCTTGGTCGTATTCTTGAGCCGCCATTACCGAGGACTTCCTGCTCTAGTTGTCTGAGCTTTAGGAATGGCTTTTTCTGGTGGTAGCCTTTTTAGTGATTTGGCTTTTCAGCTTTGTCATATTAGAACGACGCAGATTTGAATGAGACAAATAAAATTTGTACATCGAAAAAAATATTAAACATGAGTGTGTAAGAGTGTTTATCAAAATGAGTGTGTAAGAGTGTGTATCAAAAGTGTATCGATAGATTTTTTCACCGATTATCCATAAATTTTCAAAGGCACCATAGCATGATCCACCCTGGAGTAATTTTAATATTTACCTTTTGTGTGACCATTCACGTGACATTAAGAGTTTGAGACTACCCACATCTTGAACGAGACCTCTTCCCAAATTATTTCCTATAAATATATTGTTATTGAAATATAATGAACTAGTTCATTTCTTAATATTCATGATTAACAAGTTGTTATTGGCATTATCAAGATAATTCATAAAACACAATTATAATTTATAAATGTTGATTATGTGGCTAATATGAATCCTATCATCTTGTGTTAATCACTTGTTTAGTTTATAAATAGAGACTTTCTTTCATGGTAAACACATCATTCAAAACACTTATCTTAAAAGCATACTTAATACTCTGTATAAATTATCTCTTCTTCTGCTTATTTTCTTTCCTTTCATAACAAGTGTGTCTTTTTCATTTGTGACTCACATCCTTTAAACATAATTTTTAGGATAATTAGATTACTATATTAGTCTATAAATTATTTTAACAACTTCTATTA
Organism: Cuscuta europaea; assembly: GCA_945859875.1. NCBI lineage: Eukaryota > Viridiplantae > Streptophyta > Magnoliopsida > Solanales > Convolvulaceae > Cuscuta > Cuscuta europaea. Next base: position 17,624,332 of record CAMAPE010000013.1, on the reverse strand, counting down.
AAAACATTAACTTATCAACTAGGTAATTCACGAATTAGCATAGACGGAACCTGAATTTCACTAGAGGGCGGCCAAAACAAAAACGTATAAATACATAAACATATTTTAGTAAAATCAGTGATTACTTTGAAATACTCGAGACCTTATAGGAAAATGAAAAACTACAATGTGAGATGTTTAATTTTTCGAAATCATTAGGTTACTACATATTTGTATAATGTTTAGGACAAGAAAATAAATACTATGATTTTTTTTGTTTGGTTTGGCATCACATATCTCAAAGGGAACTAAATATGAAACTAAATATGATTAATGTTATTAAATTTGTTTGCACACTTAATTATATTACTCTTTAATTATACAAATAGACATATAAGACTAAATTCATCCCATGTCAAAGTTAATTCATTGGATTTGATGAAATTTATTTCTCCCACATATTTATATATAGTGTTAAATCATTTTCCCCAAAATTTTCCAAGCTTAATAGGGTCTTATCAATTGAATAATTTTAATCTATAAAAAAGTAATAAAATGATAAATTTAAAATCTATAGATGTATATATCAATCATGACTAATAGTATTCACTTTAAAAGAAAATATTATAATAAATATATTAACATTTAATTTTTTTACTTATAAGTGTGTTTTACATTTAGCTAATTAATACTAAAAATTTGAAAAATGGGGGGAGGCTCCCTACCCCAAAGGGAATCGGTTATAGATTAATATATAAGGTTAATTTCTAAGATTTAAGTTCTTGTTAATTCATGAAGAAAAATCAAGTTAAAAAATAAATAAAAACTATGTAATTTGATTACAAGTATATAAAATGTATTGATATAAATTTTTACTTTTGAAAAATGACTATAGAAATATTTAATAAAATAGATTTGTGAAATTGATGATCGACACAAATATTATAAACTAATAATTCTAATTATGATCACTTACTAAAATTAATTTCACGACTTTATTATGTATCAAAGAAGATGATAGTAGCTCATAATAGACGAGAAGTCGGAAATGTCATTTGATAGTGAAATTAAAACTCGAGTATAGGCTTTGTTTGGCTTTTGGCATTTCAGCCAAAACGCCAACATGAATTGTACTAAAAATGCTACAAATCGTAGCGGATTTGGCAAGCGTTCTGACTCAACCGCCAATAACCGAATGAACCCATAATCGCCAATAATGTTGGTATCTTTGTCTTATCTTTTCGTTGTAATCTGCATGATTCACATGCCCCTTCATCCAAATAAAAGTTACAATGTCATATTTATGTTTTGTTTAGCTACACAATGGTGTTTGATGGGAAATTTAAAACATTGGTTTTAGACTTTTTTTTTTGAAAATAAACCAACAAATATTATTAACCATAAATGTCCTTCACAAGAAGGTCGCTAATACAGGTAGGTGGTATATCAACAACTCTATTCATTGATCATTGCACATACTAGGCAGAAATATTAGCACCTAATGCTATCATGTGTCTAATATCATCAGCTAACAATGCTACATAAGAGCATCCTCCCGACCCCTGCACTCTTTGAACAACCAGCAAAGCGTCTAACTCAACAAACACATGGCTCCACCCTTGTGTAGCCCACTCCACTGCCTCTCCAATAGCTAGGTACTCGGTAGTCGTTGCTTGCATGAATCCAACAAAACTCTTCCTTATTCCCGCAATAAAACGTCATTCACCATCTCTAGCGACTAAACCAATACCCCTCCTCATCCCACTTTGGCCCAGGACTCCATCCACATTTATTTAATGTATCCTCTCTTCGGCTTGCTCCACTTCTTTTGCTCTCTAAACTGGGCCGCCCTTACCTGTTTGGTATGAACTTCCTTCCAGCCATTCAGTACATCCATGCCCACACGCTCAGCCCCTACCAATCCACTTTGTGCTTTTTCCAAACTTTATCATTTTGTATCTTCCACAAGCTCCAACACATCATCACAAACACTCATGCCTCCTCTTTTGTCATTCCTTTTAGAACACTTCCAACCCATTCCGCCACCAAAGAACCGCCTCCTGCCCCTGTCCGCCTATTCCTCCATACTGATCGAGCTACGGAGCAGTTCCGAAGGACGTGGATGGTCGCCACCTGGCTCATCTCACACAACGAACAAATTGAATTCACCGGGACATGCCTTTGCCTGAGTTTATCTTTTGTTGGCAAATTGTCCGTACATGCTTACTAGATTTCAAGACCCCATACACCAGCCCAATTCGGTCGACCCATATCTCTCTTCGTAATCATTCGGTAGCTACTTCGTACAATGTACTCTCCTTTCCGATCATAAATCCACATCCACTCATCCCGTCTCTCTTGTCAGCCGATTGGTATAGCCAAAATAGCTTTCTTGTCTTCCTCCTGGAAAATATCAGAAATAATATCCATATCCCAATTTTCCCCATTTAAAGTCAAAAGAGAGCTTATTGTTATGTCTTCAAGTCCTTGTGGAATACTAGTAATCGGGTGACTACCCTCCACTGTCGGCAGCCACGGGTCCTCCCAAACCCGAACACTATGGCCCCTCCCAATGCGATAACAAGCTCCCTCCCGGACTACCGGTATGGCTTTCGAGATGCTCTTCCATATCAGAGGGATTATTCCCCACTTCAGCCTCCAGAACAGACTGATTTGGAAAATAACGAGCCTTCAATAATCTGCTTACAAGGGCTTCAGGATATTTTAAAATTTTCCAAACATGCATGTTTCCCAAGCATTGCTAAATTAAATTCCCTCAGTTTTCTATAACCCATCCCCACATCCTCTTCGTAACACACAAATCATCCTAATTTTTTCATTTAATACCTTTCTCCTTGCTAACTCTTCCTTGGCGCCAATAAGAATTCATAGTCCTCTCAATTTCCTTGCAAAGATCTAGAGGTATTAAAAAAACATTCATTGCATATTGAGGAATAGCTTGTATAATAGTTTTGAGCAATACCTCCCTCGCTCTAGACAAGAAACAGTTATTGCACCCTTGTATTCTTTGATTAATCCGCTCCTTCATATAACCAAAAATTTCTTTCTTCTTTCTCCAATTAAAGAGGGCAATCCCAGATATCTCCCTCCACCTCTATCCTCTTTAACCTCCAGGACCTCCGTCAAGTAATCCCTATCATCCCATTCCACATTTGCACCGAAGCGAACACTTGATTTTTCAAAGTTAACTAGTTGCCCTGAAATTTGAGCATATCTAGTTAAAATATCATTCATAACATAACACTCCTGTTCACGGGCCCTGAAGAATAAGAAACTATCATCAGCAATAAGCAAGTGGGATATTACCGGAGCATTCTTTACAACACTGTACTCCTTGCACTTTAGAGCTAGCCTCCTTTGCCTGAATCAACTCGCTAAGACCTTCTGCAATAAGAATAAATAAATAAGGGGATAAAGGGTTGCCCTGCCTTATCATTAAGCTTTTTCACTAAATATGTAATTTTTAATTTCGTGCGCTGAATTTTGTAATAATCAATATGAGTAAGACTGAAGTTATTTTTCTGGCCAAATCGACCAAAGTTTACTATAGAGGACAATTTAGCTAAGTTTTCAAATAATTTTTTGTTTAATTTCTTTTAAAAAAATTAGTATAATTTTTTCTTAAGTCAGTTGATTCAAGCAATTCAGTCGTTTCAGCTAGAACTTAATTAATTTCAACAAAATCAGACGATTCGGCCAATTTTAATGTTACCAAACGGGGTTTGACATTGGCTAAATCGGCTGAATCTTCTGAAATTAATGAAATTCCAGATGAAATGGTTGAATTGGTCGGATATATTTAAGAAAAATGTTGCGGATAGAAATCTCTCGTAATAGAAACTTTATATATATTTTTAAATTTTATATATGAAATTTCGGGGGTATTGTTTTATTCCCTAATTAAAAGAAAATTTGTCATTTCAAAATTTAGTGTTATACTTTGACATTATTAAACATTAATATGGTAATAATTCACATTGTTTATAAAATTCTTACTCCCTCCGTCCCGTTGGAATGTTCCCGCTTTCCTTTTTTGGATGTCCCGTTGTAAAGTTCCCATTTCCCTGAATGGAAAGTTATCCTACATCAAAACAGGGTGAAACAGTGCAAAACACTGTCAAACAGTGTCGAAACAGTGCCAAACAGTGTCGAAACAGTGTCAAAACAATAAAATTTACCCCCTGGTAAGTCTATTTCCTTAATATGTGTGTAGGTCAAACCGGGAACATTCCAACGAGACGGAGGGACTAATATATTAGTACAAATGTGAAATTTCAAAGCGGGGTTATTATTTTATTCCCTAATTAAAAGAAAATTTGTCATTTCAAAATTTAGTGTTATACTTTGACATTATTAAACATTAATACGGTAATAATTCACATTGTTTTACTTCTATTAAGGACAATTTTTTTTAATAACTAATTTGACATTGTAGAAAAAATTATCAAAATGGTATAGACTTCAAAACAAGTTGGAGAAAATTTGTATCACTTCTCCTCTATTTCCACGGGTAGGGGTGCACTCAGTCTGGAACTGGGTCCGGTACTGTTTGGGACTGGATTGCGTCCGGAGTTTCCGATATTGGGTCTAGGACCGACCTTGTCCGCCCAAGAGCGGTTCACAGTCCCGATTTACATATTTGGGGATATGAATCGGGGAGTCCGAGACTCGGACTGGCCAATTCTTTTAAAGCTTGAAATTGGGTGAGAATAAAAAAAAAGTAGGGTATCCAGAACTGGGACCAGATGGATTCGGATCCATCCTATCCACGGGTGGATCTAGACCTGTTTGTTGTGGCTTCTGGACCGGCTAGTTCCCACTTCTCGTCTTCTCCCAACCAGGAACAACGACTCTCATTGAATATTTGGATTTCCGATTGGCTGGTTCCAAATTTGCTTTTTGTTTTGTTCTTTTTACGCATTCTTACAATACATTATAAGTTTTTTAACTTATACGGAGTATTACTTAATACAAATATTATTTACTTATACGAATTATGATACACACACTTGATTGAATAAGAATATTACTCCCTCCGTTTCTGAAACAAGTTCCACCTTTCCTTTTCGAGCAGATTCAAAATTAAGTTCCACTTTCAAACATTTCCTTATTTGGCAAATTATCTACATCAAAACAGTGTCAAACAGTGTTCAAACAGTGTCAAACAGTGTTCTGCCAAACAGTGCACTCCACAGTAAAGTCAAATTTATTTTCTTAATATGTGTTAAGTCAAATGTGGAACTTGTTTCAGAAACGGAGGGAGTATAAAAACTTTCTATATGAAATAAATTCTTAAAAGAGATTTATATTGACCACATTCTGGGAAACTTCAATTGGGTTCTAGGGAGCTTTCTGTTACATATTCAGGCAGAGAAAGTTGCAACATACATCACAACCTCTTAAATATCATCAGTACAACATCTGGATTTATAAGTTATGGTAGCTTCAACATCTCGTATTCATGTGAAATATTAAGAGGGGATTCCTTAGAAACCGGTCTGTCTTCTGACCACAGCTCTGAAGTAACTGTCCCACAGCCCCAATGCACCATGCACTTGTATACTTGGTCAATGCTGAACCTGTTCACCAAAGCTAAGCCAAGGCATTTGTCAACAAGCATCCATTCTCCTGCACAAAAGAAAATGTCAACAGGGCAGCCTAGATCCGCTGCAATTTTGTTAACAATAGAAAAGATTCAGAAATGACAGAAAAGCAGAAGTAGATTGTTCAGTTTATCATACCCCAATGCTACAGTAATTGAATAATTTTGTATGAAGAGCCTTCTACTGAGGTAAATGGTTCAAGTCTGTGAAACATAGAGGGTATGTTTCGATCCCCGACAATGCTAGGGAAATAAAAAAAAAGCATGTATAGTTGCTTTCTTATGCTTGTTTTTGCCATTGAAACTCTAAAGTGCAATGGAAAATTGAAAATATAGAGTATTTTCATTAAAATAGCATATTTAAAATGTAGATTTATTTGTGTATCTTTTCTCTTTTTACCTTCAAAAATTCTTTTGTTCCCATATATTCCTCCATGGTTTATCTCCTTGGTATTTTCCACGTTGGAAACAGTCCAGAAAGGACAGAGATTTTTTTAGGAATGCCATTCTTGTGAGGTAATTGTTCAAGTCTTTGAAACATCAAAGTATGTTTGGATCCCCTTCCAAACATCTAGGTAAAGAAAAAATTCTATGGGTAGTTTTTTTCTTAGCTTTGGTTTTACCATAACAACAACTAAGTCTTAGTCCCAAAAGAATTTGAAGCCTTAAACATGAATCAATATATGAAGGGGTAATTCCCCAAATAGGACTAAATGAAATTTATATTGCCAAAAGAGGACCATTACTTAAAAATTCCCTAAATAGGATTAGCTTTCCCATTCTACCCTTGCTTTGTTTTAATACAATTCACATTTCATTAATAATTAACATATAAAAGTAATAACATAACTTTATTTATAATAAAAATGTAGAAAAAAACGAAATACATATTAAATAAAATTAATACAAATAAAAAAATCAAAAAATAAAAATAAAAAATAAAAAAATTAAAAAAAATTAAAAAAATATGCAGGCCTATGCTGCCACCTCAACAACCTCCCATCTTTTAAGTTTTAACACATCCGGTGCTAGTAAAATTAAGTTCAGCTCCCTTTTTCTGAGAGATACCACTGACATCTGGCATACGTCTCACCATTTCTGAAAACAATGGGTTTTATATCTAATGTTTTGAATAGGATATACTTCAGATGAGTGATTTGGAGCAACAGCTCTACCCGTTTTAGTCTTGTACTTCTTTTCACTTGCTAATACCAAACTTGAGACCTCATTCTCTGATGGCATTGCTATTTGCATGGTCTCTCCATTAATACCGCTGACTCAAGCTGAAACAATGACACACAGGAATGAAGCATAAAGGCCGTTCAAAATTGAAAATTTTAAGTACGTATGAGCCAGAGAGTTCACAAGCAATCATACATTAGCACCTTCACCAAGCAATAGAGTACATGTAAGCAGCAGTTTAGCCTTTTCCACAATCCTTCAGTATTGGCCACAGTGGCAGATCTATGATTCAATCTATGGGTGCATTTATTTTCTCTAATTAAAATTTGAAAAGACTATAAATAATTAAACTAAATTTATGCATGTATATTAGCATGTTTTTTAAAATTCTAAGTGTTCATGTGAACACCTTTGAACCAATGTGGCTCTGCCATTGATTGGCCACCTTTAAGGTTACAACTGAAGAAGAAAGTTCAGCAGTGTATGTTGTCAACAGGTACCCACCATTGGTATACTCATATCCATCTCCATCATCTTCATAGAGAGAATCTACAGCTTTACCTGCACCATGGACAACCAATTTGATGATGCTGTTTTTATTTTCCTTGCCAGCTTTCCTTTCCAAGTAATAAATGATGAGTTACTATTATTTTGTGTGTGTAGGGCTCTTTTATGTTCAGTTAAATATTAACTACGCCCAGGAAGGCTACCTTGTTCATCCAGAGCCACGATAAGCAATAAATCATCTGTAGGGTTAGACTCACCAACATGTAGATATGGAAGACCTACAGGAATTACTGATCCACCTCGAAGGTATAAAGCTGGTAAGTCCTACCAATTCCAGATATAGAGCAATAAAAAAGGATGGAAAATATTGTAATAATATGTTAATCTCAAAACAAATTATGTTTCTAGGAATAACTACCGGATGTGAGTCTTCAAAATCAAAACTTAACCATATGTCTTTAGGCAGTTTTCTCTGAACTTGATCCACCTCCTTATCACGCTCATGCTGCTTAAAACAACACAACATTTTGTGGGTACAGTATGGAAAAAATTTGCATCCCATGAATGCATTTGTTCCAGAAACAAAACAAGAAAAGACTGTTGAGAGGAATAGAGGAAGTAAATGAGTATATCAGCAAAAAAGAACCTACACTAGCACATATCCTGCTGATGCCATGAACTAGGGTTGTACTTAAAATGTTCTTGAACAAAGTAAGTCAGTGCCCATAAACATACTCCCTCTTGGCTCCGTCCCAATATAATGTTCATTATTTTCAATATAAACTTCACTTTCAATTCCATTTAAGGAATGAATTGTGTGGTTGACATTTTCTCTTTCCTTTTTAAATATGAAGAGAGGAACAAACAAATGAGTGTATTAGTAAAGAGAATGCACACTACACATATCACGGTTGTGCCTCTTATGTGATTTGAGAAAACAATAAGTTTATCAGCAAAAAAGAATCCACACTACTACACATATCAGGGTTGTACCTCGTATGTGATTGATGCTACATTACTGGTGAAGTTTTATGGAGACCCATATGACTCCCTTATGGAGTCATATGGGTATTGTGGCATATTAATAACCACTCATTTTTTAGTGGAAGACCTTATTAAAAAAATGAGTGGTTATCAATGTGCCACAATACCCCATATGATCGATTCCATAAGCGAGTCATATGGGTCTCCTTAAAATTTTGGGTCATTACTGGCAGCCAGCTAGTTTAGGGAACTACCTTTCTATAGTTTAAGACTAATGTCCTACACAAGAAAAGGCTGAAACTATTGAAAATTAGACTTAGAACCTGAATATAATTGGTGTTCTCCCATAAAGCCTTGGAGAGTCAAAAGACAATGTAACAGGAATATGTAGTGATGCAAGAGAACTAAATGTTTTAAAAAACTTTACTTCATAAAGACATGCACTTTGATGGCACTGATAGTACAAAGAAAAGGAAAACCTTGCATTTACAAGGAGGGGTCCAAGCATGAATGAGTTCTCAAGTTTTCTCAACTCCTGGTCCTTTAAATCTGCATAAGCAATTGAGAATGTTCTATTATATAAGAGTTAAGGTACTAGATGGATTTGCAAGTGCCGCCCCTCTTCCCTGGTTCTGATACTACTATGGCTTTGGCATGAGAAAGTCCCCTATATTCATCTTGAGCATGGGATTGGGCTAGCCTCCAGCACTGCAGTCTCGAATAACTAGTTCTGGGAGATATTGGAGACATAGGCATTCACCCACTACTGGGGTCAGGTTAATATGAAATGCCCAAAGAGATCTGATATGAGCAGAGGTAAGATTTAGCTGAATTGGATCCATGACCCAAATAACGACTTAGCGTCCTATCACAGTCCTACATCAATAAAACTGTAACCAGCAGTTTTCACCAGTTTTTTATTCTGAACCACATCTCTCAATGCCATAGCTTCTTTCCAGCTTCCAGTAGCTACATACATATTTGCTAAGGACACATAGTAACCTATATTCTCTGGTTTTAGAGAAAAGAGAATAGTTGCCACCTTTTTTCCCAGCTTGAGATTTCCATGATAGTTGCAAGCACTTAGAAGAGACCCCCAAACACCTGATTCGGGTTGAGTTGGCATGTCCTTGACAAATTCATAAGCCTCATGTAGCTTTCCTGATCGTCCTAGCATATCAACAATGCAGACATGATGATCTGTTGTGGGCTGGACTCCAAACCTGGGTAGCATATGGTCATAGTACCAGCAGCCTTGGTCGACAAGACCTGAATGGCTGCAAGCTGTTAGCAGGTTAACAAATGTGGCTTTCGTGGGGCTTATTCCACACTTGATGAGCCCAATGAACACTTCAATTGCTTTCTGACCATTGCTGTGTAACCCATATGCGGAAATCATAGAATTCCAAGCCTCGACAGATTTCACAGGGGATTTTTGAAATACTAAAAGAGCAATGTCTAGCCTGCCACAACTGCTATACATATCGACAAGAGCGGAAGAAATAATAGAATTCTTAATGAAACCAAACCTGATGGCATGCCCGTGGATCTGTTTTCCTTGCCTGATTACTCCAACTTGGGTGCAGATTGAGAGAACGGTTGCAAGACTAATCTCATCTGGTTCAAATTCTAAAGTACGGAATAGTTCTATTGCTTCTCTAGCATTACTATTATGTGCTAAAGCAGAAATCATGCAATTCCATGTGCACAAATTACGGTCATGACAAAGGTTAAATACCAAGCTTGCGCTCACACTGTCTGAGAACCTTGCATACATAGTAATTAAGACATTTTGCACACGGACATCTTTACCCGCTGAGGTCTTAAGAGCTAGACCATGAATCAGTTTCCCCTCATGTGCCAATTCAAGACATCCACATGCTGATATGACATTCACAAGAGTAATTGAATCATGGCTGACAAGTGATGTTTGCCTCATCAAATTGAATGCCTCTAAAGCCATTCTGAAGTGCTGGTTCTGCATGCATCCAGAAATTATAGTATTCCAACTATCAACATCCGCAATCATTGAAATTTCCTCTAGCAATTTGAAAGATGTCACTAAATTTGTACATTGGATATACATACACATCAAAGAATTTACTAATAGAATGTAATTCTGAAATCCCAACTTTACATGCAAGCAATGTATTGATTTCCCAAACTGGAGGAACTCAGGGGAATCACAAGAAGACAGAATCCCAAGAAGGGTCGGTAAGCTAACACTTGCATGCTGAGCTAGAAGCTTCTTAAATAAAGCCTGAGCTTCTGTGTTGCACCCATTTTGGGAATATCCCGAGATCATAGTATTCCATGTGATTAAATCCTTATTTGGCATATTTCTAAGTATGTTTTCAGCTTTCTTAACATTACCTCCATTTAAATACATATTTACAAGAGAGTTCATTAATGGTATATTATAGTCCATCCCTCTTCGGAGGATGTAACCATGAACTGCTTTTCCTTCTCTAAGCAACATGAACTTTGCAGTCAGTGAAATAATGGAGACCAGAGTTGTTGTGTCAGGCTTCACAGATCCAATGAATTGCATTTTATGCAGGAGATAAAATGATTCAAAAATCTCTCCATTCAAAGCCAGCCCATTAATCATTGAGTTCCATGTAACCACATCTTTAAACTCCATCTCCTCAAAGACACATTTTGCAGCATCAACATTTCCATATTGAAAGTAGAATGAAATGAGAGAGTTGGAAACAGAAATAGGATGTGTCTCTATGTAGCACAGCTTAACACCTAATCCATGAATTCCTAGGCCACATGTAAGATTCTCCAGAAAAGCAGATGCCGCAATAGCACTAGAAAGGCTCACACTATCTACCTGCTTTACAGTGGAAACCATCTGCTTGAAATATACTAAGGACTTCCTAGGATGATTGTTATAAAAACACCCACTGATAATTGAGTTCCATGAAACTGTATCTTTAAATCCCATTTCTCTGAAAACGATCTCTGATGAGTTCAAATCCATACATTTTGCATAGACACCAATAAGAGCATTGCCTAAAATGGAATCTGACACCATTGCTACTTTCACACACAAAGCATGGACTCCCATAACTTGTCTCAAGTCTTTCAAATTGCACAAGGCTGAAAGAAGTATAACAATACTAGTAGAGTCAAAAGCATTCCCAACTGCAAACATTTCATAAAATAAATTCACAGCGGCCTCAAAGAGATTATTCTCGATGCAAGCAGTCATGATGGCATTCCATAAAACCACATCCTTGTGAAGAACTTCACTAAATAGAGCCAACGATGAGCTAAAACTTTTTTCCCTTGAGTATATCATAAGCAGGGAAGTGACAGCGGATAGATGACTAATTGCACCTAGTTTGATTACCATGGCATGTACTACTATAGCATTAACAATACTGGGGTTCTCTCTAACAAACCTAATGAGCTCATGTACACGACCTATGTTGGAACCTAGGCAATACCGAAGAAACCTTTGTGACATTTTATCAAATGACTGGTAGGCAGAGGAATGGTAAGTGGATGCAGTCAGAACCACAGGCAGAAGGCAATGTGAAATAGAGGGAATGTGCTTGATGCAAGAAAGGGTAAGTGTCAAAATGGGTTTTTGGCAAGAATAGCAAAAATGCAAGCGCAAGGGTGACGCATATTGAGAGATAATTCTTGGTGTTGGGATTCTTGAAAGTGAAAAAGTACATGCTACATTTAAGAACTTTCTCATAAGATCGAGCTAAAATTGACCTCAAGCAAGCCACTTTTTATTTTTAATACTCCGTGTTAATTTTATTTCTCAAATGACAGACAAATTAAACTTTTTTTTTGAATAATCAGACAAATTAAACTTAAAAAAACATCTTGATTATTCACCCACTACAAGATTCTTAACACGTCTAGGCATAACTTTGATTATTGGCATATTGCCCACTTATGTAATTATAAATGTAACCCATAATTACATAAACCTACTTATGTTAATGTGATAAATATGCTTATATGAATAAATAACGTGAGGATGCTATCTCTTTCAGGATTTCAGAGTGTGGCCCCAAAGAAAGCAAAAGCGATGAAAAGAAAGAAAATTAGAAGATAATGGAGAAAGAAGGAAACAAAGTGAGGATGGGATGTAGTTTAAGGGCAGAGACGGATTAGGGGACGGAAAATACTACTCCCTCCCTATCCAAAAATACTTCCAACTTTCCTTCGTCCGTCCCAAAAAGAACTTCTCTTTTTTGGCAAAGAATTTGTGATTCATACCATTTCTCTCTCCTCTGCACAACTCTCCACCACACAATTCCTATTTTCTTAATCCGCGTGCCACTTTATTTTGGAAGTAAATTATGGGACGGAGGTGGTAATATTCAAATAAACAATAGAATAACCTTTTAATTTAGAGAAATGGTCCTAGATAAGAGCTTAAGTTTCTCTATGTAATTAAATAAGACCTTGACTTTTTTAACTCATAAATATGACCTAATTTTAAGAAACTTCCAAAATTGCACACTAGTGTTTTCCGTTATTTTCTTTCACCTTCATCGAACTTCTACATCTCTCAAGTTTGACAGATCTCCCTAGATCTGAAGCGGACGACGAATGAGGCGAGGGACGCCGGAGAAATAGACCTCTTCGTCTCCCTTCTTTTTCTTCGCTGCGCACTCCCATGGTCTCACCCTATTTTTCTCACTGCATAAGCCGGCTCCTTTTTGCAGCGTAGGAGAACCTGCTATGGGAAAATTTTTGCTCAGCTCTTTTGCACGATGGAATTCATGTTTGTTCATGATTTCTGAGTTTTAAATCTGATTCTGGTTGTTTTCTTGGTCGGATTTCGAAGCAAATACCATCTCTAAGCTTGGATTTGGTGCTTCTAAGAATGACGGCCAAAAAAACTCAGAATCGAGATGTTGGTTCGCGGCTTTACTGTTCACTTTCGCAAATTGATTTTTGTTCTTTAATCAAGCTGGTGCAGTAGATTGGGGTTTCTTTTGTTTTGTTTGGGCTATTTAACCGGAGACTGTACCTCTTTAGCTTTCGTGTTGTAGGTAGTACCCTGTCCTCGTCGGTTTTTATCCCACCATGCGATTTGGGGAAAATTTTGATTGCGGTTCTTATGGCCGGCAAGAAACGGGGTAAAGGTGTGGCTACGCCATCTGTGAACACCATGTCTCGGGTTGTTGTTGGTTTCAATGCGTTAGATGGCTTGGACGATAACTTCCCTGCACTACATGGTGGTGGGAAGTCTAGGAAGCAGACTGTGGACACTATGGCAGACCCTGGGATGTGCTCTGACTCTGCCAAGGAGCTGCTGGAACCTGGGGATGTGTTGCTTAGCTCTGGGAAGCAGGGGAATGCAACTAAACCTGCTGCTCCTACGACTGATCCTAGAGCTGGGGATATTTCTGTTAAGCAGCTAGCATTTAAGGCAGCCCCAACTGCACACAAAAATTTATTCTGATATGCCTTTACCACTAAATTGGCTCTGCTAACCATTTAGTTGTTATTACAAATAGGAAAATAGTTGTTATGTCTTGGACTAATGCAGAGGGTAGTTGTTCCATTTAATGTATGCGTTACTGAGTTTTTGTTTTGCACCAAAACTATTCGATGAAATGTCTATGTGAAAAAAATCTCCATGTTTCACATTTTTAGTTGAGAAAAATCATGGGCACCATATTTAAAGTGCATGAACGAGTGAGCTGATAATGTCCAGGCTACATTGATATTGTCACACTAATGTCATTGACATTGTCATCGCAATGTCACTGGTGTCAATGTTATTGGCATTGTCACGACAATGTCATTTTAATGGCATCTGATAGATAACATTCGCATTGTCATGAAAACAGTCATTGACTTAGCATTGACATATTATTACAATGTCATTTTTATAGTACTAACGTTGACATTGGCATTGTCACGGCAATGTCATTGGCATTGTTACGTCAATGTCATTGGCATTGTCACGTCAATGTCATTGAAATTGTGTCATTCTAATGTCATTTTTATAACATTGACATCATCACGTATTACATTGTCATATAATGACATTGATTTTTAAACAATGACATCGTATTACATTGTCATACAATGACATTGATTTTTAAACAATGACATTGTATTACATTGTCATATAATGACATTGATTTTAAACAACGACATTGATTTTCTAACAATGACTTCAAATTTTAAAGAATGACATGATATTACATTGTAATGAGCGTTGCCATTTTCATGACATTATCATTATTTAAAATTGTGTTGGTATGACATTTTGACATATTTATGACAATAAAATACACTCTCAACTAACAATGTATTTTTCAAAATCTGATATTGTCATTTTTGTAAACAGTAACATTATTTTACATTATTGTAAAAAAATACAGAGTATACGGAGTAGTAATTTGAAATGCAATTGAATTGAACACCAAACATGATAATTTGATATATTCAACACCTAACATGTTCATACATCATTCTGTTCAAAGCCTGACAACCATTAATGCACTCAAATAATTTGATTCCCCCCTATTCAAGTGGAAGTATGGTTTAATAATGGTGAAGTTGTGCAAGAGTTATGATCGATGATGGATTGATGGAGTCTCTAGCTAGGCGATTGTTTGTTGCAGGGGATATGATGTAGCCATCTTGATATAGAGATCTCCGATTTTTATCGGTAGAGAGGAGCTTTACACATAGAACGTACCGGCGTATCTTTCCCGTCGAGTGAAACCATTCTTCAAGCTTCTCCATCATTCTGGACCTCTCCTTGTCATCTACTCGTTTGTCTAAGTACCGATCCGGCACCGGCGGCAAGACGTTCACCCAGAGGATACAACAGCTGTAACGAAGCTCCCATTGGCCACTCGCCAACGACGGGAACCGCTCGTCTTCCTTGCACACGGCCACCTCGGGGTTTAACTGTTTTACCAGGCCGGAGAGCGTAAATGTAGGAGTTTGATCTGCAACGGAAGGTTGTGTCGCTCGTGCTTGTGTTGTGTGGCTGTGTGAGATGTGAGAGTATTTTTGTCTGTTCGGTTGAAAATAAGTCTTATTTAGGGTTAAAAAAGTTAGAGGTCCTATCCGTGTTCCAAGCTCATGTTTTAGTCTTATTTAAGTCTTTTTCCCTTTGATTTAGGACTTGGGATACTTGTTCTAATTAAGAAAAACTAATTTTATATTGTTAATGTATCTTTATTAGATATTTAGTACATGATTTTGCAAAATATCAAACAATATTAAATATCAAATAAGTTCCACATAATGTAAAAGGAATTCAAAATGTAAATGTTCATGGGACATTAATGTTGGAAAAATGTGTTAAAAATCACATTAAATGATCCACTTCCGATCGGATCAGGTCAAAGTGGTTTCCGATTGTCCTTGTCAAGGGATACAATTCGATATATGGTACACTCAAAACGGATAACGGGTGAATAAAAAGTTGATTATCGAAGTTGACTCGTTGAAACGGAAAAAACTGGGATAAAAGGATGGGTTTCTAGTGTGATTTATCCCACACCGGAAAACCCAAGGGATTTTCACCGCCTTATTAAGGGAACCCTCTTTGAAAGAGTTAAGATTCCTACGGGGAAAGACTCTCTTCGCGCGCAGGGGGTGCCGATCAAATCCCGAAAATGGAGAAGGAAAATCGCGACTCGTGTGCGTGGGCGACCTGTGGACACGAATGTCGTCCGAAAATCTATCATTCAAACACCTTAAAGGTATTTTGTTAACCTATCTGTGCTATCGTAGTGTCCCGTATGAACTATCTTTCAAATTGTCAGTTCAACCTCACCGTCCAATTTTACTGTTAACGGTGTTAAATTCATTTGACGATGGTTAGCTTGGTGTCATTTCGAACAACTAAGAAACAACACAAATCATTTTTAAATATGGTCCCTTTGTGTGTATTAGTTCATAGTAAGTGCGCCATTTAAATTGAAATGCAAACATCTCATAAAAAATGTTTATGGATATATAAATGAAACTAATCTTCTCTGATATGTAGAGTGTTAAGTGGGATGAATAAAAAATAGCTTACAGAATAGAATTAGTGAAGTTGTGGGGAATATGTTATTTATGTGCATTCGTTTCTTTTGTGCAAGTGTAATACTTCCAAATAAGGTCACTCGTTTCTTTTGACTTTGCACTCTTCTATTTTTTTCTCCATCATTTCATGTTTAGTTTTTTGAGTGTAGTGCTTCCCTTGATATATTATTTTTTCTACCTCATACGTTTTATTACATGATGACTACCATGAGTTTATCTTACATTATTACTATGGAAAAAACACTTTATATCTCGAGTAGCCACTTAATAGGGCACTATTATCAATTTGAGAAGTTAGTGATTGGCAATTTTGTTTTAATTAAAATGTTGTTCTCATCTTCTCAATGTAGTATGTAACTGTCACTAATATTCATTAAAACATAGAAACTATATTTTCATGATTTTATTGTAGCATGCTAAGTTTAGCAACAAGTATGGTGATTTATCTTATTTAGATTAAATTAAGCCAACTATGAATTTTTTTCTCCACTTGACATATTCTCTCACGCTGAATCCCCTACGTACAATGTTTTTGCGGAGTTTTTGCATCGTACTTTGAATAAAACAATGTTTTTGTCCTTTGCCCCGTGAACCCCCAACAAAACAAATACTACGACATTGAAAAAGAAATTCAACATCATTCGGGTGACACAAGCAAGCATAGATTTACCACTAACCTAGGTAGAGAAAGATTAAAAGGCAGGGCCACAGGGATTGAATTTTATACAGATCATGCGAGCAGATTCAATAGATTTTCTATATTCAATTAAATAATTAAAACATCTACTTCTCATTAAATACAATAAAAATTGTGTCTTTGACAAGATGCACCATCTTTATTACGGAGTATCAAATTCAAGTAATTGTTTACATTACGAAGCATTATACAAAATTCAAAGTATATATTGGGCATATAACATTCGTGCAACGCGCGATCAAAGCATTTTTTGTAATATATTTTTACATGCATACACTTTTTCTATAATATATTTTTTTTATCACTTTTATATGTTTTTAAAGGTTTTTAAGATAATGAGTTTGTTTATTTTGCTTCTGGCTTGGAGTTACATTTGATAATATACGAAGTTACATCATCTTATACTTCAGTTACAAGTTATTATGTGTGCGTTACATCTTGTTATGTGAGTTACATCTTGCTATACATGAGTTACATACTTTTATGAGCGAGTTACATGTAATTATGTGTGAGTTACATCTTGTTATGTGTGAGTTACATCTTGTTATACACGAGTTACATACTTTTATGCGCGAGTTACATGTAATTATGTGTGAGTTATATCTAATTATTTGTGATTTTTTACTTATCTTTATTTTGAACTAATTCAATTATAACTGAAATAATTTTTTTCTTTGCCAATTTAATACAAAATTTTATTAATCCACATAAAATAAATATATTGTATTTCATATTCATTCACTATTTTTCAAATCATAAAAATGAAAGATGTAGCAAGGGTTTATTTCATGGTGCAACTCACATACATTAAGATGTAACTCGCGTATATTAAGATGTAACTCGCGTACAATAAGATGTAACTCGCACAGAAGAAGATGTAACTTCATTATATATTATCAAATGTAACTTCAAAATAATTTGTTAAAATTACATAAGCAATATTGGTCTCATTTGATAGATCATGAAAAATAAAAAAAAAATTGATATAAAATTTATAAAAATCGGATATCAAATAAAAAAGTTATTACAATTTTTAACAATAAAAGAAATAAAAAATAATGGAAGCTGCTTCGTTTTGGGATCGGACGCACCATCCTGATGGTGCGCCGATCCCAGGATATAAATTGCCGTCTAAAGTGGGATTGGCACACCATGCGGACCGTAGGTTGATCCCACGGTATAATTTGCGCAGAGGGAGTATAATTTACATAATTAGACAATACAACAAAAAGTATATTGAACTGCAAAATATTTGAATAAGAATACTATAAAAACTTTCTATAGAAATTAAAATCTTAAAGAGATTTATATTGACCACATTCTGGGAACCTTCAATTGGGTTCTAGCGAGTTTTCTGTTACATATTCAGGCAGAGAAAGTTGCAACATACGAAGTACATCACAACCTCTTAAATATCATCAGTACAACATCTGGATATATAAGTGTTGGTCCCGGTTATTCCTTACAATAAGTTATGGTAGCTTTATCACCTCGTACTCGTGCGAAATCTTAAGAGGCGATTCCTTAGAAACAGGTCTGTCTTCTGACCATAGCTCTAAAGTAACTGTCCCACAGCCCCAATGCACCATGCACTTGTATACTTGATCAATGCTGAACCTGTTCACCAAAGCTAAGCCAAGGCATTTGTCAACAAGCATCCATTCTCCTGCACACACAAAAATATTTCAGCAGGGCAGACTAGATCCGCTGCAATTTTGTTAACAATAGAAAAGATTCAGAACTGACAGAAAAGCAGAAGTAGATTGTTCAGTTTATCATACCCCAATGCTACAGTAATTGAATAATTTTGTATGAAGAGCCTTCTGCTGAGGTAAATGGTTCAAGTCTGTGAAACATAGAGGGTATGTTTCGATCCACACAATGCTAGGGATGAAAAAAAGCATATATAGTTTGCTTTCTTATGCTTGGTTTTACCATTGAAACTCTAAAGTGCAATGGAAAATTGAAAATATGGAGCATTTTTCATTAAAATAGCATATTTAAAATTTGTAGATTTAGATGTGTATCTTTCTCTTGTTACCTTCAAAATTTGTTTTGTTCCCATATTTTCCTCCATCCTTCATCTCTTTGGTATTTTCCACATTCGAAACAGTCCAGAAAGGACAGAGATTTTTTTATGAATGCCATTCTTGTGAGGTAAATGTTCAAGTCTTTGAAACATCAAGGGTATGTTTGGATCCCAGGCATATCTAGGGAAAGAAAAAATACTACATGTAGTTTTTTCTTAACTTTGGTTTTACCGTAGGAACTAGAAAGAACAATACAACAACAACATCCAAGCCTTAGTCCCAAAAGAATTTGGGATTGGCTAACATGAACCATATATGAAATTGAAGCTAAGAAAGAACTAGAAAATGCAGCAGCAAAAACAACAGCATCCAACCTTATTCCCAAAAGATTTTGGGGTGGGTAACATGAATCGGTCCATGACATCAGAGCCAAAAAGAGAAGAAAGATAATAAAAATAAAAAGACAAGGTAAGATAAAATGGATGAGATAAAGATAAATATAAGATAAAAATGGTTCAAGAGAGATCTACAATTTTAGATTTATTATAGTATCTTTTGTTTCCCTTCAAACTTTCTTGTGTTCCCTTATTTTCTGCACACTTTTTTCTTGGTAATTTCCAGGTTCCAAACAGTCCAGAAAGAATTCAGAGATAAAAATAAGAAACACCCACCGTTTGGGAGAAGATCCCCTTCCATGATTTGCTGCTCTCCAGATTCTGGCCAAATCCCATGCTTGGACCCAATAACAGATGTAAAGGACACATATGACTCAGTTGGGTGAAGCAGTGTAAACATTGGGTGTATACGCAAGCAGACCAGCCTACAGTCAACAGCCAGAATGAGAAGTGTGTTTGCATGCAAAATCATATTCCATCCATCTCTTATTTAAGACATCATTTGACTGGGGCACAGTTATAATGAAGATGAAAAGTGTGTTTGATACTCCTTAAATATGTTGTTTAGAAGACACAAAAGTTGTATCAACGGAAAATATTTTCCTTAAAAGAAGAGTGAAAATAATTTCTGTAGGGGCAGAGGGAGTAACAAACAATGATCTGTTAGCTCTGGACTTCATGTAATGCATGTTAAATGTGATGCAAGAATAAGTACAACAGCATCCAAACCTTATTCCCAAAATATTTTGGGGTCGGCTAACATGAACTGATCCATGATGCAAGAATAAGTACAAACCTAGAAAATCCTCCAGAACCAGCTCCAACATTACGAGAAACAATGCTCGAGTCGATCTTGAAAACCTTAGGGTTGTTCTTCAGCAAAGATATATATCGCAAGATGACTAAGCCGCCACCAATATCTCCTTGTAATACAAGAGATTTGACTTCTCCTGCATGCTCTTGATCCTTTCTATAAATGATCTCATACTCTTAGTAGATGAAAATGAACCGGAAACCCAGTGTTATTGAAATATAATAATACATGTGTTGCAAAAGTAGTGCAAAACATGACTCATGTAAAGTATTATCGCCGTCTCACAGTGAGAAATTCATGACTCCTTGGCACAATTTTTTTGGTTTTATGTAGTACTACATTTGAACTTAATTTGATCATTTTTTGTTAAATCAAGAAGCTACCTTTTATTGATATTACTTTCAGCTTTCCACTTAACGTTTTTCTAAAGACTAGTGCATAGTTATAGTTAATATAGAAAAATAAGCCTAGTAGTTTCTTCAACTTACTATACTTTCCACACGCTAATTTAATTTAGGCAAAAGACATTCTTAGTAAATGGAAGACAAGGAATGAGTACTTCACATCCCCCCCAAGAGAAGTAATTTCAAATTTTCAATAAGGCTTTAAAACTCACTCAATGACAGAATACTCTTCCGTGCACCCAGCAGATCTGTACTCAAGGCCACTATATTCTTCGTACCCGTTTATATCTACCCGGCTGTGAAGCCACTGAGTTCCTGCCAGAGCCAAAAAGGGATAGAGTATGAAAAAGATCAAGCTCATATCTCCATTTTCATACATCTTTATTTCTCAGACCATAGCTATAATGCAAGCAATTGATTTTAAATTTCAAAATTACCGCCAACTGACGTGTAAAGAACTGTCGAAACAAGGCAGGTATATAAATGGCAACCCCTTTAATGCATTTAATAAACGATACTTTCAACAAATGGAGGAAGAGAATCCATGTGATAGTATGACTTACCAGTAGGAAGATGCTCCATGGATACTATTCTGCCACCAATCCATGGAACCACTTTCAACTCCCAATCCCCACCTTTTAGTACATCCGGCGCTAGTGAATGTTCAGCTCCATTTTTCTGAGAGATACCACTGACATCTGGTATACGTCTTGCCATTTCTGAAAACAATGGGTTTATATCTTATGTTTTGAATAGGATATACTTCAGATGAGTGATTTGGAGCAACAGCTCTACCCATTATAATCTTGTACTTCTTTTCACGAGCTAATACCAAACTAGAGACCTCATTCTCTGATGGAATTGCTATTTGTATGGTCTCTCCATCAGTACCGCGTGACTCAAGCTGAAACAATGACATGCAGGAATGAAAGATTAAGGCCGTTCAAAACCGAGAAACTCATATAACTATGAGCCAGAGAGTTCACAAGCAATCATACCATAGCACCTTCACCAAGCAATAGTTTTACATGTAAGCAGCGGTTTGGCCTTTTCCACAATCCTTCAGTATTGGCCACCCTCAAGGTAACAACTGAAGAAGTAAGTTCAGCAGTGTACGTAGTCAACAGGTATCCACCATTGGTGTACTCATATCCATCCCCATCATCTTCATAGAGAGAACCTTTAGCTTTACCTGCACCATGGACAACCAATTTGATGATACTGTTTTTATTTTCCTTACCAGCTTTCCTTTCTAAGTAATAAAAGATGAGTTACTGTTATTTTGGGTGTGTGTAGGCCTCTTTTATGTTCAGTTAAATATTAACTATGCCCAGAAAGGCTTGATGAGTAACAATACTAATAAATCAATAATATACTGATTTGCTACTGCATAGTTGAGTTCTCTATCAAGGATACCTTGTTCATCCAGAGCCACAATAAGCAACAAATCATCTGCAGGGTTAGCCTCACCAACATGTAGATATGGAAGACCTACCGGAATTATTGATCCACCTCGAAGGTATAAAGCTGGTAAGTCCTACCATTTCCAGATTTAGAGAAATAAAAAAAGATGGAAAAATATTTAAATAATATGTTAATCTCAAAATAAATTATGTTTCTGAATAACTACCGGATGTGAATCTTCAAAATCAAAACTTAACCATATGCCTTTAGGCAGTTTTCTCTGAACTTGATCTACCTCCTTATCATGCTCGGTACTGCTTAAAGACAGCACAACATTATTGCACTAACAGTATGGAAAAAATATGCACCCCTTAATCCATTTTTCCCCGAAATAAAACAAGAAAAAACTGTTGACGGATGGAGGAAACAATTAAGTATAGCAGCAAAAAAGAATCCACACTAGCACACAGATAGCTGGTGCCAAGGACCAGGGTGGTGCTATTTTTACTTTTCCACTCCACATCAGAAGTTAAAATGTTCATGAACATAATAAATTAGTGCCCAAAACATGCTCACTCCTGGCTCCATCCCAACATAAAGTTCATTATTTTCAATCTAAACTTCAATTTCCATTTAGAGAGAGAATTGTGTGGTTGACATTTTCTCTTTCCTTTTTAAATGTGGAGAGAAACAAACAACTAAGTGTATTAGCAAAAAGAATCCATAGTTCCATACTACACATATCATGGTTGTACCTCTTATGTGATTGAGAAAACAAATAAGTGTATCAGCAAAAAAGAATCCACACTACATATATCAGGGTTGTAATTCTTATGTGGTTGATGAATAATGAGTAATTGCGGGCAGCTAGCTAGTTTGGGAAACATGTTTCTATAGACTATAGTATAAGACTAATATCCTACACAAGAAAAGGCTGAAACCATTGAGAAAGTTTTATTTCCTTTGAAAAGTCCTCGCCCACCACTAAAACTTAAACATTATGAACCTGAATCTAATTAATATTCCCCACATATCGACGCGGAGACTCAAAGACAATGTAACACAAGTATGTAGCGACACAAAAGAACTAAACATTTTCACAAAGGTTATTACACAAAGACATAAACTTTAATGGCACTGATAGTACAAAGAAAAGGAAAACCTTGCATATACAAGCAAAGGTCCCAGCATGAATGAGTTCTCAAGTTTTCTCAACTCCTGATCCTTTGAATCTGCATAAGCAATTGAAAATGTTCTGCTATATAAGCACACTGCAAGAATAGTTGTTTAAACAAAAGTGTAGAATGCATTTGGGAATTGGGATTACTTGTTTTCAAGAAATAAGTGCTTTTAAAAGAAGCAATTGTGTTTAGTTAAGAAAGAAGCATTGGGCAGTAAAATGAAAAGGCACTTAACACTACAAATACTTACATAACATTTATATCTTATTTAGAAAAACGGCTTTATAAAAACGTCCAATTTCTTAGCTCAGAAGGCATGTATGATAAAACACGAATATCATACTAAAACGATGTAAGAATTGAAGCATTTAGTAATCCTAGTATAAAAGAAACACAAAAAAAAAAAACTGAAAATCTGAAAGCAATTTTGACGTTTAACATTGCAAAAGGTCCTTCAAATATATTAATTCAAATTTATCAAGAAAATATGTTTTGATTTCGACAACATGGAAGCACATCAGCATACCAGCAAAAAATGTAGGAGTAGCCACAGGAGTGCCTCTTGTATGTGCCATATAAAAGAGAGTATACATGTGCGGTAAAAGACGGTACCGTCTGATCAATGCAAGGCGGCAAACTTCCTCACACTGCGAAAAATGAAGTCAAATAATGTTATATAAGACCTTGTGAACACTTTATAAAGTCATGAGTTCAATGTTTATAAAGAACAAGGAAATTTCCCCAAAAAATCCCTAAATAGGGGTACTATGCCTTTTCCTTAAATGCTGTCATCCTGCAATTATATTGTCATATTATGTCATCACAATTTACAATTTACAGCAACAACATTACCAATATTATGTCATCCTGCGAACATCCGGTAAGGGGGGGTCAGATGTTCGCAGCCTTACCCCTGTACTAAAGCACAAAGAGACTGTTTATCGGGCATTAAGAAGATGGCAGTATGATCTCAGTATGACAGTATAGTTTCAGTACTTACTCCTCTTTAGGGAATAATATAGTACTTCTAATTAGTGAAACACCTTTTTTTACTCCTACTTGTGGCAATTTCTTTAAAGAAAATTTGTTCTCCTCACAAAGCAAGAGCATACCTCTTCTCCGAAGGACCAAGGTTCGTGATCTGTGGTACCAGCTTCAGAATGCCCACGAAAAAATGGAAACAAGGAACCAATGCCCATCCACCTTCCAAACAGTTTTGGAGTTGCATTGCCAGCAAACCCTCCTATATCTGGCCCTGATAGTGGTTGGCCACTGAGACCCTGAAGATTAAAAAATCTCCACTCACGGTCTGATTAATAATGAACCATTTAAAGCTGAAGTTCACCTAAGTATGCAATGTCGAAATGCCTTCTTTATAGCTACTAGCTAGCCGTTAACACTGAAAACTGGACCTTGTGTGACACTGATGGTAAAGTTCAATTGTCAAAGCAAATACAGGAAAATTTTGTGAAAGAGGTTTATCTTACTACTTGATGATCCACTAAGAAATTAATAGACATAGTTAGATATATGGAGAGAGAATTTGTAGTACAGAATATAGCAACTAGGATGTGCTATAAAGGGGTAGTGTATCGCCTGAAGCTTTGAAATCCGGATATTCAATACACAAAATAACAAATACAGAGTATCATTTTCTTTGGGCGGCTATGGAATTGATGGAACTGACTTGAAATACATGTTTTCAAAGTGTCCAAGTCCAACCAATGGAAGACTTTTATGTTCCAGCTATATCATAAAGAGTCTTAGTCATTTTGGCAGTAGAACGTGATACATCCATGAACTCAATAACCATTGTGACTTGAGAGTACACCTAAAAGAACTCTAATCAGAACTATGTGTAAGCAATTAAGCATGGCTATCAGCGCAGAAAAGTAAGAAAAATATGAAATAAATGCTACACTATTTCTAGAATTCCTACCCTTGGAGATTCAGTTTATTTTCAAGCTAAAACATAAATGCCTAGAAGCATTGGAAAGCTCAAAATTATAATTCATCATTTTCAGTTGCTTACTAGTTGAAGAACCATGGAAATACTCATGTGAAGATGCTCCCATGTAGAGAGGTTATCTCCTGTCCATGTTGCAGCATACTTTTGGCTACCAATAAATCCTGCTCGTGTCAGAACAAAGGGTCGCTTATTACTATTAGCTAGTCTCATCCCTTCAAATGTTGATCTAGCCATCAGCATGCCATAGACCTAAAAAAGACAGAAAACCATTGAAGTTAATATGATATAGAGTTATCACAAGAAACATAGCAAGGAAAAGTCGCATTCGCAAGTTAAGACTACAACTTGATATGGTGACCTAAATAATATCTACGACAATGTATTGGTTCACAATCCCACACAGAAAAAACTGTAATCGTAAAAAAGAGTTCAGAGAAATCGAACAGTACATTGTGATAATACAAGTGATTTTGTACGCCTCCAAATTCATCATCTCCTCTATGAATATTGGTCTCGGGCATTGTTTTTGTTACAGTCTGCAGCAGAAAATTCTCAGAAAAAGAATATTGCATTATGGCAGTAAGGAATACAAGAATTTATTAATAAAATGCTTCAGTCACCTTAAAAACAGCTGGCTCGTTCATATCATTCCATATTCCATCAACACCATTCGAGACAAAGTCTTTAACTAGCCCAGCCCACCATGATCGGGCTTTTGATTGTGTGAAATCAGGAAATACGCAAGATCCAGGCCACACATCACCTAATCAACAAAAAAATCATATGCATGTATGTACATATTGAAGATAATACATACATCACTTTGGCAAAAGCTGCATACCAACAAAAGGCTTGCCATCAGCTGTTTGAATCCATATATCTTTTTCACATCCACTGTCATAGACAAAATAACCCTTTTCGTGCTTAATGCCGGGATCAAGCATCCAGATAGCTTTGAAACCACTTTGATGAAGATCATTCACAAGGGTCTTTGGATCAGGAAAATGCTCCTAAAATGACAAAAGTTGGAAAACAGAAAGGTAAGGACAGGAATTTATTAAACGATGGACAGTCAAACAATAGAATATAGACTGGGAGTCTACAAGGATTTATATAGCAGCATTCCCTTGAGAAATTATGGATCCCAGATCAAACCAACAAATAATATTTGAGTGAAAGTGTGAAACCATTGACTTCAAAACTTAATAGCATATGTTATATAACCAGATAACGAAATGAGAGGTGGGGACGAGAGGCAAGGATGAGAGGGAAAGAATGACCCCAACAAACGTGGATCAAAGTGGTCGGGAATGATATGGTACTTCATGGATTGAATGAGAGTATGACTTTGAAGAGAGCGAAGTGGAGGGAAAATATTTGTGTTAGCCGACCCAAACTCTTTTGGAACTACGGGGGATGTTGTGGTTGTTGTACAATTTCTTTGAGCTAAATAAGTATCCCCCATGTAAGAAGTTCAAAGTATTGCCACTTCAAATGGAGAATATATGATGTAACAGACTATGCATTATGTATAAACATCAAAAGAAGCTTCTCAGCATGTTTCTTGATGTGTGGCTATCAAATAGATATGTAGCATTACTTTATACTGAGATTTATTAGTATATTTATAAATTTATATAATTCATATTAATTATTAAATACTGGATGTGTTCATTGGTCAGGCTTACCTGCTGTTTTGCAGTAGGGGTGTATAGGAGCAGCATGGAAGCCATTTCTCACACTTTAGTATTTACTCTAGCAGCATTAGTATTAGGGGCCACTGAGTAGGAAGGAAAGTGAACAGTGGAAAGTGAAGGGAGAGGGAAAAGAGAGCAAGGTAACAGTTTCTCTTGTTCGGTAGAACAAGAAAAAGAAAGCTGGCTTCCCTGCACGGGTAGAGTTGAGGCCTGAGGGTGCCAAGCAAGGCCAGTTTTTTATTGACAATTCCTTTTCTTTTGCAATGGAGCCAAAGAATCACTATTTTTTGGCTTGGGAGTATAATGGAATAAAGCAAAATGGCTCACTAAACTGTCTGCGTTTCTCTGTTATGAAAGAGCAGTCGGTCGATGCAATTCTCGATGCGATTTTCATTATGGGTCATCCAGAAACAATCCTCTATGCTTTAGTACAGGGGTAAGGGTACGTACATCTGACCACCCCATATCCCGCCGTAGGTTGGAGCCTTTGCGGCACTGGGGTAATGATGATGAAAACAATTACTTTTCTTTTCATACCATTTTCTTCTCAAATGAACAACTCTACTTTTCAGTTTTCACTGTTTCATTTGCCTTCCATTGTTTTTTTCCCCTTTTCTTACCTTTCCTTTTCTTTCTTCACAAACTGAACAGAGCCTTAGTCTTTGATTTGGACAACTGATTTAATAAATTGGAACAATCGGTACTCTTATTTACTACCAGCCTACCAGGTACTCTTAGGAGGTGTTATAGTTGGAGTCTACTCACCAAGTAAGATTATGAAATGAGAACTAAGCGCAAGACCCGGCAAGGCTGTCTTGCGTGACTATTTTTTCCAAAGGAGGGGGAGGTCACATTCACTATTGCTTTATTTGTCTTCTACCTCAGTTTTCTCTCCTGCACTAATGCTCATAACATATTGACGCATTTTTTAATGACCCTAAAGGAAAATAATAATCAAGAAATGCTCTTCTATCTCATCAGCGTATGTTTAATAATTGAAAGAGCATGCCATGGACAAAAGAGTATAGATGATAATGGATGAACAAGATGGACTTTTAAGACTTAAGAACATACCTTGCTAAATGTGAAGCACCGAAAACCATCCATGTAGTCTATGTCCATCCATATGACATCACAAGGAATTCTTTTCTCACGAAATGTCCTTGCTATCTGTGCCCAGTAAACAAAATAGGATTGTATCGACATTGGCAAAGTTTATGCATAAACTAAGTAGTCTTTATGAAAGGTATGAAGAAAAGAGGGTTAGCTGAAGGAAGATGAATGAGGCACTTTTCAAATCCCAACTCTTCAAATTGTTCAACTTCTATATGACCAAAAAAATGTGAAGACACGCACTGACACACACAGCCCTAACATGAAGTATACTTTCTACACGCTATGAGAAAATGTGGAAGAACGGAAGTGACATACCTCAGAAACTCGACTGTCCGGTATATAGCTCCAACGACATTGATGATAACCCAAAGACCACTTTGGAGGCATAAATGTAGTCCCTGGATTCAAAATGCAAGTGAACAATTATATGGTCAGCGAGGCAAAGCAAAAAATTTGTAGTGACAGAGAGAAACTAATATAAAAAGGTGCAGAATTTGAATGGGGAAATAACATGTCATTTTGGAAGCTGCAAGTGCCCAGCACATCATATTACCAGTTGCGTGTGACAGAGTTATAAGAACATCTGTTGGAGAAGGAAAGGGGCCAAATGTAATAACAGGATACGACGTTGGTGCAATAAACTTAATAGTGGATTCTGTTCTCAAGTCAATCTGCATAAATCAATGTTGAGAATCAACCTCCAAGTGTCCATCAAATAGAGCTTAAAAATATAAGCGCACACATACTTCACATCTCAGTGACGTATCTGCCAGAACCCCTAGTGCCTCTCCACTGGGAAGAATAGCCAGCACCCATGGGTGTGATTGGTACAATGAGGTAGTTCCAGGGCCATAACCATATGCATCAGTATTCCAGGTAAATACCTGTATACAAATATACAATAATGACAATAAGAATAATGCTATTAGTAATAGTGAAGTAAAAGTACTAATGATAATAATATTATTATTAATATTAATAATAGTAATTTTAATAACAATAATATTAATACAATGTTAATAATAGTTACAATGTATATAACAGAATAACTGCAGTCTCAGAGGTATAGCCTAAAAATATTTTACAAATAAATAGAAAACTCATGAGGATATATACTTTGCAGTTAGCACATACCCTTTTACCCGTTCTTTCAAGCTGGCCACTAACTTCCCCTGTACCGTAGAATGAAGTACCTAGTGGAAGCTGAATTGCATTCCAATTGTTTTAATAACAAAAATCAAATTTTATTAATCAGAAAAAACGCACAAAGATGTGGAGTGAACCCGAAGATATAATAAAAGTACCTTAAT